>OZ020193.1:36097575-36727575 GCA_963971165.1 Philopedon plagiatum | reverse complement strand
CAGGGTGGTCCGAAAAACTCGTGGCGAACCAAACCTGTATTTTTTTAAATGGGACACCCGGTATATAATTACTCCAATTGATTATCCTGTTCGTTACGATCATTTTGATATAGGGTTTATTGGGTCTAAAACTTATAGTAAGGGAATGGGACGCGGTTAAAGTTGACAAAATGCTCACAGTAGCTTTCAAAAAATACCATACATGATGCCTTTCTGACCAACAGTTTTTTAGTAAACTAGCCGTGAAAGAAAGTTTCTTCATTCTAATACGATTATACTGAATTTACGTTGTTTATTATTGAAATGAAACAAAAGATTGACGAACTTGTCAAAGCTACTGCGGCATAATCCATTATTTACAAGTTAAGGGTAGGTGGCCCAATAATTATGAGGTAAGGAATCTGAGACCCGAAGCTTTTACATGTTTATTAGAGAGATTTCAAAAAACAGAAAATATTGTTTTTAGGAAATGTAAAGTAATTAATAAACCAGTTATAAACGAAGATAATCAGTTATCAGTATTATTTATTAATAGTGTAAGAAAATTAATCAAGCAAAAACAGAACATCTTTTAAAATTATTTAGGTATGTACTTACTTGTAAACCTAATTTAATATAAACCAGCAATGAGGTAAGGAATCTGAGACCCGAAACTTTTACATGTTTATTAGAGAGATTTCAAAAAACAGAAAATATTGTTTTTAGGAAATGTAAAGTAATTAATAAACCAGTTATAAACGAAGATAATCAGTTATCAGTATTATTTATTAATAGTGTAAGAAAATTAATTAAGCAAAAACAGAACATCTTTTAAAATTATTTAGGTATGTACTTACTTGTAAACCTAATTTAATATAAACCAGTAAGTACATACCTAAATAATTTTAAAAGATGTTCTGTTTTTGCTTAATTAATTTTCTTACACTATTAATAATACTGATAACTGATTATCTTTGTTTATAACTGGTTTATTAATTACTTTACATTTCCTAAAAACAATATTTTCTGTTTTTTGAAATATCTCTAATAAACATGTAAAAGTTTCGGGTCTCAGATTCCTTACCTCATAATTATTGGGCCACCTACCCTTAACTTGTAGATAATGGATTATGCGGCATTAGTTTTGACAAGTTCGTCAATCTTATGTTTCATTTCAATAATAAACAACGTAAATTCAGTATAATCGTATTAGAATGAAGGAACTTTCTTTCACGGCTAGTTTACTAAAAAAACTGTTGGTCAGAAAGGCATCATGTATAGTATTTTTTGAAAGCTAGTAATGTTATCTTTAACATGAAAATAAAATATACAGGGTGTTCCATTTAAAAAAAATGAGTCCAGGGCGTATTTGCAAAACATGACCACCCTGTATAACAGTGAATAATTTTAAACAAATTGCAAGTGATTAATGTATTCAAAGATATGTAACGTTTTATGGAATATTTGGTTTTTCCATAGCTGTTTCAAATTTTTTTAAAAAATGGCCGAACTCTGAGCATTTTTTCAACTTTAACCGCGTCCCATTCCCTTACTATAAGTTTTAGACCCAATAAACCCTATATCAAAATGATCGTAACGAACAGGAGAATCAACTGAGATAATTATATACCGGGTGTCCCATTTAAAAAAATACAAGTTTGCTTCGCCACGAGCTTTTCGGACCACCCTGTATTATGGCTATAATTTTAAAACATAGCGTGTCTGACTATCGATGATATCCAAAAAAAATTTTTTCGAAATTCCTCACCGTTTACTCACAATCGTCCACCCCATCTTGGTTGCACCACCCTGTATATATATATATATATGTATATATATATATATATATATATATATATATATATATATATATATATATATATATATATATATATATATATATATAATGTTACCGGTCAAACCCGATTTCAGGATAAACTAGTTCTTCCTAGGCCAAACCAGTCTACCCGAAGAGCGATAGGATGAACTAGTTTGTCCTGAAACCAATGTAGGGTTG
Organism: Philopedon plagiatum; assembly: GCA_963971165.1. NCBI lineage: Eukaryota > Metazoa > Arthropoda > Insecta > Coleoptera > Curculionidae > Philopedon > Philopedon plagiatum. Next base: position 36,725,579 of record OZ020193.1, on the reverse strand, counting down.
TTAGGAAAAACTGATTTGTCCTAGTCTATACTAATTGAAACTGCGATTTTACTTTATTTTGTAGCATTTACTAGTTTAAACTAGTTAAAAGCAGGCTTAGGACTTGTTTTTCCTAGGACGTTTGACGGGTTTGCTCAGTATTAATTGATCAGTTTTTGTCTTTAATGATATAACAAAACATATGTAATAATTAGAAACAAAAACTGATCAACTAATACTGTGCAAACCTTAGGGCCATGCTGGTTTATCCTAAAAAGTATCAGGCAATACTAGTACGTCCTAGGAAAAACGCAAACTTCCTGAAACAACGACAGAAAGTTTTAATATTTCCTAGGCCAAACTAGTATATCCTGAAATCGGGTTTGGCCGATAACATATATATATATATATATATATATATATATATATATATATATATATATATATATATATATATATATATTATATATATATATATATATATATATATATATATATATATATATATATATTATATATATATATATATATATATATATATATATATATATATATATATATATATATATATATATATATATATATATATATATATATATATATATATATTGTCATTGACCATGATACTAAAACGTACAAGATAAGATCATGCGCATGATATCTTCAGTCTCTCACCCTCCGCTGACGTCATCGCGTGACAAATTTTGCGCGGGCTTGTTATGAGTTAATGGTCAAATGCATACATTTTAGTTCGTTTTCTCCGTTTCCTGTGTTTTAATTTGGTGTAAATACGTTATTTTGTTTATTTCTATTGTGTTTTGGTTTTTTTTAATGTATTTTAAACAGTGGTTTACGGTACAGTGATGGGCTGTACCAGTAACAATAACAAAAAAAGTAAAAACTATTCGTCTAGTTACCGATACTTTGGTTTTCCAACTGCTAAAGAGATTTGCAATTTATGGGTGCAAAAGTGCTATCAAATGAATGATTTTAATATTAAAAATGCTAGAGTATGTTCAAAGCATTTTTTAGATGATGATTTTTGTGTTAAAGAAAAACTATCGCAACTGCCCAAAAATAAGTGGAAGTTGAGAGATGATGCTGTACCTTCACTTAATTTGGATGATCGTGATAAAAGTACTAAAAAAGGGATTTGGTTAAAAATATAGATAAATAAAAAGCTTTGTATTAAGTGCAAAAATTTTTAATTTATTAACAGAGCGCTTTCGACCTTATAGGTCATCATCAGTGCTTCTTGTCAGGATGCCAGTCAGAAATCCATTTGAACGAACAACAGTAGATCAGTTTTATCAGATTCAGTTTATCAGATCTTACACCATCAAAAATGTGACCGTCTAAGCCGAATTTGAGACTGTTTTGTAAAATGATTGTTTGATTTTAATTGTGATGTAAAAATATTTGAATATGTTCTACTGTTGTTCGTTCAAATGGATTTCTGACTGGCGTCTTGACAAGAAGCACTGATGATGACTTATAAGGTCGAAAGCGCTCTGCTAATAAATTTAATGCAAAGGTTTGTTTTATTCATACTTAAAAAGTGCACACAGCCTTCACACATTACTTAAAAATATACATGAGATATAAGTACCAAATTATTGATATAAAGTGTGTTCCTTGTTGTTTCAATTACGCATGCTAGTAAATAAAATATGGAATTGTAATATATGCTCGGAGCTGTAGGCATAATTGTATTGAGTTTTGGGGTTCGCTTAGAAAAAATACATTTTTAGCAAAGAAAATCATGTTCAAACATTAACACATAATAATGGTGAAGGTGGTGTATCGGTAATGGGTACAATAGATACCATAGATCTAGAAACTACAAGTATCGGCAATAATAGAGATAAAAACTACAACTTACTTACAAATAATAAATAAGTACTTCGTGTAAATCTTATATGTTTTTATATGAATTGTCTAAAGTACCTAAGGTAACTAGGAAAAAAATTATTTACGCAATTTAATAATGTTTTAGTTCACAAGAACAATCTCAACTTTTGAACAAAGTAAGGGATCTTCTAAAGGAAAATGCATACTTGAAAGAACTTCTACAAAAGGAAAAAGGATAAACAAAATAGGTTGAACAAATTTTTACTGAAGGACAGCTTCGTAAGCTAAAAAGTGACAAGCAAATTTATTGGAGTATTGAAGATGTCACTCCAGCAATATCTATATATGCTCAAATGAATCAAATTATATCAGATTCTGCTAATATACTAGAGCAAACAAACATCGCAACTAGTCAACCAAGCACTAGTGAAACTATTCTAAATGAGCCTAACAATTTAAATTTTCAGGTTGTTACTGGGGAAATGTTTAGTGCATTAAATTTATCCAAGGATGATGATGATGAGAAAAGAATATGTGGTGAAGATGAACCGACAAATATAAATTTGGAAGAACTACGCTGGGATGGCTTGGAAAATTTGGCAGGTTTAGTTGCATTCAGATTGAGAAAAAAAGAGAATCTTGGCTATATTCCAGACTGCAACGATGCGTAATTTCTTGGGTTAACGATTTAACTGAAGTCGGTTTACAAAAGCCTACAGAGGAGTTTTTAACAAAATACGAGTTCAACCACATATTTAACAATTATAATGGATACTCACTAAAAATTTTAAAGAACCACCTTAAAAATTTGAATAATTTAGCAAAAAATGGCGATATAATTGATGAAGCAAAAAACCTCTTTTTTAGATGTAAAATGTATTTTAAAATAAGAATGCTTAATAAAAATCAAAGAAACCTCCAACCTGCGAAAGCGCGAAATGACAAAAATAGTCAAATTATATTATGTACACTGGCTTGTTTTTTATTTTGTATTTGAATACTTTCAAAAACAATTATAACCATCGAATCCTAACAAAAATTTCAATAATTTTAAAACAAAAACACATAAAAGGCTAGTTTCCCTATATAGCGCTATACATTTTTGTCACGCGGTGACGTCATGCGCCAGTCGGTTCCAAATTCGTTTCGCAAGTGATCATATCTCTAGAGTCTTAGCATCATGGTCATTGACTATAAGTTATTTTTGTTCTGAGTTTTGTTTCCTGGAATTATTCCTAAGACCGTAACCGTACCCTCGTATCTGGCAAAGATTCCAGTTTGAACCGTTTAGTGAATACCGCTCTTGTCATTCTTGTCGGTGCAAGACTCCTTTGACCAAGAGCGTTGAAGTTTATCCCAAGACGCGTACTTAGAAACTGCTTCTCTCGAAAATTGGCACGGACAGTGCCGTTTGGCAAAGAATTTTCCTGTACTTACATATATCGGAGAGCCCTACTATCCATTTCTAAAGTTTTGACCCCTCAGTTTGGAAGCTTGTAAAGTAAAAAGTACAATTTTAAAAAATATAATTTTCACATATTTCGGTAAAGTTACTTGTCTCTATTACACATGTAAAACTGTGTAACCGTAGATGCCTTGGTACTTTTCTAATGGGAAGGTAATTGTAAAACTGTCACCATTTTTTCCCTATTTCATCACTTACTCAATTTTAACAATTGATTGTGCCTTACTTTATTCCCAAAAAATATTATTTGTATTTTTTTTTCTTAGGTTTGGTAGTAATATTCAAAAAATGTTTGTGGTTATGTAATTACTACCAGTCATCTTACAGCAAAAATTTTGGTTTTTTTGTATTACATATAAAGAGATGTACCCTTACGTTTAACGAAAATTTTGTTTTGGCAGTTGTCATAAACCTAAATACAAACAATTAATTTGTGTAAAGGATAGCAGCATTGAGCTTGCGGGATGGAGCGGGGCGTCGAAGGTGCAATAGTATGGGTGTTAAGGTAATAATCAGTAAAGGAATGCAATATAGTGAAGTTTTTTTTTGTGCGCTATATGATAACTTAGGTAACTGGTAAAATTAAGAAAAAATAAGTATATGCATTGGTAAATATTGACATTTATGTGTATTTAACGATTTTCTATTGTTTCATTTAGATCTATAAAATAGGCAAAACGTGTGTAGTAGAACAATAGTAATTTAAAAAATATTACTTCAAAGTGAGTAACGTAAATAGGCCAATTAGCTTTATTTATTTATAATTCACCTAAAAGAAAAACAATATTTTTGATGTTCCCTTATTTTTATGATTTTATGGATCGTTTTCTCCTTCTTCATCATTACTAAAGTCTTCATTTGAATCATCATCTTCATCAAAATTTATAATTAATGGTTCTACAACAACATCAACTAAGTGGTCTTTTTCTCTGTAGGATTCCTCAATTTTATTATCGTGTCCAACGCAATTTTCCCAAACAGAATTTGGCACGTTCTGCATCGTTTCAAGACACAAATTTAGTACATTTGCGATTTTAAACGTAGTATTCAATTTTGCCACTTTATTTTTCACATATGCCCAAATTAATTCAATTGCGTTGAATTCACAGTGTGCAACTGGCAACCATAGAAGCTTTACATTATCATTACGTAACTTCTTTGCAATTGTATCTAAAAGATACGTTTTTGGACAGTGATAGTTCTTGCATAGGTCTAAAAGCATTGGTTTGGTTAATTCATTAAACGTTGTACATCCATCGGGCATTGTTGCTTTTTGTTGGAACATCCATTCTATTATTTTTTGTTTTGTCCAGGCAGTTGTAGGATTTCGAAAATTAGGATCCAACATTGTATGATACGGTGCTTGGTCAATTACGATTACTGATTTGTCAGGTATTACGGAAAGCACTGTTCTAAACCATTCTTCGTAATGTTAATTATTCATCTCGTTATGGTAATCCACTGACGCCGTACTTTTTCCCAATGAAACACTTCAGGCAGCCATCCAAAAACCCATTTTTACTACCAATATTTAAGATAATAACCGGTGTCCTGATCCTGATGGCCGTTTTATTTCACCTCTAAAGCCATTAATTTCCTGTATACCACCTCTGTATTCATCAAAATTATCCCGTTTTGTGGGATTAACTCTTTCAACCCAGCCAAACTTCCTTGAATGATTTTCACCGCACATGTTTCATCTGTATAAAATATTTGCCAAGAATCTTCACGATATCTCTTTATGTCGTATAAGAATTCCGCTCTTCTGGCAGCAATTTTGTTTTGTTCCATTGAAATTGGTTTATTAATTAGTTTTTTATAGGAAAACCCAAGTTCTTTAATCCATCGGTACAGAGTCATTTCTGAAAATTCTGGTAAATAATCGACATCTTCTTTCAATTTCTGGTAAACTTCTTTTATACAAGGAAACCGGCGCTCCAGGTAAAAATTTAATATTGTTCTCCTTATGACGCCCTGCAAGATCTCATCACTTTCCAGTCGGGGCCTTCCACTTCTCCCTTTTGATGGTAGAATAATACCGGAACTTTTTTCTTCCACAGTAACACGTTTAACGGTGCTTTCACTAATACCCCGGCAATCTGCTGTTCTTTTAACCACTTGCTCAATCAAAATATTTTCCAAACCGTTGTCTTTCTCTTGTTGAAAGTACGCTCTGACTTTTAATATAATATTTTTCATTTGTTCGTTGCACTGACGAGACATTTTAACTTATTAGACTGTAGTTTGGTACCGTATTTTTGGTTCAGATTACATCAGGTATTTATATAAATCCGATCAAGATAATCTTAACAATCGTGTGAAAAGAATAATTATTTCAAATTAATATCCCAAGTAGCATTTTTAGACACATTTTGGTAAGTATCAAAACCATTGTTTCTGTTTCCGACACTAGGTGGAAACTGTTGGCAACAAATATAGAAATATTTTCGAAACGAATACATTTTAAATGGCGCATTTGCACGTGTTTCCAAGTGGTTGGTACTAGCTGTGACTTTCGCTGTTTCGACACACAATCAAATCTTTTATCGCAAATGTTTCCGAAATGTTTTGAAAATATTTCTAAACTGTATATTTCAAATGTGTATATTCAAGAGTGACAAGTAGTGATGTAAGGATACGTATCCAAAAATCCGTTGGATCCGAATATTAAAAGAATCCGGATTATCCGGAACCGGCCGAGAACTTGAATACGGATTCGGAATCAAAATAAATTCGCATCGGGTGGTTACTAATGCAAAGTGCAAAGAGAAAACGGAATCGGAATCGAGTGTAAGCGAACAACACGGTCTGCGATTTGGCATATTTGATATTGTGCTTTCTCTTTCTAATGACATTTCCTAAAAAAAGATGGCATAGTTATCGGGGTAACGGGTATCATATGAGACGAGACCCATTGGTTAAACTAGTCCCGCCTCACCCGAACCGAATTCAAACGAGAACGGCGCGACGCGGTGCCTTCTTATCCCTAAACTTCGACTTCGACTGGTATGATACCGATACCGCATCGACCTACCTAGCCGTGTATCCGGATAGAAAATGTTTTAGTCTGTTGCATGCATACGTATGCATGATCTGTAACCGCTTTCGCGCGGGTCAAGAAATGGATTCGTATTCGGATAATGGATACGGATATTAGCTGATTCCGATTCCGTATGATTCGGATATCTAATGAATACGGATATTTACAACACTAGTGACAAGTGACAGTTCAACATCTTATAGAGGGTGCTGTACGAGCGCAAACATTTTGGTAAAAGTGTTTCCAAGTGTGGCTGATATTTGTATTTGAATATGTCAAAATGGACAAAATAAGGAAACAAGTAATGCACATTGTAAAATAAAATATGAAGACAAAATAATTTGGCCATCATGAATTTATCAGAAGTGTATTGTTAGTTATGGTAGATGTATTTCAAAGGTATAGCAAAATGGAACCAAAAATCATTGGCGAAATAAATTTTATTGTGCAATTTAGTAATTTAGCTTTATATATTTAACGCGCTCTCCATATATTTGCATTTACAGAAAAAAATAATACTTTGTAAAAAAATTAAATTTGAGGTATTTTCGAAATTTTACTTTTTTCTTTTTTAAATTGAATTAGCTAGTGAAATTTAACTAACGTAACAGGTTTCTGGCTTTTCGAAAGATGCAGGAATTTAATTAAAACCAATTTTAACAAGATTTGTCAAAATGGCCGCCAGAAAGCGAGAAATAATTCTGGCCTAAAATGGAGTCAACACACAATTTCTAGTATTTGGTTTCTATAATGTTTCATACATCATGTAGCTATAATTAATAGAAAATGTGTCGAAACCGAAACACTGTTTCGATAATGTATCGAAAATGTGCGGAACAAACGCAGCTAAAGTAAAACCGACTAATTGTTACGGTACCGTCACGTTAGACACTGCCAAATCATAACCTAAAACCACACCTAAAACAAAAACCTACAGAAATAGATGAGATTGTTGAGATTTATAATATTTTTTTCTTTTAAACAAAAACAACGGGAAATAAAAATGTACTCTGTAGTTGAAACCAAAAAAAAAAATCGATTGGTCGTTACGGCTGTGCCGACCACCTAGATAATTGAAGATTTCCTACTTTGGCCAGGTCGGGTCAAAAACAAAGTAGAGTTGGATGAATTATTGAGAAATCCAAAGTCAGTTCCTGACGTCGATTGGAAGTCCCAAAAATGTTCAGTAAGGGCAAGCAAAATCGAAAACTATTCCTTAGCTTTAGCTGTGGAAAAAGCATTTTTAAATTGTAACGATACAGATGAACAAGAGTAAGTATAAAAATATTGCTGGATTTGGAAACAGTTTAATTTGTTTTTTTTTTTAGTAAGTTAGAAGAAATTATGAAAAATCCATTACCATCCTCTGGGGCATCAATCCTTAACCAAAAGCTAAAGAAGTTGTTTGAAACAGAGAAAGATAAGACTGTTGATGAAAAACTCGGGAAAGATCATTTAGTGATTTCAACGGTAACTGCTAGTAGATCTGATGAAAATTACAATGAAACGCCATTACCAGTACAACAGAATAACAAGGATGAACAACTAATTCCCTCAATTCCTGATATCATCAAAAACATAAATGAGGGTAGATAATTTTACAATTTCTCATTTTTGTGGATCTAATATTTTTTTTGCAGTTATTCACTCAGAACTGGAAAAAAGTTTAAATCCAGTGATTGAAAATATATGTAGACTAGAAACAAAGTTAGATGAAGTTTTGAAAAACTTTACCGAACCATTACAATGTTTCCAGGAGCAGGAGGATATGTCTTGGTGTAATTTTAAATTTCCACTGAACACAGTTGATGAAGTTCAACGTTTGGAAAAAGAATTGCTTTTCGCTAGTTTTTATAAAAAAATATCACAATATTTATTAAGGAAAACATGTGCTAAAGATACCAAAGATGTTAAAAAAGTTACTAAAAAAGTATTGACTGGGGTATTTACTTTGGATGTGTTAAAATCTTTTTCTTGGACTGGACGAGGAAATAAAAAACCTGCATTTTCCAGCCTAAACAGAATTTTAAATTTAATATTGGACCTTGAAAAGCAAGCCGATTCTACTTACAATGAAGAGAAGTCTTCTGACTTTTTACAGAATAGATGGTTCAGATGTTTAAATTAGACAATTCGACGTACAGAGTAAGCAGTATTTTGTTATAGTGTATTTATTATAATTATTTGAATTCCTGAGTTTTTTTATGAGAGTAAAATGGAGAATATATTTTTAAATGGGCAGATAAAATATTTGAGTAAGCTCATAATGATTTGTTTTTTATGGATTAGAGCCTAGAATTTAAATTTGCAGAATAAATTTCTAGTCATATTGTTTTCTTTTTAGGCTGAAAACTAAGTCTCGTATCAATGACAGTCAGGTGGAAAATGAAACTATAGTGCTGCAAGAAGTTGTCCAGGACAACGAAGAATATTTGTAAAAAGTTTTTGAGTTTTTTTTTAATGACTACGAATACATACCATGTTTCTATGATATCTATCAATTGTTTGTGATTTTTGAGTTTTTCTGTAGTGGTAAGATTAATAATAAGTACCATGGCCAAAGACTTATTCTTTAATATGTTATTATTTAAGAATTTACTAATATCCTGATAGTTTTTGGACATTATGGACAAGCAGCAAAAATTCTTTTTAATCCTTACCTCTTAGATTTTTGTGTAGGCACAATAATCTAACTAAATTACCTTATTTTGTTCGATAAATTCTGATTATTATCCATTTCTAAAGTTCTCCCCTCATGAAGGTACTGTAAAACAAAGTCATATTGCGGAAAAGGGGTAAAAAAAGCTGACCAACCAGCAGGGTGAAAATTAATGCGAAAAGATTACTCTTTCATGTCCACCTTACTAGATGGTCCGTTTTTTTACCATTCTTCCGCAATACATTTTTTGTTTTTCGATTCCTTCAAAATAAGGGGTCAAAGCTTTAGAAATGGATAGTATAGTGACTTGTTTAATATTTAAATATAGTAAAAGTCAAATTTGCGGAATCAAGGTGATTTATTTTTATGAATCGGGCAAAGTGTGCAAAAGGGGAATAAATACAAAACTACTTTTATATTTTAGCCTTATTAATTTACATTTAATAGAATCAAAATCCATTTCTTTTATAGAATATTGAGTGCCGTCTGAAATAAAAATATTTAGAGAAGCGGAATCAATAGGTTGCTCAAAAAAAAACTTTGTTTGGATTTGATGGCTTTACAATTAATATATACTTTAGTATCAACTATTTTGGCAGTAACGATACTCATTATTTCATTTTCTTTTGACAAAAACCATTTATCCTGAATTCTATTTGCAGACAATACAAATCCTTCTCTAATGTGTATTGTTTCAAAAAAACTGCATCGTTATCATCTATTTGGACCTTATTCTTCAAAATTTGATATTCCCTTTTAATTTTGGTTTTACTAATAGACAAATTTTCATGTATTCTTTTAGCAACCTGCGTTAAAGGTTTTTTACCACTTCGAATTAAGCATTTTATCTGATACAACTTGTTTTCAAAAGGGTATGCACTAAAAGAAGACAAACAGCCAAACCTTTTTACATCCTCTACGATATGACAAACATTATGTACATTACTACTAGTCGATTCTTTGCTATACAATACTGAAATTTTTTTAATATAATCCAAAAATAATGTATGTGCTATTTCTATGGCTTTTAAATAATATTTGGCAGTACATAACGTAACTGCACAGAAAAAAGTTAAAAAATGCTCGTAGACATTGTGTTGTAAATTGTCTTTTAAAACTACGAGCCCTACATACAGTAAAAATGTTCGGAATTCTAACGCCTTCCAAAATTTGATTGAATCCAAAGTTCTTACAGCCCTGTGTATTTCTAAAGGTATTTGATGATTACAGTCTTCAAGGTGTTCGGATACTTTACTAATATCACGTGCACTCCATTTAGCACCAAACCCAAAACTACCCGATATCCATGCAATGCAATTTTCTAGTCCATAGTGCCAATATTCACCAGTACCCATAGTCACTAAATTTATATTTTTTGGGGTCTTAAGTAAAGTTCTTGGATCTTTAGGCAGCTGTTCAAAACCATTTTCTTTCAAGATTGATAATAATTCTCCAAGGGCACCGTGTGTGATATTGTATCGTAAAGACCAGTTTTATAAATCTTCGATAAAATCAAGAGTTTTAATTGTTTCATCATCCTCTTCATATTCAAATCTGTATCTGGAATTATCGAGGGAATTATCATCGAAAAAAGTGTTGCTAGGATGACCAGAAATTTCTGGTGTAAATACTTGATCTCGATCCTGATCTACTTGGTCCATCTTCAGTTCTTGACCTACGGTAACAGAATGGTTGAAAAAATGCATTTCATACACCAACTAGGTAGTTATTGTTTTAATAACTTACATGAGGATCGAGATGTCGATGGGACATCACTAACTGGAAAATCAGGCTGTGGTTTTACTTTTTCTTTTTTAATTTGAAATTCTTTCTTTTTTCTTTTTAGTGTCTTGTAAAATCTTGAAGAATATTTATAATGTTGTTTTCTGCCCATATTAAAAAAAAAACAAAAGTAAAAACGCAAAAAAACTAAAGTAAACAAAATTAAAAATTATAGGTTATGATAATTTGTTTCGAAGAGGTAGTGTATATGCTTCTGGAAATTTCGAAAATTATTTTCTTCACAAGTTTCGTAAATGAATGGATACCATTGTTTGGTAAATATTTCGAAACAGAATAATACCAATTTGTTTTGATTAACTTAATTCGAAAATGTGTCGCTACAGTTTGGGAGCGCGTGTGTCTTACGTGTTTCTAGTAACATAATTCGAAAATGTGTCGCAAAAGTTTCGGAACACATGTGTCTCGACACAAATTTATAATTTGAATCGAAAATGTTTCGAAAAGTTTCGCAGCAAAGAATTTGTGTTCAATTTGTGTCTAAATATGCTACTTGGGATCTACAACTAAAACCAAAAATTTAAATCAACAATAAGTAGATATAAACAACCACAATCAAATAAATAATATTGTTTTACAAATCGTTTCACTCCATAACAAATAGATTAAATTCTAAACAAATACACAATACATGGAACTACGGACTACATACCGATAAGCGTGACCTTTACGAGAACGCCACCGTACTGTGTTTATGTCGGTAAACGCGTTTAACACTTTTTATCTCTTTCTTATGCCGCTTTTAATAGTTATTACAATTTTTACAAGAACTAAAGGTGCTTTTTTAATTTTGGGTAATAAAATACATTTGTAAAATAATAAATACGTCTACGAGTGTAAAGATTTTTTTAAAGGTTTTAAATTGTCCACAGTACAGCTGATACAAAAACATCATTAAAAAATAAAAAAATACAATTTTAGACACATACCACCAATCTCTTGCGAAAGTATAGATATTTTTCTATCTACCTTCACAATTGCATTTAAATAGGGAAAAAAGTAACCAATATATATAGACATGAGAAAATCGTTTATCAGAATTAACGCAGTAAAATCGTTTTTTTTTTCTAATTGATTATGAATAAGTTCAATATCGTTTACAATACAATAATACAGTTTTTGGAAGAAACTCTTGGATATCGTCCTAACAAGCTGTATTTTTTTCAGTTTATTCTGCCCCGTGGTTTTTTTGTTATTGACCCTCAGACTGAGGGGTCAAAACTTTAGAAATGGATAGTGTACGTCTTTTCCCAAAAGCGGAGTTTATGATGAAAACTCGATCTTCACTGAAGCATGAAGACCTGAATGCTTTATTTGTCCGTAATTTATCTCAGCCGGGCAACGCCAAAAGACTAAGAATTTCAGTGATTCCTGAAGTAATGTGCGTCCTTTTCCCAGACGCACAATCCCCAAATGAGTTTTTATTGAAGCTAAGTTACCGATGATTTATTAATATTGTCATTGAAAATAACAATATTTTACCGGAGATTAAGTTCCTTCATCTGGTTACGAAGAACCGCCTGACTAAGATTTTTCATTGTCAACATACTAACTTAGGTTATTAAAGCCTTTCCCACCAACGTACAACAAGAGCAGAGTCCTCAGACTAAGAATTTTCTTGTTGACGGATCTCGAAGGCGCCCATTTTTCCCCAAAGTAGTGACATGAACAGAGCAGCTCGGTTACATTTTCGATTGCCAGATAATATCGTGTATTCCCCAGTTGCGGCTTCCCAGGTCCCGAAGGGCCTCTGGGTGCATGTAGTTTCCTAAGTGATCGCACAAGACTCACACGCTTTAGTAACGCGAAATTTATTTTGGAGTGACGGATTTGACCGAACTGTTGCGCAAATTTTTTGAACAACGATTTTGTAAGAATAATAATTTTCTAATCCCACCGCAGCCGACACACCGCATCCAGTTCGAGGACAATGCTGCTTTGGTATTGGGCGAACTATGGCTATTCTGGCTAGCACCCTTACCTAGCCTTCCACAACCCGGGTTGACGGCTTTACGAGCGCTTTGGGTGCGTAGCCTAGCCTGAAACGCGACCGATAATTTATCTTCTTGCTTCTTTGTTTTTTCTCTCTTTGTCATTTCACTCGACATTTACAAGTCGAGGCTAGCCGCCACTTGACCGGTCCCCTGGGGCAACGACTTATCAGGAGGTATCCCAAGTGTTAACCGGACCAAATGGCCTGTACCAAATGTGACAAAATCCCAAACTGATATATGGATGATACCAGGTAATGGAAATTCTGCCGCCAAATGCACAGTGTATATTCACGCGATGTCCCGGGTACGCACGGGACTCTTGAAGCACACTATGAAGATCATTAGGGACCCTGCTATGTCCTGCTTTTGATTCTCTGAATTTTTTTTGCTTCATTTCCAAAGTCTTCATTTTGGGTGACCCCGGTCGACCGTTACCTGTCATGTCGATTCTCGACGTTCTCGGCGATCTTGAAATCTAGGAGCTTCGTACGCGGCCATGGGCCATGGCCGCCGTAATACTGCCTTCCTTCCCGCCTCGCTCTTGTGGATCTTTTATAGACAATTCGCGCGGGAGTTGTTGCTGCCGATAGTGCCGATCGCAGCGCCGCACAGTGGTTCAAACTTGAAAAAAACTGCTCATAGGTGCGATATTGCAAGGTGTGACTTTAGAATAGTTGATATATGTTTTGTTAGTACGTGACCTTAATAGACCTTTGCCCAAAATAGTTTCGCAAATAAGCCACAAAAACCATGTTTACGGCGTTGTGTTTATCTTATTTTACGATCGATTTTTGATGACTTGTGAACTGCAGTGTAGTGCACTACGAGTAATTCGATAGTACTGCTTCGAGAAAATTTTATTTTTATGTATTGAGTATCCCAGTATGGAGAATATAGGTAAGTACTTATTTTTGTATAGCTACCTTTTCTATATACATTCTATCGGCGATACTAGATTGTACGGAAAAAAAAATTTTTTTTGTTCAAATATTTATTAAAAGTTCATATAACTTTAGAGGTTTACGAGGACCCACGTTACTGGTCTAACAGACGTATTCTACTCACTTGTGTTCTTTCATCATCTAAATTTCGTACCCCCCTCTGCCCCCCTCGCAGAGTTACAATTGTATAAAGAAATAATGTCAAGTATTTTGATTAATAAAATTTCCTGACCCTATTATATTTTCTGCTTAACTACTATTCTTTTTGTACCACTTTTAACTTTTTGTGATTTATGGTCTTTAGGTGTAATCACACGTGAAACTGTTTGCGCCAAATTTCTGAAAAATGGATTTCAAAACAGAAAAGAAATCGATATAGCAAATGACATTGTAATTTTTTTAAATGAGCGGAAAAATGGCTCGGCACATGTAGACAAGATTAAATCATTCCTAAGTGGGTGGGCACACAGATGGCGAAGCAGTAATTATTGCTGGGATAAGTTTGTGAAAAAAAATAACGCTTGGCTAAGTCAGCCAATTATTGAAGAGGAAGGGGAACTTATGGATTTCGAAGAGTCTGGTCCATCACTGAGAAGACAATTTGTTGACTTATCTGTTTCCCAAAAAAATAAAGTAACAAAAGGTATTTGTACAGAATGTAACTACACACAAATGAAAGATTTTATCTCTCACCGTCACATATTTTCTAGAACTGAGGGACAAATATGATTCGGATGTCCTAAGTTATGCAACCATAGCAGTGCTCAGAAAAGAACATAAATTGGATGCTGCTAAAGATGTTTCTTTAGCCGTTTCCTCCCCTTCAGAAATTTTAGATGTAGCGAAACAAGAATATCCAAAGAAATATACACCTCATGAAGCTATTGCTCTATTCATAATTAAGGGGAAGCAGTCTAAAGAGCAGTATCAAACATTGCGTTTGGCTGGCCAGTGGAAAAGTAGGGTTTTTTTTATAATTTTATACTTATTTATCTCATCAAGCATTTTTAAAACTAAGGATGTTTAGTTATTTTGGTAATATATCTCATACCATGAGCGTTAATTGAAAATGTTGCTTGCTTCTAGATGCAGATTTGTATCCTTCCTACCACACAATTTTAGATGCAAAGACGTTAAGCTATCCGGTAGGATACGCTGATTTTCTCTCTGACATCGAAGCTAAAGTACCGCTACAAAATCTTATACATAAAACTTTGGAAAGGCTTTTCTCATCAATACCTTTGAAAAATACTAAGGTAGAAATAACAGCGACGTACAAATGGGGTATGGATGGAAGCAGCGGACATCCAGAATTCAAACAAAGATTTGTAGATCCATCACACGTAGATACAACTGTGTTTTGTACGAGTTTGGTACCTTTGTTGTTAAAAAATAGTGATGCTGTTTTATGGCAGAATAAGACACCTAACTCAGCTAAGTAAATAGTTCAGGAAAATATAGTGTATTTCTTTATTGATTTTTTGCTTTTAGAGTTTATGTCGTCCATTACGAATGGCGTTCACCAAAGAAACCGCAGAAATAATTAGAACTGAATACGAGCGAGTCACAGAGGAAATCCGTAATATTCAACCCACAAGAATATACATATCTCAACAAACTGAAATCGTTGTTAAGCACGAGTTTTTTCTCACTATGATAAATGGGAAAGTTATAAACGCCTTAACGAATAACCCTGCTACTTCTGTAAGTAAAAATCTCATATTATTTACTTTGAAATCAGTAGTAATGATTTGATAGGAATATTTCTTGTAGAGATGCCCAGTTTGCCTTGCTGGTCCTAAGAACTTAAATGATGTACCAACTATAGCACCTGACATAAATGTTTTGAAACTAGGAATTTCGCCCCTACATGGCAAAATAAACTGCATGCAGTTTCTCTTGAAATGTGCCTATAAGTATAATAAAATACATATAAACGTTTTCTTATGTGTTGATATTCCTTGTTTTTGTTGTTTTAGATTAGGATCTCAAACCAAGCTGGAGGTAGAAGAAAGAAAACAAAAAATTCAAAAACTATTCAGAGAAAAAACCGGGTTAAGTATCGATAAACCAAAACCAGGTTTTGGTCTATCCAATGATGGCAATACCGCCAGGAGATTTTTTGCAAATCCATTGTTAACTGCAGAAATCACTCAGATCAAAACTATTTTAATTGAACGCTTTGCAGATTTACTGGCTGCCATTTCATGTAACAGAGTTATTTCAGCTGAGGTATTTAAGACGTATGCTCTAGAAACTGCACTTTTATTTAGAAACACCTATCCTGCTTTTGTGTTTTCTCCAACTGTACATAAAATCCTGTATCATGGATGGGAATATATAAACACATTTCCTGAAATGTCTTTGGGTAAGTTAAAATTAAAAGACATATTTTTTGTCTACAAACTTAAACATTTTGTAGGATCACTAAGCGAGGAACCTCAAGAGGTCCGTAATAAAGATTTTAAGAGGTATCGCACAGCCTATTCCCGCAAAATGTCTAGAAAACAGACACTTGAAGATATCTTTCATCGATTCCTGCTTACATCTGATCCACTTTTTAATCAAGTTATTCAAGATTTTCAGAGTTCTAGACAAACAACGAAACATTTTGAAAAACTCCCTTTGAAGATACTATCTGCATTAGAGCATGAAGAAGAAACAGACATTTATTCTTACAGCTCCAGCGATAGTGGGTCAGATGAACCGGATGATAGTGATGAATCTTCAACTGATACAAATGAATATGAGGACGCGATATAGTTTGAAATTTAGTTTGTAGGTACTCTGTTTTTGTGAGCACATATGTTTGAAATATATTTGGTAATATACTACTAGAATTCAGTTGAAATTGTAAACGAAGCTATAGTGGCGATAACCTTTGATATTTTACCATGTAATTTTATATTGGTATATTTATTTAACTCGGTAATGTCCCATAGAAATGAACATCAGTTATTGGGGAAAATACCGTTCTGCTACATGCTTTTGCGTTTAATTATGGTACACATTCATAAGTTTGCATATTATGTTTGATCATATCCAATTTACTTAACAAAACATCCGATGAGCAGGTTTTCGACAATCTGAACCACTGTGCGCCGTTTGCAACGTGCAATCTTTGTTTCCCCAATTTTTAATTTAAATATCCTCCGGCCGTCGCGTCGCGCGTTGAAATCTTTTTCCAAGCCTTGCTAGCGTGGGAACATGTCAAAGTTCCCGTCCTATGCCAGTATTAGGGGGCCTTCGCAAGACCATTTCCACTTTGAATTCATATTCATTTATTAAGATTTCGTTAATTTATTGATCGGTTTTTTTCAATTTCTATTGAAAAACGGCATTGTGAAAAGTCAGTTTCACAACAACAGGAACACAGCGGGAGGATGAAATGACGACAATAATATACAAAAAGGCAGATTGGGACAGGTTTAGGTGAATTCTGAATGGAAATGTCACTATAAAAAATAATATACAATCGATTGACCAACTTGAACAAGAAACAGACAAACTGACAAAAAACATACAAGACGCAAGAGACAAAAAATCCAAAACAAGCTGTTGAGGTGCGTAACAACCGTAATTAGAGACCTCCATGAAATGGTGAACATGGAGAAACTAGTTGACTACATTACAACACTAAGTCAAAAATTCTATACAACCAAACCTGCAAGATCTATTCTCACCAGAAACTTAACACGTCTCAGATACAACGGGGAACCCCATGTACATGGTCCAGTGTATAAAAAACTCCCGATTTCCCACACAGATATCGATGCAGCCCCTGACTAAAGTATTACTTGTAAATATCCACGATTAATCATAAGAACAAAATTTAAACAACTGTAATTAGTTGTAAATGGTTGTATATAGTAGAGTAAATAAAAATGTAAATATTGTAAAAATGTAAATAGTAGCATAAAAATGTAAATATGTATATAGTGCAAAAACGTAAATTTAAAAATCAATTGATATAAAACAAAATAAAATATCACAAATAAAGTATAAGACAAACAAACCTGTACATAAAACTGTACATAAAAATAAACAGAAAAACTATTAATCATGGAAGTAGTGTATTTATAGGCTCGCCATATACAAGGAAGCTCCCAATGGGAAATAGGCACGCGAAATACAAGGAAGCTCCCAATCCCACCACTCTTCACCATTCCAAAACCCCCCACTTCTCTCCCCACCACTTTACCCCACTTCTCTCCCCACCACTTTACCCCACTTCTCTCCCCACCACTTTACCCCACTTCTCTCCCCACCACTTTACCCCACTTCTCTCCCCACCACTTTACCCCACTTCTCTCCCCACCACTTTACCCCACTTCTCTCCCCACCACTTTCTCCTCTCCATATCCCTCCGCTTCCCTCCACTCCATATTTAAAGCAATACCGAATGATTCCTTGTTAGTTATGTATCCTCAGTGGTTAGTTGACTTAGCTTTGATATTATATTAAGGTATCATTGTTTAGTTTGCAAATTGCTGTCAGCTGAGGTCAGTTAAAATATCGCAAGAATTTTTATAAAAGAATTGTTGAATAAGTATCAGTCTTTTCTGCTATTTTGTTCAGTTCTCAAGATGTATCAGTGCAGTGATTGTAACAAAACTTTTACTCAGAAATCAAATGTGTATAGACATCAAAGAGAATCATGTCAATATAGACCATCTTGTTCTCGTGAAAAAAGAAAGGCTAATACCCAGGTATGTGATGTACCCTTGAAAAGACCCAAAGTAGAAGATAGACCTCCAATACCAAAACTTACTTTATCACGATGTAAAGATTGTGATACTTGGTATGTGAAAAATAAACTTGCTGCCCATTTACGTTCAAACTTACATAAAAGTAAACTTAAGAGTGATGATGAAGTGAAAATTTTAACTTCCGCGTTTAAAAACAGGATTGTGTCCTACATGCTGCTCCCATCGAAAAAGTATGTAGATGTCGATGATTTTTTTGAAGAAGTGAAACAAAAGTTTATTAGTTTAATTTCAGAACAGTTAGCTAAGCATAGGTGTGTTAAGATTAATGTAGAACTATTTGGTCAATATCTCTTACAAACAAAAGAGACAATCGAAACTAAATCGTTTAATACCAAAAATAAGATCATAACTTCAACAACAGATTTATCTGATATTTATAAGAAGTTTTTGTCTGAAATTAAAGAAAAAGTTTCAATATTCACAGAAAATGGATCAGGATGGGCGTTGGAAAAAATATTACATTTGGAGCTTAACATAAATAAATTTAATCCAATTAGAGCTTCATCGTATATACCATTACCAAAACAAATTTCAAATAAACAAGGTGTAATTAATATCAAAAATAATGATTCATATTGTTTTGCATGGAGTGTGATAAGTGCACTGTTTCCTGCTGAAACAAATGTAGACAGAACAAGTTCATATCCTAATTTTTTTGAGTATTTAAATTTTGAAGGAATAGAGTTTCCTGTGAAATTAAAGGATATACATAAATTTGAAACGCTTAATCAAATATCTATAAATGTTTACGGTTTAGAGAGTGTTTATGAAGATAGTAAATTCAAGTATGAAGTGGTTGGTCCGCTTCATTACACAAGTAAAAAACTTCCAGTACATATAAATTTGTTGTTGATAAGTGAAGGTGAAAACAATCATTATTGTTGGATTAAGGATATGTCACGGTTACTAGCAACTCAAATTAATAAAAGTCACTTTAAAAAATATTTTTGTGATGGTTGTTTAATTTATTTTACCTCGATGGAAAAATTAAAGTTGCACCAATCACATGATTGTAATCATTTGTTTACAAAAATTCCTACCAATGACATTAAAATAAATAAGTACGGTCAGCATATACCAGAAAATATTTTACAGTTTGAAAATTTTCAAAAACAACTAAAAGTTCCATTTGTTATATATGCAGACTTTGAATGCTTTTTAAAACCTTTGCAGTTTGATCAACCAGATAATGATGAGGATTCATATACTCGTAACACATTTAAACATGAACCTTATGCTTTTTGTTATTTCATTAAATGTTCATATGATGATTCTTTGTCCGTATTAGACTACTATTTTGGTATGGACGCCGCTGATGAATTTTGTAAACGAATTGAAGGTCATGTACATAGAATTTATAATGACCATCTTAAACCTGTAGTAAAAATGCTTCCTTTATCAGATGAAGAGGAGCTGGCTTATAAAAATAGTACAATTTGTCATATATGTAATAAAAAAGTTGAAGAAAATGAAAAAGTAAGAGATCACGATCATTTAACTGGTAAATTTCGAAATGCAGCTCACAGTATTTGCAACTTAAACTTCCAAATTCCAAATTTTATACCCATCTTTTTTCATAATTTAACTGGTTATGATAGTCATTTATTTGTTAAACAATTGTGTTCTGAAGAAGATAATATTGATGTACTTGCACAAACTAAGGAAAAATACATTTCATTTTCAAAATCCATATTAGTTGACAAAGTAAAAGATAAAGACAATAAAGAAAAAAATATATTTATTAAAATGAGATTTTTAGATTCATTCCGTTTCGTTGGTTCCTCTTTGGAAAAGCTTGGTGAAAGCTTGGAACCAAATCAATGCATTGAGATTACAAAATATTTTGAAGATCCTAACCAGTTTAATGAAATTCGAAAAAAAGGTGTTTATCCTTATTCTTATGTTGATTCTATGGATAAACTGTATGAAAATCAACTTCCAGCTATTGAACATTTTTATGATAAACTTAAAGATGAACCTATGTGTCCGCTGGATTACAATAGAGCAATTAATATTTGGAATTTATTTAATTGTCAAAATCTTATGGATTATACCAAAATTTATTTATTGTCAGATGTTCTCATATTAACAGATTTTTTTGAAGCTTTTCGAAATGTATCTTTAAATAATTTTAAGCTAGATCCTGCACAGTATTATACATTACCAGGTTTAAGTTGGGATTCAATGTTAAAAATGACTAATGTTAAATTAGAATTATTAACGGATATAGATATGATACATTTTTTTAAAAATAATATAAGAGGTGGTGTCTGTCATTGCAGCATTCGAAAAGCTGAAGCTAATAATCCATTCTTGAAAAATTATGATCCAAGCAAACCAAATTCATTTATAATGTATTTAGACGCAACTAACTTGTATGGACATAGTATGAGGCAATGTCTCCCCGTAAGTGATTTTTCTTGGTTGAACGATGAAGAAACTGAAAAACTTGATGTGATGTCTATACCTGACGATGCTGAATACGGGTATGTTTTGGAAGTAAATTTAAATTATCCCCAACGTTTACATGACGAACACAATGAACTACCCTTTTTGGCCGAAAATATTTGTGCACCAGATTCGAAACAAAAGAAATTAATATGCAATTTAAACCATAAAGAAAAATATGTTATTCATTACCGAAATCTGAAACAGGTGCTTAAAAACGGATTAAAACTAACTAAAATTCATAGAGTTATTAAATTTAAACAAGCTGCATTTCTTAAACAGTACATCGATTTAAATACCGAAATGAGGAACAAATCTAAAAATAAGTTGGAAAAGGATACATATAAATTATTTAATAATGCCATTTACGGTAAATCTTTGGAGAATATTGATAAACGAGTTGACATTAGATTAATCACACACTGGGAGAACATTGGTAAAAAGCAAGGAGCGCAGACATTGATTGCTAAACCAAATTTTAAAGATCGACTAGTCTTTAATGAAAACTTAGTCGCAATACAAATGGAGAGAGTAAAGATAACTTACAACAAACCCGTTTATGTTGGATTCACAGTCTTGGAATTATCAAAAACCGTTTTATATGATTTTTATTATGATTATATTAAAAGCAAGTATGGAGACGAAGCAATTTTGTTATATACGGATACAGATAGTTTAATTTTAAACGTAAAAACGGAAAATTTTTATAAAGACATGCAATACAATTTAGATAAGTTTGATACTTCTAATTATAGTGAAAATAATATACATAATATAACTAGGAACAATTCTGTATTAGGACGAATGAAAGATGAGTTTGCGGGCAAACCAATTTTAAGTTTTTATGGGACGGGAGCTAAAGCCTACTGTGTTAATTTAGAGAATAAATCTGAAAAAAAGGCGAAAGGAGTAAAAAAATATGTTATAGAAAATTCCATTACTAAACAAGATTATAAAGATGTAGTTGAAAATTCTGAAACCAAATTTAGAAAAATGAATATATTTCATTCAATTTTACATGATATGTTTACACAATTAAAAAATAAGGTTGCTTTGTCTCCAAAAGATGACAAACGCTATATAATTCGAGATTCATTTAGGACTTTAGCTTGGGGACACAAGCATATAAGTATTTTGGATGAGAAATCCAAGACTGACGATGAGATGGTTAATAATGTAATTGATACTCTAAAAGATTTAGTTCATGATGAATATAAAACATAAGAACCCTGGAAAAATCTTTTATTTTGAAAATGGCTCTGCTACCAGTAGGAGTTATATTTCTATCAGCATTCCTTAACAATACTTTGTTCATACAAGTTGATCCTAATGTTCGAGAAGCATTTATTTGTCCATCTGTTAATAATGTAAATAATGATAGTTGGCCTTCAACATGGAAAAGAATGAATATAAATAATGGTTTATTTACCTACAAAATCGATGATAATATTATAAATAATTCTACCGTTGTACAGTATAAGTTAAGATTATATTATTTCAATAAAACTTCAGTAGTGACACAGGAATGGAATCAGTTGTATAGAAAATCTTGTATAGAAGAATGCAATGTAAATGTGTGTATAGTATTATTAAGTATATTGTTAGTAGTGTTTATATGTACTATGGGATATATATTATTCAAAGTATATTTGTATTATAAATAAAATTCTGGAGTCAATAAAAAATAAAGGTTTTTATTCATAACTATGTCTATAATTATATAACAATTTTACGTTTGCTAATGCACAATGCCATGGATTTACATTTTTGTGAAAATAAC
Source organism: Philopedon plagiatum (assembly GCA_963971165.1). Lineage (NCBI taxonomy): Eukaryota > Metazoa > Arthropoda > Insecta > Coleoptera > Curculionidae > Philopedon > Philopedon plagiatum. The sequence continues at coordinate 36,702,853 of OZ020193.1, read as the reverse complement.
ATTCTGGAATTTTCTTAAATCTACTTAATTTTGGTTCTTGACCAATGGGAATAGCGTATATGAAATCTTCATCCAAAAACTTTTTTAAGTAGTTTATTTTTTCATTCCCTTTCACGTAAATTTTTGGCGATTGGTAAACTTCTAACACATGCTTTAAAATATCATCAATTTCATTAAGTTCTATATTTCCAAATTCCCATTTTAGTCCATGATACTCTTCGGCCCATTTAACCAGTTTGATATCAGAAGCAGATAACATATTTTTTTGAAATGGCGATTTAAACAGATAATTTGAGCAACGAATCCCATCGTAAATCGCTAATTCTTTTGGAATGTATCCAAAGGAACAGTTATATCCTTGAATGTCGATAAAAAGTTCTGTCTTACACTCATTCATGGTTTGACGCTAAATGATGTTTAGATCTATAAGATTAGTGTTTAAATCCCCCCCACCTCTCTTACTATCCCCACTACCACGCTTACTATCCCCACTACCACATCTGTCTATTTAAGCAGTCACCCACAGTTCTACTGACATTATTTCCAGCAAGCATCTGAAAATGTATCAACCAACAGGAAACCAACAAGACTTTAGTAAGAAGCGCAATGCAGCTCTCATCAATGAATCCATCTACTACATAAACAAATCCAAATCCAAATGGGTCAGCGTTGGATTTTCCTTAGAGAGAAAATATATTCCTGTTGTTAAACTCTGTGGATACAAATACAATCAAAATGTGATTTTTAATGAAGATCAATGGATTTCCTTCCTAAATAATCAAGGAATTATGTTGAGCTTTATTTATTCCAACAACACCGGGTGGCAACCCATGAAGGGAAATGGTTATGAGATTCACTTTGTGTTTATTGGGGATGCAAGAATAATTAAGATTACACAAGATGGTGGTAATGAAGTTTTCTTAGCTGGTGACACCATAAATGAATTAGTGAACTTGACAAATTTAATCAAATATCGTTTTGATATCTTAAAAAACCAGGAATTTTCCAAATATTATAATATTTTAGTTAGTGGAATCTCTATGAAAAATGGCGATTTGTTAAAAAATGTATATGATGTTATTTCACCTATGGAAAATAGTTTAAATGTTTGCTGTGTTTTAGAATTATTAAACTTTTACTCAGATTGTGTTGTGGAGGATGTAGAAATATTTGCATGTAATGAATTTGTAAAAAATTGTATTGAAAATAAAAATTTATAAATATATATTTTTCTTTTTATTCCTCCCACCTCCTAAATTAATATTTAAAGCTCTGAACTTACTTTAAGTCTGAACATTCTCCAACAAGATGTGGTTAGCATATGTTCGTGAACGGGTAGCATATAACCTAACAAGTGCTATAGAGAATCTAGCACAACACTTTAGTAATTTAGAATTTGATGCTGAGCATGAAGCCGAGTATGGATTCGAAAGATTCTATACGTATGAGGAATGTATCGATATGGCAAGAAAGTATGAAAAAGCTGCAGAAGCCTGTAACATATATTTACATACTTCTGATATAAGAACTTTTCTGCAAACCATAAAGGAAATGGGATTTGAGGAAGTAAAGAAGTTCTTATCACCTGAAATTATTCAAGAATTCAACCTAATTTTTTAAAATAAAAAACTTTATTTCATTTATGTGTTTTATTCAATCATTAAATAATTATTATTATATAAATTGTATACATTAGTAAGTGCACATATACATGGTGATTTAGAATGATAAAAACAATGAGCTTCTTCTTCTTGTAATTTTGGATTTTCATCAAGTTCTATGACTGGTTTTAATGAATATTTTCGAATATATTCGGATTTCTCTCTCCCTTTCACATAAACATGATCTACTTTCTCTGTTAAATTCTTGATTATTTCAGAAAACTTGTGAATTGGTGTATATCCTTCATTCCATGGGATACAGTGATGATTTTTCATTAACCACACAGCTTGTTTGTGTAAGTCAGGTGGCAGGTATTTTAGATCAAATGGTGCTTTAAAAACATAGTGACAAGTCTTGCTTCCATCATAGGCAGCCAACTCTTTGGGAATAAACTTCTTATTTTCTATGTTAAATCCCTGCACATCGACAATTAATATCCTCATAATTTCAAAAATGAGAATTGTTTAATCATAGATTTCTTGTCAGAATATTCTTGTAGTTGTTGTTTTAATTTTTTCAGCTCTTCTAAAAAGTAGGATACTCGAAGTTCCAGTTCTTCACCCATAATGGTACGAAAGAATAGTAGAGCATTGACTTTATATAAAATATTAGATATGCGCTTTAAAGTTGTCTAACATTTTTGGTTAATGGATTGTAGCTAAATACTCTCTCATGAATAATAAGACAATAGCAGTGCATACACAAGCTGAACGTCCAACATTTTACGTAGGATTGCACGATGCAATATCTCAACCTACGCAGTCTGCGTACACTCCTATGTTGCGCATTTGGTGCAACTACCTGCTCGTCGTCACTGGAATAACCACTATCCGAACTTGATGTCATCTTGCCAATAATAACCTCATAACTTAATAAGCGAAAATTATTTAATCATAGATTTCTTGTCAGAATATTCTTGTAGTTGTTTTAATTTTTTCAGCTCTTCTAAAAAGTAGGACACTTGAAGTTCTAGATCTTCACCCATAATGGTAGGAAAGAATAGTAGAGCATTGATTTTATGTCAAATATTAGACATGCGCTTTAAAGTTGTCTAACATTTTTGGTTAATGGATTGTAGCTAAATACTTTGTCATGCATAATAAGACAATAGGCAGATATTTTGTCTATAAGATCATCATGTAATTCAAACTCAACTCTCATAACAATAGGCCCGGATTCAATTGTTTCTTTCTGATGTGAACAATCGATATATACGATAGGAGCATAAGTATTAAATTCCTTTGGAGAAAAAATGGGCTCAGGTGTTAATCCATAGTAAGATTTTTGAAATTGTGAAAACATTTCGTATAGTGATGCAAATTTATTTTTAGCAAAGTCTAAATATAGGTCGTTGTAGGGATATCTCTCAGAGTTTAAAAATACTTTGATGTTTCGTAATTTAACGTTGGAAAATAGAGACATATCAGTTGTCGATTTATCCCTTAAGTCTTTTTGAAAAGCAATTGCTACATGACGTGGGGTATTAACTTTTGTAGATGTTTTGACAGGCCAGTTATGACGATTAGTTTTTAATAATTCCGGGTATTCAATCAGTTCCCAACTCCGGAAAGCGATTATTATATCAGTATTCTTATTAATTATTTTAGATAATGCCAATTCTTGAGGAATAGCTACTGAAATGTGAGGTATATTCCAAGTTAGCTTTGTAAGCTCAATTTTTGGATTTTCGTCTGCAGTATTAATTGTAGCATTTTTGTCTGAATTATCGCGTACTAAAATAAGTTCTTGTTTGGCATTTAAAATAATTTTTTTGTAGTCTTCAAAAAATCCCATTAAGAATTTAAGTGGAATGCAAACATTAAATAATCCTGTTGTTGCATCAACAACTTGTGAAGATTCCATAGGAAACCAACCTGCGTTTTTAAGTTTATTGCATTCATTTTTATTATATGACAAATATCCCTTTATTGTCGAAGTTAACCCAACATCTCTAACTGAATCTATTGTAACACCGTTTAGTTGATAGCGCATTTCTTTAAAAAGGAACGCAATCCCATTGTTTATCAATTTTAATGTATTTGAGATAGCATTATTATCTTTTGTTAGTTTGCCCTCTATGTAAAGAAAGCTTTCGGAAGGAAGAGTATACTTGTCTACTTCATGAACAGGTATTATAATTTCATCGTTATTTCCCAATTTAGTAGGTAGGTATGGTTCATAACCATGAACTTCGGAATGCACAATTGAATTATCTATGAAAAGACCTTCTGCTACGTTAAGGATATCCATTATACTAAAACCTTTAAACCTAGAGATTTCAAAAAGCTTATATTTTCAGGTGTTATCCCTTGTGTGTTTCTCTTTCTACTAATCTTTGGTTTACGGTGTTTAGTCTTCTTATAGTTTTTATTAATTTTTGTGGGTAAATTGGAGGTTTTTCTATTATAAAGGATAACCATTATACTTCTTTTATATGCAACCGTATTGTTACAGTCTCGTTTCGAAAATCAACAAGATTTAAATCTTGGTCTATTACCTTTACTGTTATTTTATCTATTACTTTTACTGTAACAGGAAAATAAATAATATTTTGGGGACTTTCTATTATTTTAAATCCAGGGCTAACATTAGGGAAAAACTGATGAATAATGTGTACTGGCTTTCCGTTCAGATAGGAACCTTCTGCGATACTGCAGTCTATGCATAAAGAATTAACTTTTATAATCTCTGCTGGATTTTCCGATGTTTTTGGAACTCCATCACCAGATATAATCCCATTATTAAAACCCAAAAGCTTTCCTATTGTACCGTCTTTAAAAATAATATCCGTAGTAGACTTTATTGTTGATTTTAATGTGTTGTTATTTGCATAGAGGTGAAATGAAATATTTCTTTTTTGGAATTCACTCTGTAAATATTTATTAACATCGTCCATTTCATAACTTCCCGTAGGAATTGTTAAAAATTCATTATTTTTTCCAAAATATACTTTATTATTACTTTTATCAATATTTGGTATTGCATTAAAAGTTTCAAAGTTGGTAAGTCCGACAACGTAGGAAGTGTTAGGATCTAAGTAAATAGGTGGATGGAAATCTGCTTGAAGTATAGCTGAATTTGCGGAAAGAGCTATAGTAAACGACATGATGGTCGTAATAAGAATAAAATGGAAACACAATTACGTATTATTATAAATAAACTGTAAGCATAACTGTCCACAAGTTGAGGTATTAAAAGATTGATATTTATCATAATTATATTTAATATTGTTTTTGCTACCATCGCTATAGAAATAAGTTATAACTTCATTTGGTGGTCGTAGATTTCCAAAACTATCAAAGTAAGTTATGTTATTATTATTTTTAACATACGCCGTCCAGTGAGTGCCTTCCCCCATATCGTCATCTAAATTTATAATACCTGTTTCATATTTTTTTATTTTTTTGGGTAACTTATTTCTCATAAAGACACCTCTAAAATGTGACAACTTTAATATTTTCGCATACTTTAATAAATCTATATTTGTCAAAGGTCGGCGAGGTAGCAAATTTAACAGTTTTTTGAATATGGTTTTAAATATAGACCACACCCTTTCTTATATGGTTTTAAATAAAGACCTTTTCCAATTGATATTTTTTCCATTTCTTTGTTGTGTCTTGTTTGTTCTTCCCCACATTCGCTTCTATTTTTTATTTTATCCCATCCTGTATAATTTAAACCGTCTTTATCATAGCAGAATCTCATTAAAATAAATGGACAATTTAAACGTACTACTTTAAAGTAATATTCTGCTCTGCAATTTACTAAGATTGAAACAACATACTGGAATATAATTACTTAGAAGTCTTCGACCGCCCATTCGCAGGTACTTGTTTTAAAAAATCTACTTTCCACAGAGACGAACTAGGGAAAATATTTCTTAGTGAATAATGCAGTCATAACGGAGTATGTAGATAATTTTAATCAATTAGTAAAAATTGTTTTTTACATTTAAATCAATTATTAAAATTGTTTTTGTACAATGTTGCCAATGCCATTAAAGATATTATGCACCCATGCATTGATATTTTAAATTCGCAAATACTCTCCTGTCCTAGCTTCATTTTTACAATCTTAGTTCACTGCCCGGTCAATGTCTAGTTGGATTCATTTTTACAAAATCTAGGCGCCTTCGCCGGGCAACGAGATGCATTTTTACAATCCTAGATGCTAGATAATTATGTGAACAAGTATATTTTTTCGACTTTGGTTTAATATAAATGAAACCAAGGGCTAGGCTGAGACCAGTACAACGGTAGAATTATTTATAATATTATCATCGATTTTGTAGGTAAATAAACCATTATTTATATTCATTCTTTTCCATGTTGAAGGCCAACTATCATTATTTACATTATTAACAGATGGACAAATAAATGCTTCTCGAACATTAGGATCAACTTGTATGAACAAAGTATTGTTAAGGAATGCTGATAGAAATATAACTCCTACTGGTAGCAGAGCCATTTTCAAAATAAAAGATTTTTCCAGGGTTCTTATGTTTTATATTCATCATGAACTAAATCTTTTAGAGTATCAATTACATTATTAACCATCTCATCGTCAGTCTTGGATTTCTCATCCAAAATACTTATATGCTTGTGTCCCCAAGCTAAAGTCCTAAATGAATCTCGAATTATATAGCGTTTGTCATCTTTTGGAGACAAAGCAACCTTATTTTTTAATTGTGTAAACATATCATGTAAAATTGAATGAAATATATTCATTTTTCTAAATTTGGTTTCAGAATTTTCAACTACATCTTTATAATCTTGTTTAGTAATGGAATTTTCTATAACATATTTTTTTACTCCTTTCGCCTTTTTTTCAGATTTATTCTCTAAATTAACACAGTAGGCTTTAGCTCCCGTCCCATAAAAACTTAAAATTGGTTTGCCCGCAAACTCATCTTTCATTCGTCCTAATACAGAATTGTTCCTAGTTATATTATGTATATTATTTTCACTATAATTAGAAGTATCAAACTTATCTAAATTGTATTGCATGTCTTTATAAAAATTTTCCGTTTTTACGTTTAAAATTAAACTATCTGTATCCGTATATAACAAAATTGCTTCGTCTCCATACTTGCTTTTAATATAATCATAATAAAAATCATATAAAACGGTTTTTGATAATTCCAAGACTGTGAATCCAACATAAACGGGTTTGTTGTAAGTTATCTTTACTCTCTCCATTTGTATTGCGACTAAGTTTTCATTAAAGACTAGTCGATCTTTAAAATTTGGTTTAGCAATCAATGTCTGCGCTCCTTGCTTTTTACCAATGTTCTCCCAGTGTGTGATTAATCTAATGTCAACTCGTTTATCAATATTCTCCAAAGATTTACCGTAAATGGCATTATTAAATAATTTATATGTATCCTTTTCCAACTTATTTTTAGATTTGTTCCTCATTTCGGTATTTAAATCGATGTACTGTTTAAGAAATGCAGCTTGTTTAAATTTAATAACTCTATGAATTTTAGTTAGTTTTAATCCGTTTTTAAGCACCTGTTTCAGATTTCGGTAATGAATAACATATTTTTCTTTATGGTTTAAATTGCATATTAATTTCTTTTGTTTCGAATCTGGTGCACAAATATTTTCGGCCAAAAAGGGTAGTTCATTGTGTTCGTCATGTAAACGTTGGGGATAATTTAAATTTACTTCCAAAACATACCCGTATTCAGCATCGTCAGGTATAGACATCACATCAAGTTTTTCAGTTTCTTCATCGTTCAACCAAGAAAAATCACTTACGGGGAGACATTGCCTCATACTATGTCCATACAAGTTAGTTGCGTCTAAATACATTATAAATGAATTTGGTTTGCTTGGATCATAATTTTTCAAGAATGGATTATTAGCTTCAGCTTTTCGAATGCTGCAATGACAGACACCACCTCTTATATTATTTTTAAAAAAATGTATCATATCTATATCCGTTAATAATTCTAATTTAACATTAGTCATTTTTAACATTGAATCCCAACTTAAACCTGGTAATGTATAATACTGTGCAGGATCTAGCTTAAAATTATTTAAAGATACATTTCGAAAAGCTTCAAAAAAATCTGTTAATATGAGAACATCTGACAATAAATAAATTTTGGTATAATCCATAAGATTTTGACAATTAAATAAATTCCAAATATTAATTGCTCTATTGTAATCCAACGGACACATAGGTTCATCTTTAAGTTTATCATAAAAATGTTCAATAGCTGGAAGTTGATTTTCATACAGTTTATCCATAGAATCAACATAAGAATAAGGATAAACACCTTTTTTTCGAATTTCATTAAACTGGTTAGGATCTTCAAAATATTTTGTAATCTCAATGCATTGATTTGGTTCCAAGCTTTCACCAAGCTTTTCCAAAGAGGAACCAACGAAACGGAATGAATCTAAAAATCTCATTTTAATAAATATATTTTTTTCTTTATTGTCTTTATCTTTTACTTTGTCAACTAATATGGATTTTGAAAATGAAATGTATTTTTCCTTAGTTTGTGCAAGTACATCAATATTATCTTCTTCAGAACACAATTGTTTAACAAATAAATGACTATCATAACCAGTTAAATTATGAAAAAAGATGGGTATAAAATTTGGAATTTGGAAGTTTAAGTTGCAAATACTGTGAGCTGCATTTCGAAATTTACCAGTTAAATGATCGTGATCTCTTACTTTTTCATTTTCTTCAACTTTTTTATTACATATATGACAAATTGTACTATTTTTATAAGCCAGCTCCTCTTCATCTGATAAAGGAAGCATTTTTACTACAGGTTTAAGATGGTCATTATAAATTCTATGTACATGACCTTCAATTCGTTTACAAAATTCATCTGCGGCGTCCATACCAAAATAGTAGTCTAATACGGACAAAGAATCATCATATGAACATTTAATGAAATAACAAAAAGCATAAGGTTCATGTTTAAATGTGTTACGAGTATATGAATCCTCATCATTATCTGGTTGATCAAACTGCAAAGGTTTTAAAAAGCATTCAAAGTCTGCATATATAACAAATGGAACTTTTAGTTGTTTTTGAAAATTTTCAAACTGTAAAATATTTTCTGGTATATGCTGACCGTACTTATTTATTTTAATGTCATTGGTAGGAATTTTTGTAAACAAATGATTACAATCATGTGATTGGTGCAACTTTAATTTTTCCATCGAGGTAAAATAAATTAAACAACCATCACAAAAATATTTTTTAAAGTGACTTTTATTAATTTGAGTTGCTAGTAACCGTGACATATCCTTAATCCAACAATAATGATTGTTTTCACCTTCACTTATCAACAACAAATTTATATGTACTGGAAGTTTTTTACTTGTGTAATGAAGCGGACCAACCACTTCATACTTGAATTTACTATCTTCATAAACACTCTCTAAACCGTAAACATTTATAGATATTTGATTAAGCGTTTCAAATTTATGTATATCCTTTAATTTCACAGGAAACTCTATTCCTTCAAAATTTAAATACTCAAAAAAATTAGGATATGAACTTGTTCTGTCTACATTTGTTTCAGCAGGAAACAGTGCACTTATCACACTCCATGCAAAACAATATGAATCATTATTTTTGATATTAATTACACCTTGTTTATTTGAAATTTGTTTTGGTAATGGTATATACGATGAAGCTCTAATTGGATTAAATTTATTTATGTTAAGCTCCAAATGTAATATTTTTTCCAACGCCCATCCTGATCCATTTTCTGTGAATATTGAAACTTTTTCTTTAATTTCAGACAAAAACTTCTTATAAATATCAGATAAATCTGTTGTTGAAGTTATGATCTTATTTTTGGTATTAAACGATTTAGTTTCGATTGTCTCTTTTGTTTGTAAGAGATATTGACCAAATAGTTCTACATTAATCTTAACACACCTATGCTTAGCTAACTGTTCTGAAATTAAACTAATAAACTTTTGTTTCACTTCTTCAAAAAAATCATCGACATCTACATACTTTTTCGATGGGAGCAGCATGTAGGACACAATCCTGTTTTTAAACGCGGAAGTTAAAATTTTCACTTCATCATCACTCTTAAGTTTACTTTTATGTAAGTTTGAACGTAAATGGGCAGCAAGTTTATTTTTCACATACCAAGTATCACAATCTTTACATCGTGATAAAGTAAGTTTTGGTATTGGAGGTCTATCTTCTACTTTGGGTCTTTTCAAGGGTACATCACATACCTGGGTATTAGCCTTTCTTTTTTCACGAGAACAAGATGGTCTATATTGACATGATTCTCTTTGATGTCTATACACATTTGATTTCTGAGTAAAAGTTTTGTTACAATCACTGCACTGATACATCTTGAGAACTGAACAAAATAGCAGAAAAGACTGATACTTATTCAACAATTCTTTTATAAAAATTCTTGCGATATTTTAACTGACCTCAGCTGACAGCAATTTGCAAACTAAACAATGATACCTTAATATAATATCAAAGCTAAGTCAACTAACCACTGAGGATACATAACTAACAAGGAATCATTCGGTATTGCTTTAAATATGGAGTGGAGGGAAGCGGAGGGATATGGAGAGGAGAAAGTGGTGGGGAGAGAAGTGGGGTAAAGTGGTGGGGAGAGAAGTGGGGTAAAGTGGTGGGGAGAGAAGTGGGGTAAAGTGGTGGGGAGAGAAGTGGGGTAAAGTGGTGGGGAGAGAAGTGGGGTAAAGTGGTGGGGAGAGAAGTGGGGTAAAGTGGTGGGGAGAGAAGTGGGGGGTTTTGGAATGGTGAAGAGTGGTGGGATTGGGAGCTTCCTTGTATTTCGCGTGCCTATTTCCCATTGGGAGCTTCCTTGTATATGGCGAGCCTATAAATACACTACTCATGGATAAGAACAATTTTAAAACTCTTTTAAACAAAACAAAATTAAATCAAATTCTTCAAAAAACAAAATAGTTAGGTGGTAAAGCAATAACTACTTGAATACAAGGACACAATGCTTATGACTTAACGTTATGTGACGTCATCACCCGAAGTCATTACATATACGGATATCTATGCAACAACTCCTAATCTATGGCCATACGCAAAAACTCCTTTCAGGTCCAGCCGCCCGAGCCGTATTCGATTGACAAAAATTTGGACCGATCCGGATCACTTTCCGACACATTTCATCTCTTTCTACTACCCTTCCTGATTCAATTACGTATTCCTCTAACTTAATGTTTGTAACCTGATCCGGATCGATTAGATTTTGTCAATCGAATACGCTTTACGTCCAGCATAGTCAGCTGTGCGTCCAGACATGTGCTTGAAACAATATTGTCAGATTATCTATAATTCTTAATTAGGATAAGCTTAGAAATAACTTTTCTTTGTGTAATGTGTTTATAACTACGTTAACTTAGTTATTAACACAGGCCTAATATAATTTTACAGCAGTATTTTATTGGGAGTATTTTGAAGTTAAATAAAAAAATAACAATAATAATAAGTTTTAGTAAACGTGCAGTCAGCAGACAAAACGCTACCGTCGATCTGGCAACGTTGTACCATATGACATGCAGTTTTCCTTTTCGTGTTAACAATCTACAAGTGTTTTGTGTATTTAGTGAAAAAACAAAGTGTATTACCGGTTTCAATAGTGTTTTAAATAATTATTAAAATGCCTTATAGATGTTGTGTAGTCGGTTGTAAGGGTAATTACCCAAACGGACCAACAGTACGAGTATTTCGTTTTCCTAAGAGTGTGGAAGGGCAAGTGAAATGGCAGAACGCCGTACATCGTGAAAATTTTATTCCAAATGCTAGTAGCCGAGTATGTGAGCTTCATTTTACAGAAGATGATTTTATCAGGCAGTATAGTCAGCAAGACACGAGAACCGGTGAGGTCGTTTCTGTAAAGTTAAATATACCAAGATTAAAAGAGCACAGCGTACCTAGTAAATTTCCCAATTGTCCAAAATACTTATCAAAAACTTTAACGCATCGAAAAAGCAGAGAAGAAAAACTTAAAGAACTAGACGAATTACGATTTCAAAAAGGTATTGAAGAAAGCAAGCGTGAAATTTTAATACATAAAGAACTTACAAATTATAAAACTTTTGAAGAATTTAATAATTTGTTTAAAACATTTAGTTTAAATGAAGGGTGGTTTATTATTAATGAAAAAACTTCAAAGACTCTCTTTAAGATTAAGCATATTCCGGGGCCTTCAATTACGTGGGCTGTTAAAATAAATAATAATTTAGAAATAAGTACATACTTGTACGGACAACCAGTAAGTATACAAATTGATAAACTAAAAACGCCCTTTTTGTCAAGTAGTTTGGATGAATTGCGAAATTTACTTGATACCATTGATTGTTCGATGAATATTCTTCCTTTAGATTCCGAACAAGACAATAATAACTCTGAAAATAACTCGAATCCTGACCGCGATCCCGAATATGACCACAGAAAAAATAACATGGATATGTCAGAAATTAATGAAATTTTGAACTTTGTTTCAGATTTGCTAAAAAACTTAAAAGTAGACAATGATATTTTAGCACAAGCTTTGCAATTTATCTCCGAACAAATAAAATTAAGAACTTTGCCAAAAGAACGATACAGATATTCCACTACAACTATGGTATTTTGTTCAATTGTATATACAATCAGTCCTCATGCGTACAGATATTTAAGAAATCACTGGCCAATAATTTTACCCCATCCTGAAACTATCAAAGGCGTCTGTAATAATTTTTTAACTGATCCCCATATTGATGAGAAAAAAAATTTTTTGACTTACGCACAAAATATTTTTAAATATTTAAATGATCAAGACAAAAATGTTTGTCTGCTAATGGATGAAATTCATATTAACCCTTATTTAGACTATAAAGGGGGAAACCTGGTGGGGGCATCAGTAAATAATAACGAATTGTTAGCAACATCTGCATATACTTTCATGATTACAAGTATTTGTTCAGATTTGGAAGAAGTTGTTCACATTGCCCCTATATCTAAAATTAACCATGAATTGCTTTTTCATTTTATCAAAACAATAATAACTCATTTAGAGGCTATCGGTTATATAGTTTTTTGTGTACTCAGTGACAACAATGCCATTAATGGAAAAGCTATGTCAAATTTTTCACCAAAAAAAGAACTTAATATAGTGTTCCCACACCCTGTCGATGCTAAAAGACCTTTATTTTACTTGTTTGATTCTGTCCATCTCTTAAAATGTATATTCAATGCCTGGCTAAACTCAAAACCTGATCAGACATTTACATATCCCGACTTTTTTACTGGCGAAGAAAAAGTTGCATGTTTTGCATCTCTTAAAAAATTGCATGACTTGGAACACAACATGTTACTAAAATTTGGCTTCTCTTTAAATTTAAAAGCTCTGTATCCGTCTAGCATGGAAAGACAAAATGTAAAACTGGCATTAAAAGTTTTTAATCCTTTTGTAATTGAGGGCTTACAAAATTTTGACAAAGATATCCCCAATGCTCAGGACACAGCCGAGTTTTTGAAAATAATAGTAAAGTGGTGGAATATAATAAACGTCAAAACACCATTAAAAAGAAAGCGTTTGCGTGATATTTTCCAGGAACCTATTGTAAAAGGTAAAATAGTAAACGACCCAAAACTTGACTTTTTGAAACAAATGTTGATTTGGTTAGATAACTGGAAATCAGAAATTTTTTTTAAAAAATTAACACGCCAAACTCACACAGCTTTGTCCCATACAATTTATGGTGTGCTGGAAATTGTGAAATATTGTTTTGAGGAATTAAATTTAAATTATATTTTGTTAGGAAAATTGCAAACTGATCCCTTAGAAAATCGCTTTGGAAAGTATAGACAGTTAGCGGGTGGACATTATCACATCTCAATTCGACAACTTTATGAATCTGAAAAACGACTACGAATTCAATCAATATTGACACTAAAATCCCATAATTTTGGAGAGTTAAGAATTGAAAAATTCTACGAATCACCTGATTGTGACGAACAGGACAGTGCTGAAGACTGTTCTAAAGAAATTGACGAAATTCTTAAAAATATTATTATTCAAAAATCTGATATGGACAACTTTAAACCAGAAATGCCTGTGATTACGTATCTGGGGGGATATTGCAGCCATATTGCTTTAAAGAAGCTGAAATGCAATTATTGCAAAAATTCTTTGATATGCAATAAAGAACTTATTGTTGAAGATAATTTTAATCTCATAACTAACTTAAGCAGAGGTGCCCTGCAATATCCTAGAGATCATGTAATTGAAATAGTTATTGTTTCATATATTTTATTCCAGAAAATACTTAGTGACCATGAGAATAAATTCTTAAACATTTTTTCTCAAAAATCATTTCTGACTAATCTCGTATTTAAATATATCCTTAAACAAGAATTTTTAATATACTTTGATGGCTGCAATACACACTCAGCAAAAACAATTATTGATATTTTACTTAGCAGTATTACCAACACTCTGCTCAAAAATTACTGTGCCAAGAAAAATAACCGATTAGGTAAAGGTCATAAAAGGAAATTAAATACATATACAAAATAATTGGACATACATTAACTTTAACTTTAAAGTGGCTAGGTAATCCAATGATGTTTTTGAGTAAATTTTTCTCAGTACTTAGTTACTCGTAAATCCTCGAGTACCTAAATTTTTGGAAAATTTTGCTATCTGAGGATACACAATATCTGAGGCAAAATCTTTAGGATTTCTTAGTTTAATAGAAGATATTATTTTTTATAATTGGTATTAATACTCACCTTAAAATATGTACCTAAAAAAACTACAGTAAAACATTTTACACAAAGTAGTTCTTTTTAAAATCATTATAGTTTTTATCACTTATACATATTTTAGATCTTATTAACGCATAATTTGCCCAAATGCAAGTTTAAATATTTAAATAATGATGGTCTAAAGTGCAAATTTATAAGTCACACAAAAACATAAATCCAAAAAAAGCATATAATATAATATTGTATTCATTTATTCATATGACCACGGCTGATGACGTCACAGATAAGCATTGTGTCCTTGTATTCAAGTAGTTATTGGGTAAAGCCCTTAAAAACAAAATACACTCAAGGGCAAAAATGGGAGTCACTGTACGCGATTTAACTTTTTGGTTCGAACAGGCAACTTTTTAAAAAAACAGAAATTTTTGAACAGAGAACTTTAATCTTTACACTACGAAAGTTTTAACAATAAAGCCTGAAAAATAAACGTGTTACATATATTTATAACCTTTTACATGAGATAAGAATAATGCTGATGTTGCAGCTTCTATGGGAATCTTGGGGTACTGGTGTTCACATAACTCCTCCGCCCTTAGAGGGAAATCCGGGGGGTAACACCTGGATTGGGAAGTCGGACTTCTCTTGGAACAGTCGGGACTTCTTTTACTTCTATTTCTTCAGCAGTCGGTTTTTGGATTCCTCTTACTAATTTTTTGGAATAAATGACAGCAGATACTATGATGAAAGCTGTAATTAGCAAATAAATTATTATTATCCAAAAATTACTTGAATTATGTGGCCCATAAATGTCTATATTAGAAATTAAGTCTAATTTTTGTTTCTGCGTGACTAACGCGTTTTTAACATTTCTTAGTTCATCTAAATTTACACTATTAATTTTTAATGGTTTTAAGTTTATTTCATAGTCTTTTAAATATATTGTATCATTAAATTTTAATTTCGGCAGTTCAATAAGTTTAAAGTCATTTCGAGCACTCTGATAACTTTTTATTTGTAATTTACCGACTTGCACTTCACAATTTAAATTTACTTCAATTAAAAATGTTCCTTTAATTTGTTTATTTTCGCGATCGCTGCCGCATTTTTGTTTTAATATTGATATACCGGGAGAGACAAAAATCCATTTGTTATTTTCGACCTTTTGGACTTTGACATCTGTAATGTGCACTGGAATTAGTTGACAGTTTGATAAATTTTGAGAAAGACTCAAAAGTTGGACCTCACAAGGGGCAGCTTCTTCATAATTCTGTATGGGGCTGTTTTCATGGCAAATATATTCTTCGGAACCAACTTGTAGGCATTTTTCATCAAATAGCATGTAATTTTGTTCATTTAGGGTAAGGTATTTTGACTGGGGTAAAATGAAGGAAAAGGTATTATTTTGCTTTACAGGAAGGGCATATAAGTGATAGTAATCATAACCTTCATTTTCCACTATTGGTATTTCTAGCATAAAAACTATTTTATTTTGTTTAAAATAACTTTTTATTGTAATAGTTTTTTCAAGAAGCAATATCTTTTCTACTTTAGGCTCAAAAGGCAATTTTTTATTAATTAAATTTTTGTTTATAAGTTTTATTTCTTCTAACAACTCAGTTGGTTCTATCATTGAGTTATGAAAAGTATTTAATTTGGAAAAGCTTATAGCTATTTCTATTCTCTCTAGAATATCGTATATTTCTTGATAAGCCGTAGTTATTTGTAAAAATGCAAAGTGAATAAGAAAATATTGATATGTTTTTGCATTTTGCACTTCAATAGTTTTAAGAGTTTGTTCAATTGTTATAATTTTGGCTTGTAAATACTTCTGATTGTCCATGAGCGTTTGTATTGATTTATTAAAAGAATCAATTGATTTATCTAGTAACGTAATTTGTTCGTTTACAAGTGTTTTACTTTTTTCTTGGTTACTAGACAGTTTTTCTATAGCATATTCATATTTTAAAGCATCATTATTGTCTAAATTACCCGTGATTGCTTTTATTATAGATCCTAGTCCGTCAATAGGCCCTCTCTTAAACAATTTTTTATTTACTAATAAAGAAGGGTTTAGTTGGTATATTTGTTGCTCAATTTTCTTTTCTAAGGTGTGTGCTAGATAATAAGTATTGATAAATTCGTTTTTGTAGTCGTTTTAGTTTTGTTACTAGTTGTCATATTTTTCAATATTTTAAAATTATAATTGAGTGAGATAAATTCGTCAATAATATTAGAAATATCAAATATTTGTATAAAAGACCAAAAATCTATTTTATTTTGTGCGTTACCAAGTTTCAATGGTAACAGCCTAGGATTATGGTTAAGGTCATAGTACTTAGGGTAGGTCAGTGCTGTTGTGGTTGTGATGACGAACAGTAGAATTGTTGTTTTCATTCTTGATTCTCTCCTTTTGATTTTTTCTTAATTCTAAGTTGAGTACCAATTTCGGCGATTTTTGTCCTTGTTGGCTCGCGGTATGTCCAGGAATCGGCGATGTTTCTCCTCAGCCTGAAATGTCTCTAGGAGTCGGCGATTTTGTTCCCAGATTATTTGTCCCAGATTTTGTTCTCCAATTTCTTGTTCTTTTGTTCGTTCAGAAGTTTGGCGATGCTTGTCCTCGTTCTGAAGTCGTCTAGGAGTTGGCGATGTGTGTCCTCGTCCTAGGGGTTGCACTGTCTTCTTTTCGTTTGAAGTTTTGAAAAACACCGGTATCACAGGTCGCGATTTGTGTCGACTTTTTCTGTAGAACCGTAACGAAATCCTACAACGACTGCGCCATTTAACTTTTTGGTTCGAACAGGAAACTTTTTAAAAAAACAGAAATTTTTGAACAGAGAACTTTATTCTTTACACTACGAAAGTTTTAACAATAAAGCCTGAAAAATAAACGTGTTACATATATTTATAACCTTTTACATGCGATAAGAATAATGCTGATGTTGCAGCTTCTATGGGAATCTTGGGGTACTGGTGTTCACATAAGTCGCGTCGAGACGCCCAGTCTGGTAGTGGTCGCGCGCGGATTGGCTGGAACGGCGTGTGCCGCTGCGGGACTCGTCTTGGCGTGTGCCGAACAACCAATAAAACGGGCTATGCCACGCGTCGCCAAAAGCACGGCACGCGACAGAACCAGAGCAGCACCACATAAATAATCGTTTTTAACACATCAAATTAAAGCCATGGTAACAAATGAAGCCCAATAAAGGGTATTGGTAAAAATAGTTCCTAATTAAATCAAGGTGGTTTTTTATATATTTTTCCACTGAACAATAAAAAAGAAAAATCATTTAAATAATAATAAACTCATATATAACAAACAATTTTTAAGTCAAGCAAAAACAGCTCTATTACACTTTGTATGGATTCACCAGATGATCGACCTTCGGTCATTTTGTCCTCCCTAGAGCTTACACCAGCTCCCAGTTTCCACTGGTAATTACGTAGGTAGGGATACTTCGGTAACAAGCCTACGAAAAACACAATAACATGTATTTACTTAGGTCCCTTGCCCACTTATGTAAATATAAAAGCAGGGAAAATGATGTGCAATTATGTAATAAATGTTTGAAATGTGTAGTTCTAAATGGTTAGAAATAAATTACTGTCAGTTTTGAATTGCAACAAGTGAGATAAATAAATTACATTTAGTATTATGTATGTATTTTAGGATCTTAGAATCTTAACATCTTTTTAGGTTTTGAAAGAAAGTACTATATTTAAAAGTATTGAGAAACATGGAAAACACAAATATTTTCCTGACGATTATCATTTAGTGGGCGATTCAGCATACCCCTGCTTAGAGTGGCTTATAACACCATATAGGCAAGTATAAATTACAGAGGTATAGTAAACAAAAATATTTATTACTTTAACTGCAAGTACAAGTTCTTAAGAAATGTGTTTCGCTATTTTCCAGAAGGTGAAAAAATATTAGGTACTTACCGAATTATATTATCTAATTTAATTGATGTTTAGAGGGACCTTTGGCAGTGACATTACTATATGTACTGTCACATTACAAATGTCTAGTTGGCTAATTCCTGATTAAATTACTTTGAGACTGACCATATTCTTGGCAAATAACCAAACACTACATTCTCTTTTTTAAAAAACTGTCGCATGAATAATTATAGCAATTTTGAGAAAGTAATGTGCTCTAGGGACACTGGAAGATCAACAAGGCAGCAGAAAAAAACACAATACCATGTTGAGCCGAGCCAGAGTAAATTGAAAATGTGTATGGTCTTCTAAAAGGACGATGGAGAATTTTAAAATATGTAGATGCATACACCATTGAAAAAGTGATTCATATTATCAGTGCATGTTGTATGTTGCATAATTTTTGTTTACTTAATGATGATTATATCGAAGATGAGAGCTTTTGGGATCAGGATGACGCATCTTATGAAGATAAGAGAGAAAAACAAAATGATAGTACCTCTGGTATATTAAAAGGGACATGATTAGCAACAAACTCTAGTGCATTGTGTGAATATTTGTTTAAAAAACAGTACTTAGCAAAACTTGTAAAAGTAAAAAAATTGTTAGCTGTAATGTAGGCAGAGATTTTTTTGTAAATTTGGACAAAATATATTTTTAAAATTACCTTTAGTTATTTGTTGTCAGAAATCCTATAAATACCAATATTACTTGTTACAATTTGTGCAACATTTAAATTGAACTAGGTCATTAGATAGCGTTTCGTTACAAACCAAATGTAAAAAATAAATTCCTGGGTATTTTTTAAAAAGTTTTATTTCTAGACAAAATTCGTTGAAAAAACCATTGTCAACTTATCAGAGAAAATATATTTATTGTAATGAAAAACTGAAAAGGGTGTCATTGCATTTTACAATGAGCTGACCGAACATATGAACTAACTAACAATAAATAACAACTTAAAGCTCTGCAAGAGCAACTTTAAACTACACATTATTTAAATACTCGTCAAATAGGAACAAAAACTTTAATATCACAATAACATGATTTGGCCGAACAAAATGAATATTGGCCTAATCTGAGTCGGAACTTTCTTC
Source organism: Philopedon plagiatum (assembly GCA_963971165.1). Classification (NCBI taxonomy): domain Eukaryota; kingdom Metazoa; phylum Arthropoda; class Insecta; order Coleoptera; family Curculionidae; genus Philopedon; species Philopedon plagiatum. The sequence continues at coordinate 36,683,408 of OZ020193.1, read as the reverse complement.
TCTCTTTCTTTTTTTTGTGCTACTTTTTAAATATGAAGAAAGAAGTTCCACCAAAGTTGCCTTGTTTTCACTGTCTTGTTTTAAAAGCTCCTCCTGCCTACTAAAATATTTAACCATAATTCTCGTATGTTCTGCTAAAGCCTCTTTGGTGGACTTATGTATTTCCTCAATAACCTGTATAGAGGTTTTTGTTGTTGGTTTAACTGATGATTTTATGTTTTGGAATCTACTTCTAAAAGTCTCATCATTTTGTGGCTTTAGTGCGGTTTTATGGTGTTTGCTAGTAGAGGGCTGAGGTTCTCGACTATTATTCATTTTATTAGAATCCTCTGCCAGTGACTTTGTGTCAGTTGAAGATCTGTGCTCAAACTGTCGATGATAAGTGGTGGGCTAATTTCATGCTTCTCACCCAAAATTGCATCCATTGCATCAAAATACCAAGTCTTTTCAATTGCCCCAGCCTCTGTGTGTTTTGTGTTCTGGATAAAAGCAACATAACCTTTTTGGAGGTTGACAAACTTCTGCCTGCATCGCTCACCTGGAGTTTCTCTCCTAAATTGTGACTCATATCTTTAGGAGAAATTTTATTCCATAACTGGCTTTTAAGGCTTCTTTTATCTGCAAACAACTTTGCATGTTTTTCAGATCCTCTTAGTTCTAAAAGAAGCAACGTAAGTTCTCTGTCAAATTCCACTATTTTTTTTCCTTTGTCACTTGGATCTACAAAAGTATATATTATTTAGTTATAATCACAATTATTTGATAGCCATTTTCTTACCATCATTAGGAGTTACTGAATAATTGGCTAAGTTAGCATCATTTTCAGATTCCTCGCAGATTGCAAATTGCTCTGTGGTATCTCCACTTTCAATCGTTGCAAATTCTTGTACAGAATGCCTAATTACTTCCAATGCAATCTATATTTCCTGCGTATAATATATCATAAGACATTAGTCTTCCTGATAAAGCCGCACGTCGAATATAATCAAGTGTGAACATATCATCTAAAATAAAAAATCTTTTGATACCATATCCATTTTGAACTGTTAGGCCAAAACGCTCATATTATTTAAAGAAGTTATGTATTATAAATTATAAATATTTAACAGTTGATGGCATACATTTCTACTTTCCATAAACGTTATTTTTTTACCATTTATGGTAAAAGTGACACCCTCATCCATTTTTATTACTCCCAAAAACCAAAAAATACAAATAGAGCCAAAAACCGTTGCAACGGTCCCAACGCAACAAAAGCAGAAAGATACAAGAAAAGGAACACAGACTACCTAAAAGAAGATAAAAAGCTACCAAATACAATAACCGCCTGCAAATCGCGGTATCCTATTTGACAGACCAGAATTAGTACCAAAACAGATGTGACGTCATCATTTTCCAATCAGAAATTGGTTGGTATCTATTTGACAGACCAAACTGGGGTACCGAAGCGTGCCGAAATCGCCTTATGTCGCACTATGGACGGAAATCGAAAAAAGTTGGTCATAAACAGCCGAGAACAAATTCTAAGAATTCGCCACAAATAGCTGGGTAAACTACTATTTAATAAACACCCTTTAATCCCACAGGTATAATTTTTCAGTGATTTGCACAGTTCTTAAGAACTTCAGTGTTAATTTCAACCTTCTGCGCGATAGTATGTCTGCACTTTGGATTGTGATATTTTCGGCCAGTGAAAACTTCATTATCTTCAGCCTGTTTTTGGAGTATATTGTATAATTCGTCATGGAGCCTTTACCTGGAGGTATGTGTATATTATTTTAGCAAATACTTTTATTTTTCATATTTCACTGCCCCCTAAATTAAAATTTAAAGTTGGGCAGGAAAAAAGGCTCAGACTTTTCACACCTAAATAAAAGGTGTAGTAATAAAGTATGGATTTCGGTAGAGTTCGGTAGCGATTCCTGGTCTTTCTCATTGTTTGTAGTTTCTAGTTAAGGATTTTTTTTTTAAAGTTGCCCCAATTTGCCCCTAATTTTTTTAAATGTTGTTTTTGTTTAGTAGGATTTATTTGATCATACTTCCACATCACAAAATAAGTGGAATTACTGTACCAGCGAAAAAATTTCCACATGTATTTTGCCTGAAAACATCAGAATGGCTTCAAAACTTCGATAAATTCACCTTTTTTTGGTTTCTGTGTGTATCTGTCTGTCTGTCTGTGTGTGCCTGATGTGTGCGCAATAAATTTCGAACAGTTTGTATATCGACTTTAAATTTGGTACACATATTCTAGGCCATAACAGAAAGCTTCGGATTGGTTTTGAGCTATAATGGCGCAGAGAGTGGTGGTAAAAAGGGTGGGGATTGATAACTTTTGGAATTATTAACTGGATCGGTAATAGGTTTTTGTTTAATCATGCCATAAAATGACATTTTGAGGTGTTTTTCATTATTTCATAAGGGGGCGGGGGTGATGCGACCAGGTATGAGGAGGGGGTAAGTTTAACATACACATTTGGCCAGTTTTTAAAACATTACACCTTACAGTTTTTAAGAATATTAGAACACGTTACAATCCTTTAAAACTAGAATTTTCAGGAACCCATTTATTTGTTTAAAAAGCATAAATAAACGCCCAATACAAATCACTACATTTTTTAAAGAGAGGCGTGCACAAAAAAAGTTGGGGTAGTTAAAGACCTTCATGACCTCCCACTTTCACAGTACCTTTTTCCACAATTTGACTAAAATTAAACAAATTATGAGGTTTAACCCGACAAAAACAGTGCCAAATTTTAGCCAACTTTTTAAAAAGGACCGGAGTTATTAACAGAAATCGATTTTTTTAACTTAACTTTAACACCCTCTATATCGAGAAGGGGTTATTGAAATGCTAAATGGCATAAGGAGAGTATCATTATCTTAGCCCAATATATTTTGTAACAAATTGTATGTTATTAGTGTTCAAGATTTGTTCATATAACTTGAATCACCCTATATATTAGACGTTTCACTGGATTTAAAATTATTTAAAATGACGTTAGATGCATTGTTAAAACATGTAAAATCATAATATTGGCATAAATAATTTTGACCAACTTTTTTCGATTTCCGTCCATGTCGGGTGCAAGTCGCAGACCAATAGGGGATAAACAGCCGGCGGCGCGGCGCACAGTGGGCCAGATTTAAGAAAACGCGATCGAAATTCATTTTTTTATCTTAACCTATTTAGATAAAATTGCATGAATATCTAGTAATAACTGTAAATTACTTATTTTACTAGTATCTAACATCAGCAGATGCAATCCAACTTCATGGTTTACGCGTGAAGTGCGAACAAATTAAGAACTTGTAATAATACACAAATTAAAGCACGTATATTTTTCTTTTTTTTTATTTTATATTCATAAACTCACTGTTGGTGTATAAATTACCTTATAAAGCATTCTTTGGGCTACAAAATGCATGTTTACTTTTTGTTCCTTTTTGTACATAGAGTTATAAAATACGTCATTGTAGAAAATCCTACAGCTTACCATAAATGTAAAAGAGAATCGGCCTTGCAATACAAAGGAACCACCAGGAATTTATAAATTGCTTATGGTCATCTCGTTTAGTGCCTAAGGAAGACAATTATACCAAGAAATGCTGCAGACACGTGCACACTTGTACACTACCAGCCCTCGCGACGACGCCGGTTGGGGTGGCAAGTAAACGGTAAATTGCGTTGTCCCGCAACGAAGATCTCTTCTTGAGACTGATCTTAAGTTCCGATCCTTGGATTAGTGCATTTTCTAAAACAACAACAAAGAAGAAAAGAACGCTAAGCGACCCTGAAATACTTAATCTGATTAAAATTCCAGAAGATTGGAAAGCATTTTCGGAGAGTGATGTTGTCGATTCTGATTCAGAGTAAAATTAATTGACATGTTTGTGCATTGTATTTCTACGTGATTATACACTAATACTTTATAGACGTCTTTGGCGTTCCTATTATCATATTACTATTTTTCAGGTTATTGTCATCGCTGTTACTATTATGTTACAATAATTCTAATAATCAATATCCAGATATTTTCAACTGTTGCATGTTGATACATTCAGAAATTCGAGCTCATGCCTAAAAATCGTAAGCCTGTGTGTATCGATATACTTCTTATATAGTTATATTTCAAAAAAATGTATATGGTTATTAAGAAAATCTTATATGGTTATATTTTCCATCCATGTGTATCTCATTCTCAGGAGGCAAGTTCCAATTTTTTAACCGGTTTCTCCTCAAGTACTTACCAATATATATGCTGTCTTGAAAAATCATACAGAGATAATATTTTCCACCCCTGTATCTCACCCCCAAGGGGTGTCAATGTTTTCTCATAATTTTTCCCATGCCATAAAGGCTTAATATCAAAATCAGGCTGTGTTTATATTTTCCACACCCTAAACCGCACTCCTAGGGGGTGTCAATTTTTTATGACAAATTTTTTACAGTATTTTAATACCGTAAGCAAATATAAGAAGTTTCAGAATTTCGATCGACAAAATTCAATTTGGGCCCACTGTGCGGCGGCTGGGGCTGATACAGCAGTCCCCGGATGAAGTTCTCACTGCTAATGGCATCAATTATTACTACTCAAATTAAATTGTTTTGTATTGTATATTTTTAATATGGCTTTGTTGAGAAAACACAATGAAAAAACTCAACTGAAGAGCGTCAGGTACAACGTAGCGACTTTGTGGACATATGTCCTATATTTAGCTTCATTCAAACATACTTTATAATTTTTTTAGGTTCGCTGGTCCAAAGAAAAGTAAACCGCGAGGGTGGAAACCTTAACTGGCATGACATTAAGTGGTGTCGCTATACGAAAACTTTAAGTCGCTCTATGCAATACAAAATTTCCTCACTAGACGACGAACCATTTCTAGAAATTGACTATAAAAGACGCACAGCGCGAAGTAAAGTAATACAACCAAATAAATTTTTATAAGTACGCCTAAGCCATTATATCCCTTTCAGTCCTGGCGTACACTCTAGTGTACAGAAACTTAACATTAGCTAAATACAAACTATAAGGGGATTTGAACCTCTGCATCCCATTGTGCACTTACGTGTACACCTTTCTATAGTTTTAATGCACTTGCTGCCATCTATGTGTAGAAAGTTAAATGCACGACATATTAGTGGTATGGCGCGCGGTATTATGTCGAAAGTGGCCAAAACGTGTGTGTTTATTTTGTCTTTATTTATGTAAAGTTGCAGTGCTGCTGTTTATAAAATTTTGTGTTAGAAAAAACAGTTGAACTTTAACATATATTATATTGTGTAGGGAACTGGTGGAGATATTTGCGTATATTGGTCCATCAAAGTTACGTTACGTACACTGTCGTGTACATTGGGTCTTAGCGTAGTGAGTATACCTAACCTTACATTTTTTCAGTTGCTCATAAAAATGGATTTGTTACAGTTTTCCAAACGAGTAGAAAGCCGCTAACGTATGAAGAACTTGTGGGGAATGACGACTCTGACCTAGACTATCTTAGTGAGGACGATGATGGTGGGAAATAGAATCCTACCAGCAAGGTTTGTTAAAAATGGTTGTATGTATGTTGCTGTCAAATCATGGGATATAATTTTCTTTTCAGACATGCAAACTAAAGTAGATGAGCCAGTTTCAATAGATGTTGAGGATGAGGTTGAAGAAAATTGCAGATGTTCGAATCCAGGTGCAAGATGATGTTGAAATGGGAGAATCGGATAAAGAAAATCATGTAAAGGTTGAACCAAGTCCCAGTGGAAGCAAAAAAACAAAATTGTTTCATGTTATACCATAATAAAAAATAAATGATGATTGTTAAAAATATTAATTTTTGCCTTAGTATAGAAAACCAACCAAATTTATATTTTCCAAAAATCGTTTGACTTAGTAGTGATCGATACCATTAAGTCCCAGTGTACACTACAGTGTACACATCAAATATCAAAATAGGGTAAGGCTAGGACGTTCTACCAAAAATATAAGGTGAATATAGGTCTAAACAAATTAATGTACCAAATATCAGAATTTTTGGTTACCAAAAAAAAAATTGGGACTGAAAGGGATATGATGGTCTAGTTGCTGTTAGTACTGAAAAGAAGTCAAATCTTTTAGAACTTGTACCGTATATTGACCAGAATTTTCCAGAAGCTTCTATTATGATTTGAAAACAGACTCAAAGGTTACGGTTGATCCTGATATTGCGGAGAATACTTCATCTGAGAGCGAGTCTGAGTAACGCGTTCTCTATTTGTGTTTAAGAAATTAAACTTTTATAATGTAATTTTGTTTCAGTTTTTTGATAAATACAATTTTTGAATTTAGGTTTTTGGTTATTTTTATTAGCCAGAAAAAAATGTCTGATGCTAATAATCAGACATGTCAGTGTTACTATCCAGATAAAGTTTATCTGATTTTTATTTAAGGTATTTATCAATAATAGGTTCTATTTAAAGTTAATATTAACGAAAACTGGTATAAAATGCTTAAACCTGCAGCCGAACAAATTCGAGGAGATCTAATTCATTGTTTTTTTTTAAAAAAGCTATTTTTTAAAACCGAATAAAAAAGGATAAGTACCTGTACTGGTGTGCTAATAACCAGGTAAGTATAATTTTTTTGCTACAAAATAATATTTTTGAGAACTATTGTATATTTTTTACTCAGATTTAATAGCAGAGAATATTGACATTACTACATTACCAAAAACTATGCCATTTTCTTAATAGTACACTCAAGATACGTTTTTAACCGCTCCTGTAAAATTTCGGCTTTAACACTTATTTGGTTTTTACCTGGCAGTAGTGAACTATTTATTTCTCCTTTTAAAGTTTAAAAATATCATTCCTCTGGACTGTAACCAACAGGACTTTTTGTGCTTCAATAGCTTAAAAAAGTTATATATCGCCGGTGATACTGCAATATGTCGTATGTCACAAAAACGGCCATTTTTCGCTTATGTATCCATTGTAACCAAAATAAAGTCATCTACACCCCTGCAATACGTTGCATGTGAAATTTCAACAGTTGCCAGGATTTTGCACACGTATAAATATGTCGTAAGTTTTTCTCAACGAAAATGGATACTTCAGTTTGGCGTATGTGAGAATCAACGCTCTCCGTATGTGGCAACGCTGCACAATTGGATATTTCAACAACTCGTATGTCACTTAAATTACTCATTAGGTAGTAAGCTGCAACCTTGAGAAATGACATAGAAGTGAAAAAAATAAGTTTTGTGATTGTTTTTTTGAATTTATATGGTAAGTTTGTTATTCCTTTTTGAGTTAAATAAACAATAACATTATAGTTAATAATTTCTAGTCAAGAAACACAATAATAAATTGAAAAACATGAACAATAGTATAACCTCAAATTATTTCTACACGTAAATAAATTATATCAAAACGGCTTTTGATATTTAGGTTCTTATATAATATTCATGTTTTCTCAAATACAAAAAATGCAAGTAGGTTGTTACTTATTTATTTTCTCTTTAAATGTTATTGATTTACTACACTAATTATTTGAATGGTACTCTGCGACATACGACATATCGCATTTAAAATTTAGCTTCTTTAGTGTTATTTCTCTTGATGTTAGTTATTGACATACGACATATCGCATCTTTTTAATTTTTTTTCAGTTAATCAATAATGTCGAACAGAGGACGGCTGTTGGTGGAATTGGCCCTGAATTCAGCTTCTAGTACAGTCGCCTCTCACCAAGTACCTAAAGACGATAATATCAACAATTTGACAAATAAATTGGACGATGCATCAAGTTCTCATAAAACAGAGAGCACGGTTCCAGAACCAGTTGAAGATCTATTAGGAAATGGAGAATTGGAAGAAAATCCAGTTTTAACAGCCTTGGAAGTGACAGAAACACCGTATTCCAAAACCGATATAACTGATAAATCATATAATTTGAAACAAAACACAGACAGTGATATACCAATAATCATTGGTCATCAGGAAGAAGTTCTAATAGAAGAAGAAAATATCGATGACGCAACAAGTGAAACTTCAGATACTGAAACACATTCGGACGAACCAGATCCATTTCATGAAAGTGACAGTGGCAGCGACTATTTACCCACAGAAACAGATACTGGCTCAGAACATGAACTTGGAAACCAAGAAGATCATCAGATGATACCGGACGGAAGAGCAAAAAAACGCAGGAGTAAAGGACAAGGAAATCCATTACAGTGGAAACGAGCAAAACATTCACAAGCGAGACTTAAAGGACATGCGTACATGGGATTTCAGAAAAATTGTGAAGGAAAGTACCAGCAAACAGCCTGTAAAGGTCAGCGCAAACTAAAGCCATCGTGTGGGGGACACAAAAGTGACTCTAAGGGGCCGCAACAAAAATTTGAATGTTCGCAAATTACGAATGAATTGCGTAACCAAATATTTGAATATTTCTGGGAAATTAGCTCTTGGGAAGGTAAAAAAATTTATATAAACAGTCTTGTACTGCACTCTCAGCCCAAACACAGAAGAAGAAGAAACACTGCAGAAGAGTCTCCAAAGAAAACAGGGTTTAAGTATTATTTAATGGCCACAGATAATCAGGAGTCTACCAAAAAATATCATGTATGCAAGAAAATGTTTTTAGCCACTTTAGGTGTTGGTGAAAGATGTGTAAGATAATGGGTTTTAAAGAAATGTTTACCAAATAGGGAGCAAGCTATTGAACCGGTTTTAGTGGAGCCACCTCCGGATTCTCAAGGCACAAAAAATGTTAATAAATTCCTAGGCAGCTTGCCTAAAGTTGAATCGCACTACTGTCGAGCATCTAGTAGAAAACTTTATTTGGAGCCAACTTGGAACAGCTACAGACATTTGCATCGTGAATTTATTAACTATTGTGAACGTCAAAATATAAGATCTTGTTCTTGGAGACTTCTCTTTAAAACTTTTAAGGCAAGAAATCTTGAAATTTACACTCCTCGTAAGGACCAATGCAACACATGCGTGAAGTTTAAGAAGGGAAATTACGATCGTCACATTGCCTAGAAAGAACAAGCACGCTCAGAAAAACAACAAGACAAACAAAAAGCTATCTCGTCAGAGGCAGAAAATTTAAGTTGTGTCTATACTATGGACTAACAGGCCGTTCTTCTTTGTCCACATACCCAAGCCTCCGCCATGTATTATAAACAAAAACTGAAGGTTCACAACCAAACATTTTTTTATCTCAATAACAGAGATGTGTCATGTTATTTATGGCACGAGGGAAATGGAGGTTTAGATAGCGATGTGTTTGTTTCCATTTTATTGAAGTTTCTCAATGAAGAGATAGAAAGGCACAACCCGAAGGCAATTATCCTGTGGAGCGACGATTGTGCCTACCAAAACAGAAATGTAAATATGTCAAATGGTTTGCTGCAGCTAGCTATGAATAAAAATATTATTATAGAGCAAAATTACCTGGAGGTACGACACGCACAGATGGAGGTGGATTCAGTCCAGAGTGTGATTGAAAGAAAGCTAGGAAGAAAAAAGATATAGCTGTTCCCGCAGATTATAATAAAGTTATAAGAGCGGCCAGGCAAAACCCATCGCCTTACAAAGTAGTGTTTTTGCAATTCAGCGATGTTTTAAAATATAACAAAGGAATGTATACACAAATTTGACCTGGAAGCAAAAAAGGCGATCCCTGTGTTACAGACATTTGTGCATTGCAGTAACTTCCGCAAGGGCATATAAAATACAAAATCAATTGTTCAGATGAATGGCTCGAACTTCCACGTAGCCCATGTACTAGGACTTCTTTCTCTCATGAACGCCTCGCCAAACTGAGGATACAAAATTCGTACATCTTCAAGAATTGAAATCTGTTATCGAACCAGATTATCATAGATTTTACGACAATTTAAAGCACAGCTGTCAGTCTAGCCAAGTTTGTTCGCATATAAAAAATTAATAAATTTTCTGTTTAGTTTATGCTTATTTATGCAAATTATGCAAATAATTTTAATACCTATTTCGTAACAGCTGCATGAAATCCATTAAATTATTTAAGTAATTCAAACTTTAGTTATAATATAGAAAATAATATTAACACAATAGAAATGCAACTTATTAATGCTGAAGAAATATGTGACGTAGTTAGAAAATTTAAAAATAACACGATGAAATATCGTCAAATTTGATAAAAAGTGTAACAGGAGAGATTGCTCAACCGATTTGTTATATAGTGAACAACACCTTGAAATTTGGTATATTTCCGGACAGTCTTAAAATCGCGCTGGTGGTGTCAGTCTTTAAAAAAGGAGATGAATCACTCATTGAAAATTACAGACCAATTAGCCTGCTCTCATCTTTTGCGAAAATTTTTGAAAGTATTTTATCTGAACGTCTACTTGGATTCTTTGTTTTAAACAATTTGTTAAGTAATGCAAAACATGGATATGTAAGGGGAAGATCAACACAAACTGCGGTATTTCAATTTGTATAGTATATACTAGATTCATTAGAGAAGGGGGAAACCACACTTGGACTATTTCTAGATTTATCCAAAGCTTATGATACATTGAATTTTGAATTATTGTATAAAAAATTAGACTCTATAAGACGAATTAGACGGTATAAGAGAAACGTCCCTAGATCTTATAAAATCCTACCTTTCCGGAAGAAAACAACGAGTGCTTATAAGACAAGACAACAAGAAAATTTTTTCGAATGAAGTGTCGATAGAAGTTGGACTACCGCAGGGTAGTGTTTTGGGACCAGTTCTTTTTATAATATATTTACATAATATAATAGAAATATCACAAAGCTATGAGGGCTGGTGTAAACTAACGAATTATGCAGATGATACCAATATTTTGATATGTGACAAAAACATCTTAACTCTTAAAGAAAAAACTGAAAATGTAATGATGGCAGCGGGTGATTGGTAAACTAATTTTAAACAGTGATAAAACTAACTTTTTAATATTTAAAACCATGAGATCACAAGAGGAAGCACAGTATACTATAAAAATTGCTGATATCTCACTAAGTCCTGTTGTAAAAGTAAAATTTTTGGGTGTTGTTTTGGACGATGTTCTGTTGTGTGTTGAACATGTCAGACAAAAATTAAATGCAACTTGCTACAGCTTAAGAGTTTTATCAAACTATACAGATTTTCAAACGAAAAAGGCTATTTATTGCTCAAATTTCGAAGCTCATATCAGATATTGCATAGTCTTGTACGGCAATTGCAGAGATATAGAAAAATTATTTATTTGTCAAAAAAGGGCCTTAAGAATCATATTAGGTTTAAACTTTAGAGAATCATGTAGGGGTAAATTTAGGAAGAATAAACTACTGACAGTCAATGCAATTTACGTACAAGAATGTCTAATATTTTTCCATAAAAACAGACATTTATTTAGTAATAGTTTTCCACAAAATGTATATCCATCTAGACAAAGACATTATGTGTATCCTAAACATAGGTTAACACTTACTGAAAAAGGAGCATATTATAATTGTATAAAGTTTTTTAATCATTTGCCGGTAAATTTAATGGAAATCCGTAATATTAATACGTTAAAAAAGAAAATATTTAAATTGTTAGTAAATATAGAACCTTATAATATTAGTGAATATTTTGAATATCTTAGAAACTCATAGGATAACAAATACTAAAGGACAAAATGTTTTGTTGACGTTATTTCGTTTTATATTATAACTGTGTTGTAGTGTACTTCTGAAATAAAGATTATTATTATTATTATTATTATTATTATTATTATTATTATTTTATTTTTTTTTTGCCGGGGAGGAACCCTTTATGGGCACCGGTTACTTGTTCTCCCTTTCGCCGGTAGTGTGCGACTCCAGGATGTTGTGTGCAGATCCTGTTTACGCACTAAATCTCCCTCACCTCAGAAACCCACCCCGGAATCACCGTGAGGTATGCCGTCAGGGGGGGGGGGGCTCTGGTCCTTGTCTTTGGCTTCCTCTACCTTCAGTGTCCAGTAAGCACCAATAAATCCTCTTCCTCGTCTCCATGGCATATCGGAACCGTCCAGGTCACCCTCTTCAGTTGTGTCCCATTCTGTCTTTCTCATCAGTTTTGTCTTTGCCTTGCTAGTTCGTCTTTCTCTTTCTGACTCATTATGTTTGTTATCAGCTTCTGCACTTCTGTCCAGTTTCTTCCGCTCTCCGTCATTGTCTCTATGAAGTTGTCTGGTGTTAACACATGACCTAGTTTCTGGTAAGCTTCGTTTCTATTTCGCTCCCACTTGTTACAATCGAAGATGGTGTGTTCCACGGTGTCGGTTTGTTGACAGTATATGCAATTATCCGTGTTGTCTCTTTTTAATCTTTTTGCATATGCACGGAACACTCCGTGTCCTGATAGTACTTGGCTTAGGTAATAATCAGTCATCCGATGTTCGCAGTTTATCCATTCACTTATATCTCTTATTAGGCGTTTTGTCCATTGTGCTTTTGTGGTCTTGTTGTCCCATCTTGTTTGCCACTCTATTAGCGTTCGTTCTCTGGTCCTACGTTTTTTTATACTTGGATCTTCTTCAGTGTTTTCGTATATGTAATTTCTTTCTGTTATCATCAGGTCTATTGGTATTTTGCCTGTTATTACCTGTAGTGCTACTCCTGAGGTCGTTTTAAATGCAGACGCCACCCGCCAAAGTATGTTTCTCTGGGTTCGGTTAAGTAGTGTCTTTATCCTCTTGATGTGAGCTTTCTTCCAGACTGGTGTCCCGTACAGAATCACGCTGTGGAGGGCGCTACACAAAACCGCTCTTTTGCAACCGTGTGACCCGCCGACATTGATAAGAATTCTGGTCAATTTAGAAATTGTTTATGTGCTATAACCTCTATGTGTTTTCCAAAACTTAAGCGGTCATCTAGCAGGATTCCTAGGTATTTGTTATATTTTGTAGGAGCTATGGTTACTCCTTCTAGTGTGAAGCTAATGTTGGCTCTGTTTTGATCTCCTCTCACCACTACAGCTACTGTTTTATGTGGCGCTAGCTTAAGTCCGTTCTCCTTCATCCATGTATTGATTCGCTTTAAGTTTTCATTTACTCTCTCGATAAGCTCGTGTTCACTTTTTGCAGCACATATTAGTGCTAGGTCATCGGCAAATGCAATGGTTGCGGCATCTTTTGTCAACTCCAAGCTAAGGATGTCGTCGTAAAGTATGTTCCACACGGTTGGGCCCAGTACCGATCCTTGTGGAACTCCTGCGCCCACCTCCAATTCTTCCTTATTTTCCAGGACTATTTTTCTTGACTTAAAGCATCTAGATACTAAGTTGACTAGGTATTTAGAAATATTTCTTTGTCGAAGCATATGCACGGCCTACGTTTATTTGGAGTATTTTTATAGCCATTTGCGTTATTGGTTTTCACTGGCTCTTCTATTCTATTCTTTAATCATTTCTCTATATATATATTATTATTATTATTATTATTATTAGTAGTATTAGTATTAGTATTAGTATTAGTATTAGTATTAGTATTAGTATTAGTATTAGTATTAGTATTAGTATTAGTATTACTATTAGTATTAGTATTAGTATTAGTATCAGTATTAGTATTAGTATTAGTATTAGTATTAGTATTATTATTATTATTATTATTATTATTATTATTATTAACGTAAAAAAATATTCACATAGTGAAATTGTTGTGTTTTTACTGTAATAGTGATTGGAATAAGTACACAGAAACTGTATGTATTGAAGTTTTTTTTTGTTTGAAAGTGGCAAATAACGTAAATTTAACTTCTTACGATAATTAAAAATAAACACACCATACAGGGTGTCTCCAGAAGATTATTATTTTTTAATTACCTGTTTTTAATTTTAAATTGATTATTGACTTTTATCGATCGGTGTTCGAACTGAGTGTGTGCTATTGGATATTATGGGACGTACGAGAGCATCTTCATCGTCTCGCGATAGCTCTACCAGATTCTAGTTCTGATGCGGGCGAAAAAATAAAAGAAAAAAAGTGCCAGCAACTTGTCACAAGAAATCCACAAATGTTGACATTGTTGATAGAGCAGGTTCCAGCCGTAGCTATACTCCCCCAATATCACGGAAAAAAGGGAAAATTAGTAGGCTGGCGAACTTGCTGGAAAATTTAATTAAAAACCAAGTTGAGAAAATCGGAAGGTCCTAGATTTTATACTAAACCCGAAAATATACCAGAGCTTTCTCCAGGCAACCCTAATTTAAGCGCAGCTAAATGGATCGAGGAAAACAGAGCAGAGAAACAGTTAGCTACCATAAACAATTGGAATGAAGCAGCAATGATTTTTAATATACAAAACCGCTTAAGAGGCTTTGCCAGGAAATGGTTTGACAGCTTACTACCGTCTTATCAATTCAATTGGGCAGAATGGAAAGACCTACTTATCAAATCGTTTCCTGAGCATCAGGATTTTGGAAATTTTCTAAGTACTCTTGTGAATCGCACAAAAAAATCATATGAATCATGGGAGCAGTATTACTTTGACAAGATGGAGCTCCTAAACGCATGTGATATCACTGGAAAGAGGGCAATTTCTTGCATTATTCATGGAATTCCTGATTCAACCATCCAGGCAGGCGTACGAACTGGTCGATATGAGACACCTGATGCATTATATGCAGAATAACTTTCGACTTTAAAATTTGAGCGAATGGTCATCATCGGACAAAAACGTTTTTTCCAAAATCCGAGAAATCGGATACATTTCCTCTGAAGAAAAGCAGAAGGTGGAAACTTCTGTAAGGACGCAGCAGCGTTGTTACAATTGCAATGAAAAGGGACACTTCGCCAACAGATGTCCTAAGCCTAAGATTGAATGCACGATTTGCAAGAGAATGGGACATTTAGCCAAGGACTGTACAAGACAGAAGTTTGTCAAAAATCAAATTGTTCAAGAAAGCTGTGGCACTTCCAACGACTATTACTACTTTGACTGCAGGGTGAACAGAAAACCTATGCAGGCATATGTAGATACAGGGTGTGCAGCAATATTGATGAGGGAAAATGATGCTTCCTCGCTAGGCATTATCTACGATGATAGTGATCTAACGATAAGCGGCTATGGAGGTTCCCTTGTCCAAGTTTTGGGTAAAGCAAATGTGGTGTTAAAAGTGGACCAAGTTGAAGCAGAAGTAGAGATACTTGTGGTTCCTGATAACGCACAAGATATTCCTCTTATGGTGGGCCAGACATTTGTAAACCAAACTAATGCAATGTTAATTATCTCCGGAAAGTCTGTGAGAATTTTAGCTGCTGATCAAGATGTCGCAAACGTCTTAGACATCGCTCCAAGAAAAACCTTTGTGGGCAAAAAAGCAAACAGTGATCCCTGCCAGGACAACGGCATTGGTTGCAGTAACATCGCAAGGTGACGTGTATATCCGGGGTGGGTTACGTCCAAATCCAGGAAAGGAACACTTGATAGACGAATGTATAACTAATGCGGAGAATGGTTCATCTCCGTCACTAACTTGTCTCATAACGAAATTGAGGTAAGTGATTGGGGAAAGTGTTCCACAATCAGACATGTTCCACAATCAGACACAGCCTCTAATTTTAAAATTACCGCCACGGAATCGATGTTTTTTGTATAGATTGTAGTTTCAGTAAACAAAGCTTGAACGGTGTTCTTTCAAATTTGTTCATTTTTGAATAAAAATTCGCTTTCCTAGGTAAATTTTTTCAACTATTGATATAATATTATATGCTTACATTTTTCGTTTGAAACTAGCATTTTGAAAACAATTTGTTGATCAGTTTTAGGGCTATTTTATCGACATTTTATGAGCGAGTTTACTTTTGTAGGTTATGTATAAAGTTCACAGTTAAAAATAATTTCGTATAGTAGCTTATGTTCCACCGTCAGACAGCATGTTGGTTCCACAATCGGACAATGTCTGATTGTGGAACACACTATAAAAAGTTATTTTTTGTAACAATTTAATTTATATTCCAGAAATATGGCTCGCGGGCGGCAACGAAAAACCGCTAAAGGCCAGTTATATACAACTTAAAATTTCAAACCGTGTATGAATATGTAAAAAGGCAAAAAAATAATCCTACAGAAGAGATTAGAATGGCTCCCAATTACGCGTGTAGACAATTTTTTTCAGAAGAACAAGAAAAGGCCCTAGCCGAGTACGCGTTAATTCGCTCAAAAATGTGTTATGGACAAACGGTTGTTAATATAAGAAGCTGGACGCGAGTGGTTCCTCGGATTTATGTCCAGACATGCACACTTAAGTCTTCGTCAGCCAGAGGGATGTAGTCTATCAAGGGCAACTTCATTTAATAAGCACAATGTTGGGCTTTTTTTCAACAATTTGGAAAAAGTATGTGATAGGCATGGAAATTTTTCTAGCGGTACAAGAATTTATAATTTAGATGAAACTGCTACTACGACTGTCCAAAAACCAAAAAAAATCATTGCCCAGAAAGGAATCTAGCAGGTCTCTTCTTGTACAAGTGCCGAACGAGGTTTATTGGTAACTACATGCTGTGTTATATCAGCATCAGGGAATACAATACCACCAGTCAAGGTTTTTCCACGAAAAAAGATTAATCCTCGAATGACTTCTGGAGCACCACATGGTACTTTGGGATTGGTTTCCGATTCGGGATGGATGACACGCGAATTGTTTCCAAGCGTTTTAAAGCACTTTATTAAACACACATCCAGCACAAAAGAAAATCCTTCCCTCTTAATATTTGACAACCACGAAAGTCACCTAACGATAGAAGGAATAAATCTGGCCAAGGAAAATGGAGTGGTTATTTTAACCTTACCACCGCATACCTCCAACAAGCTGCAGCCTTTAGATGTCTCCGTGTTCTTTTCGTTTAAATCATTTTACAATACTGCTTTACAAACATGACTTTTAGAACATCCTGGAATACCTGTCACTATTTTTGATATCGCTGGCTGTGTTTCTTATGCATTTGAAAAATCCATGACTCCAGCTAACATAAAATCAGGATTTCGAAAAACTGGGATTTATCCTTTCGATAAATTCATATTTACAGATGACGACTTTGCAATTAGTAGCGTAACGGATAGGAATGTGGATCAAAACAATGTAGAACCCCCACCAGTTATATATCCAAATGAACCATCAACGTCAAGCTACATTGAAGAAAATATCATGTCGGAAAAGAATTATTTACCTTTAACACCACCAAGTAATACAACTCCTAAACAAAATCAAAGCAGAGAAATATTTATAAGTCCACAAGAATTTAAAGGATACCCAAAAGCTGAAGAACGAAAAATGAAGAGAAAGAAGAGAGAAAAAGCTAAAAGTATTATCGCCACGGACACTCCAGAAAAGCTTACTCTAGAAGCCAAACAGAAGGAGCGAGAAAGAAGAAAAACTGTTCGCAAGAAAAATTCCGTAAAAAGAAAAGTAATGGATGAAGACTCAACAGACGAAGAAAATGAAAACGCGACAATGCTAGTAACTGAAAATTCTGATGATGATATTGATTTTGTAGGAGAAATCGATCCACCACCACTTCTAGAGAAGCTTAATCAAGAGCCGGAAGTTGGTGATTTTATTTTGACTGAATTTATTGAAAAAAAGAAAAAAATCTACTACGTAGCCGAAGTATTATTTAAGAAAGATAAAGAATATGAACTTAAATTTCTGCGAAAGTCGGTTAAGTATGATAACAGCTTCATTTACCCCCCAACAGAAGACATTTCTTTGGTATGCTTAGAGAAAATTAAGATGGTGTTACCAAAACCTTCACACGTGGGAACAACAAAGCGACAACAATCATATTTTAACAATGCAATGAATGAAGTCTACTTGTCAGGGGTACATATAAATACGTAAAGTTGAGGATAAGTTCTCTAAACCACCTGAAAATTCCTTATACAATAAGGATTTGAACAAATCAAGATAAGACAGCTATTCTCCGGGCTATACGCCTCTCCGAGCGCTGGATTACATACCAAAATTTGTCGTAATCCAGCGCTCGGAGGGGCATATAGCCCGGAGAATAGCTGTTTTACCATGATTTGTTCAAATCCTTATTGTAAAGGAATTTTCAGGTGGTTTAGAGAACTTATTCTCAACTTTACGTAATCATATTTTAAGTTTGAAGTAAATTTTTCAACCTTAGAAGTGCGTTAAAACATTGCTAAATTTTTTGTTTGATTGTGGAACATGCAGTGTCTGAATGTGGAACATGGTATGTACACAATCAGACAGTTTTCCTTTTATTTTTGAACACATTTTTTTGTATTATTCTTTTATTTATGATTTATGTTTTACCGTAAAAAGTTTTGTTTAGCCTTTTTTTGTATTAGTGAAAACATGTTCTGATTTGTTCAATAAATTAACCAACATATAGAGCAAAATAGATTTTTTGTCTGATTGTGGAACACTTTCCCCTTAATCTGTTATTTGTTTAGAAGATAAAACTCCAGTTATTTCTGTTCTCTCGACTCAAGTACAGAAATATAATAATTTGAACCGGGATAATATCCAATTTAACGAAAATCTCACAACTGAGCAAGTTAACCAATTGATTGAACTTTTAAACAAATTCAAAGACTGTTTTTCTCAAAATACGAGTCGGCTAGGTAAAACCGATGTGCTTAAAATGTCTATTCATCTTAATTATAGTGAGCCTGTATCGTCCTTACCGAATATTCTTCAACGAACGGAAAGTTGTTAGGGAAATCGTGCAGGGTTTGTTAGACAATAACATAATTCGCGAGTCCGAATCTGCTTATTCTAGTCCAATACTTCTTGTGAAAAAGAAAAAGGGTGAATTGCTCATGTGCGTTAATTATTGGGCATTAAATCGTCGAACGGTCAAGGACAGATTTCCCCTTGCAAGAGCAGATGATTTTCTAGAAAAATTAAAAGGCTTTCAATATTTTACCAGTTTGGATCTTGCAAGCGGGTACCCCCAAATTCAGCTGGAAGTGTCATCTATTCCAAAAACAGTATTTATAAGGCCGGATGGTCATTTTGAATATTTACGGGTACCATTTGGTCTGTGTAATGCACTAGCTGTCTTTCAAAGGACAATTAATAAAGTTTTGGGAAATCTTCGTTACGGCAAAGCTCTTGCTTACATGGACGATGTTCTTTTACCAGCACCAGATTTCTACACTGGACTTTCAAACTTGAAGGAAGTTGTACAGTCGTTTAGAAAAGCAAATCTTTATGGAAAGAGTGGAATATTAGTAGGTGGTAGAGGATCCTTTCCTCGACCGAGGAGGTACCACCCCGCGCAACCACTTAAAGAGCTGGTGAAATCTTAGCGGATGTTTCCAGCCCTGGGTGCGTGAGTCGGTTTTTTCTTTTCCTTTCCTCTTCAGACTGTCATTCTTTCTCTTATCTTTTGTGTTCCTTCTCTCTTCTAACTATCCACCTCTTCAAAAAAAGACAAATATGAAAATGATGATGGCGCCCCCAGGGGTAAAAAATTCCGGAGGTTAACTACCCCTCTGTGGCGTACCACTTGCTACCGTATTACACGACCCCACCAATTGTTATATGTACCAGTTAATGTTTGGTAGAAATACCTTTTAATAGATAAAAAACGAAGTTGCTTTTACTATAGAAAACAAAAGATAATAATAAATAATTGAGAAGAAATGTCAATAACAGAAATTGAAATGTGCATAAAAAGTTGTCAACTAAAAGTTAAACAATAAAAGAACATTTAATCCAAAAGAAGTAGTCTTTCATCGTCGTAGAACTCCCATACCTGGAGGTAACAAATCATCCGATCCAAATTCATCTTCCGCATAATTCAGATAATATATATATATACCTCCACATTAATCCTCCTCAACATAATTGGTGACCCCTCGACGTGAGTATTTTCTTCACGTTTATTGGCGAAGACGGATTCCAATGGATCCGGATACAATCTATTGGGAGTAGATTCCGATGTGATGGTAATTCTTTGATCTCTGTCTTGGAGCACTGCCCGGAAAAATCTTTCCAGAGAACTGTCGTAGAAGATCTACAAAGAAAAAAAAAGAAGATTAGAAAAATTTCTTGACTTTGTTTGAGAACGCAGCCCAGAAAAATCCTTCTAGAAACCCGTCGTGGAAGAACTACAAAGAACAAAGAACATTTAAAAAAGAATTAAATTTATTATAGAGATCAGAGTCGGCTGCTGGGTGAGTGGTTTGCGCCCCTTTTACTTACCTCTCTGAATAATTCACTTTGATAATAATAATATTATTTTTGCTTCTTTCTTTTATATTTCATAGAAATGACAGAAGAAAACATGGGTGACAACCCTCTCATTGACAAACATGTCATTATTAATCAAAGTAGTGGGTCTGTCAATGCTAACAATGAAAATATTTCATCAATTAGATTACCTCCTTTCTGGATCACAAAACCAGAAATTTCGTTTAGTCAAATTGAGGCACAATTCGCAGTTTCTCGTATTACTTCAGACAAAACAAAATATTTCCTAGTTATTGTTAACTTACCTTTAGAGATAGTATCAAATATTTATGACATTATTTCGAACCCTCCACAATCTGATATGTACAATAAACTAAAAGAAATTCTAATCAACAGGTTAACTTCAAGTGAAGAAAAAAGACTTGATGACCTTCTTTCTGGCTCCGAAATGGGTGACCGCAAGCCTTCAGATTTTTATAGAGAAATGCTTAATACAGCTGGTGGTTCACAGATGGTTAGCCAGGAATTGCTGCTTAAATTGTGGAAAAGACGCTTACCAAAAACAATTTTGGTAGCATTGACTGCATCTGGTAGGAGGGTTGTCAATGAACTTTTAGAAATAGCCGACAATATATGGGAAACTTATCGACCAACTTCTATTTTTAAAAAAGTTTCCGAAGTTGAAACACAGCATCTTGTCGATCGATCAGTTCCCTGTATAGGTAATTCATCTACCATTCCAAACGAGTTAATGAAAGCTTTTTCTGATTTTTCAATTAATTGTCAAAATCTTCTTCATTCCATGTCTCAAAAACTATGGAACAACAAATTAATTCACTTCAAAATCAATTGTCGCACTTACAAAATTTTTCTAATACACCTAACAGAAATCAAAATAATCAATGTGTTTCCTGTAGAAGTCGCTCTAACAGTCGATCTCGGTCATCCTCAAAAAATCGTGTATGTTTTTATCATAACAAGTTTGAAAAAAAAGCATTAAAATGTCAAGGACCTTGGTGTATTCTATACGAAACCTTTCAGTCTAAAGAAAATTCAAAAAACATGTAAAAGTTTCGACAGCAGACAGCGGGATAGTAAAATATAAAAATCGCCGCCTTTTCGTGTTTGATGATTCTAACAAACTACAGTTTTTGATAGATACCGGTGCAGATGTATCTGTTATTCCTCGGGATGTATTTTCAGATCTAAAAAAAGATAAAGATTTTTTTTTAACTGCCGCTAATGGTACTCCCATTACAACTTATGGCAAAAAGTTTATAAAAGTAAATCTTAAGCTCAGACGGAACTTCCCATTTATTTTTACTGTAGCTGATATTAATCGTCCCATCATTGGCGCAGATTTTCTGGCTCATTTTGGTTTGCTAGTAGATGTTAAAAACAAATGTCTCATTGACTCTGAAACTACTCTGATTTCAAAAGCTTCTTTAGTTAATTCAGATGTTCCAACTCCCAAACTATTTACTGTCGAAACAAAATATACCCAACTTCTTAGAAAATACCCTAAACTTATTTCTTCGCCAGATTTTGTGCTACCTACCAAACATTCAATAAAACATCATATTGTTACTAATGGACATTTACCTTTTTGTCGTCCACGTCGTCTCGACCCCATTAAATTTAAAATTGCCAAATCTGAGTTTGAACAGATGGTCGCACAAGGCATTTGCCGACCATCCTCTTCTTCAGTAGCTTCCCCTTTACATATGGTGCCTAAAAAAGATTCTTCTGATTGGCGACCATGCGGGGATTATCGTTTTTTAAATGGAGTAACGACACCAGACAGGTATCCATTACCCCATATTCAAGATTTTAACTTGCATGTCCATGGCAGTACCATTTTCTCAAAAATTGACTTAGTGAGAGCTTATCATCAAATACCGGTAGCGGAGGAAGATATTTTCAAAACAGCTATCACTACACCTTTTGGTCTTTTCGAGTTTCAACGAATGCCTTTTGGTTTGCGAAATGCTGCCCAGACTTTCCAAAGATTTATTAATGAGGTAACTCAAGGACTTGATTTTATTTTTGTTTACATTGATGATATTTTAGTAGCAAGTAAAAATGAAGACGAACATTTTCAACATTTAAATATTTTATTTGAGCGACTCGATCAATTTGGAATGAGTCTCAAACCTTCAAAGTGTGAATTTGGAGTATCAAATTTAAATTTTTTGGGACATTCCATCTCTGAAAAAGGTATTTCACCTTCAGAAGAGCGCATAAATGTAATTAAAAATTTTCCGACACCAAAGACACTGAAACAATTGCTACGATTCATAGGAATGATCAATTTCTACCATCGCTTTGTACCGAAAATGTCAGAAATATTAATTCCTTTGCATAAACTCTCAGTTGACTTGCAAAATATTAAAAATAAAAATATAAGTGATTGGCCAGAGGAGTGTGAGAATAGTTTTAACAAAGCGAAAATTCTACTTGCTGAAGCAACAATTTTAGCACATCCTAGACCTAGCGCCAAACTTTCTTTGACAACAGACGCTTCTAGTACGGGCATCGCTGCTGTACTAGAACAAACTTATGATAATTTTTCGCAACCTATTGCTTATTTTTCAAAAAAACTTAGCCCTTCTCAACAAAAATACTCTACTTTTGATCGCGAATTGTTAGCCATTTATGCAGCAATTAAACATGTTCAACATTTTTTAGAAGGTAACGATTTCTTGACTTTTTGTGACCATAAACCTTTAACTACAATTTTTCAGTCCAAAGACAGAAGTCCACGTCAATTTCGTTATTTAGAATACATTGCTCAGTTTACAACTGATATTCGATATATCAAAGGAAAATCAAACGTCATTGCTGATACTCTCTCACGCATACATGACAACATGGGATCCTTAGATATATTTGACATAGATATCTGTTCTTTAAAACAAGCACAAGATGCGGACAAAGAACTTAAAACATTAATTCAAAGTCAAAATTTAAACAAAAACTGCAAATTTACGTTAAAAGAGGAAGAAGTTTCTTTCACCAAAATTAAAGTTTGGTGCGAAGTTTCTTCGACGAATAAAAGAATTTATATACCAAAAGAACTTAGATTTACGATTTTTCAAAACTTGCATGGCATATCCCATCCTGGCATTCGCGCTTCAAAAACATTAATAGGTTCACGATATTTTTGGCCCAAGATGAATTCAGATATTCATCAGTGGGTTAAATGTTGTCTAGGTTGTCAGACTTCTAAAATCAATAAACATACAAAATCTCCTATAGGTAAATTTGACATTCCAAAAGGTCGTTTTGAACATATTCACATTGATTTAGTCGGTCCTCTAGTTACTTCAGGAGGATGCACGTATATTCTTACAGTTATTGAAAGAGTCACTAGGTGGACAGAAGCCTATCCTCTATCTAACATATCAGCACAAACTGTGGCAAAAACTCTCTATACACACTATTTTTCACGTTTTGGCGTAGCACATACAGTAACTCATGACCAGGGAACTCATTTCGAGTCAGCATTGTTCTCAGAGTTTAGTAAACTTCTTGGTATTCATAGAATACACACAACAACATATCATCCGCAGAGCAATGGAATGATTGAAAGATTTCACAGAACTTTAAAAGCGGCTCTAATAGCTAGAGGAAACAGAAATAGGTGGAAAGATGAACTACCATTAATTCTCTTAGGTCTAAGATCGGCAATAGAGGAAGACCTTCAATGTTCACCTGCAGAACTAATGTATGGTCAACCTTTACGATTGCCCGGAGAATTTTTTACAACTTCTCACGAAATCATTGACACTTTTCCTATCTTAATCAGTTTACGCGAATGTTTTGCTAATTTAAAGCCAGAAGCAATTAATAGGCATAACCTGGAGAAACCGTTTGTGTGTCACGATTTAAAAAATTCAAATTACGTGTTCATTAAAGTAGAAGGCAAAAAGTCATCTCTTTCGCCGTCATACGAGGGTCCTTTTAAAGTAATCAAAAAATATCCAAAATCATTTGTTATTTTTAAAGATAATAAAGATGTAGTTATTAGCATAGACAGAATTAAACCTGCTTTCCTGTTAGCGGAGCATGATGAATCTGTTATTTCAAATAAAAATGTAAAAAAAGTTTCTTTCGCATTGAATTCTGTTAACGTTTAAAAATTTGATGAAATTCTTTTCATTATTTATTTCTTTTAGAGAGGGGAGTATTTATGGCGTACCACTTGCTCAGTACACGACCCCACAAATTGTTATATGTACCAGTTAATGTTTGGTAGAAATACCTTTTAATAGATAAAAAACGAAGTTGCTTTTACTATAGAAAACAAAAGATAATAATAAATAATTGAGAAGAAATGTCAATAACAGAAATTGAAATGTGCATAAAAAGTTGTCAACTAAAAGTTAAACAATAAAAGAACATTTAATCCAAAAGAAGTAGTCTTTCATCGTCGTAGAACTCACATACCTGGAGGTAACAAATCATCCGATCCAAATTCATCTTCGGCATAATTCAGATAATATATATATACCTCCACATTAATCCTCCTCAACACCCTCCATTCGGATCTCCGGGCGAGGGGTGCTCGTGGGGGCCCACCATCGAAGAATTCTAAGAGCATAGTAACTTTTGCCAACATCTACGGGCTTAATTCCAATTTGGACTCTGTCCACCACTATCGCCAATCATGCAAACCCCACATTCTTTTCTGACCGAAACCCAAATCAGCTCCACATCCTCAACCAATCATCTCCTGTTTCCAGGCTTCTGTCATCTTTTCGTCTTCATGGTGGGGTATGTGCCTACGTTCGCAGCAGCCTTTCTTGCACCAGACTCCCGAACCTGGAATCAGGCCAGCCCGATATTCTCTGGCTAAAACTCGCCCTTAAATCTTCTACTAAATTTATCTGTTGCATCTATCGCTCCCCATCAGACAAATCCTACAATGAGTTCTTTGACTTTCTCTCGGCAAAAATCGACCATCTTATCTCCGAATTGCCCTCCGCTGAAGTTATCGTCCTAGGCGACTTCAACGTCCACAGCAAGGAATGGTTAGGATCCACAAAAACTGACCCAGAAGGCAGAGCAGCAGAAAACTTCGCAATCAGCAACTCGCTCACCAATTTGATCAGAGAATCAACATACTTTCCCCGCGTTTCTACCCCATCCACATGAATGGCCAAGCCCTACAAAACAAGGAAACATTCGATCTCGTTGGCGTCGCTTTCGAACATGATCTCAGCTGGCACAAACACATTACTTCAGTAGCCACATCGGCAGCTAAAAAGCATGGTTTTCTCTTTCGAGCCAGAAAATACTTCTCTTCCAACTTATACACTCTCTATTTCCCAAATAAGACCTAACCTAGAGTACAGCTCCCACATCTGGGGAGCGGCATCACCTTCGACACTTAAGATCCTTGATTCTATCCAAAAGAGAGCCATTCGACTTATCAATGACCCAGCCCTCACGAGAAAACTCCCTTCTCTCGCTCATCGCCGCGCTGTAGGGGATTTATCCCTTTTCTACCGCTACTTCCACGGATTTTGCTCTGAAGAACTAGCCGGTATTATTCCCCCCTTGAATGTCCCTAACAGAACAACAAGAGGCGCGTTACGTATGCATCCCTTTACTGTCCAGCTACAAAAGCCTAGAACAGACCACTTCTCTCGCTTTCATACCTAGGGTCTCCAGATTATGGAACAAATTGCCTGCAGATGTTTTCCCTTCCCATCCCAACCTCCAATCCTTCAAATCCCGTGTCACTAGACTACATTTCCCTTCTCTTCAGACACCCACGGTACGTTAATACTTAGGCTTGAAGTCTACGTGGGATGTCTTAGATAAAAAAAAATTTGGGACATGAAGTCAGTAAAAATGGAATGTAGCCTGGTAACGCAAAAACAGAAGCAGTAGTAAATTTCCTGTTCCTACTGATGTTCGGGGCGTAAGACAATTTCGAGGTCTTACAAGCTATTTTCGGAAATACATGTGGCTTTGCTACGATTGCAAAACCACTCACAATTCTCACTAAAAAGGGTGTAACTTTTGCTTGGGGTGACGAACAACGTAGAGCATTCGAAACTCTTAAGCGGGAGTTGACATCCCGACCATTGTTAGCCATATACGATCCAGAATTAGACACCGAAGTACATACAGATGCTTCCAAAGTAGACATCGGAGGCATACTTCTACAGAAACAACTGAATGGATTGTTACGTCCAGTACTTTATTATTCTAGGCGAAGCTTAACTTTGGTGGTCGAGCCACTGCGTTCGATCACCGAAGTTAACCTACGCTCGGCACGGTTATTTCTTGGATGGGTGACCGCATGGGAATTCCGTGTCTCGCACTAAATAAGGAAGGTGGTAGAGGAACTCTTCCTCGACCGAGGTGGTACCACCCCACATATCCTCTTAAAGGGTTGGTGAAATCCCTAGAGATGTTTCCAGCTCTGGATGTGTGAGTCGATCCCCCAGTACACCCACGATACATAGTACTTAGACTCCGGTCTTCGTGGGCTGTCAGAAGATAAAAAAAATTCTAAGCAAACCACTTAAGAAGAACAAAGATACCACTCCTATGAGTTGGAGACAATGGCTGTTGTTTATACCTTGAAAGCTTTTCGTATATATTTAATTGGAACCCATTTTAAGGTAATCACTGACTGTAGTGCTATCAGAACAACCTTAAGTAAAAGGGACCTTATTCCGAGAATTGGTAGATGGTGGCTAAGTATCCAAGAATACTCATTCGATGTAGAATATCGCCCAGGGCAGAAAATGTTGCATTTTTTTTATGTTCTGACACCCCCGAAGATCGAAGTCTAAGTACTGTGTACCGTGGGTGTACTGGGAAAATCCGACTCACACATCCAGGGCTGGACACATCCGTAGGGACTTCACCAGCCCTTTAAGGGGATGTGAGGGGTGGTACCACCTCGGTCGAGGAAGGAATCCTCTACCACCTTCCAATGACAATCACAAAATATCCATGGTCGAAGCGGGATTCGAACCCGCGCATCTCCGTTGCAAAGCTGGCGCCGTACCAACCCTGCCACCGGAGACCCAAGCTCGGCCACCGGAGACCCGTAGATGTAGATCATTAAGTCGAAACCCGATTGAATCTACATCAGATCCTAACGTCATCGTTAACCTGGTTAACATTAATCATGAAGATTGGATATTGAATTCTCCATTGTCTGATGAAAGATGTAAATGTTTGCGAGAAGTATTTTTACGCAATCCAGTAGATGCCGAAGAAAGAAATATCCACAAAGATTCTTCTTTGGTTGATAAAAGGCTATATAAAAACGTAGCAGAATGAAAAAAATGGGTAGTGCCGAAAAGTGTTAGAAGGTGGCTTGTTATGAATTTTCATGATGCGAATGGCCCTTTGTCCGCTGACAAAACACTCGGCAATGGCAAAATTATATTGGTTTGGAGGAATGAGAAGATATGTTAAAAAGTACATCTCGTGCTGCTTACCTTGCCTTTATAATAAAGAGCCAGGAGGTAAAAAACCAGGCTTTCTGCACCCCATCGAAAAAGTTGAAGAACCTTTTCACACACTATATGTGGATCACTTGGGACCATTCGTCAAGTCGAAAAGAAAGAATAGCTATCTTATTGTTGTTGTAGACGCGTTTACCAAATACATCTTTATGAAAGCTGTGCCATCGACAAAAGTTGAGACCCGTCATTGTATTTCTAGATAATAGGTATAGTGGAAAATTTTGGTGTTCCTCGACGAATCATCTCAGACAGAGGAAGTTGTTTTACCAGCAAACAATTTAAAAACTACTGTAGCAACCTTAACCCTGGAACTGCACAGTTGGGTCTCACAGACCCAACGCATCAGTTAGGCTATTTATTTAATTAACTTATAAATCTAGTTTTTAGAATAATGGCTTCGACCAGCCGAGAAAATAAACGGCCATTATCAGAGAAAGAGTTAGAAATAGAAGCAGCAAATTTATGGGCCAATGAACCTGAGGGTGAAGGTAATGAGGACATTTTTGGTGAGGAATCCGATGAAGATAATGTTATCGAAGAACAACTGTCAGGAAGCGAAACTGAACAAAGTGCAGATGAGGAAGATATACTACGGAACGAGCCTTTAAGAACCGTTCTTAGTCTAGTACGAAAAAACGGGCATAGGTGGACCACACAAGAACCAGCTAGACAAGGCCGTAAAAGGCGAGAAAATATTGTGTTGCATTTACCAGGGCCAAAAAATGAAGCAAGAACAATACAGTCCTCCGAAAAGATTTGGGGCGTACTGATTAACGAACAAATTCTTGACATAATTGTTCGATATACGAACGAAGAAATAACTAGAAAATGTGCAGAGATTTTGCCACAGAGCTACACAAGATCCACTAATAAAACAGAACTAAAGGCCTTTATTGGCTTACTATATATTTCAGGAGCCTTACGTTTATCTAATGCTAATTTGGGCGACTTTGGTCTTTGAAATACGGAACCGGAATATTTCGCGCAACTAAGCCAACAGAGATTTTAGTTCTTGGCTGTATGTTTGAGGTTCGATAGTAAATAGGACAGAGCTGCTAGGAGGTCACTAGATAAATTTGCACCTATTCGTGAAGTATGGGATATTTTGTGGCCAACTGTAAACAGTATTATACCCCTTACGAAAACTGTACCATCGACGAACAACTTGTAGGATATAGAGGAAATTGTCCGTTCCGAATTTATATAGCTAGTAAGCCTGATAAATATGGCATACTAATTAAGATGCTGAATGATTCAAAAACAAATTAAATGTTAAATGCGATTCCATACGTCGGAAAAGTACAGAAAGAAAATAACGAATCGGTACCCGGTTTTTATATTCGAAAATTATCTGAACCAATACATGGTACCTAACGGAACATTACGATAGATAATTGGTTTACAGCTATTCCCTTAGCCGAACAAATGCTGGAAAAGTTTAAATTAACCATTCTTGGAACTTTGAGAAAAACAAGGCCGAGATACCACCTAGCTTTATAAACAAAAATAATGAAGCAGGTAAATCTTTATTTGCCCTTGACATGACTAAAACTCTTGTGTCATACACTCCGAAACAAAATAAAGTTGTTCTTTTGTTGACTACACTCCATCCCGATTCATCAATAAATATCACAACTGGAAAGCCGAATATCATCCACTCCTATAACGAGACAAAAGGGTTTACCGATACATTTGATCAACTTTGTCATTCTTATACTACTTTTTTCAATATCCTTAATGCCGGTGGAATAAACGCAATTGTTTCTTTTACTCTCGCAAATCCACAGTGGAAAGAAAACAGGAACAATAATAGAAAATCTTTTTTGAAAGAATTGGGAATGGGTCTTATTGAACCATATTTACGAGAACGCCTTGAAGTAATTACATTTTGCCGCAACAATTTTTGTAAATTGTTGCGGCAAAAAATCAGCGAAATTCTTGAAATTGACGTACCTGAGAGGCGAGTCGATAATTTAAACTTGCAAAAAAGGGTCAGATGTGGTTTTTGTGATAAAGGCAAGGATAGGAAAACAAACTTCGCCTGCTCCGCTTGCCATAAGCCATATAATTTTTTTATCTTCTGACAGCCCACGAATACCGAAGTCTAAGTATTATGTACCAACTCTGTTGCGAATGTGTGAACAAAGATATAGAGAACTGAATTATCTGACTAACGTTACTAAAAAACAATTGTCCGAGAAAAGTGTATTTTTTTATTTGATTGACATCTAATCTAACATGTATCATTGTCATATTAAGAATTTTGTGCTTATTTTTCGGATAATTGGTTTTTTATGTTTTTATGTACACATCCTATTTTTTTGTGTCATTAAGGTTTAAATTAAAAATTTGTTCCCAAAATTTACATGTTTTAATTTATATGCAGTCTATTATAACCACATAATCAATTAATCACCAAACAATTTCACATTTTAAGGTTTTTTTCATAAAAAAAATGGGTATCTCAGATCCAAGTGTGAAGTTTACGTTACAAAATATAAGTGTGATGTTTCAGGGTTAATATAAAACATGTCCTGAATGCAACTGAAACTCCCAGGTCGAAAGATACAATCGCCCAATATTAAGTCAAATAGCTGCAACAAGAGACGAAGAGGAAAAGTGGGACGAAACACTAACCAAAGTTAAGTGGGGAATCAATTCTACAATTAATTCATCCACAGGAAAATCCCCGTACGAACTGCTATTTGGATGTGCACTAAGAGGTGTAGCGAACGCGGTCCTAGCCAACGAAGTTGCTTTGGAACCTAGTAATATTAAAGATCTGCAAGCAGTCAGAGCTGAAGCTAAACAAAGAATTGACAAGAATCAAGCCGAACCAAAGGTTGGATTCGATAGTCACCGTTGTCGTGACTTCAAAGGAGGTGAAGTACTAGTCCGTACGCAAATTTCGACCAATCAGGGTCTAAGTAAAAAGTTATTGCCAAAATTCAGCGGCCCTTACGTCATTACTAAGGTTTTAGATCATGATCGTTATGCCATTAAAGATATCAAGGGATCTTCTCGCTCGCGAGGGTATCGGTTTTCTAGACAAGTTGCAGCGTTTTAATGTTGAGTTGAGTTCAGAATCCGACGTGGAATCTGAAAGTGACTCGACAATGGACTCCAACGTGGAATCCAATAAGTAATATCTATAGAGTTGAATTCGGATTCCGACGTGGAATCTGAAAGTGACTCGACAATGGACTCCAACGTGGAATTCAATGATTACGGGTCAGAATCCAACGTGGAATCTGAAAATGGACTCCAACGAGGAATCCAATGATTACGGATCAGAATCCAACGTGGAATCTGAGAATGGACTCCAAGGTGGAATCCACAGACTGCATGATCTTTAATGCTGAAGTTATTTCTGTAAACGGCCCTTAACGTTAGAAGTGTAAGGTTGTTTGGTAAACTGCTTTTACTGTCAATATTTTGTGATCTTTTTTTAGGGTTCAAATTGTTCTAATAAATGCTTTCATATAATTTCCAATGGTTTGACGTTTAATTTACATGTGTCACCCAAAATGTGGACGCCATAAGACATCACAGAGTGGACTAGTGCATGGTATCACTTGAGATCATAAGTTGAATAGTAGAAAGCATGTTGGAATTTTTACTGGTATTTGTCAACTATTTTTTCTGTGTTTTCCAATTAACATTGTCAACCATAAAATATTCAGTACGTACTATTTTTAAAATGATTCGGTAATTACAAATTGCTTCCGCGCACCCAACTCTGTGCTATTTTACTGCTTCCATGTAGTCTAAGGAGCCAGGCATACAGAAATTGATGTACAGGGTATCCCATTTTCGGCACTTTTGCGGGGTATCTCCCTTATTTTTAAAGATAGAGGGTTGCGGTTTTCGCGACAGTGTGCTACTTTTTTGTGAAATTAAAGATAGCGCCAGCAGAATTTTCATGGCCCTTTTGATTTTTGAGATACAGGGTAGAATCGAAAAGTGTAACGTTTGAGCCACCCCCGTATCTGAGTTACTTTTAAACTTATCGAAGAAGTTAAATCGTATTCTTATAGAATTTTTTCCGTAGAATCCAGTGGCGTAGTCGGTTATTTTCTAACACTTTCCGATTTTTAGGTATGAAGCAAACATATGTTCTTTTAAATGGAACACCCTGTATGTTATTCTTCATATTTATTAGGCATAATGTGGGCTTTCCAAAAATATATAATTGTATAAAATTATTTTTAAAAACAAGCTCAGAATTTAAGATTTTCTAAAATTTTCTTTTGTGTCCAATCAGTAGGTAGTAGGCTATGGCTAATTTGTTTGGAACAAAAGACAAAATGTCAAAAACTTTGCGGTTTTGTCGGTTTTTGTTTATTAGTAAAATATTTTTGTTGCTTTGGTGTTATTTTTTTTTTTAAATAATGGCGGTTTATGAAAATAATGAAAAGTATGATATATTGGTTTGTTGTATTTATACAATCTAATGAAAATCCCCAAGAAGCTTCAGAATTATATTTACAAAGGTAACATATTTTGAGCGCTATGGTTAGGATAATATCTTAGTATTTTTTTTTTGTTCACATTAGATATCCAAAGAGAAGGCAACCTTTCCCAGATATATTTGCCAGCCTTAAATCAAATTTAGTAGAGCATGGATCATTTATCCAGCCCCGTCCTAAGGCATACACCAAACAAGATAGAGATACAAAAGAAATAAGGTAAAACGCCAGATATTGACACCCTTCTAGTAATTGACACTCTATTTTATTATCTTGTTTTTAAGAAAACACGCGATTGTTTTATTCAGATTTTTACGCGAATTTCATCGTTCCGTATTTGGCAACGTCGCGCCAACTGCCAAAATTTTTCAAGCCGCCATATTGGCAACACACTTGATGTTGTTTTGATAGTGCACAGTATTTCGCTCTGGTGTTATTGAAAATTATAAGGTAAGTAAAGTACTATATTTTGAATTAAAAGTTTGAGTAGTAATTAAATATAACTGTTTTTATTGCATTTCTTAGAAAATAAGCTAATAGTCCCTAATTAGGCAAGAAACCATAATCTAAAGTAAACATAATGTTGTATAAATGGGTGTCAATCATTGGAATGCAGATCGGTACATAATTCCAGTAATTGACAGCCCTGTCAACGACTGGCTTATGGGATATTTTTACGTTATAGTTTTCTTTAGCTTCCTTAACTTAAGGCAATGTTGCCAATTTTTGTTCTTTCTTTTAATTCAACTTAAACCAGTAATTGGCAGGGGTGTCAATGACGGGGATGTCAATTACTGGGATTGCTTAGAATATGTTTTTTCAGATTATGGCTCCCAGGAAAAACTATACTCAAGACCAGATGAACCATGCTCTGGAGCTAGTTCGCAGTCGAATACCTGTAGCTGAAGCTGCCAGGAGGTCAGGTGTCCCACGTATCACTTTACTTTATTAAAAGTCAGGGAAATTACCAGAAGTGTGCACAATGGGTCCTGCTGCTAGCCTTAGCCCTGATGAAGAGCAACTTTTGATACGATGGACATTGGAACTGTCAAAAATACACTATCCAATCTCAAAAATACAATTGTTTGATAGTGTTGAATATTTGATTACAAAAAAAAACAGAAAGCATTACTTTGCCAATGGAAGACCAGGGGACAAATGGTTTACAAATTTTATTAAAAGGCATCCTGAGTTAAGAACTAGAGTGTCACAAAATTTAACTGTGTGAAGGGAAAGTGTCACAGAACAACATATACGACATTGGTTCACCGAAATTAAAGAATATTTGATCAGTCAAAATTTATACCATCTTACCACAGAACTAGATAGAGTTTTCAATACAGATGAAAGTGCATTTTTTCTAAGTCCCAAAGGTGACCGAGTAATAACTAGGAAAGGGACAAAAATGTCTATAGTGTCTCAGGTGACGAAAAGGAAAATCTAACGGTTCTCATGACTGCAAATGCTTCTGGAACAGTAGCTCCGCCCATGATAGTGCTCACATACACCAGGGTCCCTAGTCATATTTCTGCATCTGTTACTTTAGAATGGGGAATCGGAACATCAGAAAATGGTTGGATGTGTGGTCCTACTTTTTTTTGGCTACATCACAAATATCTTTGTACCTTGGCTAGATCGGGAAAATATACAGAGACCAGTATTACTGTTCATGGATGGGCACGTGTCTCACATGACCCTTCACCTGTCTGAGTATTGTTCAGCAAATGGAATTGCATTAATTGCCCTTTTTCCGAACTCCACGCATTTGCTGCAACCGATGGATGTTTCAGTTTTTCGACCTTTAAAAAC
The DNA here is from genome assembly GCA_963971165.1 of Philopedon plagiatum. NCBI lineage: Eukaryota > Metazoa > Arthropoda > Insecta > Coleoptera > Curculionidae > Philopedon > Philopedon plagiatum. The sequence goes on along the minus strand of OZ020193.1, from coordinate 36,649,466 downwards.
GCATGGAAAAAGGAGGTGCAAAAATGGAGGATGGAAAATTCTGGAAGAAAGTTGCAAAAACAAGATTTTGCTCCCGTTTTTAAAAAAACTTTAGAGCATATTTCATCCGAGACAATAAAAAATAGTTTTCGAGTGTCTGGACTATGTCCCTTTAATGTAGAAAATGTTGATTTCCAGAAACTTTCCACAGATAAGATAATTAAATGCAATGGGTCTGATAAGCCAGATAAAACGGAGGCAAAAACTTTTTTAAAAAAATCTTGAAGTAAGGATAGGACAGCAAAAGATATCTCATTTTAAGAAAATTTTAACATCTGCAAATAATTGTGCAGTTGAAGATACATCTCTTTATTTACTTTGGAAATCTGCAAATCAAGAAACTGTAGAAAGCCAACAGACCAATATAATTTCAGGACACGTTTCACAAAATCAAGTAATAGCTATTGAAGTAAATGAAAGTCAACCAGAATTAACCAAAATATGTGAAGAAAAAATATCAGATACCGAGAAAGAGAAGTGTACAAGTCCAACACCAGGATCCTCTGGCATTTCTTCTGTTTCTTCCATACCTCAAAAAACAGAGTCTTTGGAAACTTCAGCTACAATCAAGCTAAGCACAACAAAGCCGCCGTTTGATGTCCCATCTCCATTTAAAGATGCTCTATTTTGGCCTGACGAAACGCCCAATACTAAGAAGAGCAAGAGTAAAGAAAAAATACCCTCTGTGGTTACTTCAGCTGCATGGCAGGAGTACTACCGTAAAAAGGAAAATGAAAACGCAGAAAAAGGGAAGAGATGAAAGAACGATCTATTTTAAGAGAACAGAAGAAACTTCAGAAAGAAAATGTTAAATTGTCCGTGAAAAAAAGAATTCTTAATGAAAATGAACCTATACAGAAGCTACGAAAGAAAACACAAAATAAATTAAAAAGAGAGAAATATAATACAAGTGATTCTGACTCTGGGTCAGAAGAATGGGTACCAAGTGACAGCAGTGATACTGAAAGTTTCAATAGTGACAGCGATGAAGAAATAGTTAGGAAAAATGAACTAACCAACTCTGGAAGCAAAAACCTAGACCCCAAAAATGCAGATATTAAAGAAGGTGACTATATACTAGTTGCCTTTTCAGGCAAAAAAGATTATAAAAATTTTGTTTGTGTAGTCCAGGAAATATTAACTGATTCAGAAGCTCAGGTAGTAGCGATGATATGTTGTAACAAAGAAAAAACGACATTTAAATTAAATGACAGTGATGTATCTGTGATACAACTCTCACATATTATGAAAAAATTAGACTTTCCAAACATGGTAATAGCAGGTGACAGGCTTAAATATGTATTTTCAGAACCTGTGGACGTCTATGGCCGTCTTTTTTAAGCATATTTAAGAACTTGTTTTACCTATTGTTTTGTGTTTAATTCATGTAAAACGTTTTTATAATAAACATAATGTGTAGTCAATCACTGGGTTGTCAGTTACTAGAATTTTAATATATTCACATGTCAACTGGTATATGAAACAAGTAATATTATTATTATTTTTTAAGGTGAAGAAAGAATGCATACTGGACAATTTATGGAATAAATCATTAAATAAATGTCCAACAACCTAAATATATGTAAGAAATAGCTATGTAAGATCGCAAAAAGAAATTACATCATCCTGAATAAAAAAACTGTCCTTATAGTGTCAATAACTGACAATTTACCTTAAACGTATTGGGTTATGTAGAAGCGACGCCTTCATCTTCTTGCAAGCGAATAGAGGAAACAACTGGTGTATCCAAGTCTAATGGTCAAAGAATTTTGAAATTTGATTGATGATGGTATTTACAACGAAACAATACTGATGAATCTTTTGGCAGACTCGTTATTTGGTCCGATGAATCTTAATTTTCAATCGCCATGATGATACAAGGAATTGGTTCATAGAAAATTACCATTTGATTTTTTAGAGGGCACAACAAGGCGCTTTGGGGTTGGGGTCTCGTGTTTCATTTTTGGAAGACGCATAGTCTACAGAATTTTTGAAGGAGGTCTCACAGCGCATCGGTACCGAGAAATCCTTGAGGAAGTTATTCCAGAACTGGTGGAAAATGTTCCATTGGCCCTTTATAATGCCGTTTATCTTCAACAAGACGGTGCCCCAAGCCACAACTCTGCGCTTTTAAGGGCATTTTTAGACGATAACTTTCCTCAAAGATGGATTGGTACTTACCGACATGTAAGATGGCCCCCTCGATCTCCGGATCTTTCAGTTTTGGATTTTTTCTTATGGGGTTTCATGCAAAATAAAGTCTATAAAACACAATATCAGTCTGTAGCAGATCTTCGTGCGGCAATCGATTTAACTTTCCGAAATTTGGAAAGAAAGCCAATGCTTCTTTTGAACGCTATTAGAAGAATAACGAAAATGTGCCAATTTTGCGTACGGGAAAATGGACATCATTTTGAAAACCACTTTTAAAAACTCCTTGCTTTTTCAAAATTCTGTTTCTCTTTCGTTTTCCCTAACTTAAGTTTTAAGTAAGATAGGTAATTATTGTTTTGTTTTGAGTAAAATTCAATAATTTTATCATAATTAAGTTAAAATGCTTTAATAAATAATTAAGACTTGAGAATTAAAGGAGATATTTTGAATTAAGTTTGAAAGTATAATAATTACTTACATCGATTTTATTTTTAGTCACGGAAAAAAATCAAAAATCAAAAATGTCAACAATTATGATGCTTTTCATTTTGTACTAGTTGTAACATTTTCTCAGACAATTGTAAAAATATTTATTCACAGGATGCAAAAAAGTTTATCTGCCAGTTGTAATTTATACCACTAAGTTGTGTTTGAGTCTTTGTAGTACAATTTTACACTAATACTTGTAAATATAATTCGGATTCTATAAAAAGAAATTATATGTATAGTATTGTTAATACTAAAATTTTATTGCAGAAAATAAACAGTATTATCATAAATTCTTTCACAATTTGTTATACTAATTGAAACTTGATATTTGCAACAAATTGTAGACAAAAACTTGAATTATTTCTCTACTTTTTGTAAAGTAAATAATCTTTAATATTATACAATTTATAACAAACTGAATATATTTTTAAAACACAAAACTTTAATACGTACAACTGAAAATATTACTAAGCACAATTTTTAAAAAAATAAAATACACCGAAAAGTGTAGAATACAAAACAATTTATGTGTGTGTGTGCATTAGTACGGAATGCAAAAATTTTGCAGGTTTCAACGTTTCAACCCTTTCTTTTTCTATCATTTCTAGCAGGCACAGGTTTTATGACTTGCTGGATTATGTTAGATGAGTAAATTTCGCGCTTTTGTTTCCCTTTCGCTGCAATTATTTTCTGAGAAGTTACAGGTAAGTTTTACCAGTAATGTACTAATATTGGTTGTTTTGGGGCCTCATTTACATCTTATTTACAGTGTTTAACAATCGGCGAAAAACTTTGCATGGGCACGGGATAAAATGACCGACAAAATTGTTAACCGAATGAGGTTTTGTACACTTCATTGATGTATTTAAGGGTAAGAATAATATAGTTTTTAAAACTATTTATTGCAAAAAGGTTATAGTATACCAATAAATGGCTTTGGTAGAAGAAAGTTAAAAAATATTTAGGCTTAAATATACTTTAAAGGTGTATCTATCTACTAATGGAGAGACACCGTTGATATTGCAATCTGTCGTGTCAAGAAACTCGTTTTTGGATTATCAGCGATTTGTAATTTGACATACGACATATTTCAGTACACAGATAAAATACTATCGTATATTGAATTAGATACCAATTCACTCAATGACACACTCTATGCCATATTGCACAATACAAATTCAGTTTATTTTAATGATTACTTTATCATTGTTAACGAATAGCTTACAAGACTGCTTAAAATGTAAAATTTGATTGGTTTTTAATCCGTCGTTGAAATATAACAACTATTTGATTCAGTATTCAGTATTCTAAATTCAATATAAAATATATCACTGGTTTCAGTAAACATTTAATTCTAAGAATATGCATCTTATTTAATCGAAATACTTATTATTATTGCAAAGATTTTTAAATTTGTTTTACTTACATACCATAAAACACTGAAATGAGTTCCAGGCCCCATAGTTGCAAAATATATATTCTTTTTGACGTACCTTTAGGCTTTAACATAATAAACAAACAGGCCGCCATCCTAAAAGACTATTCTACGAACAAATAGGTACTAGCAGCACAATTTTAACCTCTCCAAAGGGTGTCCGCGAGCAATATATGTCATATTTCAGTCAACAATAGAACTCATTGAATTAATATTTTTTATTATTTCTCTAATACCTTATATGTTTTATTGGAGTTAATTGACATCATATTATAAGAATTATTGACTAAATTCTTAGATTTTTTATTTAAACTGTAGTTCTAATTCGTTTTATAAAATATATTGCAATTTGAATCACACCGCCTACAAATAGCTATTTTTCGTCCAATTATATTTAAGCATTCTCATCAAATAGTTTAATTTCTTAACTCTAACAATTCTATACTCTAAGGAAAAATAGAAATTTATAGGTTTCCAATTATATTTTGGTCATTGAGGAAATGGTAATATAGTTTTCAAAGAAGTAGGAATGCTTTTGGACTCCAATAATAAGTCTTATATTTAAACAAATATATTTTTTTTTGGGTTATTTCAATTATGTTTTGTTGAGACAATATTAACTTCAATATAACTAATGTGACAGTGGTCAAGAATAATACTATTATTGAAAATAGCATAACAGTTTTTTCCGTGCATCAACGCCGATATTCTACAAATACATTTTTACTTAAATATCAAATTTTTTTTTTACTTTAAAACCTTTGGCAATATAGGTAAGTGACCCGTGACCCTACAAAGGGATAACCTGCATCCAAAGTGGCGGTTACAAAACAGTTTTATTATATTGCCTTCGTCTTAAAGACAAAAAAGCCATACCTGTTAAACGACCCTAAAGTCAACTAGTTTTCGAAATATTTGCCATTTTGACATGCAGCATATTTTTATAGTGGTTTGAGTGCTATTTTACCATACTAAGTATATTTCAGGAGATATGCGAAGGAACCTGAAGCAATACGGATTAATTTCTTTAAATATCAATGATTTGAAACTACAAGTAATATAATCGCAGATACAGGTAAGTGTAATGTTTTCTTTCTTTTTCAAAGGCTTTAAGTTATAAATAAATCAGTTAAATGTCTACGAATAAAAAATGTCTAGCTATAGGACAAAAAATGAGACCTGCACAGTGCACATTATTGCTGTAAATTTTTTCTCTTATAATTATTGTTATATAATTTGTAAAACAAATCTTAAAAGATAAATTAAGATTATAAGATACTACTCATAACGAGGTGTGCAGCTTTTAGATTTTAACTTTAATAAATGTTTTATTTCAGAAGGTACCGTCACCTACATAAAAGAAGTGATAGTGAAAAAAATGTTTTAGCTGAAAAATAACAGTCGTTCATTTGGACAAGTCCAAGAATATTAGAATAGCACATCAAGTCATGCAAGAAAGTTTTCCAAATTAATGGACAGGTATTATGTTTCAACTAGATATTATGCTTTATAGAAAGCTGTCATGTTGCCACATTAAACAGTTTAATAAAAAAAGATTTTATTTCTAAAGTAATTTGTTTTATTTAGGTAATTATAATAAATTAATATAACAAAATGAAAGGGTCAAAACAGCAGCCGATCCATGAATTTTAGAATTTCTAAATCTTAATTATAGCATACGGGACCCTAATCAGATTTGAGAGGTTAAAAAAGGACTTATTGCTGTGAAAAAATTAAAATAAAAGAAAATTAAATTAAATTTATTTTCAGATTAATTTTATGGATTTATTAACTACTACCAAATTTGATGTGGGTCCCACGTGCCATAACAGAGATTTTAGGGTGCTAAAACTTCTGGAGAAGCTAGAAACTACACAATATTGTATTAACTAATTTACTACAAAGACGTGTTAATTTTTAAAACAATTTTGTTTTTCAATATGACGCAATCAGGTAAAAATATAGCAACAGCAGTGGAAAATCCAGTGCAATAATTTTAAAAGTTTTTACAACAGCGCTGTACCAAAATGTAACACAATAGTTGCAAAATAGTCATATCTTTGTAGTAAAGTATTTCAGACAAATTGTGTAAAAAATATTATCAAGAATTTAATACTCATTTAATATAAATAACAGGAAGAAGAAAAATTACTGTAGTAAATTATACAACAACTAGTTTATATATTTAGTTTCCCACCTTCACCATAGTGTAATTATTATTAGAAAATATCCAACAAATTATTAAAACTACTCGAACAATATATTTGATTTTTTTACTCTTATGTTTAAATTATTTGCAGCTAAAAATTGGACTCCATTTATAAAGCATTATTTTAACTGCTTTACTACAACACTCTTTTTGATTTTAAACTTCCTTGTGTACTTTTCTGTTGTAACTTTTGTTAGATACTCGTACAATTAATTCAAAAGGAAACGAACAATATCATGAAGCAGTTCACAACAAATTGCTCTTGTCCCTATTTTTAAAACAATTTGGAGCAAAAGTCTCTACATTTGTAGTAAAATTTCCATTTTTTTTTCGTGTAAATTTTAGCCATAGCCTACTACCTACTGGTTGGACACAAGAGAAAATTTTAGAAAATCTTAAATTCTGAGCTTGTTTTTAAAAATAATTGTATACAATTAAATATTTTTGGAAAGCCCACATTATGCCTAATAAATATGAAAAATAATATACAGGGTGTTTCATTTAAAAGAACATATGTTTGCTTCATACCTAAAAAACGGAAAGTGTTAGAAAAAAACCGACTACGCCACTGGATTCTGCGGAATAAATTCTGTAAGAGTACGTTTTAACTTCTTCGATAAGTTTAAAAGTGAGTCAGATACGGGGGGTGCCTCAAACGTTACACTTTTCGATTCTACCCTGTATCTCAAAAATCAAAAGGGCTATGAAAATTCTGCTGGAGCTATCTTTAATTTCACAAAAAAGTAGCACACTGTCGCGAAAACCGCAACCCTCTATCTTTAAAAATAAGTGAGATACCCCGCAAAAGTGCCGAAAATGGGATACCCTGTACATCAATTTCGTGGCTCTTTAGACTACATGGAAGCAGTAAAATAGCACAGAGTTGGGTGCGCGGAAGCAATTTGTAATTACCGAATCATTTTAAAAATAGTACCTACTGAATATTTTGTTTGACAATCACTGAAGAAATCGTTTGGACTTTTTTTCACACAAAATTGTAGCGAAGTCTTTCTAGAGCAATTTACTCTAATTGGATTATTAGTTACAACAGTTTTTATACATTTTCATACAATTGTAGCAAGTTTTGCTATAAATTGGTCTTGGACGTTTTTGAGAACAAATTGTTGGAAAAAGGTACACAATTGTAGTGAAATGTCCCACAATGATTTTTCAGTGATGTTAATTGGAAAACATAGAAAAAATAGTTGACACATACCAGTAAAAATTCCAACATGCTTTCTACTATTCAACTTATGATCTCAATTGATACCATGTACTAGTCCACTCTGTGATGTCTTATGGCGTCCACATTTTGGTTGACACATATAAATTAAACATCAAACCATTGGAAATTATATGAAAGCATTTATTAGAACAATTTGAACCCTAAAAAACGATCACAAAATATTGACAGTAAAAGCAGTTTACCAAACAACCTTACACTTCTAACGTTAAGGGCCGTTTACAGAAATAACTTCAGCATTAAAGATCATGCAGTCTGTGGATTCCACGTTGGAGTCCATTTTCAGATTCCACGTTGGATTCTGACACGTAATCATTGGATTCCTCGTTGGAGTCTATTTTCAGATTCCACATTGGATTCTGACCCGTAATCATTGAATTCCACGTTGGAGTCCATTACCCTGTACAGTCATGGCCAGGATAAAGTTTAATTTTTAATGCTATTTCTCATGGAAAATAAAACTTCCTTTTGGCCATGACACATACTGTGGAGGCAAGTGATTTTAGTGATGTGAGTGACAATGAAGAAGACAAAGTAGAGCAAGATCCCTTCGATAGCGACGATAGTGTTGCGGATAATGACTATACTCCCGATGAGCTTGACGAAGAACTGATGTTTTGCGGCTAGATCAACCTACGGCACAAAATCAGCGGATTCCTCAAGAAAAAGGGAAAAGAAGTTACAGCAGTTTATGCCCTACAGTAAAGAAGAGAATGACGACCACAATTTGTTATGTGTGCCGTCGCGCCATGTGTGGTGAACATCAAATAAAAATATGTATGAGTTGTAGCCAACGAAAAGAATAATTTTTATTCATTCGTTTATGATTTCACATGTTCTTTAAATGTTCTTGCTTGTTTAATAAAAAATGTATTTTTGTTCCAGGATTAATGTCGTTTATTTAAGTAAATTTTAATAAAATTAAAGTTTACGAAAGGGTCAAACATTGTTTATGTTTTTTTCTAATTATATTTCAAAAATATCAATCAATTTGACATTCTATCTCACAAGAACTAAATTACCAAAATGTACCAATTAAAAATCAAGAGTACGTAAATTTGAAGTGTCGTTAGTAGTAATGTACAAACAACATACCTTTAGTATTCTAGGGCTAAAAACAATCAACAGTCGATAAATATTGTTGTCCAAAATTTGACTTTTTCAGTTTCAAATCACTCAGGATAGTTCAGACCATCATTAAAATTTATTTTTGAGATACTCTTATATTTTACTGTTACTGCTTGAGTTTTATTAATTATTACTACTACTGATGAATATAGGTTATTTTTGCACTAAATCCGGGGTTGTATGAACTATCGTAAGTGATTTGAAACTGAAGAAGCCAAATTTTGGAAATAGGCTCTGAAGCGACGCTATATTTTTTAAATCTTGCTGTAAGCTATCACAGGGAAAAAATGGTGGTTTTTACAAAATATATTTAGAAATATAGGTAAAGTTTAAAATTTTTTTAAAAATTGGGTTCCTTTTTAAAGAGTAACTTTCTAGTAATAATATATGCAAATAAGTTACAAATATGGCAGTACTGAGAAATTACAGATATCTTTATACCATACTGTTTGTAAGAAATATCATTAAAACCTATGGTATTTCAAATAAAAAAACGGGAAGAGGGAGGGGGGACCTCGACTTTTTTGTGATTCGGTTCAAACATTTTTTTATTGAACGAAATATTTATTTTATAAAATCAAATACACCAGTGTATTTGAATCAATATACATTTTTATCGTATCAAGAGATTATTTTGTTATTTTAAAAATCAGAAATGCATATTCTAAGATCTATTATTTTATAATTCAAGCCAACTTTGGTTTTGAATTAAAGCATATTTGATAGAGACAAACACAACGTTTAATTTGAAACAAAATTCTTTTCCTTGATAGAATATTTTTTTTGTTCATTTAAAAACGGAAAATGTTTATTTCAAAACTAATTTTTCTTGATTGAAGAAGTTTTTTGTTAACTTTGAAATACACAACGTTTAGATGAAAAAATTAAATATCTTGGCTGGACCATAGCAGATATAATTTAAAGAATTTATGTTTCTTGTTTCAAGAAATTATTTTTTTGAATCAAGATGCTTTTTCAGTAAAAGTTCAAATAACAAAATTAAATAATTCAAACAATTATTTGGTTGGACGTATTGAAATAACATATTTATTTGTGAAATAATTTAGTTTTATTCAATCTCCTATTTTTCTGTGTAAAATGAAGCCGCTTAACCTAAAAAAGAATTCGTAAAATCAAGTTTTCTTTGAAAACTATTGATCTCGGATTTTCATTTTGGGCTTAAATTACTTAAGCCACACCACTTTAACACAATCTGAAAAAAAATGGGTGTGGGAAGACCTTAGGGTTAAACTTAGTCGAGGCACACCGTGGACAATACTTAAAAAATTTGTATAGTGGGAAAGCCTCCATTAGAAATTTTCTTTTCATTTTTTCATGACGGAGTTAGCAATCTAATTTACGATGAAATATGCTAATGATAATAACCGCCATAACTTTTCATTGCAGAAAGAACTTTTAGGTTTTATTGGCATTCTCCTTTTTTCGGGGTACCATAAACTTCCCCAAATAACGTTGTATTGGTCCAATGATATAGATGAAGGTATAAACCATGTAAACATTTGCATGAATAGGAACAGATTCCAAAATATCAAACGAAACTTACATCTTTCTGGAAATGAAAAGTTAGACAAAAATTATAAGCTTTCAAAAGTACGCCTTCTTTGAATATTCTCAATGAACAAAACATGCAGGTTGGTATCTTTGCCCACAATTTATCCATAGATGAACAAACGGTACCATGTTTTGGACGGCACTCGTGTAAAATGTTTTTAAAGGGTCAACCTGCCTGTGAAGGTAATGTTTCGTCTCTTCAAAGATACTCCTTTAGAGAGAACAAAAGCGTTTAACTTGCCCCAGCTATGAGACTTCATTATGGTAGGTTTTGAATTATATTACAAACAACGCATCCTAGATTTACTGTTTAAAAGTAGTAGACTCAAAAACCTTTTTCAATCGCAACTTTAAAGACTTTCTAACTAATCCCAATGTGTCAATAACCGAAGTTGGAAATCTTGAATTCAAGGGGCAAAGTTTCACAAATAGTGAATTATTTTATTACGTAGATATGATAACCTTTCAATGCACATGCGCAGTAGGATAACATGGTAAATGCTGCAAACGCCAAGCAGTGGTTATAAAAGCATTTGATATTTTAACTAGTATTAACACTTTGACTGCTGCGTCCAAAAATTACCTCTATGAAATTTCTACTGGGAAGAAACCAGATAATAATTTGCTATTACCGTTCCTACAAAATAATAGTGATGCTGAAGAACAACATGTAAATAATGCGTCTGAATTGGACAATTGGAAATAAAAATATTTAGAGGATAACAATAGTGAAGTCATAAATAAAAATAACTTGCCAGTAGCTTTAAATATGCCGTCTCATTTGGATATAGAAAATATAAAACTGGCCTGGGAAGAACACAGCAAGGAAATTATCAATCATTTAATTGAAGACCCAATTCAGTTTTATCCTGCAATAAGTGCATATTTGGAAAATAAAAATAAATATGCATCTAACAATAATGCTTTATTAGCTGCTTTTAAATATAAATGTATAGCAGCCAAATTAAAATCAAAAAATAAAATTGTTAAAACTCAAAAGAAAGGGAAATGGAGTTCAACCTACGTCTATAACAAGAAGGAAAGTGGCAGTTACTGGTAGAAAGAGGCAAATAGGTCGCAAATCAAACCAACATAAAAAATGTTTTTTAATAAAATGTACCTACAAAACCCTTTTCTAGTAATTATTAAAAAGTTGCAGATGCATTCGCTCATAACGCGTCGGTAACATAAATTGCTCCTTCCTGCATCTTCACGCAAACATCGGAACAGCGGACGCGTCGGTAACATTCGAATATGCGCACGGTCAACGATAGGATAGAACAAATCATATAAATAGTCGTTATAAATTACGCTCGATTTTTTCAACAACCAGTCACTGTACGGTTCCGCCTTTTTCAAAGCAATCCAAACAGTAGATTCTCGGTGTTAGGACTGAAATTTTCGTGCCTGTATCGCGAAAATATTTTATAAAACTCAAATTGCTATCGTGGCCGTATTTCGATCATGTTTTTTTTAAACAGTCAACTACGGTTAACGATATGTATTTTCCAAAATTGCGATAGTAAAAAGCTAAACAATTCCCGGAGTTTTGAGTTATTCTGACTTAATTATATTTCGGCCTCGTTTCGTAAATAAGTGATTACGTAGTACTCCTTATCGCAGTCTCAACCACAGAGTTAAAAAAAATAAACTAACCCCGACCCCGCTCGCCGCACCCGTCCACATCTCCTGGCTGATCTCATTCTTCTTTTGTGTGTCGACTAACACAGTGTCGTGCTTTGCTATAATTTTTTCACGTACGTGTCATGCCGAAGTGCGAGACGGGATTATCGGGAAAAGGACACCGGGTTCAAAAGGCGGAAAACTTGTGATAGCCCGCAAAGGGATGTGGATAATTTGTGGAAGTGCCTCAAGACAAGAATACAGGAGCTGGAGAAGCACTTAGGATCCAATGAACCAAGACGAGGGCACAGAAACAAATCGTGCAGCCCCCAAACCACTGAACCACTGAGTGGTTTCCAAAAGAGCTACAAAAAAGAGGCACGAAGATGTGACCTCTACTCACCATAGACATCGACACGAACGCGTTGTCGAGCGACCCCGGCACGAAGATATTGTCAAAGAGCCCCAACATGACGACACTGTTGGAAGCTCGCCCAGGCAAACGCCATCACAAGATGATGACAATGAAAGCGAATGGTTATCAGTTCATGATAGTCCTTTAAAATCAAACGTAGATAAAGAACAAGAAGTGGAACCATCCCCTGAGTTAAATCAAGAGCAGCTAGCACTAACTGGTATGGATATCTCCACAATTAGCGGTGTTGGGTCGCGATTCCAAAAAGATCTAGCGGTTGGATGGCTAACCATACTAAAAAACGGTAGGGAAGAAGAACGTTCAAAAATCATGGAAAAATACTTGATTCCTGAAAACTGCGCTCTTCTGTCCCCACCAAAACTTAATCCGATGGTGGAAAAAGCTATATCTTAGTCAGTAGCTCGACGACATGGCCGTTTAATACAGAACCAAATTGGTACCGCACTTACGGCTATCGGAAATGTGACCACATTATTTAAAGGGGGAGGGGGGAAGGGGGAGAAAATTGTGTCCATTGTGTGGGGAGAGTCCTAGCATACCTTTTCCATATAGAAACTGTAAGCAGGAGAGAATTAGCCTCCCTAAACTTAGATAAAAATCTAAAAGACACCCTGGTTAATGCTCCTGTGGACAAATGGTTGTTTGGGGAAGAATTGGAAGAGCGAGTAAAATCCTCTAAAACTCGACCGTATGGCTCTGGAGTTGAAATCAACAAAGAAAACTTTTACGAATCCCCCTCGTAACGCTAACCAAGTACATTACAGTAACAAACCTTTAAACACCAGGACTCTGCCCAGACCAGCACAAAGGGGGCGTCAGGGCGGACGACAGACATACTACCCCGAAATCAGCAATACCTAGGAAGGGAGAAACACCCTCTGAACCAACAGCGCAGATCATCATACAAATTTCAGCAGAACAAACGATAGTCGATAATAACAAGGTTAGTAAAATCAGCGGGAGGCTAAAATCTTTTATTAAAAATTGGGAGACCATAACAGCCGACAGAAATATCCTGTCATGGATTAATGGTTTAAGATATGCTGAAAAACCACTGCAAAATTTAATCCCAAAAGAGCCGTTATGGTCTACTCAGATATCTACTCAAATAAGAGTTTCAATTAAAAAATTACTAGCTAATGGAGCTATCACTAAAGTTTCTTCATGCAAAGGGCAATTTTTATCAAGTATATTATTAAGACAAAAACCTGATGGCAGCCACAGACTTATTCTTAACCTACAACGCCTCAATACATTGATACCAACTAAGCACTTTAAAATAGAAGATCATAGAATAGTGTCAAAATTCATAAAAACTAATTGTTTTATTCTATCTATCTATTGATTTACAAGATGCATATTTTTAATACCCATAGACAAGTCTGATAGAAAATACTTTCAAAGGTTCAATATACCAATACAACTGCATGCCGTTTGGCCTAAACTGCGCTCCCTTTACCTTTACTAAATTAATGAAACCCATAATAAGTTGTTTACGGGGCCAAGGTTTTCTATCTGTACTCTATTTAGATGATTTTCCTTTAATTGAAAATTCATTCAAGAATGCAAAACAAATGTAAATCAAACAATAAAACTTCTAAATAGTTTAGGGCTTATAATTAATTACCGAAAAAGCTGTATAATTCCCAGCCGGAAATGCGAGTATTTAGGGTTTTGTTATGATTCCATAAAAATTACTGTATCTCTGCCGCCAAGAACGATCATAAAAATAAATGGGCTACTTAGCACGTATTTTCAGATAAACAAAGAGTGCAAGATCAGGGATTTTGCACGGTTTATCGGAAATCTGACGTCCGCATGCCATGCTATTGGCTATGGGTGGTTATACACAAAGTTATTTGAAAGGCAAAAGTTTTTAGAATTTAAAAAGTCCGACGGGAATTATAATGCTCGCATGACTATCCCATCGTCACTATTGTAGTCAAATATTTGAAAAGTGATCGCTCTGTATACTTCTACTTGCCAAGGATTGCATAGGTCAGCAAATCTGACAACAGCAATATGAGGCAGGCGGGAAGACGAGAGAGAGAGAAATTGGCAAAGGTCGACGTAAGATGTATAAAACATTATGTTGTGAAATAGTTTGTACTTCTACTTTTGAATAGAGTTTTTGCTAGCAAGGGTGCCTTTTAATATATTATTATAGTCTTTATCTCAGAAGTGGGATAGCGTCAAAATACACCCAAAAACCCGTGGGTGTGTCCCAGTTTTGGTTAAAAGTAACTTTAAAATTTTGTGTGACATGACGACCCCTTCAGACCCGGAGCTCAGCACACGTTCAGAAACACCACCTATAACCCAGTCTGTAGTGAACGTTACAGCCAGGGAACTTCAAGAGTTACGAGCGTCAGCAGTGAGTACAGGTTCTATTGTTGATTATAGCCCAAGGCCTAACTGGGGATTTTTTAAAGATGATCGTTTCATTCCTGAATTTGACCCGCAGGGTGAATTAAACATTAACGATTGGTTAGATAAAATTAACCAATATGCCCATTTATATAGCTGGGATCAAGTCACAATAACCTATCTAGCTTTGGGAAAATGAAAAGGATTAGCTAGGATATGGTGCGATAGTTTGAAGGATAATAATTATAATTGGAAACAATGGTAGGAAATGTTAAATGCGACATTTCCAGCTAATCAAAATTATTTTATGGTGCTGCAGTTTATAGGAGTCAGCCAGGGCAAGATTTAAATACATACTGTTTTTTAAAGTTAAGTAAAATAAACAAGCTTAGAGTAAATTTTTCTGACAGCCAAGTTGTTGATTGCATTATAGCAGGTATAACCGATAAAACAATTCAGTTAACTGTACGAGCAGCTAATTGTAAATCATTTATTGAACTGACTGAGTTCGTTGCGAGGCTTCCTGCGACCAGTAAATCTCAATTTTCTTTTAGTGAACCCAGTACAAGTAAAGCCTCTTGTGTACAACACAAACGCAAATTTGAAACGAGTTTTAGTCGTACAGGGCACGGGTCGGGTCTCATGGGCCCAAAGCTTTTGCCATGTGACATACCGCGCGAACGCGACTTCGGCCGGCTTCACCCGACTGAGTACCTCTTCTCCGTGTCGGACGATATAATTCATTGTGTACATCAGTATTGTGCAATAATTCGTTTAGGTGTTATCGCTTGTTTCGTCCTGATAGACCCAACCCGTTCTTTCTGGTAAGTAAACGAGAAGATAATCTTGCGCCCATTAGACAACTTTTTGAAGGCATTGTAAGAAATTTACTTATTGCAACTCGAACGTTTTACACCGTAAACCTAGAAATCTATGCAGGTAAGCAGCCAGAGGGTCCGCACAGAGTAAGCAACTCCGCCTATGATGTCGTTGAAAGAATTGTTGAGCCAATTGAGCAATCAAACCGCAACGTTACCATAGACAATTGGTTCACTTCGGTGGAATGTGCTGATAATTTACTAGTAAACCATAAGTTGACGGTTGTCGGTACTATGCGGAAAAATAAGCAGCAAATACCGAATGAATTCATCTCCATAACAAGACCAGAGAAGTCAAGTATGTTTGGGATTACTGAAAATATGACCATTGTTTCCTATAAACCAAAAAATAACAAACATGTTATTCTTTTGTCTACGATGTACCATGATGACTATATCGATGAAAGCACTGGTGAAAAAAATAAACCGGAAATGATTACATTTTATAATACGACAAAATGTGGTGTTGATGTAGCGGATCAACTTTGTGCCACATATAGTGTTGCCAGAAACACCAGGAGATGGCCGATGGTAATTTTCTACAATTTATTGAACGTGTCCGCGATTAACGTTTTTATTATACAAAGGAGTAATGATCCTTCATCACCATCAGGAAAACAGAGAAGGCTATTCCCAAAACAGCTTGGAATTCAATTGGGAATGGAGCACATGAAAGAAAGAGTTACATCTCCATATTTAACTAGAGAAATACGAAACCGTGCTGCAAAACTTAGCGTTGTCCAGGAACCTGCACCAGTAGCTGTCGAGGGTAATAAAAGAGGTTGTTATAATTTTTGTAAAGATAACAAAACGCTTCTCAATGCAAAATTTGTAAAAAATATATTTGCATAGAACATTCTAGATATGTATGTCATGTGTGTGCTGACGAAATTTAAATCGTGAAATTTCTACAGGGTATTTAACATTTATCGACCAAAAAAGTTATTTTATTTTTGTATTATTGTTGATATGTTCAGAAATTAAAACTTTGGTTTTTTTATTAAAAATAGATAGCAAAATGTTTTAGTTATACGGTAATAATATTTTGTTTAATAATTTTTTTTAATTAAAAGTATATTTAATTTTTCTTTTCGGTCTGTAAGACCCGAGCCGTTCCTTTATGGATTAAAATTTCACCCATGTCCTGAAGGGTTAACGACACCAACCAATTTGTACATAATAAAAAACTGAAAATTAAAAACGGATGTTTTTCCTATGGCGAATTGGGTCATAAGCGTTTCGAGTTTCCCCAAAACAACTCCGAGTATAAAAAAGAAAAGACTAACAGCGGGTTGCACAAAACTTTTAATCAAGTAGTAAATTTAATTGACGTTTAGAGTCATCTTTAGCAATGACGTTAACATGAGTGCTGTCACATTACAAGTGTCTAATGAGTTTAATTCGTGATTAAGTTGTTTGTGCAACCCGACGTAAGTGTAATTACTGTCATAAATTAGGTCACTTAGAAGTCGCCTGTAGATCTAAACTAAAATCCATCAATTTCATTTTTAAAAAGAAAAGCAAAAGTATTTACATAAAAAAAGCAAAAATAAACAAACACTGTATTGAAGCTTTTATCGACCTAGATAGCGATTCGACTTTAATTAGAGAGCCGATAGTGCGCAAAATAAATCTAAAAATGCAAGTATTATCTGAAACTATCAAACTTTATGATTTTAACGGAGAGAACTGCGTCATTCCGAAATTTGAGAGTCGAGTTGATGTAACTATTGACGGCATTACTATAAGGCCTCTTTCAGACGAGGATGCTGTATCCCAGACGCGCGTATCTCAGATACAGAAAAAGCATGCAGTTAAATTGTAGCTTACACACGGCATTCGACGACGCATACAGTATCGCGCGACAGAATTTTTGAATCTTGACAAATCAGCCGCCCGGCGACGAAGGAATATCCGGGATACAGAATTATCACGGTGGCTTATGGACCCGTTCAGACATGCATACTTTTGCGATGCAAAAAGTTCAATTTCAAAGGCGGCCAGTATTTTTAATTCAGAAGTGATAGTGAGTTCAAAGGTTCAGCAATACAAACTTCTTTCTCTACTTTAAATCATGGATCGTGACGTTTGCGATAACGAAAAATTTATTAGTTTGGTAGAGCCAAATTCTTGTTTATGGGATAAGAGTCACGAGGATTATTTTGATTGAAACAAAAAGCAAAGATGTTGGGTGGAAATTGCCAAACAAATGAGTGACAATTTTGAAGAAATGACATCTGTTGAACAAAATGACTATGATAAATATATTTGTATATACAGGGTGTTACAAAAAAGTAGGTCCATCCGTTAACCATATATTATTTAGGCTAAAATAATGGGACTTTATTTGTTACTTTTCATTCGGAAGCTTTGTTTTCATTATACACAGTGTCAAAGTTTACTTTTTACAAGCTTTTATTTAACTCCACTTGTATGTCTGTATGTATCTATATATGTAAAAAAATCTTGCAAGTCGATTTTGAATGACTTCTACATATCCGATTGACTTCAAATTTTGGCATGCTTTATAGTACCGATGACAGTACAAAACTAAGGCTCATAATAATTGCTAAGGCAAAACCAAAAATTTGAAAATAAATTTAATTAAAAAATAATTTTAAAATCAAGCTTTTATTAAAAATACACTCAAAAGTAGAAAATAATTTTTTGTCTCAGCTTCTCCAGATAAAAGAATTTCTGATACCATAATAAAAGCGATGGGCGCAAATTAAAAATTGAAACATCACGATAATAATAATTTGCGCCCATAGCTTTTATTATATCAGTAATTTTGTTATCTACAAAAACTGAGACTGAGACAAAAAATTATTTTCTACTTTTTAGTGCATTTAATAAAAGCTTGTTTTTAAAAAGTGTTTTTTTAATCAAATTTTTAAAAATCATATTTATCAATATCTCGGGCGTATTTTGAGATATCTTTTTGAAATCTGGTGCAAGTTAAACTCTTATCTAAGTACATATTCTGTATGATTTTTAGCAAAAAACTAGAAGAATTAATGGAAAAAAATGATTTGTGTGTTACCCTTTGATCCCTTCGTTTCTTCTGATGAACGCCTGAACTTGTCTAATTTTTTTGACTCTTGTAAAATTTTGATTTGAAGCTTATTTTACAAGACAAGTACGGGACGGTCCCTTGAAATACGGGACGCCTGGCAACCCTGCCCCTCACTATTCTTATGGATTTTGGCCACCAACAAAATTTGATGAGATTTGCAGATGATATTTAGAAGGCCAAAAGAAACAATTTACTTCATTGCGCAAACTTTGTATCTATACAGGGTGGCCCTAAAAATCGACCTTAAAGTTGTTCATATTTATCACAGAGTATATTTTTAAAAGCGAAGACTATGATATTAAATTATAAAACTCGTTTTAATAATAAATTAATACAAAAAATCACGTTGATCTCAACATCCACTATTTTTGGATATAAGTAATTGCAAAGTTGGAACAAAAATCTATGTGAGATATAAAAGGAAACAATCTGCTTTACTAAATTTATTTTCACTTCCTTAATTTAAACAAAAGTTCCATTAATAACTCTATTTTTATTTGTACCACAGATACACACGTGAAGATGGAGCTGCAAACTACAAGAATTTGATTATGAAATAATCCACAAATCAAGGAAATGCAATCAAGACGCAGACTGACTTTCCAGACAACCCTGTGTACAGGCAACACTAAAGGACGAGTATGATGCTAATGAGATTCCCACATTTTTGCTACCCTTAGTGGACATCACAGAGTTCCAGGAAGAAGATACAGTCGTGTCAGACTTACTACAGGCTGTCCAGGATCCGAATTATGGCAATTCACATTTGCAACGTCGTGCAAAAAATTTTACAGTGAAAGATGGTGTGCTATATAAAAAGTCGGCTGTCCCAAACCAGGAGGACAAGTTGGTAATCCCTCAAGGACTGAAAGCACAACTGATGCAACAGCTGCATTGTGAGCTATTGTCAGGACACGTAGGATATGCAAGAACTTACGAAAGAATAAATACACGCTATTATTGGGATAAAATGCATCTTGACGTTAAGAAATTTATTAGGGGATGTCCTGATTGTCAGACGAGAAACGGGCCAAACAATGAAAAACCAGCAGGTGATCTGCAACCAATAAAGATTGATGATTTGCAGCCTTTCGAAATGATAGGCATAGATATTTTAGGACCCCTAACAAAAACAAAAAGTCAAAATAATAATATAGTTGTTTGTACAGATTATGTGACCCGTTATGCAATAACCAAAGCAATACCAAGTGCAAAAGCAGAAGAAATAGCAGCGTTTCTGGTGGACCAAGTAATAAGCATACATGGAGTACCAAAAAAAATATATTAAGTGACAGAGGTCAAGTTTTTAGGTCAGAAATGGTAACAAAAATGGTGCAGAACATGGGCGCAGAAAATGTATCCACTACGTCATACCACCCGCAGACTAATGGGCTAACTGAGCGATTTAACAAAACCGTAGCAGATATGCTCAGCCTGTATGTGTCTACGTCACAGGATGACTGGGATAAATACCTGCCAATGGTAACATTTGCCTATAATTCAAGTTAACAGGACACAACGCAGTTTTCGCCATTTTATTTAGTTTTTGGAAGAAACCCACAGCTTATACCGGACGCCACTATGCTTATTCCGAACCCGAATATAGAGAAACATAGACAGGAAGCAAAAAGAAATGTTACTATGAAACAGAAAAAGGACAAAACCCGATATGACAGTAACCACAAAAAAGTGACATATGAAACTGGAGATAAAGTCAAACTTAGAGTTTACATTCGAAAGAACGGAAAAAGTGACAAGTTGCAGTTCAAGTATCACGGACCATTTGTAATAGTAAGAAAAGCATCGCCAGTAAATTACATTATCCAGAGAGGTGAAGGAGCAAGAGCTAAACAGCAAACAGTCCATGTATATAGATTGGCCCCGTACCACGAACCATATAATTTTGAAGGGTAGTAGGAACAATGCATATAGTTATTTTTTTGTTTTTGAAAGCCGCTAGTGAAAATAGGTAGTAAAATAAATAAAAAGTATTTTGATTTTTTCCTCCAAGTAATTAAAGAGGTATAAGGTATATAGAGGATATAGGGGTTAAAGGAATATAGAGAGTGAAAAATTAAACGTTTGTGTTAAGAGAAAAAGTAAGAGAGATCGTGAACGGTTGCACGAGGCTCTGTGCAGTTGAGCGTTGCTTGAAAGCGTGCCTGATCAACACGCATAATCTGGCAATGTTCAATGATGCTGTGTCGTTATTTTTGTTTATGTGTTTGTTAAGGGATAAACAGTAATAAGTAAAGCCTCTAAATAATCGTGTTTTTTTTTCGGTAGGGGAGGGGGAGAAATAAGTAATTTGCGGAAACTTTGCGGAAAATTTTTGGAAAATGGAAAATTGAAATTTTTGGAAAAAGTAAAAAGTTTTAAGCGATGAAAGTATTTAAAGAAAGGTAATTGTTCCGAGCACGGTCGTGCTGGGTGGCCACGGGGGCCAAACACAGAAGTTGGACGGGGAAGAAATTACTGTTTCACTAGATATAAAATTGTAAATAAATTGTGTAAATAGTTTTTGTAGCGTCTAACTCCCTGTTTTATTTTTCATGTACACAAACCACTGAGGTCCTAAGAAGCGAGCCAACCAGGGCCCTGACGGTGCCAGAGAGGGACAAGCCCACCTTGGGACCACAACACCTTGGGACCACAACACCTTGGGACCACAACGCCATGGGACCACAACACCTTGGGACCGCAACCTGGGGAACGGCGACGACTTTCCAGGCCAGCGGACCACTGGCGGTACCAGCGGGGGACAAGCCCACCCTGGGACCACAACACATGCGGACCACACTAGGGACAAACCAAACAAGTGGGAGGAAGACCTGCCGGGAGGAAGAAGAGAAAGAATAAAGACAGACGCAAAAAATGCAGCTTTTTAAATTGTATATTCTTATTTTTTATTAAACCCAAAGGAGATTGTTTTTTTATTGTAATAGAGAATGGAATTAGGGAATTGAGACACAAAAATCCTTCAGATTTTTGTTTTCCGTGGAGGGGGAAAGGGTCACCAAAATTGCTTTTCACCCGTTCCCGGGTCACCCCTTCCTACGCACCGTTCGACGCATGTCGATACGTCAGCCCGGCGGTAGGGCTGGAAGTGGTCGACCTCGAGGCAGTGAACAGCCGTATGACGTTAAGGATTCTGCAAACAGACGCGGTGTAAGTGGCGGTGGCGGTAGCGGTGGCGGCAGCGGTGAAAACAAAACAGCGGTGAACCCACGTTCTATTTGAGTGCTCGAATTGTATTACGTGGGTTCTTTTTCACCGCTGCCGCCACCGCCACTGCCACCGTAACCGCGTCTGTTTGCAGAAGCTTTAAGTCAGTACCTCGACGCAAGCGCGTCTACGACGTCCCGAGCCATTTTCCTCCGGCCACGCGCTTTTAGACAGTATACAGGTAGGACTCATTTTGGGGTTATTTTAGAAATGTGTAAAAACAAATTATTTCTTTTTAAATTAATAAATATAGCTGCAGAATTAATAATGAAGCCAGGGTTTTAGTATTTTAGTTAAGATCCCGTGACAATTTCTTAAATACAGCTATTTTGCCAAGGTAATGCATGAGTAGTCATAAAATACTCAGCAAGATAGTCACGGATAAAAATTGCGGGCCTCGCAGGGTATGCCTTGGTAGCTGCGACCACTGTCATAAAGTCCTTCGTAGGATAACGTATCCTCGTGTCTGTATCCATCGCGTACACGCACAAAGTTGTGAAGTATGGTGCAGGCCTTCACTATGTCTTCAGCAAACTCAATAGAAACGTTAAGAGGACGATAGAATATTCTCCATTTGTTAGCAAAAATCCCGAAAGTACATTCAATATATCTTCGTGCTCTAGATAATCTGTAATTGTAAACTCTTTTCTGTATTGGCAAAAATTTTCCACCACATGGACGCATTACATTAAACGATAAGCCAAACGCTTCGTCTCCAATTATAACATAGGGAATTGTACAGTCATCTTTTTCTGGTAAAAAGTCGGGATCAGGAAGGTTTAGTTTTTTTGTCGATAATTTTTTGTAAAGATCCGAGTTTTTAAAAATACGTGAATCGCTGTTTTTGCCGTAGTCCCCAATATCCACAAACGTAAAACAATAGTTTGAATCGCACATTGCCAAGAGTTGAATTGAGAAAAAATGTTTATAATTGAAGTACAAAGATCCACTATGTTGTGGTTTTATCACTCGAATATGTTTACCATCAATAGCACCCACGCAATGAGGAAAATTGGCGTTTTGAAAAAAACCATGTGCTATTTCCAACCATTTTTCTTTTGTGGGCTATGGCATATATTGCTCGTTCATTTTAGTCCAAATTAGCTTGCATGTGTGCTGTATTATTTCACTTGCTGTTGAAATTCCCACTCTGTAGGTGTAATGTAAATCAGTTAGAGACCATCCAGCCGCTAAGTACCTAAAATAATAACCTTAAATAGCTTATTTTAAATATAACGCTCCTAAAACAATATCCTTAAATAGCTTATTTTAAATATAACGCTTGTTTTAATTTTAGGAAAAAGTAAAAAATATTTTTTTGTCAGTTTGTTTTTTTAGGTTGGGTTAGTTTTATCCGAAGCTCTTCATTCCTTCACGAATCTACATCGGTTTTATAAAATAAAAAACTTTAACTAATTAAAATACACCTCCACCATGGAAGAAACGATTAACAAAACGATTATCTCCGAACAAATTGAGAAAACACGCAACTTAGATAGTGAAACATCTAAACCTAAATTTCACTCTAACCCTAACAAGACTGTCAAGAAGACTGTAATTACTAAACATAACCCTTCAACCAGCCTTTACGCTATTCTCACTCCCTACCTCCGAACACCAGCCTCTGGTAAAAGTGAACCTCAAACGAGCACTTACGCTCCAACCTCCTACCATATGTACTACATTGTGCATCACATGGACGATTTAATGAGACGAAGCTTCTACTTCAAACGGCAAGAAGATGCATGGCACCCATTCATCTCACGATTATACTTCGGCATTCTGTTCATAATTCAGACACTATTGCTATGCTATTTCCAACCATTTTTCTTTTGTGGGCTATGGCATATATTGCTCTTTCATTTTAGTCCAAATTAGCTTGCATGTGTGCTGTATTATTTCACTTGCTGTTGAAATTCCCACTCTGTAGGTGTAATGTAAATCAGTTAGAGACCATCCAGCCGCTAAGTACCTAAAATAATAACCTTAAATAGCTTATTTTAAATATAACGCTCCTAAAACAATATCCTTAAATAGCTTATTTTAAATATAACGCTTGTTTTAATTTTAGGAAAAAGTAAAAAATATTTTTTTGTCAGTTTGTTTTTTTAGGTTGGGTTAGTTTTATCCGAAGCTCTTCATTCCTTCACGAATCTACATCGGTTTTATAAAATAAAAAACTTTAACTAATTAAAATACACCTCCACCATGGAAGAAACGATTAACAAAACGATTATCTCTGAACAAATTGAGAAAACACGCAACTTAGATAGTGAAACATCTAAACCTAAATTTCACTCTAACCCTAACAAGACTGTCAAGAAGACTGTAATTACTAAACATAACCCTTCAACCAGCCTTTACGCTATTCTCACTCCCTACCTCCGAACACCAGCCTCTGGTAAAAGTGAACCTCAAACGAGCACTTACGCTCCAACCTCCTACCATATGTACTACATTGTGCATCACATGGACGATTTAATGAGACGAAGCTTCTACTTCAAACGGCAAGAAGATGCATGGCACCCATTCATCTCACGATTATACTTCGGCATTCTGTTCATAATTCAGACACTTCGCTCTGAACTTAAAGCTGGCACCATAACTCCCAGACACAAGAGATTTCTGCTTAAATTCTTGAGAAACTACCCTCCAGAGACGTTAAACGTACCAGGACCCCTCGTAGCTATATTTGAGTCAATTAACCCTGCAAAACCTGCTACCACTCTTTTTGCTCCTGTGACTCCTAAAATCTATGAATCCGCACTTCAGCTATTAGCTGGAAACCTAATTAACTATGGTCAACATGAAGTCTTTCGACTTTCATTACCATACATACCAGGCATCCTTGGATTTATCCAAAAGCTCATCACTGCTGACCCTGCTGCTATTCCTGACTTCACCCTTCCAAATTCCTTCGACCATACAGTCGAGAGAACTCTTAACGGTCACGTTTTCCAACCCCACAATTGGAATGAAACGGAAAGAGCAACTTTGCTACTCCCAGGCATGTTATACATACCTGAAACCAACCGTGACATAGATACTAGCTTTAACAGATATGGCACCCGGCTTAACATACCGACTCCCGTAGCTGCATCCAGTATCCGACATACAAACGAGTTCTGCTTTTTAAATCAAGATGATTCTTGGTTTGGAAACATCTCTCAAATAATGAGTTCGTACAGCAACTACTTCGTTGGATCAACAACCTTAGCTCAATGCTCAGATGTGATCACCACTGCACCTCTTGTTATTTCAGATTATACCAAAGGGTCCACACCCTTAGCGGCTAACAAGATCTCCAAAAAAAATGGAAAAATTTACGAAAGTCATTTGCTCGAGAATTGAGCAGAAGGAAAAAAAAAAGAAGAGTGGTGATGGGACTACCTGGAAAACCTATGTATTTTTCGACCAACTATCCTTCTTAATGCGGTGCCCTTCGAATAAATAGTAAGAATATTTAATTTTACACTTATAAAAAAACTTTAACGTAACATTTACTGTTTTAGGACAAGCTCTAACATTACAGAGGGCCCAATGTAGAACGACGAAACTGTACTGCCAGATGACAATGAAGGAGAAATCATGAGTTCTACACCTATTTAAAAAAAAAAGAAAAAATACTTCTGCAGATGATGCTTCGGATGGTAAAAGTCTTAAAGGCAAGCCTTGATCAGCGCAAAAAAAAATGAGAACCTGTTACATCAAGACGAGGACCGGCATTTTCTTCTTTCTCTTCTAGCAGATTTCAAAAGAGTCCCAGTTGGGAAAAAGCTGGATGTGAAATTGGCAATTATTCAGGCAATCAAGTTAGCCACTTTGACAACTCATGGTGCTGCTGTTCTACATACGCCTTATTTCTCAGAACCTTATCATTCAGCTTTTTTTACACCAACAAAATCTTATTCTAATATTCCACAAAATGTTAATCAAATAGCACAATCACCATACACCTCTCAGCAAAATAATCAACTACCATAATCACCACACACCTCTCAACAAATTAATCAAACAATACTATCACTGCACACCTCTCAACTAGTGATTGCAAATCCCGCAGTGTTTTAAATCCCGCAGGGCATTTGCGGGATTGGTTCTAATCCCGCGGGATCCCGCATAGGTTTTTTAATTTAATAAAATTCGATAAATTAATGTTTATTCAATTAATTATTATTGAATCAACTTTAATTTTTTATTATAAAAATCAACAAATAACCGTATTTCAGTTAAAAAATTATATAATTTAAAGTCTATCATCTCTTAACTATGCTACTATGACTATAAGTCAGTCAAATTTCTTATCAACTAAAGTAACAAGTAACTTTGGGCAAATGAACTTCAAATGTTTATACGTGGGATCCCGCATAAGTTTTTTAATTTTAGAAAATTCGATAAATTAACGTTGATATAATTAATTAATTATTAAGCCAACTTTAGTTTTTTATTGTAAAAACAAAAATTAACAGTATGTCAGTCAAAAAAAGTATGCAATTTAAAGTCTAGCCTCTCTTAACTATACTACTATGACTATAAATCAGTCAAATTTCTTATCAGTTAAAGAAACAAGTAACTTTGGGCAAATGAACTTCAAATGTTAATACGCGGGATCCCGCATAGGTTTTTTAATTTTATAAAATTCGATAAATTAACGTTTATTTAATTATTAAACCAACTCTAATTTTTTATTATAACTATCAAAAATTAACAGTATTTCAGTCAACAAAATTATGTATTTTAAAGTCGAGCCTCTCTGAACTATACTACTATGACTATAAATCAGTTAAATTTCTTATCAATTAAATTAACAAGTAACTTTGGGCAAATGAACTTTAAATGTTTATTATTTTTCTACCTGAGATAATAAGTCTTACGAGTTTTTATAGTAAATCACATTAGTTTGATGGTAAGGTAAGTAAGATACTTATAATACCTAAGCAGTCTCATTAATTTTCATATTATAATACCACGGATATTTGGCAAATACACGTTTTCGTGTTATTTTTTAAGAGTTTCCGGCTTTTTCATGGCTATGCGGATCCGCACAGCAGGTGCGGGATCCCGCAAGCCGTTAAATGATGCGGGATCCCGCGGGATTGCGGGATCACACTTTGCGGGATTGCAATCCCTACTCTCAACAAAATAATCCAATACCACAAGCACCACACACCTCTCAACAAATTAATCAAAAAATACCATCACTGCACACCTCTCAACAAAATAATCCAATACCACAATCACCATAGACCTTTCAACAAAATAATCCAATATCACAATCACCACACACCTCTCAACAAAATTATCAATTATTAGAGCTTCCAAGTGCACGACACAATTTTCACCAAAAAATCATTACTCCTCTTCAATCTCCATTTTCTGTTGACTCAAGTGACAATATTTCAACAGATGGATCCCTTGTAGACCTTCTTACGGAATACTGAGGTCACATATTTTTGATAAATAACGAAAAGAAAAAGCCTTACGATTTGTTTTACTTACCTTAGTGTTATAGACAGCCGTTCTCTTGATGGAATACTTCTACGCATTGTGGTATCTTTCTTGGTTAATTCACTTTTTAAAATGTTATGAAGTTCTTCAAATGATTGTGGAGACATCCGATAATAATTAAAACACTTTGTTGGATCTTCTAATAAATCTTGATGAAGTAAATTCTGGGTTCCCTTAGTTTCCCTTAACTCTACTATAGGATGAACCCACATGGTTCGTCTCCTTTTAAGCTTTTTCCTTTTATTAAATATATGCCATAGCAGAACGCACTCTTCAATATCCATTTTATGACAATGACTGCACCGCACTGAATGAAATTTGTTAGAAATTTGTAATAAAACGGTATGCCAAAAAAAGTATCGGGATAGTATGCGGCTGTGATTCGGTATCCCGTATACAGAATCCCGCATACAGTATCCTCGTCTGAAAGAGGCCTAAACACCCATTTATTTATCGTCGAAGGCGCAGGAATACGGCACGATTTGCTTATTGGGCAAACATTTACAGAAAATGACTCTCTCATACTGATTAAAACGGAACATTCCCTGAATTTCTTTCAGCTCCCAAAACATGACACTTCAACTTCAGGTTTTATAAACAGTGTTGACTCTATTTTATATAAACAAGAAGCCAATAATAATTTAAGTAATTTTCGCTGCGGTGATATTTCTCACGCTGACAGGAATAATTTGTGCACATAATTAAATGAGTTTAGGGACATATAAAATACTCGAAGCATACTAAGTTAAAATATTGAGTGTATATTAACGTGTGTAAAGTATTCGACATAATAATATGTCATGTTAGAGACCAAAAAAAGAGGATCGTCTTTTCACAGGATGACGACCGAATTGAGGACAATCCGGGTGGTCAGGACGGTCGAATGAAGTCAAGTATTTGAAAAGTGATAGCTCTGTATACTTCTACTTGCCAAGGATTGCATAGGTCAGCAAATCTGACAACAACAATAGGAGGCAGGCGGGAAGACGAGAGAGAGAAATTGGCAAAGGTCGACGTAAGATGTATAAAACACTATGTTGTGAAATAGTCTGTACTTCTACTTTTGAATAGAGTTTTTGCTAGCAAGGGTGCCTTTTAATATCTAGTCTTTACTATTAAATGATATATACTGGTAGAAAAAGGCTCTACAAACAAGTAATGTTTTGGGTCCTTTGTCATTTCAGTTAGAAATTTACACGGACGCTCCAAAAACTGGCTGGGGCGTTTATTACAATGGCCAAAAATCGCACGGTTTCTGGAGTAAAAACGAACATAAACTATTTAGAACGGCTTGCAGCCTTCTTTGGTCTAAAATGCTTCGCAAAAAATTAAGTAACTGTAACATTCTTTGCCGCATAGATAACACTACAGCCATAGCATATATTAATAGAATGGGTAGCGTTCAGTTTCCGGAGTTAAACATTCTTATTCGCAATATATGCCAATGGTGTGAACAAACAAATATATTCCTATTTGCATCTTACATCAAATCAAAAGACAACAAAGAAGCTGACGCTGAGTCAAGAAATTTAAACACATCAGATACTGAATGGGAGCTGCGCCAAACAGCTTTCACTAAAATTATCCAGACTTTCGGAACTCCAAAAATCGACTTATTTGCTACTAGAACAAACACTAAATGCAAACGCTTTGTCTCTTGGAGGAGAGATCCCGAATGTCATGCCATAGACGCATTGATCATAAACTGGGATAATATTTATTTTTATGCTTTTCCTCCTTTCTGGATGATTTTGAAAGTATTACAAAAAATAATTAAAGATAAAACTGAAGGCGTCATAGTGGTACCACTCTGGATCTCTCAGCCATGGTACCCCTTATTTAAATCAGTTCTAGTTAAGAAGCCCCTTTATTTTCCACCAAGTAAAACACTTCTTTCATCTAATGATAGGGAGCCTCACCCCCTGCCACTACCCTGGTTGCAGGAGTTTTACCAGGGAAGCACTCCTGTTAGGCAATGTACCAGAGTGTTCCATCCCTATATTCATGTCATCAATAAGGGACTCAACGGTTAGCCAGTACAATACCGGTTTAAAATTGTGGTGGAATTTTTGTACATATAAGGATATAAACCCATACTTAGTGTAGTATCTATCCCTATCCTTTTAGCCTTCTTAACAAGTCAATACGTATGGTACCCTTAATTCATATAGATCAGCAGTCGCACAAATTGTACAGTATGACATAGCCAGTGACTATAGAGTCAAGCGATTTTTTAAAGGACTATATAACTTGCGGCCTACCCTACCAAAGTACAACACCACGTGGGTCCCCTCTATCGTATTGGACTATTTAAGAAAACAACCAGCTGATAATATCTCCCTAGGAAACTTAACCCTAAAGTTGGCATCTTTATTGGCTTTAACCACTCCACTGGACAAAGAGTTCAAACTTTGGCAAACATAAAAATCGCCAACATTGAAACCTCCACTGAAGGACTGATAATTAAAATACTCAATAGATTAAAAACTTCGGCACCTAAAAGGTGCCAACCGTCCCTTCTTTTACCTTTCTACAAAGAAACCAACATTTGCGTTGCCAGAACTTACTACAATTATACCTAGAAAAATGCAGAAATTTCAGAAATATATCAGCAGAAAAATTTCTATTGATTAGCTTCAAAAAACCTTATGATACTGCGACGTCACAAACGATCAGCAGGTGGATAAAGACGGTTTTGGAAAAAAGCGGGTTAGATACATCTGTATTTACCGCACACAGCACTAGACACGCGGCCACATCGGCATCGGCTGCAGCGCGAAAGGGGGTAAATATAGATTTAATCAGGTCATCAGCTGGTTGGTCAAATCGCTCAAAAACATTTGCAAAGTTTTATCAACAGCCTCTAGCCGAAAGTTCAAAGTTCTTAGACGTAGTCTTAAATACTTAAAACATATAACAATTTTTGATTGAAACTGCCAGAATAAGTAGAACTTTTCAATTATACACTGGAGTTGAGCCATACCGCTTACATTAATCTTGGCACTATGTTAAAACGTTTTGTTAAAATGCTGAATATAAAAATTTAAATGTTGTATGCTAAAACACATTTATATCATATATTATTATAATTATAGTTGTACTGCTATCATAAATTGTAACAATTAATATAAGATTTAGGTATAAGAAACTCTAAAGGTTTCTTGTTTCATGTTGTTGAAGATTATTTTTAGATACACTTACTTCTATTTGTATTATACCAAATGTAAGAAATATACGCAGTTGCATAGTATTTACTAGTTTGATGTTTCCATTGTTTTCTTTTCCTAATAAACAAGGACATTTATAAACACGTTTAGTTTTTATTCTAACAACTCCGGAACTCTAAAGGTGCGATTTCCTCGGGGCGACC
Organism: Philopedon plagiatum; assembly: GCA_963971165.1. Lineage (NCBI taxonomy): Eukaryota > Metazoa > Arthropoda > Insecta > Coleoptera > Curculionidae > Philopedon > Philopedon plagiatum. The sequence continues at coordinate 36,618,714 of OZ020193.1, read as the reverse complement.
ATGATAGGCGATGGTCGCTCGGCGATGATCGTGAACTACTGCTCAATGGCTAATCAATGTAACCCTCTCCCTCCAGGGGGCTATGTTGAGCGACTTTGCCATTAGCAGTGGTTCGCGATCAACGCCGAGCGACGAACGCCTATCATGGTCGCCCCGAGGAAACCGTACCTTAAAGGTGCGGTTTCCTCGGGGCGACCATGATAGGCGATCGTCGCTCGGCGATGATCGTAAACCACTGCTCAATGGCAAATCAATGTAACCGTCTCCCTCCAGGGGGCTATGTTGAGCGACTACACATGTCTTTAGCGATCGTCGCGAGTCGACTGCTCTGAGAGCAGTATAATCGCAATCGCTGGTGGGGCAAGGCTGTTTTATTTGTATATATTCCCAAGTTTATATTGAATTTAATAAAAAAATAACTTTTGAAGACGAAGAAGATGAAAAGCTAGTAGAAATGGTGGCCAAACACCCTAATTTATTTAACTTAAACTCGCCGGCATACAAAAACCTTATGATACTGCGACGTCACAAACGATCAGCAGGTGGATAAAGACGGTTTTGGAAAAAAGCGGGTTAGATACATCTGTATTTACCGCACACAGCACTAGACACGCGGCCACATCGGCATCGGCTGCAGCGCGAAAGGGGGTAAATATAGATTTAATCAGGTCATCAGCTGGTTGGTCAAATCGCTCAAAAACATTTGCAAAGTTTTATCAACAGCCTCTAGCCGAAAGTTCAAGGTTCTTAGACGTAGTCTTAAATACTTAAAACATATAACAATTTTTGATGGAAACTGCCAGAATAAGTAGAACTTTTCAATTATACACTGGAGTTGAGCCATACCGCTTACATTAATCTTGGCACTATGTTAAAACGTTTTGTTAAAATGCTGAATATAAAAATTTAAATGTTGTATGCTAAAACACATTTATATCATATATTATTATAATTATAGTTGTACTGCTATCATAAATTGTAACAATTAATATAAGATTTAGGTATAAGAAACTCTAAAGGTTTCTTGTTTCATGTTGTTGAAGATTATTTTTAGATACACTTACTTCTATTTGTATTATACCAAATGTAAGAAATATACACAGTTGCATAGTATTTACTAGTTTGATGTTTCCATTGTTTTCTTTTCCTAATAAACAAGGACATTTATAAACACGTTTAGTTTTTATTCTAACAACTCCGGAACTCTAAAGGTGCGATTTCCTCGGGGCGACCATGATAGGCGATGGTCGCTCGGCGATGATCGTGAACTACTGCTCAATGGCTAATCAATGTAACCCTCTCCCTCCAGGGGGCTATGTTGAGCGACTTTGCCATTAGCAGTGGTTCGTGATCAACGCCGAGCGACGAACGCCTATCATGGTCGCCCCGAGGAAACCGTACCTTAAAGGTGCGGTTTCCTCGGGGCGACCATGATAGGCGATCGTCGCTCGGCGATGATCGTAAACCACTGCTCAATGGCAAATCAATGTAACCGTCTCCCTCCAGGGGGCTATGTTGAGCGACTACACAGGTCTTTAGCGATCGTCGCGAGTCGACTGCTCTGAGAGCAGTATAATCGCAATCGCTGGTGGGGCAAGGCTGTTTTATTTGTATATATTCCCAAGTTTATATTGAATTTAACAAAAAAATAACTTTTGAAGACGAAGAAGATGAAAAGCTAGTAGAAATGGTGGCCAAACACCCTAATTTATTTAACTTAAACTCGCCGGCATACAAAAACCAACGTATAAAAGATAATGCATGGAAAGGAATCGGTGTTTTTCGAGTTAATACTTCTTGTAGTATTTCATCGTCTTCTATTTCTTCGAAAAATAAATACATGAATGCTTCCATGGCGAAGGAAAAATAGCGACTGAAGCCGCTCGGAGGGAAATGGATACTTAGCGACGAGCGCTGACGACGATCGCTCAGGGACGATTGCTTATTTTGGCCGCTTCGAGGAAACTGTACCTTAATTATTGTTGCATCTATCTTTAAACATCTACGTAATCACTTATTTACGAAACGTGGCCGATATATCAAGGATCAAACAAACTTACCTAAGTGCAGTTCGATCCTGATTATATGAGGCCTCGTTGAAGTAAATAAGGCTCCCTAAACCCTTTTACTTTAAGCAATAAAGAAATCCCAATAGCAACAATAAAAATATCCAAACTCTAAAATAAATGAGATCAGCCAGGAGATGTGGACAGGTGCGGCGAGCGGGGTTTGTTTATTTTCTTTTAACTGTGTGGTTGAGACTGCGATAAGGAGTACTACGTACTCACTTATTTACTTCAATGAGGCCCCATATAATCAGGACCGAACTGCACTTAGGTAAGTTTGTTTGATCCTTTAATAATTTCCGTTTATAAATTAACTGCGACAAATACTAGTGGAAAAAATAAAATCGTGTATTAAGTAAAATCGCGTTCATACCGAAGTTAGGATATCTTAAGTTGCGTCTTAGAAGTGACTGGGCGGTACGGCCCCCCGGAGGCGAAATTTGAAATTAAACAAATCCGTGAAAGAGGTAGTCCTCTGAAATTAGTAGAGTATTTCTTAGTCAAAGAAGCTACGCCTTATCTGAATTTCTAAAATAGCCTGAAATTAGAAAACTCGTGATAGACGCTTAGTGAGTGCTACGCGTGTAGGGAGAAAGACGATCTTAGATTGAAAGTTATTCGTTTACAATGTTAGTTTGTTTGAAAATAAGTAAATTAGGGAAGACCTAGACTTTCCCAGAAAATATTTTAATAAAATCTGACTACAAACAATTCGACAAAAAAATTGAACAAAAAAACATCTTGTTTAGTTTTAAAGCAAATTTAAATTGGACGTGCCCGTGATAAAAATTCTAAAAATATTTTCTTGGGGAATTCCAGGTTTTATCATGTCCCTAAGATAAATATTAAATCAAAATTAGTCCTGCTTTTCAAAATTTGAAAAAGAACCTTCCTTGGTGGAACGCTAGCAGCTTCGAGCTAGCGGGGTATTAACAGGAGGCGGGTCCACCCAGCAACAAAGACAGACGCGTGGTTTGTTCTTTGTACTTCAGTAGTCATTAGTACCTGGCATCCCAGACAAAAAACAGTGACATGAATAGAGAGAGTACAGATATATAAGTAGGGCCTCCCCGAGCGACTCTTTCCAGGCCGCCTTTACAACAGTTGACATGATTCAAACTATTAAACGCCACCTGGAAACCAGCGGAAGCCCGGACTTTAAAAGGGGATATGCATCTGAGGAGCGTACTCCCTTGCAGCCTAGTTGGGACAATTCGAACTTGAGGGACGAAGCCAATCAAGGGGACAAACTCGATCGTTACGATCACCAAAATTATTCGGGGGAATTCGGTGACATTCGGGATGATTCTCGCGGACTTCTGGAGAAGCTGAGATGCTTCCGATTAGACTCGGAGTCGAAGTTATCAAATGAACAAGCACGGAGGGACCATAGGTATGGCCACACCGGTCCGGGAATCCCTGCAGAGGTTTTCCGGACCGAACACTGAGGTGAAATGACCCCTTGTGGGACATGGCATCCCTGGTGGGGAATACAAATCAAAAGTCAGAGGCCCCCTGCTACACTGGCAGGCTTGGGCAGGTTAAAACACCTGCGGACCCACTACTGAGCGTCCCAGAAAGTGATTTAACCCCAATAATTATCATAATCATAATTATCATATATTGTACCAAACCCAGCCTAAATTAATCATTCTGTCTTTAGTCTAAGAACAGCTTAGTTGTAATTGTAAAACATTATGAATGATTTTGTTAAACGTTTTTAAAAACAAGTTTTCATACATTAAATTGGCGCTGCGAACAGGATAGTGTTCACGTTCTAGTTCAAATTTTAATTTGTTAAAACACTATTCAAATAAACAAAAGGACCAACTTTCTGCAAAATCATCGATCCAGAAGAAAAGACTGACTCCCTTGACGCAACGACGTTAGAGTACGAGAAACTTACCCAAGAAAAGCCGCTTACCTGGGATCCAGACGGCAAGTACTTGTAGCTATTTTTGACAAGAATATTTTAGTGATTACCAGTGCAACAGCAAGTCTCTATGGAAGTATCCTTGATTGTGCTTATGAAAGTGACAACTAAAAATTGACATTTTTTCTATGTCAAACAACCAAGAACGTTTAATTAAGTGTTTAAAGGAAAATAGTACTTTATTAAATTTAGACTACAAAAATTCTGAAAATAATTTAGATAACTTAGAACATATTTTTGCAAATCTCTCTATTAATACAAATAATTTTTATAAAATTGTCGTACAAGCATTCGCAAAACTTTTACCACCGTTTGATGGCCAACCAGATAATTTAGAACATTTTATTTCTGCAGTTAATGACTTTGATACGTCATTTTTTCATACAAATGATATTCAAAAGAAATATGTATTTTTGGTAACAAAATCTAAATTAATAGGCGAAGCCAATAATCTTTTATATTGTAGCTCAGATAAAATAAATTGGAATGATCTTAAAAGTGCTTTAAGGCAAAAATTTGGTGTTCCAATAAGCTGTTTAGTTATAGTTTAGTGTATACATCAGTTACATTACTTTAATAAAAAGAAAAACGAAAATTTAGTGGAATTTATTATGCGATTAAAACAGTTCATGCAGAAAATTTATGCTAAGATTCAAAGTGAACAATCAGATAAAAATTTTAGAAAAGCTTTTCGTTATCAAACAGAACAAACAGCAATAATTACATTGATGAGTAATTCACCAGATGTATTAAAATCATATTTATTAATGACTGATCCCAAAACTTTAGATGAAGCAATTTCTTGCATAACTAAATATATCCTAGTAGAATCAATGTGTAAAAATTCGTAGGGCCAAATGACTTGTAACGTTATTTTTTATGTTAAAAAATGTTTTAAAAAGAAAGTAGAATCACAAGTAGATTTAAGATACCAATTAAATAGACAAAATGTACAAAAAAAACATTTTCACTATTAATAATCATAACAACACACCTCAAAAACCCACATTTCAAAAAAATATTCCCGGACACAATAATTCATTTCATAAACCTGTATTTCCAAGTAACTCAGTTAGAATTCAACCCAAACAAATGCCGCAACAAAGATTTCCATTTAATATTCAAGCATTTAGGCAACCAAAAATAAATGTTTTCCCTCCACAGAAACATGCAACTTTCCCAAACCCAAAACCTATATCTTCAGTCAATTCTCCTATACCTGAAAACCCTGGTTCTACTAATACAGTATCAATGAGAACTTATCGATGAAACTACTCCCAAAATACTTTACCGCAAAGTTATAATTACTTTCAAAATTCGGTCCAAAAGAGAAACTTCATATCACAAGAATTAACAAATCTCGAATGTTCTGATCCCTCCGAAAAAGTCAAAATTACGATTATAATAAGGACCCAAAATTCTCATATCTTCCGGAAACCCTGAAAGCCTGACCTGACTGAAGAAAATTCGGAAAATTTTACTAAACAGCCTTTTAGGAGGATTGACCTAAATAATATTATGCAACAAATAGAACTCCCGTATATATATATATATATATATATATATATATATATATATATATATATATATATATATATATATATATATATATATATATATATATATATATATATATATATATATATTAACCAACAGATCAATTAACAGTTTTACTAGATTCAGGTGCTAGTGAATCTATAATTATTATTAACCCTAAAATTGCACAGTTATGTCCAGACAAAATATACATCGAATTCCTTCAAATAGGTATTTTTGTACAACTATATTAAAGTTCAGTCAAACTGCTTCACTATAGTTATAATGTTTTTAGTATTATATCATTTTTAAAGCCCAACAATCCAAGAGAACTCCAAATAAATTTGTTATTTTCGGGTGATGAAAGGAAAGGTCATTTTGATATATTACAAGTAGAGTCCGACCGAAGGTCAGTTTTGTGCCCAAAGCCGAAGTCCAAGCCGAAGCCGAACTTCAACTTTCTTATTACCTTCGGCCGAAGTCGAAGGTTTGAAAATATTTATTTCATGCAATTGCGTTGAAACTGAGAAGCATTTTTTTTTCGTTTTTAATTGATTGTTTTTTAAAGCTTTCATAATTCAGTAATTTTTCTAGCGATTATTATATCCAAGCATTTACCTGTAGAAACAGAATGAATAAAAATCAAATTTGCTTGCAAAACAAATACGCAGCGATAAGCTCTTCTCAGTTTTGACCGTGTTGCCCGTTGCCTCTTCGACCCTTACCGTCCCACCACCCGACATCAACCCGAATTCCTGCGCTCGTTTCACATTCGGCTTCGGCAAAACCTTCGGCCCCATTTTGGCCGAATCCGAATATTTAGCCGAAGGTAGGATTTTTGGCCGAAGCCGAAGGTTCGGTCGGATTCTAATTACAAGAAAAACCGGCTACTAATGTTGATTCCGAATTATATCAATGCAATAAAACCCTCAATAGAACAAGAAACATATTTTTCTCTGAACCATTAAGGATAATTTAGACGCTCATGCAATTGGCGCCAATTGGCTTGTGCAAACCACTTTGCACAAGTAAATCGCTGCATGTAAACATAAGCATGAAACTTGCGCAAACCAAAACGTTTAATTTGAGTAAACCTATTCTGCCAGATAATTTGCATGAGGTTGGTGTATTTGCATGAGCGTGTGAACCATACTTGGCATTGGTGACAAGTTGGCGTAGGACGCACGTGCTTTTCAGAGTGGTCGTTTAGGTTAAGTTCATTTGATTAACATATTTTGTTGTTATTGCCGAATGCCCGTCATTTCGTTTTTGAATTTCCAATATGTCAAACAATGAAAAAGAGTTTCTTCGTGAATTTCTAGAACTTTATAAATCATTTCCGTGCTTGTGGAAAGTAAAGTGTCGGGAATATAGTAATCGCAATTTAAAATCTCAAGCCTACGATATTTTAATTGAAAAACTGCAAAGCATTCACCCAGAGGCGAACAGAGACAGTGTTGTAAAAAAAAAAAAAATTCGCTACGTACCACCTACAGAAAAGAATTAAAAAAAGGTCTAGACTCTGAGAGATGAGGTGCTGGAGAAGAGGACATTTATGTACCCCATTTATGGTACTATGACTTGATGAATTATAAGGGACCAAGAAATTCCAAGGAGTCCGAAATCAAACATTGAAGATACGCAGGTAAATGAAGTACACTTATAATTCTGTGGCTTAGTGCAAGAAGGGCCAATGTCAGTTCTCGTCAAGTTGAGGGGAAATAAATTGCTAAAAATATTTGCTCATTTATATTTACCACAAAGTTTTGGTTGTTTCAAATTTGGGATATAACGCAACTATTATAGATGAAATAATAGGTTTATAAATACGTTTTAGTGCAATAATCAATCACCAATGTTGACAATGGTATTTCTTGCACGCAGTTTACATTATTGACATAAGTACTAGTTAGTGTCATTATTCCCAGTTCTGATCAGACATTGATTCTGATATTTTGTGTATAGAAATTGGGGATGGCTATAATGTAAATATCGATAATAACTCATTTTGGTCAAAATTTGACATTGGCCCTTCTTGAACCAAGCCACAGAATTATTTTTATTGGTTTTTATTAATAACAACAAAGCAAATTAGGTATTATGGAATCTAATTAGAAACCATTGCGTGCTGCCAGGATACTTTTCCAGAATTGTTGAAATACGTTTTACATTGCTCTCTTACTTCTTTTGCCTCTGCAGTGTGATTCCGATTATAGCCCTTTTGAAGATCCAACAGATTACCTGAGTGTGTTCGTAAACCAGGGGCAACTGTACCAGTTGTAGTATCTTCAACATCAAACACGTCATTACATGTATATGTTTGGGAACAACTTCTTCGCAGAAAATTATGAAGTGCACAAGAAGACAAAACAACCCTGTCGATATTATATATTTGTAAATTAATTGTGGTATGAAAAATTTTAAAACGATTAGCTAAAATACCGAATGCATTTTCTATGATTCTTCTGGCCCTAGACAAACGGTTATTAAAAATTCTTTTTTCACAATCAAGTTCTCCTTGATTATATGGTTTCAAAAAATCTGGCCTCAAAGCGAATGCTTCATCTCCGACAAAGGTATAATTTAATGGTGGTTAACCCTGAATAACTGTTTCTGCAGCTGGCAAATTTAATTTATTTTCAAGTAACTTCTGCATAAATATAGTATTGTCAATTACTCCTCCATCAGATACTCGACCGCTGGTTCCAACATCGCACATTATAAATTCGTAGTTAGCATTTGCAATTGCCATTAAATCAATACTGTGGGTTTTTTATAACTGAAGTAGTAGGATCCACTTTTAAAGGGGCTTTAATCTGTATATGCTTTCCATCTACAGCTCCCAAGCAATGAGGATAGTTCCACTTATCTTGAAAAGCATTTGCAATTTTCTTCTGTTCAGCCGCAGTGGTGGGAAACTAAAACCAAAAATATAATTAAGTGTTAATTTTTTAAAAAAATTTGTGATATTTTTAAGGTTCCTGATACTGAACCAATCCCGCCTGAGTCAGAATCTACCGATTCAGATGCATCAGAAACATCTTCCAAGTCATCCAAATTATTTCAGAGACGCAATGACAAATGTGATGAAGTGCTAGATGTGATTGCGAAACGTTTAAAAGGACATTCGACAGTAACTGCAGATAAATTTACTGACATTGGAAAAGTATAGGCATCTAAATTGAGGGACCTCCCTTTACAACAAGCTATATACGCAGAAACAATAATAAACGATGTATGAGGCTCAGATGGAAAATTTGAATCGCAATTGTTTTTTACATATTCAACAGGCACCTTCAACAAGCACAGAACCACCAAAAAATGCTGGACCGTCACACAACATCGCATCCACTTCTAATATTTATCCCAGTGTCAACGATCATCGCTCATTCAACACTCAGCCCCCATTTAATATTCAATCCCCGTTCAACACTCAACCACCATTCAACATTCAACCCCCATTCAACACTCAACCACCATTAAACACTCAGCCTCTATTTAACACTCAGCCTCTATTTAACACTCAATCCCCGTTTAACACTCAGCCCCCATTTAACACTAAAAGAACACCCAATACACAACAAAAGGAAAAACAGCTGCCATCCAATCAACCACCTAATACCCAACCATCTCATAATTATCAAGAAACTGAAACTAGCCAAGTACAAACTGAAGAAGATGAAACGGCTACACATTTCATTCATGATTCAGTGGATAGCGAAGCGTAATGGAATTATATATTATTTAAATATAAATAAATATAAATAAAAAACTTACCTTCAAATATTTTTCTTTTAATACCGTGTAAATTGCGTCGCATGTCTCTGGAATTATACCACTCAGAGCTGGTTTAGAAATACATGTAGAAAATTTTAAGTCCTCGTAACTTCTCCCTGTTGCCAAAAATCTCAGTGTAACTGATAGTCGTTCGTGGGGGGTAATTGCATGTCTCATAACAGAGTCAGCTCTTGAAATTAATGGTGTTACCAAATCTAGCAAATGCTGGTATGTGGTTTCGTCCATACGCAAATCATCTGGTTTACTACGTAATTCTGCTATTAAATTGTTGTGAGAACACAAATCCCTTTTTAACAACCAATGTTTAGCCCATCTCCTTTTTTTCCCTTCAATTTAAGTTTTTTTTAATAACACAAACCGCAGCCGTAGCCGTAAGAAGTAATTCCTCTTCAATATTTTCCATTTTCATATATGTCAATGTCAAAATACATTCTTGACATGCTAACTGTGCAAGGTAGACTGAGAATACAACGACTCAGTTCATTTGCGCAAATTTGCATGCACAAATCAGTTTGCGCCAATTGCATGAGGATATAAACCGGCCTACAATGACTCAGTTCATTTGCGCAAATTTGTATGCACAAATCAGTTTGCGCCAATTGCATGAGCGTCTAAACCGGCCATTTAGTAAAAATTTTGACGCATATGTGGAAATTCCTGGGAAGTCAAAGTTAAGTGATGCCTAAGTAAAAAATGATAAAAAGTACAAGTAGTTCGGAAGACGGTAACAATAGTAAGACTCCAAAGGAAATTAATAGAAAACACACAACAGCTTTTTTATTGGGCGAGTTATGTTCTAGGGTCGAAACTTAAAAATGATTATGCATTACTCAATTTTGAAAAGGTCAGAAAATGCATTCGTAATTTAATGTTAAATGACATAAAAGCGCCTCGTTATCTTCGTTTTAGAAATTAAAGGTACGTACAATCAACAACATGATGATAATATTATATTATTATATGCCCAATGCAACAGAGGAGGTATATTTCAGAGGTTAAAATTACTATAATACATTGTCAGGAACCAATTGCAAAAATAATTATTAATACTGACCAACTAAAAATACATAAACAGTCTCTTTACAAGCCTTATCCTTTTCATCAAATTTGTGGAGAAGAAAGAAATGCGTTAAAAAAGTTATTGTACTTACATCACCGACAAATATATACAAGGAAAAAATCAAAACTATTAATTCTGAAATGTGGGCGGATGGTCATCCACAAGAAATGTTGTTCTCTTGATGTCCTGCACAAAGTAATGTCAGAAGATACTGTCAGCGATAAGCTGTCATTAAATTCTGATGGCCGTCAGAACCTCATGTAATTCTGGATAAGGGAACACCAACGTAGGGACTCCTACCTGAGATACGTTGCACTGCCATTACAAATTTTCATGTATACAATAAAACAGTTAAATACACTAGAAAATAGCAACAATGTCATTTTGCATATGGACTCAACCGGAACCATAGCCAGGAAAACCAAATACTTAAACTTAAGGATAATGTGTTATTGTATGGTAGTAAAAAATCGACAGTCAGCAGAAATGTTAACATCTGAGCACGGTGTTCAGTCTGTAAGTGCTCTTCTTAAAGAATATTTCTAAATTTTTTATTATACAGGAAAATCGCAGTTGACTATTTGTTGGAGCAATATGTGTCGATTGGAGTTGGACGTCGATTAATTCAATTTTGTTTGAATGGAACAGCATGCATGTAAATGAATATTTAAATATGACTTACGACTACCTAGTACCCAGGCAAAATGTGAGAGAGGTAAAAATAACGAAAAATTATACTTTGGGAAGTATAGTTGTGTTATCTACTTGTTGTTCTTATTTCCTTCATAGGGTAGCCACTAAACTTTAAAGAGATTATCCAGAACTGACTGATTTAAATCAATTTTTTATGGACTGCATTGACTTATTTGTAACTTGTAGAACAATGGATCTCTTGGACTTTTACTTTGATGAAATATGAAACATTTTTATGTGTAAAAAACAGTCAGATTCGTTAAAAGCTTGAAATAATATTCTGAATAAAATTAAACATAAAACTAATCTAAAGGAACGGTACGATGAAATGACACTGTTGGAAGAAAATAAAAAATAAACCTACTCCGAGGAAGATTTAAGTTTTAAAGATTCTATGAGCCATCACCATTCTTCAGAAGGCACATTTTAAAATTTTTATACGCTAGAAGAGGCAAGGACAATGAACATTCTGTAATGGAAATAACAAACAAATATTACTCTCCACAGTTTGCCCAGTATATTGTTAACAATCTGATGTGGTGATTTGTTCTAATATGGGGAAGTCTTTTGCTGGATCTTGTGGACAATAATATAGGCAGAACTTCAAATGCATATTATATTGAGTTCTATTTCAGAGTAGTAAAAAATATTGTTCTAAATAATCATGGATACCATTCAGTTGGAGTAGTAGTAAGAAAATTAAAAGATAATGTAAATATTTTTGCCAGCGAAAATGAACTTGCCAACAACAAACCTAAATTCTAATTTGAAAAATAAAAACAAACTACAATATCCAATTACCTCTGAAACTTTACTGGCTGTAAATAAATTTAAAAGCAATAAAAAAGACGAAGAAAAGAAAATTATTTTCAAACTCATAATATCAGGAAACATGATAATAAAATGCTAGTAACCGTGAAACTCCAAAAAGAAAATTATTGAAGACAAGAAGGTCTAATTTAAAAAAAAATCAAAGTCAAAGAATAGAATAATCACGAGAAATAAAGTACATCCTGGATTTAAAAACGAAAGTAAATTTATCAACTCACATAATAATATGCCATAAGAACCATCTTTAAAAAGAGTTATAAGTCTAAAAATGATACAAATTCTCTTGTTCTTCAAAATAACAACGATTGAGACTCTTGTGTTCTGCCAAATGGCCTAATGAATGATGTAGACTATTACATGGGATAAAAATCCGATATAATTAAAATTGGAATATATAAAAGCTTAAGAAGCATTCAACTTATAGCAAAAGAATTTCGCTTGACCGCAAGACATTATAAGACCCTTTCTGAAAATGAATATGTCAATGGCCAAGTGATCAACTCATATGTTGCTATGAATATATATGAGTGGGTAAGTAATGTTACCTATTAGATGCTTCGTGTTAATCCCTGCGAGTCTACTCCGAAACCAGAAGAAGTAATCTGTCGGTTTATAAGGTTAAAGCACCTCCCTCGGGGAAAATATTAATGCTCTATGCAGTAAATTTAGGTCCGTGAAGTTAGCGAACCATATACGGGTGCAAATTCTGAAAATGTATCCACCATTTAGCACCCAATTTGCACCATTTTGCACCGTCATTACCAACTTGATTCATCTTCTCAGTATCGATAAATTTTGAATTCCTTTTTTGGTTCGCCAACTTCACACCAGCGCACCATTTTTGTGAATATTAACCTTGTGTTAAAAATAAATAGCTTGGGATTTAGCACCTTCTTTGCACCATTTTGCACCTTCATTACTGATTTGATTCAGCTTCTCATTATCGAGAAATTTTGATTCCCCTTTTGGTTCGCCAACTTCACGCCGGCGAACCATTCTTGAAAATTTTACCCTTGTGCAAAAAATAAATAGCTTGACATTTAGCACCGATTTTGCACCATTTTGCACCATAAGTGTTGAAACAATTAGGATCTGAAATAAAAAGTTACAAACATTTTTCTCTTTTTAGACATGCTAATGATATACTCTCTATAGAAAATTATAATATCGGCAATAGTGCATTACTCTAGGCTACACATGATGGTATCTAGTATTAAAATTAATGGTAAACGCTATTCAATTTATTATTGTAAGTTCTTGATACTAGTTTTAAAGCAGATTGGAGTCCTGGAGTGACTGTTCACAAAATCAAATAAAAGTTGAAGTTCTGTTCTAAGTGTGCTGCTACTGTGAATGAGATACTTTGCAAATATTTCTTTAGTGAGTATACCATTAATATGGATAAAGAACATTGTTTGTAACATCAGTGACAAAACTGCAAAATAGTGCAAAAGAGGTGCTAAATGTTAAGCTATTTATTTTTTACACAAGGTTAAAATTCCCAAAAATGGAGCGCCAGCGTGAAGTTGGCGAAACAAAAAATTAATTCAAAATTTCTCGATACTGAGAAGATGGATCAAGTCAGTAACAAAGGTGCAAAATGGTGCAAAATCGGTGCTAAATGTCAAGCTATTTATTTTTTGCACAAGGGTAAAATTTTCAAGAATGGTTCGCCGGCGTGAAGTTGGCGAACCAAAAGGGGAATCAAAATTTCTCGATAATGAGAAGCTGAATCAAATCAGTAATGAAGGTGCAAAATGGTGCAAAGAAGGTGCTAAATCCCAAGCTATTTATTTTTAACACAAGGTTAATATTCACAAAAATGGTGCGCTGGTGTGAAGTTGGCGAACCAAAAAAGGAATTCAAAATTTATCGATACTGAGAAGATGAATCAAGTTGGTAATGACGGTGCAAAATGGTGCAAATTGGGTGCTAAATGGTGGATACATTTTCAGAATTTGCACCCGTATATGGCTCGCTAACTTCACGGACCTAGTAAATTTCCATTGGCGATTAGCTATTGTTGATGTCCATAGATAAAAAATACTTAACTGTGCTAGATCCTTTAAAGAGTAATGATGATCTAAAAGGGGCCATAAATGACTTTAAAACATTTTGTTGTTTATGCAAAGAAGATTGGACGCTAGCGAGTTGGGCCCTTTTGCAGGTAATCGGATGATTACACCCAACAGTTGGGCCCCGATATGCAAATGAGGGTATTAGTGGTTTTATTACACTTGAAAAGGGGTAGTACGATATTCCTAGAAGTACCTAGTTAAGGTACCAATACAGGGTGCTCACAGGTCCTTAAATGTTGACAACTTATTCATTTTTGTCAGTTCTTTTCTGAGTTTTATAAACGATGGAAGTTCAAACAATGTTAAGTGAAAAAGGAAAGCGACTGTTAGTCGTATGTGGTTTTAAGTTTTGTGTCGGCAAAATTTTAAAAGATAACACTTTGTATTGGAGATGTGTAAATAAAAAAACCAAGTGTCCCGCTAAACTCTACACGCCGACCACAAATTTTGAATGTGTTTTAAAATATAATCTAAATCATAATCATGAGCCTGAAGAAAATCTTGAAAGACAAAAGTTAAGCAATTGTATCAAAAGAAAAGCTGCTAGTGATCCATATGAGAGGCCTTCAAAAATAATTCAGTGAACTTCGACAATGCGGAGCATCAGTTGAAAACATTACAACTAATGATTTAAACCTTATTCGAAAAAATATTTATGAGTGTAGAAAGTCGCAGGTTTCCACTTTGCCTAGGAATCAAGACGAAGTTTTTTGTTCTTTAAAAAGAACTTGTCACCAAAAACATCCAAGGACGAATCATTTTTGATGGTAAATAGCGAGGAACATAAAATTGTAATATTTTCTTGTCGTACAAACCTGCATTTTCTTTGCTCTGTAGAAACTATTTTTATGGACGGTACCTTTAATTATTGTGCTAAGTTTTTTTGTCAATTTTTTACCCTTCATGGGTACAAAAATGGTCATTATGTACCTTTAGTTTTTTGTCTATTACCTAGTAAGAAACAATTGTTATATCAAAACCTATTTAATCTTTTGACTGAAAAATGTGCCGAAAATCACTTAATACTATCCCCAAAAAATGTAGTGATAGATTTTGAAGTAGCCATTCATAATGCTGTTACTTTTACTTGGCCTGAATCAACAATTGTAGGCTGTAGATTTCATCTGTCACAGGCATGGTTCAGAAAACTGCAGGCACTTGGATTAAGTACTGAATACAAAAATAATACTGAAATTGGAAAAAAACTAAAGTACTTTTTTGGCCTTCAATTTTTAGAACCTAATGAAGTGGGTGATTGTTTTACTCTTGACTTAGTTAGTGACTTGCCAGAAGATGAAAGGCTAAAACAATTTTGTGACTATTTAGTAGATACTTATATAGATGAATGTTCACAATTCCCACCAAACATTTGGGCTAATCTTTCATCTTCATTATATCGAACAACTAATGCATGTGAATCGTTTCACTCAAAGTTTAATAACAGTTTTTATCATTCCCACCCAAGTATATTTAAGTTTGTAGATATTTTGCTAAATTTTCAAACCGAAACATATATTAAAATTGTAACAGCAAACAAATTTCCAAAAGCTCTAAAAGCTGATATTAGAAATAAAAAACAATTTGTAGAAAATAAAATACGGGAATATATGTCAAATGAAATCGACAGAACAAGTTTTATAAAATGTGTTTCCTGTAAATACGCGCCTAGTTGATTAATCACATTATATTATGTAAAACAATACTTGTAAACTGTATTATATTATTAATTTTTAAAATTGTGAATTTATTTTGCACAATAAACATTACAAATTTTCAAAACTTTTTTATTTACCCTGTATACCCAAACATAATAAATAATTATAATATTTGTCATAAACACTCTTAAAGGGATAAGTATATATCGGGCCCAACTGTTGTGTGGGATTAAAGACGTTTGACTGAATCCCAGGTAAAAGGGTCCAACTGTGTAACTCCCAGAAGGGACGTCATGCCATAAAATTTTATTGGCCTACTAAGTAGCCCACATCGAAATGATATGCAATGTTCGCTGGCGTTCTTTCTATCCCCCCAAAACGTGCTGTAAATGCAACTGATTTAAGGCATTTACAGGTATTGTGTTTTGGGTGGTTTTTAAAGTCAGATAGTGTGCTAAGATTTGGTCGGAATTAGTAAATATTTCCAAAATAGAACTATGCAGCCTTCAAGTTCAGGTATGTATTAATATTTTAAATCAAATCAAATATGAATATATTATTTGGGTTACAACAATTCTTTACTTTGCTTTCATTCAGAAAAATATGCCTAAACCACCCTGCTTGGTATTAGAAAAAACATATCATAGTTATTTTACTAGAAATAATGCAATTTTGTAACTATATAGGTACAGCATTCCTCTAGACTCTAGATTATAAAGTATAATTCGATAGTGCATAAAGAGATGGCTCAAGTAGTGTTTAGTGTATGAAAAATCTTGCAGTAATAACCGGTTAGTTGAGGGGGCCGTGCAAAAAATTGAGAATTTTTTTAACTGTGATATTTTGTTATAGGCTCATATTTATCGTTGTGTCACAAGCAGGAAGGTAATTACTCTGGTAAGTATAAATATTGTTAATGAAAAAAATACACCTTTTGATGTTGCTTGATACTTAATATCGAATACTAGTTATTAAACACAAAGTGAGGTTAGAAAAATGCAGCATGCGAATTCATAGGTAAAATCTATTTAAATTCGTCATTCCTCTGTTACCATTCCTCTGGAACCTTGGAGGTCAGAGGATTTATTTATTTACCAGAGGAATGACGATTTAAAAAAATACAACATTGAACAAGACGCTGAACATTTTAATACTTAGGATGCTATTTGGTTAAACAATACAATGTCGAATTGTCATACACTTATTGTTTATTTTATTAAGATGCATAAAAATGGTTTACAATAATATCAATTATTAGTGACCATAGCATTTTATTTGCAGGCTAACAAACCATGCCGTGTGTGTGTGTCAGATACCTGGATCTGGAAAATAAAATTACAGAAGACTTTTTGATCTTTGTTCCTGTTTATGGACGCTTAGCTGCATCACTAAAAGATACGCTGTTTAATGTGGATTTAGAACTTAACAATATGAGAGGGCAGGGATACGATGGGGAGGCAGCAATGAGAGGAAAATTTAGAGGATCTCAAGCAGTTATAAAAGAAGGATATCGAAAAGCAATATACAATCATTGTAGCTCCCACTGTCTAAACTTATGCCTAAATGATGCTTCAAAAGTTTCTGTTATAAGAAATACCTTTACTCAGGTTGGCGAAATCTGCTCATTTTTTAGAGTTTCAGCGCAGAGGTCTGAACTACTTAAGAATAGACAAGAAGGACACTGCTCTAATTAAATATTGCGAAACAAGGTGGGTTCAAAGGCATGATGCCATTTTCCTTTTTGCAGATTCCCTAAAGTATATAATACTAGCACTAGAAGACCTAAAAAATCGTGACGATAAAGTTGAATCATTACATCACTGTGTCTGCAATTTTCAATTTATAATTTCCTTAAATGTTTCGGAAAAGCTGTTGGAAATTACAAAACCACTTTCTGAATATGTGCAACGAAAGTCAATTGATTTATGTTCTGCCCTGGATGCTGTCGAAACAACTTTAACGGTTATAAAAAATTTAAGAGACACCTTTGAAACTGAGCTTTTAAAATTTTTTAATGAAACTGAACAGACAGCCTTTACTTTTGGAGTAGAACCCGCTATGCCCAGGATAGTAGGATTACAACGACATAGAACAAATATTACAGCAAGTACCCCAGAAGAATATTTTTGATTTTTTTGTGCCATATTTAGACGATTTGATATGTTCATTAAATGAAAGGTGATTACGTCTTTACAACAGGTTGTACCAATGTTCATTATAACGTCACAATTTGCCTCCATAAAACCTGTATTTGAGTTTGACCAAGAGGATTTAAAGGACCAAAACGTTTCAGTTTTAGGAGGGTGGGGCATGTGGAAAGTAAAGTGGCAAAACGTAACGGATTACCAGCATGTGTTCTAGACACTCTTGATATATGCAATTCCACTTTTTTTCTAATATTCATGTGTTATTGCACATTCTTTCCATCCTTCCCGACTACAGCTTCAGCAGAAAGAAGTTTTTCTACTTTAAAAAGATTAAAAACAGATTGGAGAGCGTACAACAAGTTTAGCTCTAATGAGTATTCATAGAGATATTCACATCGATATTAACGAAATTATTAATATATTTTTCAAAATAAACGACGAATTGCGGTTTAGTTGCAGGCATACAAATATGTTGTGTTTAATTATTTTCTTTTTTGTTTAAGGCCAGTTAATTTCTTTAATTTGTTTTCTCGTTAAATAAAAAATACAGCTTGTGGCGTACTTTTAGGGGAATACTTAGTTTTCCTCAGAAAGGTACTCACTTGCGTACGGCAGCTCTTCGTCGGTAGAACAGATGGTCGTCGGCTAGGAACACTTACGCTTTTAAAGGCGCCACTCACTTTTTCCTTTAATGGATTCGTTTTCAGAGCTTCTGAACTGAGAAACCAAACTCTTTTAATCTAAGATTACTAGTTGGTAATAAATAAATAGACTACCTGAGATTAGCTTCAATCAATTTAATTAACGAATTATGCCAAAGGAGGAACCGAAAAAAGTATGTTTATAAATACCAAATAACATAGTTTAAAAATGCATTTTGTTCTGATAAAAATAAATATAATGCAGTGCAGCAAAAATTCCCGAGTTATAGTTATATATGCATAACCCCTATCTTTGGCCAAAGTTATGTACATTTATGTACAAAAATATAGTTAAAAGTCGCATGTGAATTTAATTTTAAAATAATCAGAATGCTAGCTTACACAAGTAGGTAATAATGTAAAGAATGAATTTAAGAAATCATGAGGATATCAAGAAAGTTATACTATAAAAAATTACGCAATTAAGGGAAAATGGAATAGACTGGCCTTAGGTCCAGAGAGCTGGTGGGAGCTTCTAGGGTGTCCCATGCATCCTGTGAAACAGACACTTGTTGGTGGCTAAATGGCAGGCCGCCAATCCTGGTTCCTACGGACAGCTACTTCCCTGAAGTAAATGAGAAAAGTGGAGAAAAACGTTCTGTGAAACGCGGACACCTCTTTAGCGCCTCTCTAACACCCTATCTAACGCCTCTCTAAAACCCTGTGAATAATATTTACAATAACCAAAACATTCGAAATCATTAAAGAAATTTAACGGCTTACCTCTAGGTTGCTTAGGTCCGCCTTACTATGCACATGGCGAATAAGAAATTAAAACGGGGCTTCTCCCATAAAGAATAATCATAAATCGGCAAAAAGACATAATAATATGTAGGTAATCAGACACTACTTCACACTAAAATAATTGATGCATAAAATAGCACTATAAAGGCAAAAACTTCAGTCAGACAAATCATGACTCCTCGCACGATTAGCAAAATCAGAGTGTCTAGAAAATCGCTGGTACGACGAGCTACGAGTACCACGCATGGGTACTAGACGACATCCCGTCTGCTTGGATGCAACCGGTGAAGATATTTTGGAAGTTGGCGAATGCGCTGGATCATGGAAGTTTACAAAAATATCGAGAAATAATAAGTGTAATGGTGGTTAAAGATTTAACCGCTACAAGCTAATATGTAATATTTACTTATATTATTAATATAAGGCTGATCTGCTCAATTTATCGACCTTTTATTTTAGACACACATTTAAAAAAAACAGGTATGCCCCCCCCTCCCCTAATAAAAATCTAGCTACGCCACTGAGATGTACTAATGAATGTTTACGAGTTTGAAGATCAGAAAGAAATTTGTGTACACCGGCCTAACAAACAAGATATAGAGAAAGATACATATGATTAGAGAATACTCTATGCGTATCTCTTAACTTCTTAGCCCGTGGTGTTTTAATGCCTGGGATAGTTGGTACGTGCGCGGGTGCCGGCTAGTTAAAGTTAAGGAAAGGAGAACGTCCGCGTCCCTGGCGGCCCGGTGATTCTTCCTTGCTGCATAACCATAAATATAAATGCAGCGGGGAGATTAGCTCGGTTTAGCTAAGGTTTCAGATACACGTAGAGTCGGGTGCCTAGATGGGAAACCTTTTGGTAGCTAATCTCCTTTATTTCGTGTTCTTCTTGGCGTTTCGTCTATGTGGGGGGGTACATGTGTCCAAATAAAAATGTAATGGCGGTACCGATTTGAGAGAAGACGTGTCATCCCCTGCCCATAATACTTTAACATCGTTGTCCTCTAGCACTTCTGGCGGGTGTTTTTGTGGTGCTGAATGTCTGCCATAGACTGTCGCGGAGTATGCGCATGACCTGATAAATAGCGCTCCGTGGCACTATGAAATAACTTTTATATGTCTAAAGCAATTTCGTCCTGCCAAGTATGTTAACGAGGGAGGCATAGTTGAAGGTATAATTCAATACCCGGAGGGGCATTAGCCCGGGGAGTAGTTGTTTCGGCCAGCTAGGCCTTTTTAAGAGACGTATTTGGAATAATCCAGAAGATCTGGTCCGTGGTTAGTTACCGAACTAAGTTCACTTAAGGGCTGTCGCCAATAAAAGAAAAAAGACAGTTCTTAAGCACGATTATATTTATCACCGCCACTGGCGTCGAGAACAATGACGGGGTAATTTCTTAAATTTTGCTCTGTCAACCCTAACAATCGGGTAAGAACATCGACTGTAAATGCAGCGCGACACTTAGGATGACTTGGTCGGTTACATGATGAATTGAGCCGTCAAGCTTCCTCTTGTGTTGGAACCAGACGCATCTACTGAGTACATAGAGAATTACTAACGAAATAAATGATAATTTCAAATATGAATCAACGGTATGCGATACACAATCCACGGTACCTTAATTCTTAGGCTTGCTACCTTCGTGGGTTGTATAAAAGATAAAAAAATTGGGAGATGTATAATCAAGAACAACTATTAAGTGTTACAAGTCATCGAAGTAGATCAAAAGATGTACTAATGAATGTTTACGAGTTTGAAGGTCAGGAAGAAATTTGTGTACACCGACACAACAAAGAAAAAGAGATAGAGAAAGATACGTATATGAATTAGATATGGCTTAGAAAAAAATATAATTTGAATATGATTCACGCTAGATTAAGTGAAGATATTGAACTATTAGAAGAAAAAACAAACCAGATATAAAGTATAATATAAATGAAGAGGAAATAATTTCAGATAATGACAATAACAACTGTAATAAGAATAAAAAAGCTGAAACAAATAGAATAGTCATATTGCAAAACCATGAAATAAAACCGCCACAATACGAAAACAGTGAAGAAATTTTAGAAGTGTATTCTCAGCTAAGGAATGTATCGCTGAGACAAAAAATATCCAACTAGAAACATATAAAGATCCTTATGATAGTGACGAAATGGAGAAACCTTTTTAATCCCCAGGGAGTGAATAACTGTCTTCAAACGACGATGAGGAAAAGGAAGATTTACCATTTATTTTCGAAGAAATGGTAAGCAATAAAGGTACAATAACGAAGAAAACTGACGAGTGTAGTGAAATTTCACTAGATACCGCCCGACCTACTAAAAAGGTTATTCCAAACCAAGAAACCTCTCACCTGGCAAATACAAGTAACAACGTAGACCGTTTCAGCGTTAACTTCGGTAAATTTGTAGAACCACCTCTTCCCAATATTGAATTAAGTTTAAGCCGATCACATGACAAAAAAAACAATATGTTCGTACTGCCTTAAGGATGTAACCTAACTAGAAACCATAATGATGAAGGTGCCGTTAAGAAATTTTTATGATTTCCTCAAAATCATCCCAAAAAAAAATTATTAGATGCTGTTCGCCGTCAGGGAAATTTTGTAAGCTCCTTATCAACTAATAATATACGACCTGTACGAAGACCCAAAGAAACTGAGAATTTATCTACCTCATATGTCTCTTGTCCCGACTGCATGGGATATTTCAGGAGAAAGTATTTGAGAAGACATAGAAGGCAATGTCCCTCACGATCTGAGTGTAATACTACAAAACGAGAAAATCATTTATCTGTAGCCCAAGTAGTTACTGTATCAAACGAGATGTTTTTGTTATTATGCGCAATGACATTTTAAGAACAGCTACGAATGATATGTTTATTTGCTCATACGCTGAAAGTTTGCTACGAAAACACAAAGGTACTCAAATAAGGAATGTAATACCAAATAAAATGATAGAATTGGAGCGGGAACACAACTGGAATTCGACTACTTTTCGACATTTTAAAACCACAATTTTTTGACAATATTGTCGGGGCTGTGAGATATATTAGTGGCTATTGTGATGAAACCAAAACTTTTAAAGCGGGCAGTTTAGCGCTACATATGGGGACGAAGCTTAAACAAGTTTGTGATATGGCTCCAAAAAATATTATAAAGAAAAGCCCCATTGTATTTTGTGCTAATGCTGAGCAAAGCCTAAAAGATATTAAACGATTAAAACAACTTATTAAAAACCACTGGAGTTCTGAGATTTTTAGCGTCGCCTTGAAAGATTTAAAAGAAAATAATTATGGTTCTCCAAAACTGCTGCCACTGACACAGGATGTTGTAAAATTCCAAAGTTTTGTAATGAAAAAGGCAAATCAAGCTTCAAATGCGTTAAAGGATAATAGCCACATGAAAGCAAACTATCGAAAACTAAGTGTGTTTCAGCATTGCCGTTATTAATAAACAGAAAGTCCATTGGAGAAATTCCATATCTAGAGACTGAAACTTACAATACCAAAGTCTATGAAAACCAACAAACTGAGATTATAGATTGTCTTTTGAAAGCTGAACAAACACTTTGCAAGAATTTTAAAAGAGTGGTTACAGGTGAGAAAGAAAGTAGACCTAATGCAATTTTATTTCCACTAAACATTCACGACTTTACTGAACTTCTTATGTATCCGAAATTCTTGTGTGCTAGAGACCAATCCATATTTATTTGACAATGCCAATACAGATGGGTGGTTAAGTGAGTACTATAGTATAAAAGAGATGGCGAAAAAAGCTGGTGTATCGGACACAAGCCTGTTGACATCAACCCGTCTAAGGAAACAAATATTTAAATATAGGAATTTAGGTTTCAGCATCCCACCCTAAGTTTAGGTATCAGTTAAGACATCATTTTGAATTAATAATTTGCTAGCACTATTATTATGATCTAAATATTCTGTTTCTGTTTTTAATCAAAAGTTTTGATTAAAGTTACATTTTTACAAGTTGTAAACCCCAAATTTTTTAAGAGATCAATAAAGTAGTTTAAAAATTTTATTTTAAAAACATTGAATATACTCACTTCTGATCAGGGACGTAATGACAAGGGCCGAAAGCGGTGCCGCGCGCCAGGGCCCGGGCTCCGAAGGGGCCCAGAGGTCCTGTTATTTCTGATGAAATAACCTTTAAAGAGGTTAAAAAAGGAAGAGAGTACCAATTTAAATGGGCTGCTCGGTCTCGGTGTATCGATTTTTATATTAAGTAGCTCAGGTAGCGCACTCAGACCCACATTACGGCATTACGGCCAAGCACGCTTCACTGTGACGATCTTGAACAGAACGGAGAAACAGATTCCTTTTCAGGCAACAATCCATGTAGGAGCGGTTAAATCCGTAGATCTATACCGCGAGACGTTGCCAAGGGCGCGGTGTTGACACTGTGTTGATGTTTGTAAAACTGATAGCTTTAAAAACAAATTGACGTTAGGTCGCTGGGGTCTTGGGTCCAGTGGATAGTACATCGGATTCCGGATTGGAACAACACCGACTTGATTATACAGGGTGGTCCCCAAGTAATGGGCGCAAACTCATTAGTAGTATCTTAAAGTAAGAATATCCTTATTGAAAATTGCGATTTTGCTGAACTTGCCTCAGTACAAAAGTTAGTAATAATCGGGGTACAGGGCACAGGGTGTTAAAATTAAAATCATATGTTGATTTTTTTAGTAACTTTTAAATGGCTTTGAATAATATTGTGATTGTGAAATTTGGTAACGAGGGTTTTTTTGGGACGCCTAATTTAAACATATACGTTCAGATTCACTAAGAAGGTTTAAGATTTAGTACAGGTTTAAATTAAGATCTTCTAGTTGATCAGTTATGTTTTGACAGGTTTTTGTCCTGTCATTGTTAATATGTCGTCATTAAAAAGTTATGAATTATTTTGATATTTCAGCGATTTGCTTGGTTTCCAAATGATTTTTATCTTGGAACGAGTTGCTGTAATGAATTTAGTTCTATTATTGTTGAAAGTACTTACTAAAATTGCCATTTTCTTTATAAATTTGCGAAAAAGCTCAGAAATAAATTCATAATATAAACTTAGTTGTCATATTCTTCCACTTGTCAGTTTAAAACTTTTGGTTGTCAAATTAGACCGGACTAGCGTTGGAGAATCTGGCTGAAATTGTTTTGCTATATATTTTGTAGAGGGCGCCACCTGCCATTAAAATGATCTAACTTTTTTGCGCTTTACGACTAGTATTGCGAAAGAAAAAGAGCAAGAGGAAGAGGCAACTACAATTTCATCGACTTCTGTTTCTGTTTTACTAATAACAGTGTCAAACCTCAGGATCGAAAGATGTAATTTCAGAAGTATTCTAGGCGACTCTGATAAAAGATTTATTGGAAAACACGGGCCATGTCAACCAGAAAATGTACAATTTCCAAAAAATTCTGAAGGTCGATCGTTTAGTTTGGCGAACTGCACTCAAAAATTTAAGTCATGAGTTGCTTATCGAAGACATTGGCTGCGTTACTCACCAACATTGGATATGGCTTACTGCGAACCTTGCTGGGTTTTTGGAGATAAAAGTCACGGACCATTAAATTGGGCAAATGACTTTAATTATTGGCGTCATATTTCTCGGAGTATTACTTTTCACGAATCTTCCAACAATCACCATTTTGCTTGCCAGATGTATAACAAATGGAAACACGATGAAACCTTCGACATGGACTTGGACAAAAGGCTGAAATTTGGGACCAATTATTGGGTTAAACTACTGGAACGAATTATTAACGTTACATTGCCTTTGGCATAAAATAATGTATCCTTCAGAGGAGACAGTGAATCGCTATATGCTGGTGATCATAATCATGACAATTTTCTAAATGTTTTAAAGTTGTTATCAATTTATGATCCTGTTTTGAAAGAGCTATTATTAAAAGATAAGAAATCTGTAAAATATTTGTCGCCAACCATTCAGAACGAAATTATCGATCTCTTAGCAACAGAGGTGAAGACTAAATTGATCAGTGAAATCTATGAATCTCCATTTCTTTCAGTAATAATGAATTCAACTCAAGATGCCGCGAAAATTGATCAAGTGAGTTTTGTAATAAGATAATCAAAGACGCACACACAAATGTGACCGTTTGAACAAAATTTGAAATTGTTTTGTTTGATTGGAATGAAATGAATGTTTAATTTTAAATGTAATGTAAGAATATTTTAATGTGTATATCTGCTGTTCGGTCAAATGGATTTCTGACTGTTATCCTGACAAGAAGCACTGATGATGACCTACAAGGTCAAAAGCGCTCTGCTATTTTATTAAATCTGCACTTCATACAAAAATTTTGTTTCATTCATTGTGGTGTAAGTCAGTAACCATAAATAAAGCATTGCTCTGAACATTTATAAAAGTTATTCAGAACCTAAGCGGTGTAAGTCACTTGTATGTCAATTTTCTAACTTTACTTTGTGTCAGTGACATTTTTCTGTAAGTTGAAGTAACTTTGAGTGATTTTCCTGAGATTTTGGTGTAAAATTTGTAAACAAAATGAACACTGGCGAATCAGAGGATGGGAATCATGTTAGTAATACAAGTTTATATATTTTATATTATATTTTATATCGAGTTTTGTGACTTCATTCTCGGGTATGTATTTTTTATGTAGACAAGTTACGAGGACAATAAATTTTTCTTGTAATGATAGCTGTACATAATAGATGATCAGTTAAATTATTAGTTTATCTACTTTAATAGTTATTCGTTATTTGTTCACCCAAGTATTTAATTAAATTTTGGCTTGCATCACTTTAGTTTTGAAATATATTTTTTAGGTTCAGAAGTGAAAAAAGTAAAGACTGATAGGAGGAGGGAGAAGAACAGGCTATTCGGGAGAAAGCATCAAGTGAAAATGGTAGTATTGTTTCTATTCGCGGCAGAAAAGGAAATTAAAATTCTTGAAAAAAAACATAAGAAAACGTCGTCGAAATGAAGTTAAAGGATACTTGTCTTCAAGGTGGCGTAATGTACCTGCGAAAACGTTTGAGAATCTTAGCTGCGGGTGTCAGAAAATGTGTAACAATCGTATAAATGAATATGACAGAAAAACCATGCATGATTCGTTTTGGAAATTGGGAGATTTTTCAAAACTAAATACATTTATCCATGCGCTTATAGAATCTGGAAGTGTTAAACAGAGGCGACCTCGTAATAATTCTAAAGACCCCAAATCTGTAACATACCAGTATGCAAAAAATACTTTCTACAAACCTTTGGCATTAGTGATGGTAGACTTTACAGAGCTCTTGCAAAGAAAGAAATATCTGATGTTACTGATGCTCGTGGTAAAAAAATCCCTTGTAACAAGATTGACGACTCCGGTGTCATAGAGCACATAAATTCCTTTGCAGCTTATCAAAACCGTTATAGTCGAAACGATAATCCCCAGGGAAAAGATTTACATCCAGACTTATCAATTCACAAGATATACAAAATGTATATTGAAAAATGTACAGGTGAAAATAAAGCAGCAGATAAAGAAAAAATTTACTATAACGTTTTCTCCAAGAAATTTAATTTACATTTTAAGCCCACTGTAAAAGATTCCTGTAGAACGTGCGATGAACTGAACTTGAAACTTCTTACCGAAAATGATGAAGAAACTAAATCAGACCTTCAAACACAAAAAAAAATTCATTTAGCAAAGGATAAACAAGCACGAGATTCCCTAAAAAAGGATCAGGATGAAGCATCTGATATAAATTACGTAGTAACATTCGATTTACAAGAGGCATTACCATTCCCAAAGCTAAACACATCTGTTGCATACTACAAAACAAACATTTACACTTTTGGAGTACATTCATTTAATTCTGGAAACGGGTTTATGTACATACATGTGGGATGAGACAGAGGGAGGTCGAGGTTCTCAGAATATTGCAAGTTGTCTCGTAAAGCACTTATTAGACAATGCACGAGAACATGATCACATCATCTTGTACTCCGACTCTTGCAAAACCGAAATATAAAATTAGCACTCACATTACTTAAACTGGCTCATAATATTAACATGAATGTACAAAAAACGTACAAAACCCTTCCAAATAATTGAAATGAAAAGATCTGAATTTATGTCCACAAAAATTCTTGAAGACTAACAAACCGCATAAAGAATGTAAGCGGACAGACTTTTAGCTGACTTAAAAGTAGGTGGTTTAGATTGAAATGTGGTTCACCATTCGTTTTCAACTACAAAGAAACCTGAATGGGATGGTGAACTTTACTGAGGTTTCTTTATTGAAAGCAGGAAAAGGGAAAAAGCCTTACACTAGCATAAAATCAGAATGTTTGATATCCCCAGAAGAGCACAGTAACTGACCAAACAAGCGCGATATGTTGGACTTATTACCTTATATCCCCCCTATTCGTCACGCTTATTTTAAAAATCTTCCGACAGACAACAGAACTCGTCAGACACAAACAGCTCAGCACGATTCCTCTTCGGATGAAGATGAGTTCTATTACGACTGAAAAATTCGTAGGTTAATATAAAATAATGTATTTTGCATTATTATTGCTTCAATATAGATTCTAAAATGTTCTACTTCTATTATTTGCCCAAAACTTCTCAGTGCAAAAGTGGTGTAAGTCAAATTATTATATTATTATTAATTTTTTTTGTAAATATCTCGCCAATAGGTTATAATAACTATTTATTATAACACAGATTACCTAATATAAATTATATATAATATAGCGAAAAAATTAAAAATATTATTATAGAATTCAAGATAAACTTTAAAGCCAAATTATTAAAAACAGTATTTTTTTACTTACAC
Organism: Philopedon plagiatum; assembly: GCA_963971165.1. Classification (NCBI taxonomy): domain Eukaryota; kingdom Metazoa; phylum Arthropoda; class Insecta; order Coleoptera; family Curculionidae; genus Philopedon; species Philopedon plagiatum. The sequence goes on along the minus strand of OZ020193.1, from coordinate 36,590,632 downwards.
CATTATAGTTCTAAGCCCCTCAGATCTAAAAAATGGTTTAACTCAGAACTTAAAAGCTGTTGGGATGATCTTAATTTTTCATTAGCTATAATAATTGTCACAAAAACGTAAATTTAGCAAACGAAATAAAATTAGCCAAACAAAACTAAAAAAATAAAAGAAAAAAATACTATTCCAACAAAATAGCAGAATCAGTCAACAAACGAAAATCAGTTTGGCAGATAATTAAGAAATTAAGGAACCCTTATCCAAAAAAAATCCTCTCAGGATACTCACCTTACAGTGAAAAATTTAATGAATATTTTACCAACATTTCTAAAACATCCTTCAGAGTTTAAATAAAACCCAGAATTGTGCAGGAGATATACTTCTTCCCACATACACACTGTGGTCTAGAAAGCATATTTAGGCCTAGTATCTTCATGTATGGATTACTCGATTGTATCCGACAAATAACTATCTATCGGATTATATTACCCGACACTCCTATCTGCCAGATATCTTGAAACCGTATTTTCATCTAATTTCAACTGCCAGATAACTAAACGAGGTACGGATCTTTAGCCACACCCGGAATAAAATACTATCAACTGTTGCCAACGTTAGAATACATGAGAAAGGGATAAACATATACAAATTCACCATTGTTTGAAGAGAGAAATAACTTGGTGTTACAAGCATTAAAGCACGTGTCATGTTTGTCAGAATCAACCTAACCTATTCCTTGTTTATTTTATATTTTATCGTTTACGAGTGTTCGTGTTTTGGTTTGATTTTTGATTTTAATAATGAATAAAGTTGATAAGAAAAAAAGAGCTAGGGCTCCGAACTTTACCACGGAGGAAACAAGGCTATTGTTGCGGATAGCTTTAAAGGAAAAAAATATATTGGAAAATAAAAAAACGGATTCCGAGACATGGAAATTAAAAGATGAAACCTGGCAGAAAATTACAGATGTTTTCAACGCAACATCAGGTAACTAATTACATTTATATATATATATATATATATATATATATATATATATATATATATATATATATATATATATATACATATATATATATATATATATATATATATATATATATATATATATATATATATATATATATATATATATATATATACATATATATATATATATATATATATATATATATATATATATATATATACATATATATATATATATATATATATATATATATATATATATTCACAGGTATGTTAATTTTATGTTCATTATGACTAAGATTACTAATTAAAGCGTTTTTTCAGCACTGTATTCTGAAGAAGGTCACAAGAATTGACCGAAACGTTAATAAAAACAAAAACAAAATATAAAAAAATAGTGATCATTCCGGATCTATAAACCCCAAGAAAACATTCCTATAAAAAAATATATAGAAGATCCAAGAAAACAAATTCTATAAAATATATATATATATATATATATATATATATATATATATATATAACCTTTCAAATCTACAAATTCCTACTAAGTCATAGGATTCAGATAACAGTGTTATCATATTTTGTATAATTTTAGGACAGACATTTAGAACAGTAGACACCCTTCGTCAAAAATATGATGGACTGAAAAAGGGTTTAAAGAAAAAAATTAATAAAAATAAAGAAGAGACGATGAAAACCGGTGGTGGAGTGCCTGAATATGTCGAAATTGACGATTCAGAGAAGGAACTGTTGGAAGTGCTAAGCACTTCTATTAATGGTCTACCATCTGTCTTTGACTCAGACAGTGTACTTCCCAAAACAAGTAGGTATCAAAGGAAAAACAGGACCAGGCAATTTTTATAACCTTGGTACAGTAACCCAAGAACTTAAATTTTACTTATTTTTTGTAGCTGTGACTGGAGAGGCAATAATTGAAAAAGGTGACACGAATGAGATACTTGATCCAATAACCGAGACTGAAGTAGAAGTATATGATGTTCTCATGGTTAGTTGTTATAACTGTTCCATCTATTTTTTATTATTGCAGTAAAAAAATAGATGTATTTTATATTTTGTTCTAGGTATCGGGAGATTTTAAAGAAAGAGTTTCTTCACAAACCGAGGATGAAACCCCACTTAATGGAACAGGAGAAAGTGAAATAGAAAGCACTTCTGAAATAAAGGTTAGTTAAAATAAATGGCTACATGCAAAATAACCTTGTTTTATGAAAATAAAATGTTCTTATGTATGCGTAATAGATTTGGTTTCTAATCTTCAAAAATGTATTTTTGATCTGTAAGAGTACATGTATAACAAATTAAAGATGGATTTTGATTGTTTAATAACATTTTTTTGTGAATTTTCAGGTAAGCGTACAAAGTCCACAAATAAAGACTTGGAAAAATTTGTCTCCGGCGATGCTAAAAACAAAGAAGCATCCCTGTTTGACACCGAAGAAGCCTGGCAAAGACATCCTAAATAGCAAGTTGGGGGGAGTTCTATCATTGAGGGAAGAACTTGTAGTCCTTCAAATAAAAAATGAGAAAGAGCAGGAGAAAAGAACAAAAGCAAAGCATGACAAAGAAATTCAACTCTTGGAAGAGCAGGAGAAAAGAGCAAAAGCAAAGCATGACCAAGAAATGCAACTCTTGGATCTAGACATTAAAATTAAATTTAAACAATTAGAGATTTTAAATAAAACAAAATTAATAAGCTAATACTGTCTTTCATTTTAATTTAAATTAGTACTATTATTTAAATAATTTTATAACATATCAATAATTAGAAGAATTGATCAAAATAGGCAATTTTTGAAATTGGATTATTCAGGTATATTTTAATAAAGACTTGAATAAAACAAATACCTATTTTAGGACATAATTCAGGGTTCCCATCAAAATTCTTAAATAAAATTGCTTGACTTTCCAGTTCTTAAACAAAATTTCCATGACTAAAAAGAAGCTCACCGAGCAAGTAAATTGCTTCTTATAGTTTATAGGTAAATTACTACCTACTTTTATTACCTTATTTTCAATTTTGTTAGGAATGAAATTATTTTTATCGATAAGACATCAGAATTATTTTTACTTTTGTTAGAAAATTAAATTATTTTGATTTAAAACAAAGGCAAAATTTTACAGGTTTTTACCCAGTTTTTCCTGACATTCCCTGACCACTTTTAAATTCCCTGACTTTCCAGAAAAGTGGGAACCCTGTAATTACATATGCACTATACTTGGACAATCAGATGTATGTCTGTAATGTGTATTTGAATAAATAAATAATTTCTTTCTAGTTTGTACAAATTATATTTTGAAAAAGTGATTAAATTAAAAATAAAACAAGAATAACAAATGTGTTTAAAGTTAAAGTAAAAATAAAAAGACTTTTAAATATTTCCTTGAATTATTAAGTTTTGAAAAAAATCAATAAATGGCATACGGGCTTCAGCTCCTTCATTTCTTTCAGGATGTGCATCATTCTGTTCAATTTCAATATTTTCGGGCTCATCCTCAAATTGATTTTCTCTTTGAGCTATAGCTATATTATGTAAAATTGCACAAGCCACTATAATCATTTGAGCAAATTCAATTTTGCACCTAATGCCTACCGATAACACTACGAAACGTCTCTTCCAAATTCCAAAAAGTCTTTCAATCACATTTCTTGTTCTAATTTGTGCTTCATTATAAACGGTTTCCACTTGTGTTTGTGGATTATCAAATGGTGTTAGTACATATGACCTTAGTGCATACCCTCTATCAGCTACCAAGACTCCATTTCCCATTTCTCCATTTCGTACTCTGTTTTTAAGGGCAGAGTTTTCAAATATATGACTATCGTTTGCTGATCCAGGCCAACGACATACTAAATCAATAATTTTTAGTTTTGCACTACAAACTACTTGACAATTGAGAGAAAAATATCCTTTACGATTTCGATACGCATTTTCTCCTCCAGGTGACTGTATTTTAACATGCGTGCAATCGATTGCACCAAATACTCTTGGAAAGTGTGATATATTAAAAAAATCCCTTTGTGCTTCTTGCTGTTCATCTTCAGTTTGAGGTAAGTGTACATGGGTATGAATTAAATGACAAATAGCAGTTACAACTTGCTTAATTATTTTTCCTGCTGTCGTCTTGTGTATTCCTGAGAAATCGCCCATAGTTATGTAAAAATTACCAGTTGCTAGAAATCTGAGGGTTAGTAGAAGTCTGTCAAGTGGATTAATTGCACGATCCAAATTCCTAAAAACAAAATTGAAATTGAGAATGATAGGTATATACAAATCCAATATATATATATATACAGGGTGGTCCGTAATGAATGCGCCAAAAAGCAATCCTGGATTAATCTCGTGAAAATAATGATATTGAGCCAAATATGCCTTAATCAAATGTCTCTCATTAATGAGATACAGGGTGTTAAAGTCCAGTTCTCAGAATTGTTATTTCTTTATAGCTCAAGTCGTTTTTGAGATATCGATATGAAAACTGGGAATCGGCGGTTTTCAGGGATGGGGAATACGATGGTATTCCACTTATTGACATAACATGTAGAGGGCGCTAGTTACACCTTATACACTCATTATTTCATGCCATAACTTTCTTATTAGTATCGTTCTTTTATTTTTTATTGAAAATTTTGAAAGAGTGACGTTTTTCAAGAAAAAAAGGTATACTACATTTACTTCGATTAAATAAGCCGTTTTCGAAATACTTGCATTTATTCGTTCTATTGCATAGTCAAAAAATATTAAAAATAAAACTGAGATAACAGACTTGACTAACGAATAATTAATTGATCATGCACAAATAACAAAAAATTACTTCAACAAATGTGAAAAATGTCCACCATTCACATCTATGCATTTTCTTAATCCCTTCACCAAATAGCGTCGTACTTGGAATAAAGTTCCTGGCTTATTCCTGATAACATTGGCGGTACCATGAATTTGTTGCAAACGTTGCTCACGGGTACGGATTTCTTCTGTGTACAATAAAGATTTGATAAAACCCCAAAGGAAGAAATCCAAAGGATTAAGATCGGGGCTAGGCGGCGGCCATAGAATTTCACTGCCACACAAAACCATCTATGAGGCAGCCATTCATCTAGATATGTAGTTGCGAACTGCAACTGGATAATGTGGTGGAGCACCATCGAGCATAAACCACATGTTTTGTCGTAAACTTAAGGGTATATCATCGAGTAGATCCCGCAAAACATTTTGAAGAGACTGCAAGTACTGGTTACCATTAACCAGTTGCAGTTCGCAACTATCTAGATGAATGGCTGCCTCATAGATGGTTTGGTCGTGGCAGTGAATTCCATGGCCGCCGTGTAGCCCGGATCTTAATCCTTTGGATTTCTTCCTTTGGGGTTTTATCAAATCTTTATTGTACACCGAAGAAATCCGTACCCGTGAGCAACTTTTGCAACAAATTAATGGTTCCACCAATGTTATCAGGAATAAGCCAGGAACTTTATTCCAAGTACGACGCGACTTGGTGAAGGGACTCAGAAAATGCATAGAAGTGAATGGTGGACATTTTTCACATTTGTTGAAGTAATTTTTTGCTATTTGTGCATGATCAATTCATTATTCGTTAGTCAAGTCTGTTATCTCGGTTTTAATGTTTAATATTTTTTGACTATGCAATAGAACGAATAAATGCAAATATTTCGAAAACGGCTTATTTAATCGAAGTAAATGTAGTACACCTTTTTTTCTTAAAAAACGCCACTCTTTCAAAATTTTCAATAAAAAATAAAAGAACGATACTAATAAGAAAGTTATGGCATGAAATAATGAGTGTATAAGGTGTAACTAGCGCCCTCTACATATTATGTCAATAAATGGAATACCATCGTATTCCCCATCCCTGAAAACCGCCGATTCCCAGTTTTCATGTCGATATCTCAAAAACGACTTGAGCTATAAAGAAATAACAATTCTGAGAACTGGACTTTAACACCCTGTATCTCATTAATGAGCAACATTTGATTAAGGCATATTTGGCTCAATATCATTATTTTCACGAGATTAATCTAGGTTTGCTTTTTGGCGCATTCATTACGGACCACCCTGTATATATATATATATATATATATATATATATATATATATATATATATATATATATATATATATATATATATATTTCTTCAACTAATATTCTCAAAAACGTTTTGTAACACATACCTCTCTGTTCGATTACGAACATCATGTTCAATTTCATGGAGTATAAGAACTACGGTGGGTTTTGTAAGTCGAAATCTATTAAAAAACTCTGTATCATTCCAATAATTGAAATGGTCAATCCTTGGTCTAATGTTGTATTCACGATCTGGATTTAAATTTTCAATAATATCTATCAGTTCCCCCTCTGTATCATTGATTAGGCTAAAATCTTCCAAATCCATTCTTGAGAAGACTTGACAGAAAAACCACACTTTTAAGTTAAAATAAAATGAATATGGGGAATGCCCAAGCAAACTAAAGTAAAAGTAGTGAATATAAACTGATATAACGGCAAATTGTAAACAAATATAATATATAGGTTAGGTCTGGCGTATCAACGCTGTCAGTCGCTTGCGCATGCTTCACATGATAATTATCCTTGAGATAAACGCTTATTTGGAGAAATAAGTGACGGATAGGTAAATCGAAAGATAGAGCGTATTTATCTACCGGTTATAACTATTCCGACGTGAAAATATAAGTTTTTTGATTATCCTAAGAATAAAATTTATCTGACGGATAAATTCTTCCTATCTTTATATGAAAATACCAGGCCTTAGGGCGAAAAAAGGTATAAATAAAATACAGCAATCAGCATCATTCAAATAGTTTATGGGGATTGTAACATCCTGAAGCAACCTCTGGTAACAAAAGAATTTACAGAAAAGGATAGGGCCAATTATGGCCCTATCCTTTTCTGTAAAATACTTTATGGACCTATTATTAAATAGGTCCATAAAGTCTGAGCGCACAGGTAGTTGCCCTATTTTATTGTTACCAGTAAGTGTTTGTTGTTTGCAGTAAACCGTCCATATTTCTAAGTTAAAAGCGGTATAATTCAAATGTCTTCATGGCTAGTGATGAGGAAGGTTAATACAATAATTTCGCTACAGCAATTATTATATTATTGTATTATAATTTGTGTAGAGGTTAGAAAAATTGCAGCTATTAGATTTATTTAATTATGAATGACATGTTAGTGTAGATAATGAAACAAAAAAAAATGTAATTGCGTTCGGGCCGGTTTTAATAATTATTATTAATTTTTTTAGGTACTACCGCTATGTTAACAAACTTGGAGCTATTCCAAGGATGGCGAAAATACGAAAAGTTGAAGGGAACTATTAATTTGTTGTATATTTCCATAGCAATATATACAAAATTCATTCATATTATTAGTCTTTTCTTGGGTATATATACAGGGTGCCCGAAAAGTCTTAGTATGGGCAAATACCATTGCTATTAGTAAAGATAGAGACACTAACTTTTAGGGGTATCGTATTGGTTAAGAAATCTACTATTTTATGTAATTTAACTTTTTCAATCCCCTTAAGGGGTGACGCTAGGGAGTTGAGATCAAAAATTTTAATTGCAACCCTACGCCGTGTAGTACCTCATTTTAAAGGTCTTCTAAAGAAACATTTTACAGCAAACTTGAAGTCCGTATCTTAATTCGCTTTTAAATGGCAAGCCTTTAAAAATTAAAAATGCTGGAAAAAAATTACAAATTTAAATTCCTTTATTTCTTTTATTGCATTAAAAGTTGTTCAAAATGACCACCTTGGCAGTAATTTAGTCGATTTTGGAACTCACTTCTCACATTTTCGAGAATGGCAGGTGGTACTTCTTGGCAGAGTTCCAAAATCGGCTTTATTATTGCCAAGAAGTTCACGGTGGTCAATTTGAATAACTTTTACAGTAATGAGAGAAATAAAGGCATTTAAATTTTTACTTTTTTGCGATTTTTAATTTTTACAGGCTTGCCATTTAAAAAAATAGGGTATGACCCTCGAGTTTGCGTTAAAATGTTTTTCTTCTGAACACATTTAAAATGAGGTTCTACACGGCATACACACAAAAAAATCAATTTTTCAAATGAGAATACTGATACTTTTGGAAATATAGTTTTCATCGAAATATAATTAATTTTGCTTCAAAAGGGTATGCTTGATTTAAAAACATATGTAACTTAACAAGAAAGTTACAGTATTCTTAGCTACTTTCTTAGTTCTAAACGATTAACTTCCATTCAAAATTACAGTAACCTCAACCAGAAACTTTGCTGTGCTTATTTTAAAAAGAACAATTATTTTACTTTTAGCTCACATTTTAGTTAATGATCTAATATTAAAACTATCAGAATCGCTATGATTTTACATTGAAGTTAAGGATAGACAACTTACTTAGGACAAAACAATGGCAATTTTGAAAGAATCTAAACTCTAAACCATTCCAATATTTCGTCTGATTTTCCATTTAGCCGTCAGCCCGTTAGTGTCCTGTGCCGTCCAATCTAGAGTCTAGACAACCCGTAGTGTGTTCCATTACTCTCGATTGTATATCGACGCCGCTTTGGAAAGAAAATCAACATAATTTTGTTTTGAATTTGGTGCCTTAGGTGTCTAAACAGACTTATTATATGGCCTGGGGTTGCGTGCTGTAACCTGAACAAACCTCTTTTTATTATTGGTGCTCGCACTGCTCGCTTATAGTTGTTTCGTCCTGGTTGCCGGTTTGGAAGTGCATAACCTTCGTTTCCGAGTTTCGTGGTGATGTGATGTCCTATTGTGAGTGATTTAAAATACTTAAGTTTTAATTTCTTGCGCACAATGTAAGAAGCCGTAAAACTAACCTTTTTCACTTGCAACACGAATGTAACTTAAGGGGGTCGTCTACTTTTGCGGTTTCAAAAAAAAAGCCATTTTTTACATATTTCGAATCTAGACGTAACAAGAAACGTGCCCTATGAAGGATTTGACTGAAACACGCTGATTCATGGGTAAATTTCACGCCCCATATGGCCACTCCGGTCCTTTGAAGCGCCTCCGCGGCAGATGATCGCGCCGTCGCTTACATCCAGGGTAGAGATGTGAAACCTTTTCTTTTTCATTGGTTGTGAATGTGTTTGTATAAATGTGTCCTTCCCGAACATAATCCTTCAGCTATTTAAGTCTGAAGACCTATTTCAACACGAAATAGTCGTGATCGACGCGAAGTTACGAAATCGCTTGTTTTTCAGAGTATTTCGCGAAAAATGGATAACAAAAATTCACGAAGAAATGGCGCAAGTCGTATTGGCGGTAAATTGAAGAAACGGAAGTCTCCCAACCCCTTTTTAATGGAACAAGAGACATCGCACGTCAGCACGTCGGCGAAAAAACTGAAGGGAAAACGGTCGGTGCAACCTGCAACAACTCCGGGCTTTACTTATTGCATCGTAGAATTCTTCGCAGTTTTTTCAGCTATGTCTGAAAATCTTGTATGCAAAAAGTGCCACGGAGAAATCAAGTTTTTACAAACTGCAAAACAAGGTTTGGGATTTACATTCCTTATGCAGTGCGACAAGTGCGAGGATAAATGCGTCCGATCGTCTCCAAAAATCAACCACGCTTTTTAAATTAATCGGCGAGTAGTGAGAGAGCGTGTGTCTCCGGAGCGTGTGCTTTATTTCACACAGAGTGCCGAGAGCGCGAATTCATTTATGAACGCGGTGGTATGTTTATATGACATTATACAATTAGGACAACCCAATCAAACACATCGTAAATATAAATAAAATTAAGTTTATTCAATTTTTTATTTTAAACTCCTTTATTTAGTTTTTTGTAATCTAATGTCCTTTTTATGCCATATTGTTATTTCATCTGTGCAAAATTTATTTGAAATTCCCGTATCAATGTCCGACAGTGAAGGTGATGACACGGACAGTAGCGAAGAAGAATATGAAATGATATATCTTTCAAAGAAGAGAATGTTGGCTAAACCATGCAGAATTTCAGACTACTTGCAAGAAATAGTTCCCAGCTTAACAGCTCAACAATTCCCGCAACATTTTAGATTTACTATAGATGCTTATGAACATCTTTTGGGTATGATTGGTTTACAACTGTCTCGTAGGATGGGCGTTAGGAGACATACATTGAATTCAGAGAAACAGTTACTAGCTGTTTTGTGGCTTTTGGCAACTCCAGACTCATATAGGTATTGAATTTACAGCAATAAAAAATGTATTATTGCATGTTTATATTGTCGTTCTTTTTCAGGTTAGTTGGAGAACGTTTTAATATTGCGAAATCTAGCCTATCAATGTGTTTTGTTAGAGTGATTAAAGTACTTAATTCTCTCGCTCCTCAAGCTATAAAATGGCCAGAAGGAGAACGGCTTAACCATATTAAAAGACAATTTGGTGACATTGCTCAGTTAGAAAATATCATAGGAGCTATAGATGGCACGTATATTCAAATTAAAGCCCCAAAGGAAGATCCTCAGTCCTATATTACAAGGAAGTGCAACTATGCTTTTACTTTGCAAGCAGTAGCAGATTCGGATCTACTATTCATTATAGGTTATCCCGGCTCCGTCAGTGACACCAAAATTTTTAAGAACTCTGATATTTATAGAGCAATAAGGAACAATCTTGGTAGGTATTTTCTAAATAATACATTTATTATTGGAGATAACGCTTATCCCGTGTTATCATGGTGCATTCCTCCATATATAAATAGAGGACAATTAACTCCAGCCCAAATTTATTTCAATACCATTCATGCAAAAACTGGACAGGTCATTGAAAGAGCTTTTGCATTATTATTTGGTAGATTTCGAAGACTCAAATTCCTAGATATGAACAGGAATGATCTTATTCCAGGAACAGTATTAGCTGCCTGTGTCTTACACAACATTTGTTTGAATCAGGTGGATCATCAGGTTAATGATTATATTCAAGAAGGTGCCAATAATGTAATTAATGCAGATGACGTCAATGTTCCTATACAACGTGAAATAGAAGACGTGGAAGTAAGAAATATTAGAAATGCTATTTGCAGGAATCTGTATTTAAACCGAAACAGACATTTATAACGTATTACATATTTTATATTATTTAATAAATGTAACTTGTAAATAACCGAAAAAAAGGGCTTTTATATACATCATTTTTACTTTCAATAAACCCTATATAATATAACAAAACAAAAGTTTAATAATTCTGAGGTTATTGCAACAGCACACAACCTTAAAAAGCTTAATTTTATCTATCAAAATCAAAAAATCATACCATAGGACTAATGATAGTATCTACGTAATCATAATAGCTTGCATTAAACGTAAATAACATGTTTTCTAATTTCACTAAATAAAAGTATGGTTGTCATGACTTAGAAAAACATTAAGTATGTTTAAAAACATTAATCGTAAATGTTTAGAAGTGTGAGCAAAACACACTCTAATATCACCTTTGCAGAAAATCCATCTTGACTACACAAGTTGTTTTATCACAATATGTATTGAGATTGAGAAATATAAAATTATTTGTAATAATCTAAAAACCACATGAACAAATACGATGTATCGAACTGGGGAAACTTAACTATTACGTTCTTTAGTAAATTTTTCCATCAACTGGTCCATTTTATCGGCAAAAACATCAATCGCTCGATTTCGAACATTAATTAACTCTTGATGCCGACGTTCTTTATTTTGTTCCCTGTCATCTCTAGACTTTTTCATATCATCCCAAACAGCACAAAGTCCACTTTTATTCTGCTTGACTCTTTCAGCAATTTGAGTCTTGATTTTTTCCTCGGTATCTCCAAGGGTGCTTCAGTTGAAATATCATTATGCCCATCACTGTCTTCTTGCAATGCATCTGTCAAACCCTCTGCATTCTCCTTTGGCACTAAAATTAATAGATTATTTTTTTCTATATGACTTACATAAATCGCTGGATATTGCTTCTGAAGTTAAGCTTCAACTTTTTATGAGCAAAAACGTAGCAATTTTTGCACTAACTATTTTATTTTAAATAATAATTTGGGTAGGTAAATATGAAATTTATATTAGACTGGTATTTTGTTATCATGGAACGTTGATATTTCGTCAAGTGTCTATGATTGTTCTAAACCAGTGAAAGTGTTATTTTCTTAACAAATAGGAAAGTAATACATTTGACTAAACAATGTGAAGTGGAGTTAAGTCAAATGCGGAAGACACTTTCCACAAATGATAGCAACACTATTTATCTAGTAGTATTATGATATAACAGCATTGCCTGGAGAAAAGCGCTATACGTAAAGTTAAAAATATGTACCTGTGTCTCCTCTTACTGAAGAGGCAACCGCTATTGGTTTTACATTGTGCTTTTTCCCAAGAAACTCGTCCAGTATTTTAAAATATGGAAAATCTATTGGTTCTTCTCCAGATCCTCTACCTCCTCGATTGTCTTTGGCTGCAATATATTTTTCCTTCAAATATCATTGCATTGCGTAGGTGTCATTTCAACACCAATCGATTTCAATTTATTTGATATTAGTTTCCACGTAACATCATTTTTCTGTGTGGTGGAAGTAAAATCCTTATTATGCTCAATTCTTAAGTTTATCAGCATTAAAATTGCATTTTTTGACCATTTTCCTTTTATTACGGCTTGTTTTTGTTGTACGAAATTAAAATATTATTATGATAGCAGTTCCAGCTATTAGTTGATTTTTAAGATTTCGTCCTACCTTGTTGAAGATATTCCCTGATACCTTGAACATTTTACATTGAATTGTTGTCCATCCAGTCCATTTAGTCAAGATTTGCTTAACCTCGAATTTCATTTTTAATAAATTTTCCGTAACAGGTCTGTCTTGGATCCAGCCTTGTTTGTCCTCCTTCGGTATAGTTAATCCCTAGGGAATTACGTCTGAATTTGGCCCTAAAAACTATATTTGCCTATTAATATAAACTAGAATCTGTTTACAATGACGAAATAATACGTCATTTTTGACATTTAAATCAGCTGGGATTATCGTCTTCGAAGCATGTAGATCCTGGTTTTCTGTCCTGAGCCGCCCTCTGTGACTTTTGGAGAAGACCGTCTAAGCCATGTAACGTTGGAATCTGTTATTTCAAGTTCTAGTACTCTTGATTTTACGCCGTGTGGTCGGTATCGGTCCCTACCTGTGATCGCAGGTGGTCATGGGATTTAGTTTCGTACAGCTTTATGACTTGGACGATAGAGGTCAGACGAGGTACTGGATTTTTGAACCCCAACTGTGTTAGTTGCTTTACTTCACTAGTAATTTGGACGAGCCTAGAAGCTGTTTTTTTTTTGGTCGTATTTCCTAATTTTTGGTTAAAATGGGTAAGGGATGATAGCCCCTTTTCAACAATTAATTTTAGGTTGTGCATGCACCACCTAGGGAGCACAAGTGGCACCTCAGGGTTCAGCATTCAAGGGTTCTGCTGATCCATGCCTACACGTATTCCTGGTTGACGAGAAACCGTAAGTTGTTTCCAGTTGTACAAACTGGATTGAATTGTACAAACTATTAATGAATGTCGGCTTATGGACACGGAAAAATGTATTTAATTGTTAGTTTTGTTGGAATATTGCCGTCGTTCATTGGTTAGGTTAATTTTACTGGCAGAACATTGTGCCAATGCGTTGAAGGGAATACCATCAAACCAAAGCCTTCGAAAATGTACCTAATTGAGTACCAATGTGTACTTACAAACAACCCCTTGTGACGTCACTTTGCAAGGAAAAAAAATCGATATTGGAATTTTTGGCAAGGATTGGGTGTGGCACCGGAGCAGAGCTTCTTTTCACAAACTGATCGCGTCGTCGACTGTATCGTATTCTAAAGTCTTTAGAAAGACACCCAAAAAATTTGGATCCGTGAATGCGGTACAACTAATTTCTTCTACTTTGTTTTGATATTTGCCATTTTGGCGTTACCTTGTGGTCGAGGGAGACCGTTTTGAGTTTGTTTGTAGAAGAAGTACGACGTCTTTTCATCGGATTTTGGGACGACAGCGGACATGTTGATCTAAGACCCTCCACAAAAACGACAGGTATGCCTTTTTGCCACTATTAAACCCTTAAAAACACCGAATTCCGCGATTAAACTGCTATTTTAAATAATTTTTGTTGATTTCCTTTTGATTCTATTTTTTTACGACGTCCACGTTTTTAATTAATTGTTCTGTAATTAAAAATTTTCTAAATACGAGTAGATCGCTACATTTCGTGGTAAGTAAATTCTGTAAATTATGTACAGATGGTTTTTTTTTATTAAGAATTAATTGGGGTATGCATGTGACTTTCACGTTTTGTAGGTCAAATTCTTATCGATACCTGATTTTTTTTTGTCAGCTATGCTAGCTTGATTTGGTGCATTTGTTTGATAATGTTGGTTAAAACCGTACAGGGTGACCCAAGGTCAAATTTTATTTTGTTATTTTGTATTCATAACCATAAAACGTGAATTTGAATTTAATGATGTTCTTTTTGTCAACTAATTATGTTAATACTCAATAGCCATTTTGGCAAAATTAATATTTTGTGTTGTAGAATATCAGCTGATAGCGCTAGAGACCGGCAATTTAAATGTTTATATTTTTGGCTGTCAGTGGGTCTGTACTTTGGTAATTTGCGTAAATATTTTAAATTTCTGACAGTCAGAAGTAGTAATTTTCACATTTCTCTTAATTTTTTTTTGTGTTAACTAGCTTTTAATTAATATCGGGTATGACATTGACAAGGCTGATTCCTAATTATGATATTTGGTTACAAAATTTCAGGATATGTGAAGTTTAGTGCCGTTAACTACTCACGGTGGCAATTTGTTCATTCTTGGGTTACGCTTACAGATGGTTAGTTTATATTCATAAATATTAAGATACATTTACTATATTTGGATGTATATGTTTAGTAATAGTAATACCGAATTTCTCTTTTGATTATACTTAACGTGCTAAATTTTATCACATAGTATTTTGCGGCTAAACTTTTCTTTTGTGTAGTTAAGCGATTATCTAACTATTTTGGTTATTTTGTCACCAATGTATGATCTAATTGTTTAAGATTTTTGTAGCTGCATTACTTATGTAAATATAATTATTTTATAATGAATATTTGTCTGTGTACAGTAGCGTACAATGGCTACTTTTATGTAAATTTTATCTTAACTTTGATTTGTTAATTAATTGGCTTCGATATTGCCTGTTTATTTTTTTTTTGACTTGATGTCTCTATTTAATTCAAAATATTTCCTTCGGTTTTACTTTCTTGATACCAATGAATAATTGTTTAAGGCCTTCAGCCACTTAAAGTTTTTTTTTGTGATATAAATTTAATATTTCGTCGAAATTATATTTGCATAGTACCTGAATTGTACCTTGCCTTGACGCATACCTTTTCTTTTATCAGGATCTTTTTACTGGGGAACACCGATCCTCTTTTTGCTGGGGAATACCCAATATTTTGCTGAGAGGCACATCAGCCATTAACTTTTGCTCGGAGCAAGCTATCACCTTTGCTGGGAGCAAGCTGTCTTTGTGCTGGGAGTCAGCAAAGCGGCCTAGGCCATTCCAGCCTTGAGCCCGGATACCTTCATCAGGGGTGACACCCCTTTCTCATTATTATTAAATTTTGTTTGATGACCGTACTATATATATATATATATATATATATATATATATATATATATATATATATATATATATATATATATATATATATATATATATATATATAACGTCTATATTTATAATAACGATCATTAGCGTCTAAAGTCGAATCGATTCGAATCTTTACATTTCTTCTTTAATTTCCCCCTCAGGGTTTGATTTTTTTTGGGTTAAATAAATTTAAAAATGACCTTTTTGTTTTTTTTTTGTTGGTAAATAAATTTTAAACAAAGTGGTCATGCGACCAGCTATTTCCCTTTAGGGTGTAAATAAATTGTAAATTTGTTTTAAGGGTAGTGTTTTATTTGCCTCACCAGACAGCGCAGTTTCTTGGATTTTTTTTTAATATGGTAGCTTTATGTGAGTGAGTGAGCTGAAAGCGAGATCCCAACACTATCTAGGAGGGTTTCTGTTTTTAGCCCGGCATTAAAAACAGTGGCGCCCCAAACCCCCCTCTCTCCAGCATAGGAGCTAGGGAATTTTTTTTGGCACGCACGCGCTAGCCTCTCGCATTCAACTCAACTCTTTACGTGAGTTAATTTTGCAAATTCTCAATAATTTTTTTTTTAAATTTTTCCCTAACTTTGAATTTTAATTATGAATGGTAAGTAGAAGTAAAATTCTTCTTCTTGGCGGAAAAGTGCGTGGCACTCTTTTATTTGGGACATTTCCATCACATGGTTCATTATTTGTAACTTCAAATTTACTTGCACATACAGTGGATGATGATGATGCAGATTGTTCTACATGGTCAGTGGGTGATAACGATGCAGGTTGTTCTACATGGTCAGTGGATGATGATGGTGCAGATTGTTCTACACATGGTCAGTATTTACTATCTCCGATAGAGTAAGGT
Source organism: Philopedon plagiatum (assembly GCA_963971165.1). NCBI lineage: Eukaryota > Metazoa > Arthropoda > Insecta > Coleoptera > Curculionidae > Philopedon > Philopedon plagiatum. The sequence goes on along the minus strand of OZ020193.1, from coordinate 36,574,114 downwards.
CAAAGGGATTTAATACATCATTTGTAGGTGTGATCATACAAAGGCTTCCATCTAAAAATAAGACAAAAATAAATTAATAAGGTCTCCAGTTTCACCATTCACATGCTAACCCAAAGCAACTATATAGAAATATAGAATATAATATAGAATAGTTAATTTCGCCTAGGGTTAAGCAACTTTATGGCTTTTACTAAAGATTAACTTTAACCTTTGCATTATAAAATAGGTATATTATTTATCTTCTCCGATACTAAAAAATATTTCAAAAGAGCTAAATAAACAGTGAGCAATGCATTTTCCTCAAATAAATCATAAATACTTCAAAAGTCCTTAAGTAAATAAATAATTACCTATGATTTACCTAATTAGAAGTTTGAAAATCACGCTTATGCACAACTTTGAAATGTGTTTAATAATAGTATAGTATCCAGCCTATAGTATCATACTTACCAAAACGATTTTGAAGGCAAATATTGCCATCTTCAGAATACAGGAGAGCTCCATTTTCTAATGTAACCACAGTGTAGTTATCCCTATTTATATTGGAAGGTTCAACACTCGCCATTTTTCATTTAGTTAGGTACAGTAATAAGATACTTCAAAACAAATACAAACATTTGAAACGAAACACTAACTGACAGTTTTAATTTTTTTATACAAATTGCAATCGGTGAAAATGCGCATGTCGAGTGATATTTCGCCGGCCTTTCCAATGCGGTCAAATTCGAGCAACCGGGGTGCACTCCGGGTTTTAACTTCAATCATTTATGAACGGGATGAAAAAAGTGACTCAAGAACTCGATTAATTTATGAACGATATTCGAGCGAATAATCACACAGAGCGTCTTTTGTGTGTATTTTATGAACGCAACCTAGTAGGTATAGGGATACTTTTTTCGGACGTTTTTCCAGGAACTACGCCGCTTAAAAGTATCCCCCATGTCTGGACCCCCGGCGACTCTGAGAGACTTTCGCACATACAGTTAAGCATACAGTCAGACATAACGGGCTAACTATTGGAGATGAATAGGTTTACATGCATATAAGGGTAGGATATATAAGACTGTATGCCTGTTTTTAGATGTTAACAGCACATAATTTAAATAACTTTTTAAATTGTAATGACAGATGATAAAAGTACATGAGATCAAAAAGAAACGTTGTTTCACAACATAACCCGAGCATTTAGGGCGGGTTTACCTAAATAAATAGAAATATCATTATCTATATTCGTCTTAAAATCTTTAACTATTGAATATTCGTAGGTCTCAAGTTCTATTCGAAGTACTATGATACTTGACTTGAACTGATTTAAATGTACAACTTTTTAATAGATTTTTAAAAAATCAGGTAATATTTATTGACAAATTTTAAAAAATTTTACGAGCCTATTTTCATTTATTATTATTATATTGACTAATTATTAAAATCAAAAATTAAAAACAGATACAAATTTTTACGTTTTCTGTTTTTTAAAACCGTAGGGGACTGAATCAAAACGTCTAAATTTTCGTTTTAATGAGTTTGGTTTATATTCTTTTGTCTCTGTTTTTGTTACTACTTCATGAAGCCTAGTTCGACGAATTTGTTGAGATGCAATCTGAATAGGGGTGCTATCTTCAGTTAAGATCATATTAAGAATGGAGTCGAAATTTATGAGTTTTGAGACTGAATAATTAAGACATATTCCCTTAACCTTACAAACTATTTTTTCCTTCATTTCTGTTGTAGAAAATAATTTGTATGCATAATTTTTAGGACCTCCGCTGGTAAAATGAGTTATATAGCTACCCTGGCCGTATTGTTCTAATTTGTCTGTCATATCACCAATAGTATTACCAACAGTGATGTCAGGTTCTCCGTCTTTATAAACGTATATAATGGAGTCGGTGTCATAATATAATACCTGTTCACCTAATTGTTCCAAGTAACTATATAATTTAAGTCGAGCCTGGCTGTAGTGTAGGCAGCAATACAGACATTTACAGTTGAAAGAGACTCATAGCTTTCCTCAGTAAACTGATAGATAGTTAACCAACAGCGTATCATCATTTACAGGTATAACCGTGTTAATAGATAAACTAGGATTGCAGAACATGTAAAAAAAATTCTTCAGGCTTATTTACAATTTTAGTTTTTGACAGATTTTCCAGCTGTCCAAATTTGCCCCAAAAACTATTTAACATTAATTTTGTTAGAGAACGCAAACCTAAATTTTGAATTATAGACTTAAATTCTAACTGAACTCCTTCCGAATTAAAAAATCTTCAATATATTTCTCCTTCAGAGCCACTGTACTACAATTTAAAAGAATCCCCGTAGCTTCCTGTTAAATTTTTATAAACTTGTTTATCATTTCTACAAAAAGTCCTCTATCTTTAGAATCAGCACTATATTGTGTCACTTTATACTTCCAGATTTCGTAAATCTCTAAAATTCTATATCCCTTTTCCAAAGCTTTCAAAACTTCGTCAATAACCCAAGTACAGGTTAAAGTCCTTTCTTCCAAGTTATGATCGCATAATGCATAATTCATGCTTTGTCCACATTTATTACACAGAACAAACATTAATTTATTATTCATTTTTACAGGTAATACAGGGTGATATAGATCTCACGGTGGTAAAATTTTACATTTTATTAAACCGTCTGTTACTTTTAAATATAAGTTTAAGCATTTATCCCCTACAATTACCTCAGGGTGGCCTATTGGCAATTTCCCATACTTGCATATATAAGGGTATAGAGAGCAAACATCTAGGTATTTTATCTTCTCACCTTTGCGAACCTCGTAGTAAGTTTTACAATTGCCTGTGCGCCCCCCATAAAAAGCTTCCCGTGGGTTAAGAGGAATTTCAGTTTTGTTTTCTATAAACTCACGTAATTTCAGGTTTTCCTGAATTTCTCGTCTAAAGTCATATTCCCACATTTCTACGACCGTAAACCCTAAATTTCTAAGTCTTTCTGATTTTGCTACAGTAGCTTCGAATCTATAATTAAGCGTTTGCGACGGTTCTTTGTTTAAAGGCTTATCTCTATCGTATTTAAAGCAGCGTGTACATCCATGCCAATAATAACCTTGGAATTCAAAGATTTGGTTAGTTTCTTGAGAATAGTCATCTACTTTAATACCTTTTAGAACCACTTCGCTACCATTGCCTGCATGTTTTATATTGTAAGTTTTTTCCAACCACTTAAGCCATTGAGGTGCCATTATGGATTGGTTATCTTTAAGGCGATAGCCGTTTTTGGGTATTATACCTATACTATCAGGCTTTAGAAAATTTCGTCTAAAAACCTTGTGACAGGTTGACGCAATGGTAACACATTCAGAAAATGGACATACATTCGCAGTTTCTATTATTTGCTGCTGAAAGAATTTACAGCATTCAAACAGTATAGCTGTATCACTCATAATTCTATTAATTCTTGTTTAAAATTAAAAACAGTATTTATGATATTTGTTCGTTATACCAATTAATAAACTGCCCCCTATCTTCAGGCGACATACTTTCAGGACTATAAAAATCAATACTCGGTAAAGGACCTATATAACCATGATTCTCCTCTTTATTGAAAAGATGTGGGAAGTACCCCTTTTTAAATTTATCTCCAAGGCCAAAACATTTTTGAAATTGACTTAAGGGCATTGGAAAATAATTTAGTGAATCAAGAAATTTAATATTTATTATTTGTAATAAAACAACTTTTGTACCACGCATGATGAGATGAGGGGTTAAATCGGACTGAATTAATAGCTTATTTAATATGAATTGGTTATCGAAGCCACCGCCATTATGGCTTATTACAATTACTTTCTTAAATAAGTTTCTTTGATTTAAAATATATTCAACAAACCGGTCTAGGGGATTTACTTGTAACACTTGAGTAGTTGCGCCACATTTATTACACGGACTGGTTACGGCGTCACGACAAATATCGCAAAATTGTTTAAACATGCAAAGGTTAACCTTATGTTGAAATGTTCCATCACTTAGAGCTGTTTCTTGAGTAGTTTCAAAATCAAAAAATATAAACAGTGTATCTTTTAATTTAGGAACACTTGTATCTATTTGCATGTAACACAGTTCGTCCTCAGGGTGAAATTTTCTACAAATATTGCAAAATACTTCCCCACAAATATGATTTCTATTAGATTTGACAGTTTTTAAACACTCGGGGCAAACTCTAATTTCTGTACATACACTTGAATTACCAGGATAATTTAATTTTTTATGATTGTCATAACATAAATATCTTTTAAAGTTTCTTAAACAATCTGCACAATTTATTTTTAGTTCAAACTTACAAGACGGTGCTTGTTGGCAGCCTTGACATGATTCTGCGCATCTGTGTTTATTTTTATTATTGTACGGTACATGAAATTTTTCGCAGTAATAACCACAGCAGAAGGCCGCTGTTAAAGAAGTAATGACATTATAATGACGGTCATGGTGCAGCAAATTTATTTTTTCATCAGCTGGTGGGCCTTTAAATATCACTTCACGACCTTTTGAGCCAGAGCTATATACAGTGATTTGATACTCTGAGAGAAAGCGTTGAAATTGATTCAATTCAGGGATTCCGCATCCTTCTACAGGTATATTTACCCCAACTAATTGAATTAACTTCAAAGCTTTTTCAAGTTGTATCTTATTTTTGTCTTTTTGAATATCTTTAAAATTATGAACTTTATTTAAGGTAGACATAGCCGTAACTAATGCACGAGGCAAGCATAAGTTATCAGTATTTTTAATTACTATTATACTATTACGTCTTGCGTATTCACCATCAAAACTAATATCCCCAGATCGCTTTCCTCGACCGACAGGTAAACTAACACTAGTGATCTTAAGACAAAAGGTGTCTGTATCGAAAGCTGCTGCAATTGATTGATAAATGCCCTGTATAGCTTCATACATATCGTTAATGTTAATTTTACTTGCTTCTTTAAAATTAAGCCAACCCTCCCCTTTGGTAAGAGCTTTTGAGCAAAAAGAGATGCCCACTTGGTCAGAAGGCTTTAAATTTTCTGTGGCTTTTAAAAATATTTCCTCTAACCCTTTTTTTTTAACCAAAACACAGGTTCTACATGTTCAGGTATTGATTTAATTTTAAATTCTAAAGTTCTCCCCTATAAATTATACCTACGTATTGGTTTGACATAATCTTTTAAAATGATAACTTTTTCCATCCTATTATTTCCTTTAAATAATATTTCCTCTTAGATTAGATTCAGATTAGATGAAATATATAAATATATTGTACCGTTGTAATAATTAGATTAAGCTATCTATTGATTTAAAACCTAAAACTCAAATTGAAAAATAATTTAGAGGTCAGAAGTGATTATACATATAAAACAGAATTATACCAATTCCAGCATCACAAGGGTTAGAGTTTCACTGATTTACTACTTTTCGAACTACACAATGCTCTGATAACTCGGCTTGAATTGCATCACCAACATGTGTCACAATTTGAGTCTATTTTTATACTCCTCCAAATAAAATACAAAACGAAAAAGCAGTTTTGTAAATTAAAGCAAAAAAATACCATGTGTATAAAAAGAACAAAAATTATCCTGTGAAGCGGTTAGTAACGAAACTAAAAAGCATAACAAGCTGCCATAAATAATACAAAAAGAACAAGAGACATAGGCGTGGTAGCCTCGTGAGAAAGGAAATTTCTTATTCAATACGAGGACCAAGATAATATAGAATGACATGTATCTCTGTATCATTTTTATTAGGATATGACGAACTTGAGTTATCTTATACTTTTTTTATGAAAGTACTAACTTCCTTAGTCTTATTCATAGTTAAAGAAATTTTTAACAAAAAATGGACCAAGAGAGCAGGAATTGTTTGTTCTATGTCAATAACCCTATAAATAATAAAAATAAAGAGTAATAATTACCCTTTTTATTGTATTATTTTGGGCAACCTCCGCCAATGTATTAACACATCAATAAATAAACAAAAAGTATTTCTTATTGCGTTATCAAATAAAATGAAATAAACAGAAATGAGAGAAACAAAAAGGTCTCTATCTTTTCTTGATCCTTTTACTCCTTTTTAATACAAGAAGAAAAAACAAAAAAACTAATTTAAATAAAAAGAAAAAGGACAAAAAAGAGAAAACAGACTCTCCGCGATCGTTTTTGGTTTTATTTACCTTAGTATCTTAAATAAAAAGCAGATTTTCCTTTCTAAAATAAACCTGTTCTGTTCTGCATCGTTCAAGACGACTACTATAAGTTTTTAGAGAATTTTAGAGAATTTAGTACCGTAAATAATGATTTTAATCGAACAGCGTCTTTAGTGTTATTTTTTTTAAATATTTTTATAATTATAATATTTATACCGTTTTTAACAAAAATTTATAAGTGTTGTGATAAGAAACTGTGATGTTAGAATAAACTGAAACACATCTTTTAGAAAAAAATTTCTAAGGATAAGTGTCAACTTTTAAAATGGATAATGACATCCAAAAATGGTATTATTACTTTTTAAAAATTTTGTTTGATATTTATTTTCTTTTTATAATTATAATTATACCCATAACTTTAAAAATAAAGGGTCAAGATTACTTCTAGACATAAACGAATCAATATGCGAGAATTGTCAAAGAAAATCTACCGCCATTTACAACTTAGAGATTCAGTTAGAGAAATTTTAAAAATATTTCTTCTTTTTGTAATAACGAACTTAAAAATGCCTAGAATAGACACTGTTTTAATAATATTAATTATTCTTTTGTAATTATATTGTAAAACCATTTATTTATTTCATCAACAAAAACCACAAACGAGCTTATTACTCGTTTTTACGAAAAATTGTTTTTCTTGCTAATTATTCCACAATTTCCGTAAAATAGTTTTTCTATACGTTCGAGCATAAATAACTTTACTAAAATATTTTTGGTAGAATATAGAAAAAATAAAAAATCTTGAAATTGAATAAAATTTTTAGCATCCTTATGATGAATAGTTTTGAATTATATCAAAATGTCCAACCCTCCCGGGGCCTGAAAAATATATATTAATTTATTCCTGAGCATCAGTCTCTGGATAAAACGAATAAAATAGATACAAGTAATTTTTATCGTTGACTTTGTAAATATTAACAGTTGTTTTAAAAATATTAGGAAAAACGGCTATTTCAAAATCAGTGCCATAAACACCGTCTCTTTTCATGTGCTCTAAATACCCCAGTGCCGTTTTATACTCCATTTGTACACTTGAGGCTGCTAATCTTTCAAAATATTCCCTCCAATTTTCAATCACAAAAGAAACTATTACTCTTCTCACTATTCCGTGAAGAACTTGATTTTTAAATAAACTGTGAGATAGACAGCGAAAAAGACAATTACCATCTCTTTGTATGAAAACAATAGCATTAAGCTCTTTACCATTTTTATCGTATAAAAGTTTATTTGTTATTTTTTCTTTTTTATTTGTAAATACAACCCTGTCAAAGTAGTCTGTTATTTTTTTCTGTTTTTTATTTAAAATACTAGTATTCAACTTTCGTTTAATGAAATATTATTATTAATCATGTGGTCCTGGTTTTCTAAAGTATTTTTTTTTGTTTGAGGAGGTATCTGAAGTTTCAGAAGAATCAAAGAAACTGTTAAGAGCCTGAGGGGGTAATGCAAATCTTACAATTAACATAATCATGTGCAATACAGACTGTTATGTCTCTGATTAAATCACAGCAGCTCCTCACTACCTGTTAAATCAATGTTCTGAGGCAGATTGTTCGTGTCTTGTTCTTTTGATTCTTCTAGAGATAAATCAAAAAACTGTTCAGTCATTGGAAAGTTTTAAATCGTGAGAGGAAAGCTCATGTTCACGAAAATGACGCAGACCTCCTGAAGTTTCAGAAGAATCAAAGAAACTCTTAAGAGGTTGAAGGGGTATGGGACAAATCTTACAATTAACATAATCATGAGCAACACAGACTGTTATGCCCCTGATTAAATCAACAGTCTCCTCACCCTCAGTTAAATCAATGATTTGAGGCAGATTGTTCGTGTCTTGTTCTTTTGATTCTTCTAGAGTTAAATCAAAAAACTGTTCAAAGTCATTGGTAAGTTTTAAATCGTGAGAGGAAAGCTCTTGTTCACGAAAATGGTGCAGACCCTTTGAAGATTCACAAGAATCAAAGAATTTTTTAAGAGCTTCGGGGGATAAGGGGCAAATCTTACAATTGATATAATCATGTACATTACACATTGTAATGTATCTTGTTAAATCAACAGTTTCGTCACAGACTGTTAAATCACTGTTTATTTGGAGGATATCTATCTCTGAAATACTAAGTTCTTTTTATCCATCTGAAGCTAACTCAAAAATTTGTTCAAAGATATCAGTAAGGGGTAAATCTAGAAAAGGATCAATATTTAAAAGCTCTTGTTCACAAAAAATATAGACTATCGGCTAGAGGTAAATCATTACAAGACATTATTAAATATTCAGAACTTTTTAGTTTGATTATATTGAATGATACAAATATTTAAATAAAATGTTACGGATTTTAATAATAACTTCTATATCTTCTCAAGTCAGGTGTACACGTATTTTAAAAAATAAAAACTCTGTTTAGCTTTCTCTCAGGATACAAACACAAAAACTACAAAAGTCTGCAGTAACGCTGGTAGGGTGAGGGTATAATACTGGACAAACATCTTTTTAGGGGTATATATATATATATATATATATATATATATATATATATATATATATATATATATATATATATATATATATATATATATATATATATATATATATATATATATATATATATATATATATATATATATATATGCAGATAAATGTAAAAACAACTAACGTTTTGTTGTTTTCTTTCGATTGCCTTTTTGCATAAACCATTTGATTATGCTTCATTTTATTTTAGGGGGTAGGAGAATATTTATTTTAAAGAACAAGTTGATAAAAAGGTTTATAGGGTGTACTAAGATATACAATCATATTTTTAGATTTTAATTTTAATTTAATATGGCTTTCAAAGAGATGTGCGATATATTGTCTGTATGGTATTTTAATACTTTCTCCTTAAAACTCTTTGGTAACGTCAACAGTTGTATAACTTAAGTAGGTATACGTTTTCAGATTAACTAATACAAATATTTTAAAATGAAATTATTCATTCTCCGTCTTAATGCTGACAGCTGTATTTTTATTTTAATTTATTTATATTCTATTTAAGTCTCTTATCGTTTTTATCATCAGTTAGTATTAATATTTTAGGATACCGTGTAAAAGAATAATTTAAACCAGCAGAGAATAATAATAGCTCCTAATTATCACGGTTTAGAATTTTGGTATCCCCATAAAAGCGATTAAAAACTTGATATTTTTAAAAACGTTTTTTAAACTATTGGGGACTACGAGCTGACCGTCGAGTTGTGATGATGATTTTTTGGTTGTTTTTACACATATTCCCCTGTCTACCTGTCTATTAGCATACTTAAATATTCAATCAGTATACGCACGCTGTCGTTATTTTTGCATTTCGGCCCCTAAGATCTTATGTATTAAGAGCTCATATTTCTGGTGTATGTATATCTTTTCTAACTATTTATCTTCACTGTATGTACTACTGTCTACCTGTGGCGTTTGCAAAAAAAATAAAAATGCTATTTGATGTCGTGTCACACAGGTGACACAATATAGTGCTGATTCTAAAGATAGAGGACTTTTTGTAGAAATGATGAACAAGTTTATAAAAATTAAACAGGAAGCTACGGGGTTTCCTTTAAATTGTAGTACAGTGGCTCTGAAGGAGAAATATATTGAAGATTTTTTTAATTCGGAAGGAGTTCAGTTAGAATTTAAGTCTATAATTAAAAATTTAGGTTTGCGTTCTCTAGCAAAATTAATGTTAAATAGTTTTTGGAGCTCATTTGGCCTGCTGGAAAATCAGTCAAAAACTAAAATTGTAAATAAGCCACTAGGTGTTAGTGTTAGCAAGACCTAATTTATGTAGGCCTGTAAACATAGAGGGGATGGATGGAGGGTCCTCTGCCGAAACGTTCGCACCTTGCCGCGGTGGCAGAGCTTTTTAACTAAGACGAACGTGTTAAATTTAATTATTTTTGCAGGCATACCCCCTACATGTATCTAACTGCATCATGTTTTAAGTTCCAACAGTGTACTATACCCTTAAAATACTAAAGGAGTATTGCATCATAACGCTACGTGTTTTATTTTTTCGGGGATGCTCGGCTTGAATCGGGGAGGGGGGCTTTGTTCGTAGTATATATTAATGTTGAATAGTTGCAGAACGTTTAGTAAGTCTACGTACGGCAACACTGTTTGACCAAGATGAATTTAAAAGAAGCAATGTTGTGATATTATTTTTAATAAGTAAACATTTAGGACCTGCAGCGACATTTTATGGTAATTACCTGAGTTTTGAGAACTTTTTCAAAACAAATATAATGGTTCCTAAGGAATATAAATATTTTACATTAATATATTTCGTGTGTGTGGGCTGAGTAGATTTTTAGTGATTTCTTACTGATGTGCATTTAGTGTCCTCAACAAGTAAGAAAGCAGCCGGTAAAGTGAAGGGGTATTTGTTGAAAATTATATTGCTTCCAAATTAATTAATTTTGAGACGCTTCTAAATTTTAATAGTGACCCCTTATTATTATTTCGAAAAAATATTCGGAGAACTCTATTACATGAGGTAGTTACTAACTAAATCCTAAACAATACAAAGCCTAAATCTATAAAAAGGATTTTTTTTGAAAATCATAATTCAGCTCTTACAGATATAAAACTTGTAATATATAATTCTTTACGTTACATAATACTCATTTCAGCAATCAAACCCAATCAAAACTGCGAATGTATGTCCATTTTCTGAATGTGTTACCATTGCATCAACCTGTCACAATGTTTTTAGACGAAATTTTCTAAATCCTGATAGTATAGGTATAATACCCCAAAAACGGCTATAGCTTTAAAGATTCCATGATAGCACTTCAAAGGCTTAAGTGGTTGGAAAAACTTACAATATAAAACATGCAGGGAATGGTAGCGAAGTGGTTCTAAAAGGTATTAAAGTAGATAGCTATTCTCAAGAAACTAACCAAATCTTTGAATTCCAAGGCTGTTATTGGCGTGTACGTCCACTCGGCTTTTAAATACGATAGAGATAAATCTTTAAACAAAGAACCGCCACAAACGCTTAATTATAGATTCGAAGCTACTGTAGCAAAATCAGAAAAACTTAGAAATTTATATATGCAGGTATGGGACATTTCCAATAGGTTACCCTGAGGTAATTGTAGGGGATAAAAGCTTAAACTTAAATTTAAAAGTAACAGGCGGTTTTAATAAAATGTAAAATTTTACCACCGGGAGATCTATATCACCCTGTATTACCTGTAAAAATGAATAATAAATTAATGTTTGTTCTGTGTAAGAAATGTGGAGAAAGCATGAATTATGCATTATGCGATCATAACTTGGTAGAGAGGGGTTTAACCGGCACTTGGATTATTGACGAAGTTTTGAAAGCTTTGGAAAAGGGATATAGAATTTTAGAGATTTACGAAATCTGGAAGTATAAAGTGACACAATATAGTGCTGAGTCTAAAGAGAGAGAACTTTTTGTAGAAATGACGAACAAGTTTATAAAAATTAAACAGGAAGCTACGAGGTTTCCTTTAAATAAAGAGAAATATATTGAAGATTTTTTAATTCGGAAGGACCTCTGTTAGAATTTAAGTCTATAATTAAAAATTTAGGTTTGCGCTCTCTAGCAAAATTAATGTTAAATAGTTTTTGGGGCTAATTTGGTCAGCTGGAAAATCTATCAAAAACTAAAATTGTAAATAAGCCTGAAGAATATTTTTCCATGTTCTGCAATGCTAGTTTATCTATTAACACGGTTATACCTGTAAATGATGATACGCTGTTGGTTAACTATCAGTTTACTGAGGAAAGCTATGAGCCTCTTTCTACTGTAAATGCCTGTATTGCTGCCTACACTGCAGCTCTGGCTCGACTTAAATTATATAGTTACCTGGAACAATTAGGTGAACAGGTATTATACCTGACATCGCTGTAGGTAATAATATTGGTGATATGACAGACGAATTAGAACAATACGGTCAGGGTAGCTATATAACTCATTTTACCAGCGGAGGTCCTAAAATTATGCATACAAAATATTTTCTACAACAGAAATGAAGGAAAAATAGTTTGTAAGGTTAAGGGGATATGTCTTAATTATTCAGTCTCAAAAACTCATAAATTTCGACTTCATTCGTAATATGATCTTAACTGAAGATAGCACCCCTATTCAGATTACATCTCAACAAATTCATCGAACTAGGCTTCATGAGGTAGTAAAAGATTAAGGGAATATGTCTTAATTATTCAGTCTCAAAAACTCATAAATTTCGAGTCCATTCGTAATATGATCTTAACTGAAGATAGTACCCCCTATTCAGATTACATCTCAATAAAAATCATCGAACTAGGCTTCATGAGGTAGTAACAAAAACAGAGACAAAAGAATATAAACCAAACTCATTAAAACGAAAATTTAGAGGTTTTGATTCAGTCCCCTACGGGCTTTAAAAAAAAACAGAAAACGTAAAATTTGTATCTGTTTTTAATTTTTGATTTTTAATAATTAGTCAATATAGTAATAATAAATGAAAAATAGACTCTTAAAATTTAAAAAAAAATGTCAATAAATATTACCTGATTTTTAAAAAATCAATTAAAAAAGTTGTACAATTAAATCAGTTCAAGTGATGTATCATAGGACTTCGAAATAGAACTTTAGATCTATGAAATATTCAATAGTTAAAAGATTTTAAAACGAATATAGCTAATGATATTTCTATTTATTTAGGTAAACCCGTCCTAGATGCTCGGGTTATGTTGTGAAACAACGTTTTTTTTTATCTCATGTACTTTTAACATCTGTTATGACAATTTAAAAAGTTATTTAAATTATCTGCTGTTAACATCTAAAAACAGGCATACAGTCTTATATCCTACCCTTATAATATGCATGTAAACCTATTCATCTCCAATACTTAGCCCGTTATGTCTGACTGTATGCTTAACTGTATGTGCGAAAGTCTACCTGCGTGAGTAGGCCAACGACCCCTTATGATGCGGGTCGCACCTCAGAGTCGCCGGGGGTTCAGACATGGGGGATACTTTTAAGCGGCGTAGTTCCTGGAAAAAACGTCCGAAAAAAGTATCCCTATACCTCAACCTAGTTGATGCTATCGTTAACCCTTCCAATGCTCAAGACGAGTATTCTCGACCATGGGTAAACTGCTCGAGACGAGATAACTCGCTTTTCAAAATCAAATAGGATCTGATTGCTCTAGCCGCATATACTCGCAAGCATAGTGCACACATGTCAACTGGAGAGAAAAATTTGCTGCGTTGGCAACATTAGTGTTTTAGTTGTATCGGTTAAACCCGGCAATCAGGATGACAGGTGTTATCGTGACAGCAGTACGTTAAGACCTTTTGAAGTGTTTTAGTTGCATTTTGCGGAGTATGTGAATTTCTAGTATCATCTGAAAGAAATATTTGACTGATAAAGAGTTAGAAGACATTCTAACGAGAAGTGACAGTGACCGAGAATATGAGCCGCTATCGTCAGACGACGAACCATCTGAAAATTTGCAGAATCAACATGGAACTGTGGCCGATATACAAAATGATGTTTTTGATGAAAGCCAACAAAACTTGAATATGATGGAAATTGATTCAATCTGAAGCAGCGAAAATGAAGAGCCCCCTACACAAGGCAGGTTTGATTGGTCAGCCGACGTGTTTTCACCCGATTTTCACGAATTTGACGAATCCAGGGCTGCAAAATTCAAGGTACTTCTGCACTTGACTTTTTTGAATATTATTTTACCCCAGATAAAATGAAGTTGAGTGCAGATGAGACTAATAGATATTACAATTGTTTATGCCGCAACGATGTTCCAGAATTTTCCCGCATAAAGAGGTGTACACGTGTTGATTTCAAGGAATGGTATTGGTTTTTGGCCATTGCTCTTCTAATGCCACATACAAAAAAACAACAAAATCTATTGGTCTACAGACCCTTATATTAGTACACCAATATTTGAAAGACTTATGAAAAGAGATAGATTTTTACTTATATTGAAATTGTTGCATTTCGCAGATAATGATTATGTTCCAGTAGAAAAGGATTCACTGATCAAAATAAGAGCCATTGTTGATCATCTTAGGGAGAGGTTCAAGGAAGGATTTGTGCCATCTGAAAATATATGTATAGATGAAAGTTTGATGCTTTTTCGTGGTCGGCTGTTGTTTCGACAATACATTCCTTCGAAACGTCATAGATTCGGTGTAAAGTTTTTTTTTATTGTGTGACTGCGATACAGGGTACATATTGGATTTTATAATATACACAGGCGCCAAAAGTGATGTCAAAGATTTTACTGATAGAATGTGACATTGGTAAAACGGGAAGTATTGTCATGCCTTTACTTGAGCCCTATGTAGAAAAGGGACATACGTTGTATGTAGATAATTGGTATACAAGCCCTAACTTATTTGATACCTTACACAAAATGAAAACAAATTCTTGTGGAAAACTGTAAAATCGACCCGTAAAAACATGCCACAAATAACTACCAAATTGTCTAGTGGTGAGTTTACCTACCAGTCGAGTGAAAAGCTCCTTGCAATTCGATACAAAGATAAACGCGAAGTGAATATGATATCCTCTAATCATACGCCAAATGTAAAGTCCGTTGGAACAAATCGGGAAACTGGCCGTCAAATATTGAAGCCAAAACTTGCATTGTAGATTACAACACCTACATGGGAGCTGTTGACCACTCGGATATGCTTCTTTCGAGTGCGTCCGTAAAAGCAGAAAATGGTACAAAAAAGTGTATTTTCATCTTTTAGATATGGCAGTTTCAAACGGTTACCAAATGTACAAGACCACTACTCCGAATTATGTATCTATTGAAAAGTTCCATTTACGTCTAGTAAAAGAAACTATTGACAAATATCATATACCTCTTAAGCGTACTGGTGGCGGCAGATCGAGATTAGAATACGCTGGTGAATTGCGTCTAACCGAGAGGCATTTTCCGTCATATATTCCATCTACAGAAAGGAAACGAAAGCCAACAAAAAGATGTGTTGTTTGCGCGAAACATCGCAAAAGGGCCGAATCGCGTTATATGTGTTCTGTGTGTAGTGTGGCACTCTGCGTGGTCCCATGCTTCGAAAAATACCACACAAGAAAAATCTTTTAGTTTCTTTATGTACTAATTTTCGTTCACTAGTTTGTTTTTGATCCTATAGACAACATTTGTTTTGTTTGGAATTTAAATTTGTTTAGGTTTTATAATTTGTAAGTCGGAAATAAATAATGCTTTATTTTCATAAAATATTGTGTTATTGGTAAACAAAAAAATGTAAAGTAACTTAAACGTTTTATATTTTTTCGAAAAATAGATATATTGGACAAAGCAGTACTGCATAAATTCATACGCCTTTGGACTATATTGCTCCAGACGAGTATACTCGTAAGCGGCAGAAAAACCGCGCACTGCGGGAGCCACGACTCTCGACGTATGCGCAGTGAAAGGGTTAAATCCAGCTTTTGTCAAATGTGCATTGCCAAGGAAACTTTGCGAACAGAAAATATTGACGAATATAATAGTTGGTACGAAGAACATGCAAACAACTATTCCATGAATCACACGGGAAGCGCAGGAAAACTGGAAATAGACGGGATTGTTGAAATGTTCGAAAGATCAGTCGTGAAACATGGAGTGAAATATGTACGCTACGTACGCGACGGAGATAGTAAAACTTTCAAGGGGATACTTACTTCCAATCTATATGGCGAGGAAGTAAGTGTTGAAAAAAAAAGAATGTGTAAGTCACGTTGAAAAGAGAATGGGGACAAGACTAAGAAATTTGAAAAAAGCGAAAAAATGCATTGGGGGTAAAGGCAAGGGTAAACTGACTGACAAACTCATCGGGGAATTAACAAAATTCTACGGCCTGGCAATCCGTAGAAATTCCGATTCCATAGGGAATATGAAAACGGCTATATGGGCATCATTGGACCATAGCAGTTCTCCAGACAAACAGCCCAAACATTCCAAGTGCCCCGCAGGCGAAGAAAGTTGGTGCAAGTGGCGTCGGGCAGAAGCGGCCGGGACCTTGGGGACTTTCAAGCACGACAGGATACCCCTTAATCCATCAATTGTCAAACTAATGAAACCCACATATGAGGATTTATCGTCGGACGCATTAAAACGATGCTTGGGTGCACACACCCAAAACAGTAACCAGTCCGTCAACAGCTGCATTTGGATGTTGGCGCCCAAACACCTACATTCGAGGAAAGACGGGTCGAACTAATTTTCAACGAGGGATATACAGCGATCTTGAAAACCATGAACGTCTTGGGAATTACCGTAGGACCAGAAGCAGAGGCATACGCCTCTCGAATAGACGAGGAACGCATCCAGCGCTCGGAGCGGAGAGTCAGTGACGCGGCGAAAAGGGCGAGAATTCAGCATAGGCAGGAGCAAGTCGCGAACCGCGAACATCAGCGTGAGGAGGAAGGAGAGCTCTACGGCCCTCGCATAGCAGATTGAATTGTAAGTCCCGCCAAACAGCTTTCATTCTATCAAATATCTTTAAACGCGTTTTCCCAAAAGGAAGGAGAGCTCTACGGCCCTCGCATAGCAGATTGAATTGTAAGTTCCGCCAAACAGCTTTCATTCTATCAAATATCTTTAAACGCGTTTTCCCAAAAGTCATGTTTTTCCAACTTTGTGGCAAGGGTTTGACCAAACTATTGGCATATTCGGAATCTGTTATTTTCCAATTCTTTTTCAGATGTGTCGCTATAGCCGGACACGAGCAAAATTATTATAGTTTTTACAGCTCTTTTTAGTTGAAAAAAGGGCGAAAATACGACTTTTTTGTTTAAACGCCCGCCATTTTGAAAATTTTCAACTCGCAAAAAGCTCGTGTCCGGCTATAGCCAACGTAATAACAAGTAATGACATAATTTTGTTTTTTTGTTTCAGGAAACCGAAATGGTTGTAGCTTGCCAGAAAGTCGAGGGTGCTGTATTGCCAGAGGCGCAGTTAAGGACACATCAAGGTCAAAATATTTGATGGACAGATGTCGAAGTATTTTTTTTCAAATTCGAAGCATGTACCAACAAAATAAAAAAACCGTTTATCAATATCACTAGTTTTTTTGCAATCCATCGTTGATAATGAGCTCGAAAATCGGGCGCAAAGGTAGACGGACCCCCTTAAAGTTTTCCAACGATTTTTGAGTAGAAGAGGATTTAATAATGTAATTGATTTTGGTCCTTTTCAAGAGCTATCTGATGATGTTTATTCATTTAAACCAAATTTGAGCAATTGCTCCAATTTTTTTACTTACCAGTTAGAATACAACGGTATTAAATATTTTGAGAAAAGTGTACTGCTTTCTAAAAAAAATTGGTAATTTTCCCGAATTTTGCCAAATAGGGCATATTTTGGTAGACAAAAATTCTAATGGAAATGTAGTTTTTATATGTTTCGCGTTAGACGTTTTACAATATGATGAGCATATTCGAGCATATAAAGTTTTGTTAAAGCAAAATAAAAAACATTATATAAAATATTCTGACATGTATAACTCCTTTCCCACTATAGTTCATCAGCTGTTAGAAAATCTTTATGTTTCTGAGTAAGACTCAGTGTTGTTTATTTTGCTATTCATTTTTTCCTTGTTTAGTTGTTTATTTTATTAACCTTGTTAATGTATTTTCATTCGTAAAATTTTCCTTGTGGGTAAAAATTTTAAATAATTTATGAAATTTAAGGTCTACTTTTAACCTTTTATATTTATTTTATCCAAATTTCTTTTTTTTTGTTATTTACAGAGCACATATTACTCTAGTGGTTCTAGATGACCTTTTATTTGTGTTGGTTTAGTTAGAATAAATATGTGTTCCAATAAAAGTTTATTTCATTTTTTCCCTTATCTCAAGTATTATAATTTAAATTTTAGTACGACTTCCAGTCCTCAATATCACTTAAAGAATACCACGTAGTAAACCTCCGGTTACTCAGTTGCCAAGTTTTTTAAAGACGGATCTGTTCCCTTGTATGCTATGGTACTCCTTAGGTTCATTCGACTTCTCGTGCTTGTGGTGCCCACGTCGCGCGGGTTTTCACCGTGAAATATTAATCTGTGTGGTAAGGACAACCCTAAAAGGTAAGCGCATGATTACTGTTAAGTCAATTTTTTTTAGCTATGGGAAAACGTAAAAACAGAAGCCGTTCGCGCAGTCGGGAGCGAAAATTATTAAAAAGAATCAAAGCTTTAGAAAAACAAATCCATCATGGCCGTTGTTCGCGATCCTCTCGTAGGCGCAGCACGGAACGACGAGGGGTTTCTCCATCTCGCTCCCGCTCGCGCACGTCTTCAGTCCGCTCTCGCTCGTACACACCCGTACGTAAGATGGAGTCACGAGAGCGACCACAGTATCGACCGCGAGCCAGGTCTAAGTCGCGTAGTGCTGAATCGACGCGCACAGTACGCACATTACTATCGCCCAAGCAACATGCTGCTGCTAATACCGGGGCGAACCTGGTGGTGGAGAGCGAAATTACAGAAAATGCAGGGACGGCGGGATTATAACCAATGATGTGGAGTTAGATGAGGATATTCTGCAGTAATAGGAGAGGACCCATCAAAAAATGGGATAAACCCTTTCCGTCTGCACGAGGCAGTTTGTTCTCGGTGGGCCACAATTTTGACAACAGGCCTTTCAGAGTCCGACAAAAGAATGTTACAAGAACGTATTAAAGTTCCAGATAATCTCGGGACTCTAAAGCCACCAGAAATAAATCCTGAAATTTTAGCAGCTTTATTACCCTTGCATAGAAAGAGAGATGCTTATTACATGGATATTCAGACAAATCTAGCTAAAGGCATCTCCCCCCTCGGAGGAGGACTTAGTTTTTATTATCAGATAAAGATGGCATCCCAAAAGATTTAAAACAAAATATTGTCACGTATCGGCCTTAAGTATAGGCCTTAAGCACCAAATGTGACGTAGGGGTTGGTAGATTTATACTCGGGATTTACCAAAACACTTATATTGATATCAGGTACAAGCACAATACACTTACGTAACTAGACTGGATAGCGTAGGGGCAGCTTCTAGCGGAGTACTTAGTCAGCCTAAAGGGCTGGCGCTATTCGTACTATTCGTGCGGCACCACAGTGACGCCTTCCTTTGCACCTCGCTGGTACGCTCTTTATATGAATCCCTCAAGAACAGTTTATACAAACAGTACAAACTGATCAGGGTTCATAAAATAAAGGCGAGGCCAGCGATATGCAATTGCAGCACGTAGAGTGATTTCCGAAATGTTAAATAAATAATATAAAAAATGTATAGAAATTTGGAAAAATGATGAATATATGGGAAAATATGACATGTCCCCCGCGCCTGTAAAAGCTAGCCCCTAGCTTTAAAAATTTACATATTACATATCTACAAAATATCACACATTTACAAAAAACAAATATACAAAAAGGGGGATAAACAAAATATACAATAAGCAAACATAAATACAATATTAATAAACAAACTATTGGGAGCTCGCAGGCTCAGTAGATTCCGTATTTATCAAGATGAAGTGAAGAATAGTAGAACCAGCTTAAATGAATGATAAAAAAATGGTTACTGTCCTGGTAGCCTGACTCACGTTAATTTACACAATTTAAAAAGTTCTATTATTAGGGAGTTCCAACACGTTACTGATCGAATATCCTACACACCGATAAAACCCGACAGATCCTAGGCGCCACACTTCTCGTTGAGACGCAGCAGTCACGGTTCCTGTGTCCTGGGGTGGGACCGGCTAGTTTTGTTGCCGACTCCCAGTGCAGCAGGGGTCTCCCTCCTCCCAAGAGTTCGGCCACCCGGACTTTGGGTGTACCAAGCCGTGAGTGACGGGAACTTTGCTGGGCTGATCCTGAGGCTAGTTGAGGTCAACCAGCGCTGCAAGTTCCTCATGTATGTACGTTGTACCGGTGTCACCACGGCTCGTTTTGCAGCAGTTCAGTCTTGGTGGGGGATGACCAGGCTGGCGAGACATGGCGGACCGTGCGTGGTTGATGCATGATGATGGCTTAGGGTTTTTGGTGTGTCTGTGGCTCTCGATCCAGGTCGTGTGGTCTCCCAATGGTACATGAAAACAAGAAAAGACTACCGGCAGTTAAAAGGGAAAAAACAGCTTTTAAATAATGAAAAATAATGAAAACCTACATAATATTACGATGTTTAAGTAGAAGTAGACAGACTATGAACATTCACCCGGTTTTTACATGACTTCTATTGGTGTCTTAAGTATTACCTTTTTGGAGACAGTGAGACATAGGTCTCTAATTCATCAGGGAAAAACAAAACTATACACATTTACATAACAATTTAAAACCCAAATATAGCGTAATCACGATTGGTAATATCTACCACCCTATTTATTCATCAGTAAAGTCACATAAACTTCAAATACTACTTGCATAAAACTCTTAATATTTCACATAGGCAGACATTCAACCCTATATGGGGGTCGTCTTCCATGTCTCCCTACTCTCATAATGACTCTTAGTCATTTAAATAACGGTGTACATACCACCATCGAGCAGGCGAACATTCAACTCTCTGTCCGAGTCATCTTCCATGTTCCCCTACTCGGAAAACATATGACTTTTAGTCATAAATAAATAAATATACGTAACACATAATACCATCAAATAGGCGGACATTCAACTCCGTGTTCAAAGTCATCTTCCATGTCCCCCTATTTGGAAAACATATGACTTTTAGTCATATAAACAAATAAACACATAATTACAAAATGCATATGGTAAGCATTATTGTACGCTATATTTAAATTTACTTAATAATAATAATAGTCGACTTTAAAGAAGTTGGAAAAAAAAATTCTGACCCTGATTTATTTTTCAATTTTTTGAGTCATGATATATACCCTTGTTTTTGTTTAAATTATTTTTATTAGACACCGTATACATAATAATATTACAATTTAACCTTAACAAAATGACCTGGGTGAATAGTGTTAAATACGTGTTGTTTTACATTGACAAGTTCAGTGTATTGCTGATATAAGAAAATTAAATAAAAATAATGGACTGTCTATTTTTACCTTCATGGGTTATTTATATTAATGAACTTGACAAAATTTATACGTGATGATTTGTTTGTTTATTATAAACGCAAAAAATAAACAAATAGTATTTTAAATGATTAATGACTTAAAGGCTGTAGAAACTATGGTATCATGTTTCGTCTAGTTTAGAAAGGGGGCAGGATAGACTTGTGCCACTGGGTAATTCTAAGTTTCTTGTTGGTATTTCTATAATGAATTGCTGTGTCGAGTCGTCGGTCTGTCTGGGACTAGAGTTTGCATTATTGGTTTTGGACTTTTTGCATGTCAGCCATAATAATAGGTACCTTGTGAATATATAAATTAAAAACAGTGCAAAGGCCGCAATCAATCCGTACCTACCCCCTGACGACCCCTAACGTGACAATATATTAAATCCTTTATGGGATTCTGGGAGAGTTCTCACAGATGGTTTTCACCGTATAACGGAAATACGAAAAACTTTAATATTACAAAACTTAAACAAAGAAGTAAGAGAATTGGCAGAAAAAACTCAACCAGCCACCTTTTTGTTCGGCTCCGAACTGGGAGATCAAATAAAAGCAGCTAAACTTTTGGCAAAAACGGGAAAAGAATTGATTTATCAGCCAAATACCTCAAAGAGTATTTCTACCCATAATTACTCCTCCGCGAAAAGGGAGGGGGAAAAAAGAGTAAAAACGGTACCACCGTGGTCGGGAAACAAGCAACGCCAGTTCCGCAAGGGGGGAGCGAGAGCAACAAATGTGTACTATCCCTCACGACAGAACCAAGCGTCGTCGTCATCGAATCGCAGGAAATATTAAGGGTAGGTGTCGCGAAACACGCTGGTAGGCTTCAATATTTCTATGAGAATTGGAAAGCGATAACTTCTAACCCACTTATTCTGGACTGGATTAGAGGCTATGAAATTCAATTCAAAAGTATTCCGACGCAAATAAATAAGCCTAATGAGTCTTTTGGTCAAGTTGAAAGTCAACTTATTTGTATTGAAATAGAAAAATTGCTGGAGCAGGGCGTAATCAGCCCTTGTGCTAGTGCTTCGGGAGAATATATATCTAGAATATTTTTAGCAAATAAATCGGACGGCAAAAAACGTTTTATTCTAAACCTCAAATGTGGTGGCAATTTTGTCTTAGTAAAAAATATTCTCCATATATATCAGGTTCCACGGAAACATTGGAATTTTTACAATTTTTATTGGATTCCAGGAATAATAGTTTTGGCACCTTTAATACGCATAGGGCCGCCCTTTCTCTTATAATGACAGAGAATATAGGTGAAAATAGAATAATTAAACGTTTTATGAAAGGCATTTCAAATTCAAGACCAACTAAACCTAAGTATAATTTCACATGGGACGTTCAACCACTTTTGAAATATTTAGAAAAAATGCCAAGTACAAATAAATATTCGCCAAAATCCCTAACGGCTAAGCGTGCCATGCTCCTATTACTAGTTACGGGTCATAGACTCCAGACTATTTCACTTATAAAAATTGAAAATATAAAACAGTCTCACACGGAGACTCAAATTTTTGTCCCTGACAAAGTAGAAAAATTCCAGCGCTACACAAAACCAACCCTGTCTATACATTCCATTTTTTAGGGAAAATCCCTCCCTTTGCGTCGCTTCTATAGTGAACCTATACTTAGAAAAAACGAAACCACTGAGGGAAAACTCAGAACACGGAAACCTGTTTATTATTACAAAACCCCCATATAGAGCAGCCACTAAGCAGACTATTAGTAGGTGGGTTAGAGAGGTCGTATCAAATTCTGGAATAGACACATCTATATTTCAGCATCATTCTTGTAGACACGCATCCACTTCGGCTGCATACAAGCAATGAATTTCCATAGACATAATCCGGCAAACTGCGGGTTGGTCCAAGAATTCGCAAACATTTGCCAAATTCTATAATAGGCCGGTTGTAAATAGGGGTGATTTCGCCACATCTATTTTAAGTTTATCTTTAAAGTAAGCTTGTCGCTTTTTTGGTATTTCTTCTTAATAGTATTAATAGTTACCTAGAACGTTTGTTCGTTGCATTCTATATGACGTTGTTAAACAAGGGAATACTTACATTATGTTAGGGGCTTCCCAACAATAAAAATATACAGAAAATAAACACATCTTTTTAGAAATATATGCAGCTTTATTGAATATTTCTACAACTTTTAAAATAATCTTTAAACAACTACGTGGTATTCTTTAAGTGATATTGAGGACTGGAGGTCGTACTAATATTATTAGATTAAACGAACTTACCTGTGAAGTTCAATCTCAATTTTAGTAGACCTCCAGTCCGAAGATATCACTTCCCTCCCCACCCAATCCAAAAAGCAAAATTTTTCTCTTTCCCCAGAAAGTTGTAGAAATCATACTTTGAAAAAATGAACCTAAGGAGTACAGATAGCGATACCATAGCATACAAGGGAACAGATCCATCTTTAAAAGAAATGGGCAACTGAGTAACCGGAGGTTTACTACGTGGTATTCTTTAAGTGATATCTTCGGACTGGAGGTCTACTAAAATTGAGATTGAACTTCACAGGTAAGTTCGTTTAATCTAATAATTTTACGTAAGTAACAATTTATTCAGTAAAAAAATTCAGGGTTTATAAAAATAATTTTAAACAGTTACTGAGTATTAAAGGATGATCAATTATAATTGATCATCCTTTAATACCCAGTAACTGGTTGTGTTATTAACACAATGTAATTTTTCCACCAACTGCGTATAAACCACTATTATAGGTATTTTTTCATATCGTTTTACTGCTACGGGACTGTAAAGTAGAAGTGATAAAACTGTTAACTGTTTATTTTTGTGAAACATATTTATCACACCAATATATAGTTTACAGCTTTGTTATGCCTAGTTAATAGTCACTGATATAGCAGTAAGATGATATGTAAAATTTTTCTTCTGTAGTGCTTTCAGTTCAATGCTAGCGATAGTTTACATTCAAAGAAATCCTTATTCTTATTTTAAAGATAGTTAGGCTTCAATCAAAATTACACATTTTTTAAAGCAAAACTATATAACTCTCGGAATGAAAGTAATATATTTTAAATCAAAAATTGCGTAATTTTGTTTCAAAATTATCTAATTTTAAATGAAAAGAAGCAGGTGCTAATTTTAACAAGATCTCACCTTGAATTAAAATTAGCTAAACATTAAAAGAAAAATACTTAGTTTTAAGAGAAAATTTAGTTATTTTCGGTATAAATCACCGTGGCATTAACATAAAAACAAGTAACATTTTGTTTCGAGTTTAGTTTTTAAAGTAAAATCCCTATAATTTTGGTTATAAACCAAAATATAAAAATATATAGGTTTGACTGAAAATGACGGTGGTTTTGTTCTTCGAACACATGATAGTTTTAATGTAAAATTATGATCGTTTTGCCACTATGGGAACTAATCCTAACTTCAACTCAAAAATAATAGGCTTGAATTGAAAACTGATTTTTTTCTGTGTAGGGTTGCGTTTAAAATTTTTGACCTCAGCACCCTAGCGTCACTTCCTCAAGGGTGTTGAAAAAGTTAAATTATATGAAAAAGTAGATTTATCAACCAATAAGACACACCTAAAATTTGGTGTCTTCATCTGTACTAACAGCAAAGATGTTTGCCCATACTAAGATTTTTTGGACACCCTGTATATTGTTTTTATTATAATTCATCCTTGGATTAGTACAGAATATAACCTATATCAATATTACTTCATATTTATAAGTTTAGAATTTTTTCGCGCTAAATATGCTTTCTAGACCACAGCCACAGTGATACAGTATAATGAAAACATTTTTCTTATGCCTGTGGACCCCACAGAAGTAGGACGATTGCTGATCTATCTGATAGCGCAGTACTTGATTTTTATGGTTTAAGTAATAAAATAAAAAAGAAAATAAAAAAGTGCCAATGGCAAAACTAATTAACAAATGTTTTCAAACTGGCGGGTTCCCGGACAAACCGAAGTTTGGCAAAGTAGTACCTATATTTAAAAAGGGTGACTCGAATCAGGCTTGTAGTTGCCGGCCTATTTCTATCACTCCGGGACTCTCAAAACCTATTGAAGCTGCACTTAATATGAGAATATCAAAGTTCTTAGATATAAATAACCTGTTGTCGAGGTCACAGTTTGGTTTAAGAGAAAAGTTATCAACCACTCATGCCATCTCTGAGCTGGTGCGGCACATTGTGGAGTCCTTTGGGAGACGGGGAGGCAGTCGCCACTGTGTTTTGCGATCTCTCGAAGGTCTTCGACTGTGTGTCGCACTCAGTTCTGCTAGATAAAATTCCTCTTTCTGGAATCAGGAGTAGAGTAGCCGACTTAATTTGTTCGTAGTTATCAGATCGGGTGCAAGTGGTCGAGCGCAGAGGTGCAAGGTCGTTGGCTTTGGGTGTAACAGCGGGGGTGCCCCAGGGCTCAATCCTGGGACCACTTTTCATACTTTACGTCAATGAACTTCCCCTACATATGAGTCCCATTCATGATACTAAAACGTACAAGATAAGATCATGCGCATGATATCTTCTGTCTCTCACCCTCCGCTGACGTCATCGCGTGACAAATTTTGCCCGGGCTTGTTATGAATTAATGACCACATGCAAGCATTTTAGTTCATTTTCTCCGTTTACTGTGTTTTATTTCGGTGTAAATACGTTATTTTGTTTATTTCTATTATGTTTTGGATTCTTTAATATATTTTAAACAATGGTTTACTGTGCAGGATTGTACCAGTAGCAATAACAAAAAAAGTAAAAACTATTCATCTAGTTACCGATACTTTGGTTGTCCTACTGCTAAAGATATTTGCTATTTATGGGTGCAAAAGTGCTATCAAATGCATGATTTTAATATTAAAAATGCCAGAATATGTTCAAACCATTTTTCAGATGAGAATTTTTTTGTCAAAGAAAAACTATTGCAACTGCCCAAAAATAAGTGGAAGTTGAGAGATGATGCTGTACCCTCCCTTAATTTGGCAAAATCTCCAATAACTCAAACATGTAAGTAGAAAGACCGTGATAAAAGAACCAAAAAAGGGATTTGGTTAAAAATATAAATAAAGAATGTGTGAAGGCTGTGTGCACTTTTTAAATATGAATGAAAACACAGTTTTGTATTAAGTGCAAATTTTTAATAAATAATTAAGCAGAGCGCTTTCGACCTTATAGGTCATCATCAGTGCTACTTGTCAGGTTCACAGTCAGCAATCCATCAGATTTCTGATGGATTGCTGACTGTGAACCTGACAAGTAGCACTGATGATGACCTATAAGGTCGAAAGCGCTCTGCTTAATTATTTATTAAAAATTTGCACTTAATACAAAACTGTGTTTTCATTCAAAAATATAAATGACATGTAAGTACTAAATTATTGATATACAGTGTGTTTCTTGTTGTTTCAATTATGCATGCTAGTAAATAAAATATGGAATTGTAATTGTATTGAGTTTTCGGGTTAGCTTAGAAAAAATACATTTTTACCTAAGAAAATCATGTTCAAATATTAACAATAATAATGGTGAATGTGGTGGTGTATCGGTAATGGGTACAATATATACAATAGAGCTAGAAACTACAAGTATCGGGAATAATAGAGACATTGCGACACAAACAACAAAGTACTTACAAATAATAAATAAGTACTTCGTATATATCCTTATATGTTTTCATATGAATTGTCTAACGTACCTAAGGTAACTAGCAAAAAAAAATGATTGACGAAATTCAACAACATTTTAGTTCACAAGAAGAATCTGAACTTTTGAACAAAGTAAGGGGTTTCAAAAGGAAAATTTATACTTGAAAGAACTACAAAAAGAAAAAGAAACAAAATAGGTTGAACCAATTTTTACTGAAGGGCAGCTTCGTAAGCTAAAAACTGGCAAGCAAATTCATTGGACTATTGCACATATCACTTCAGCATTATCTATATAAATATGCTGGGGGTCCAAGATCGTATCGCTTGCTAAGAAAAAGGGGCTATCCCTTACCTGCAGTTTCAATTTTAAGATGGGCAAGCAAAATAAATATACAGCCAGGTTAGTTATTTTAATAGAGTATTTAATGTTGCACTGCTTCTTTAGATTTGATAAGATGAGAGGTGCGATTACTAGTACCTGCTAAAACATTTTTTTGACATTTTAGACTTTAAATAACAGAAAATACTTTTTCTTGCCCACCTTGTTAATTTACTAAAATGACAGAAACAAAATGATTTTTATACATATACCTATATGTGCGTTTTAAGTTTTAAGCAATCATCATTCTTAGATTAGTATAGTACAGCCATATAAGGTGAAAAAGGGGGCAAACCTCGGAATGAAAGTTAATAAGCTATAAACTTGTATAAATCTTGTTTTGACATTTTATAAGTTAGCTCAAGAGTCTCATAGAATCTCATGTACGCGAGTCAAGATATTCAAGGTCAAAAGTCACAAAAATCGATTTTTTGTAATAAATATTTTGTTTCCTTTGTGCTAAATGACTTTTGTAGTTATTAGAGAACTTGTAGAGCATAAAATTCTCTACAAATTTGGTCTTAAGCAATATTTTATACAATCAACCGTTCTTGAGATAGAGGGCGAAGAGTGGAGGGCGCTCAGTCGTATGTATCATAACGCTAGGCCAACTGTAGTATCCAGTACGTAGTACAATTTATAAAGTTAATTATTTACTAAAAATACTATAATTATATTATTAACAAACCTTAATTATTTACTAATAAATAAATTATATTTATAAATTCTAATCATAAAACAACATCCGTTTAATTAAATAAACTTAGTTAATTTATGTTAATAATAAGATATTAAAATGAAATAGTTTAAATACATTTTAATTATGTTTGAATCTATCATAATTATATTCTAAGTAGGATAGAAATTAAGTATTTTTCCTTTAAATGTGTAAATTCTTGAATATACACCTATATTACATCTCGAAAAAGGGTCCCCTAATACGACCTTTTCTATTTATAGTAAGTTGGGACAGATGTTCCATTGTTAAGACCGGCTTCGTTTTTAAGGCGTCACGCTCTATACCAAGTCTATTGCTCAATTAAAAACTGTATCTTGGCAACGACAGATGTACGATTTTAAGTGTAATGTCCGATTTGTGTTTTATATGCAATTAGTCGCTTTCAGAAGGTGATAGTGTAAATGTTGTGCGTGGCTTATAAACTTAAAAACTGCAAGTGTTGAAAGAAATGACGGACACATAGAATATTTAAATACTTTATCTTCTGTGAATGTGCATACCGATTGTCGAAAAGTGTACATCAGTAAAACTTCTATTGCTGCATCAAAGCGACGCCTAGAAGAGGATGAACCATCGCCATCATCAAATCGACCTCGTAGGCAAAGAACTGAGGCTTTTGACTTCAAAACTTTATGCATGTTTTGTGATCAAGCAGCTGATGAAGCAGCAGAGATAAAAAAAAGAAAAGTATAAACGCACGATTAGTAAAGTGAGTACTCTTGAATTCAAAGGCAAAGTAATTAAAAAAGCAGAGGAACGAGCCGATTTGTTAGGAAAACTAGTAAAAGATCGCGTACTTTTTGAACATGACTTGATAGCTGCAGAAGCAAAATACCACGCCGTTTGCTATACTACTTTTTTAAATCGAATACCTTCTGCAGATAAAAAGCATCACGAAGATAATAAAGTCGTAGAAGCAATGAAAGAGATTTTTTTATATATAGAGAATAACGAGATTCACAATTTACATTAAAATAGCTCAAAGATGTCCCTACGGAGTACGTACCCGATGATAAGACAATCATTACTAAATTAAGAGAGAAATATTTAATTGATACACAGGCTAATATATTATCAAAAGCTTGGTACCACAATAAAAAAAGCACTCCTGAAGAAGAACGGTTACGGGTAGTAGAAGCTACTGCGGCGATTATTAGAGAAGATATTCGATCATCTATAGTTGAGACCAAGTCTTATCCGGTTTCAAGTAAAATGCTGGACGATATAAATGAAGAAATACCCAAAACTTTATTACATTTTCTAAAAGAAGTTATTTTGAAAAATAGAAAATGAAAAACGGATCATTTTTATCGCAGCTACTTAGGGCTATCCGTATTTCTTCATAGAAGATATGGATCTAAAAGGCTATTATATGTTCTGTCTAGCTTGGGACTTTCTGCTTCGTATATATACTGTAAAGTAAGAATTTTCAGCAGTTTATCACCCACAGCCTCGTATTTTGCCATCAGAGTCAGGTGTGCTAGTACAATATGTTGGAGATAATGCAGGTATAAATGTAAATACTCTGGACGGTAATAATACCCTTTATGTAACGAGAATGATAAAAATGTAACTCCAAAAAATGCTGTTATTTGCGATGAACGCATAAAAAATGCACAACTAAACCAAGTGCAAAAGATTCAGCAGGATTCAAGTCCAAATCTAAATGATGAACAACTACTAACTGAACAAAAGTTTAATGCAGTTGATTCTTTGTGGTTATATTGAAAGTGAAGAAATATCTCATCGTTGCCAGGGTGCAATGGATATCTTGAGCAGCTCACAAAAAATAATAAGGATTTTTCAACTTCTCGAGTTATGTTTCTTCCTTTTATTGATCATCCTGCTAGTAATTTGGACACAATTTACACCACATTATAGTGTGTTATAAATATTGCCAAGACACATTGACAGAAAACGTGTCTAATAACTTTTGATCAGCCCCTGTACTCGAAAGCACGTGAAATGGTAGCTGCGTCAGATGCTAACTCAGACTTGTCCAAAGCAGTTGTGAAGCTAGGAGGTTTTCATATGCTCAAGTCCTTCCTTGGATGCATAGGATATATAATGGACGGAAGCGGAATCAAGGAAGCTCTCGGTAAAATATATGCTACAAACTTTGTCGACAAAATGTTGGATGGTCACGCTTATTCAAGAAGTATCAGAGGTCATACACTATTACGACTTGCATTGTCGATGATGATTTTTGAAGACATGAAGATTGAAAGTTGTGTTTTGCATGAGTTAATTGAACAGATAACCACTCGCGATATTTCCTGCGAAAATGTAGAAAGATGTGCGGGTAACTCGAACTCATTAATTGATCAATTTCAGATTAAACTAAATGAGTTGAAAGCTCAAGGTCCCACAGCACAGTTATGGGTACAATATTTCAAAATGGTATCAATATCACTACATTTTATTCGCGCTGAAAGACTGTGACTGTTTAAAGAACATCTTAATGCAGTGCAAAAAATGCTTCCGTATTTTCACACTAGTGGTCGCTTTCCATATGCCAAATCGGCACATTTATATCTTCAAGATATGATTAAATTGGAAGATACAATGGATCAACAGACTTATGAAAATTTTAGAAACGGATTCTTCAGTCGAACGAACAGAAAAACTTAATTCTGGAACGTGGACCGACATGGTAATCGAGCAAAGTCTTATGAAATCTATGAAGACAGAAGGAGGAGTATCTCGGGGCCGTAGTACGCAAGATAATATTTTTTTTGTAAATGGGTATATGGCATATACGCCACGAATACTATTTGTGAGGAAATTGAGAAGTTTTGTAACATTTGTTTAGACTATGCGGAACAACACGTTGACAATACGGATTCACGAGTAAAAAGAGATAATATTGATGTAAGTAAACTTGTTGATTGGTTTACTCTTCATAATCCCTTTCCAAATTCGAAACAATTGGTATCTACAGCTTCTGGAATTGTGGGAAATAACCAGATTACTTGCCACAGAGCCCATGATATTGGTCTAGAATCGATGGCGAAAATAACTGGTTTGAACTTTAATGAGGTAAAATTATAACGTGTCGATAAAGTTCTACCAATTTCAGCAGTTAACAAACCCATTAAGATTAACAATTGTAAAGTTTCTGTTGATCCATTGCTACTCTTCCAGAGAATAACTGTGAACAAAAAGTTTTAAAGTAATTTGAAAGAATATCTACAATATGAAACGGAGTCCGTATCCGATATCTTTATTTGATAACACCGGCACGAGAAAAACCACGAAAGCAAAATTATATAACAATATGGCACCTGTTAATATCGAACTGGATGAATATAATGTAACATACATTATCGATGGTGGATTTCTTTTGCATCGCGTCGTATGGAGCAAAGATAACACTTTCTGCATTGTTTTAAATAAATACGTCAAATATTTGCAAACCCATTAGGGCTAAAGTATGGTTGTTGTATTCGACGGTTACTCAGGGTACTGTAAAAACATTAAAGCAATGGAACAACTGAGAAGAACTGCTGCTCTTTCAACATCTTACGAAGTTTGTTTTGATGAATCAATGATTGTTCCAATCATCCAAGAACAGTTTTTATCTCATTGATGTAATAAAAAAAAGTTTCTTGAAATACTTATTGAGAAATTAAAAACTGTTAACATCGCTACAAAACAAGCCAGAGATGATGCTGATGTTCTTATCATCGAAACAGCTATTGCAGAATTTGAACATCACAGGACTGCCGTCATTATAGGAGAAGATATTGATCTGCTAGTTCTTTTAATAGGACGTACTCAATCACATCAGCAAGAAATTTTCTTTAAAAAAATTGGCAAGGGTAATGTGGAGACACGAATGTATTCATCTAAAAGCTTCGACAAATATCCTTGTTCTAAAAGACATATTTTATTTTTGCACGCATTGAGTAGATGTGACACAACATCTGCGCTTTTTAAAAACTGATAATTATCAAAATGTTCGAGAAGTATTCCAATTTGGATCAATCAGCTCAAGTATTCCAGCAAGAAAATTGTCCTCCAGAAACATTGTTTGAAAATGGAGTACGTATCTTTTTAGCAATGTAATCTCTTCCACCTACAAGTGCAGCAGCTCGACAACACATCAATCGTGTCTACTACCAGATCCAAACTTGGTTAGGGAATGATTTAGAACCCCAGGCATGGGGATGGGTATTGCAAAGTGAAACCCTGGAACCGACATCAACATTATTACCACCAGCACCAGAAGAACTGATCAATACTATATTTTGCAATTGCAAGAAAGGCTGTGGTTCCAGTTGCGGGTGTAGAAAAGTAGGGTTGCAATGCTCTTCATTTTGTGGTCAGTGCAATGGACAAGCATGTCTCAACGCTTCATCATATCCTCATGATCTTGATGAAGCAAGTGAATATGTACGTGAAGTCCTTTAAGCTTTAGAGTCGAACATAACAGACAACGAGGATGATGATAATGAATTTGAAATTCAAGCTGAGCGACCAGAAGATAAAGACGATGATGAACAGGAAGAATATTAAGCTGCATGCTTGCCATTAATAATAAAAATAACAAGAAACAATCCCCCTCATATTTATTAAACTTAAATTGTAAAATATTTACGATAAAGTGATGTTAAATAAAAACGTAATTAAAATGTATTTAAACTCTTTCATTTCAATATCTTATTATTAACATAAGTTAACTATATATAATTAAACTGATGTCTTATTTATGATTAAAATTTATAAATATAATTTATTTATTAGTAAATAATTAAGGTTTGTTAATAATTATAATATTTTTAGTAAATAATTAACTTTATAAATTGTACTACGTACTGGATTCTACAGTTGGCTAGCGTTATCATACATACGGCTGAGCGCTCCACACTCTTCGCGCTCGATCTCAAGAACGGCTGATTGCATAAAATATTGCTTAGGACCAAATTTGTAGAGAATTTTATGCTTTACAAGTTCTAATAACTACAAAAGTCATTTAGTGCTAAGGAAACAAGATATTTACAAAAAAAGATTTTTCTGACTTTTTACCTTGAATATCTTGACTCGCGTACACGATATTCTATGAGAATTTTGAGCTAACTTATAAAATGTCAAAACATAGATTTATACAAGTTTATAGCTGAATTGACTTTAATAGGTTTGCTTATTAATCGTAATTTACAATTATAATTATTAATAATATAAATCAAAAAGAAAACTAAAACTAGAAAAAAGAAAAAGATATCGACATAATTTTTACCTAATATCCCATATTTCGTCAAGACCAGAATCCTCCTTAAGGGTACCCATCACTGACGCCGCGTTTCCTCGCTGGATAGCCAGGCTTATTCTTTGGGTGAGAAAACCTCGAGATTGTTCAGGAAAAATTCTTAAATTTATTTCAGAAACAAGTCTCTTAGCTTCCTCACCCCAAGGGCCCAGTGTCTCAACAGCAAATGGAACGAAATAAAATCTGTCTTTCAGATCTTTATATTTGACGTGTTTTTTGTTTTCCGAAATAAGAGCAGCAGAACCAAAAGATTTTGATGTTTTATCCAAATATGATTTTGCTAGAGTATAGTAGTTGTGTTTTAAATACAAATATTTTTATTTGATTTTCAGGTGTCTTAAACATGGCCATGGCCTAATGAAAAATACAACTTTAACAAAAATGGAGAGACCGTGTGCTCTTCTGTTCGATGAAATGAAAATACAAAGTATGTATAATTATGATAAACAAATTCATACAACTATGGCTCCAACCAAATATGTACCAGTTATTATATCTCGCGGGATATGTGGGAATTGGAAGCCGCCAATTTTTTTGATTATGACCGCAAAATGACAAAAAAACTCGTATTTAAAATAATATCTAAATTGGAGGATATTGACTACCCGGGATGTGCCCTTAATTGTGACTTGGGTGGAAGTAATAGAGGACTTTGGAATTCTCTGAATATTTCTGAAGAAAACACTAGTTTTAAAAATCCAGTGAGCCACAATATATTTGCAGATACATCACATATGATTAAGCTTTTGCGAAATCGTTTTCTTGACCAGGGTTACTTTTTAGATGGAAAAATAATTACTTCTAAACCAATTGTGGATTTATTGCAGAACACCAAAAATTGGGATTTAAACATTGCCCATAAGCTTATCGTCGACTTATTATCTGTGAAAGGTACAATAGAGAATAGTTTATTTATTATAATTAATACTTAACAAAACAACTAAAAATATATAACTACATTGTGTTTTAGGTGCTCAACGGCAAAAAGTGAAATACGCTACGAAGCTATTTTCCCATACAATTTCGAAAGCAATTTCCAGATTGGGTATGCTTGGTGTTTATGAAACAGAAAACAACTGGTCTGAATGCTCTGCTTTTTTAAAAGTGTTAATGACTGGTTTCATGTGTTTAATTCCCAAATTCCGCATCCAGAGTCAAGGAGGCGGGTTAAAGGTTTAAGATTTAGATTTTATTTCTTAGTTTTTTTAAATGCTTTTTTCTCTAAATTGATTGATATAATTTATCTTATAAGTCGCTTAACCATTCATGGAAATAATAAATTATACTAGGCTTCAAAAGAACAAAATGGAATTTTGAAAAAATATGGTGAAAGAATTGAGAAAAATAGGGACTATTACATTACTACCATTTCAAAAGGGAATCATTACTAGCATAGAATCTTTAAAGAAACTTTTTATTGACTTAAAACAGGATTTCAATATAAAATACTTATTAACTTACCAACTTAATCAGGATCCCCTGGAAGGACTATTTTTAATTATCCGAGCAATTGGAGGGTTGTACGACCACCCAAATGCACTTCAGTTTAAATATGGACTGCGTGATTATTTGATGGGCCTAAATGATCAAATTATATCAGATTCTGCTAATATAGAAGAGCAAACATACACCGCAACTAACCAACCAAGCACTAGTGAAACTATTCTAAACGGGCCTAACAATTTAAATTTTCAGTTTGTTACTGGGGAAATGTTTAGTGCATTAAATTTGTCCAAGGATGATGATGGTGAGAAAATAATATGTGGTGGAGACGAATAGACAAATATAAATTTGGAAGAAATACTCTGGGATGGCTTGGAAAATTTGGCAGGTTTCATTATATTCAGATTGAGAAAATAAGAGAATCTTGGCTATATTCCAGACTGTAACGAGGCTTTGTTTTCTTGGGTTAGCCATTTAAAATAAATAAATAAATAAATAAGGTCTTTATTTCCAAAAACAACATAGTATGAAGCGATACACAGTATAAATTAATATAAACATATTTAGTATTTTGGAAAATGCCGACGGTCAGCTGGAAGTGTAAGACTGATGCAGTCTGAACGCTTCCCCTGTTATTAACCTTAAGCAAAAAAAAAAGACACTAATAAAATGATTTATGCGATAACAAAGAATAGATGAGGCAAGAGAGATCAGACAGTCAGTCACCATGGGGCAGCTCAACGTTCAAAATTAATTAAGGGTGGCTCAATATGTTAGATAAACTATTGGCGGTTCAATAAAAGTTTTTTAACTGAAGGCGGTTTACAAAAACAGAGGAGTTTTTAATAAAATGCAACGAGCTCGACCACATATTTAACAATTATAATGGAGACTCACAAAAAATTGAAAAATCAAAACACCTTAAAAATTTCAATAATTTAGCAAAAAATGCCGATATAATTGATGAAGCCAAAAACCTCTTTTTAAGATGTAAAAAGTATTTTAAAATAAGAATGCTTAATAAAAATATTAAAAAAACCTCCAACATGCGAAAGCGCAAAATGACAAAAATAGTCAAAGAAATATAGACAGCAAATTTAAATTTTTATCTAGATATATATATGTTTTTTATTTTGTATTTGAATACTTTCAAGAACAGTTATAACCGTCGAATCATAACGAAAATTTCAGTAATAATTTTGAAATAAAAACATTACAAGCTAGCTTCCCTATATATCGCCATACGATTTTGTCACGCGGTGAAGTCATGCGCCTGTCGGTTCAAAATTCGTTTTGCTAGTGATCATATCTCTAGAGTCTTAGTATCATGAGTCCCATACGTATTATCCAATATGCCGATGATATGCGAGAATCATGGTGACCTGATATATCTAGAACAAAGGCAAAAGCTGCAATAACTAAAGTTGGACACTTTTTTGCGGCTAGATTGAGTTTTAACATAGATAAGACTGAAATACTTATGTTGTAGCATTTGAAATGCTACATTGCTTTTGAAATTACCTTTCAGTGCATTTGTTCTTCTTGACTAGATGGTGAAGGTGATTTTTTAGAAAATCTTGACATTACTTTAAGACAAACAGTAAATATCTCATAAAATCTTATTTTATTAAATTATTAATTTCTTACACAAGTAACAAGCATTTATGTTTTACAAGGATGTAGGTTATGCATTTTGGCATCCTTTTTTTATTCTATACAGTTCAACCCCATGGTACGCAATGTTGTGCGAGTCCAGAATGTCTTAATTTTATTTCTGCACTTGAGTTAATTCACCCTAAAAGAAAAATTGACCGTAATATATTCATTGTTTAAGTTAGCATTTCCTAAGAATATTACCTATATCATTGCGTGTACTTTAAGAACTATGTAACAACTGCCTCTAGAAAAAAAAATGCCTTTTCTTGTAGCACGTTTCTCCCATTTTAATTGTATATAGTAGATTTTGATTAATTGTAAGCTAAAATAAAATAGTAATTAATAACTGATTACTAATTCTAATCAACGAAGCGAATACTTTGTTTTTTCTAAGGCTACAGTGTCTGCAAGTCCAGAGAATCTTCCGTTTCTTTTCTTCTTATTTCCTAATATGATTGCCATTTCAAAACATCGTGTTTACATCTGGGAACAACCAAAATATAATTATGTCGAAGCAGGGTTTGAACGGCACACATACGGGCCGACGCGACGTCGAATGTTTTGATTGGTCCAATGTGACAAATGGAGTTCCAATTGTGAGGGGCAAAAGAACTTGATGTCGTGGGAGGTTTTTGAGGTGAATTTAAGAAAGGACAAGGTGGTTGTGGGGGACAGTCTTGGCCAAACAGTCTTGGCAAGAGAGGGCCGTTAGTTATAACCCTCGTTTTATAGATTGAATCTACTAGTTTGTGATTGTGGCAAAAGTCACAATGTGGCCGATGGTCGTTTTTTCATTTTGGTAACCCTCCAATGGGGATGAGGTAAGCAAAGCTTTTATGGTCCCCGAATTTCTTAGAGTGATTTGTACTGTTGTATTACAGGGTTTTTTCCCGGTAACGGAATAATTTTCGACAGTTGAAAGGATGTTTCATGGTGGATGCAACCCCCGGTCAATAGCTTTCTGCCCCTCCTATTAAAGAAATGTTATGAGACAGATGCAATTCCCCGTATCTGTTTTTCCCGCTACACCTTGCGAAGAGATGTCCCGAGAAGGATGCAACCCTATGTATGTGACTTTCCGCCACGCCTTCTCATGAGTTTCCATCTGAGACTTCGTCAACACCATAGAGTTTGAAGGGGTACTTAATCCAGGTGGTCCAGCCGCATCACCTCGATACAACCTTGGGACCATGCCGATCCACGTCTAGAAAGGTAGCTTTTCAGAGCTTTCTTCCTCCGTCAGGGTAGTCACCCTAAGCACTCAGTTCCGCGTGCTATGGTGGATTGTACTCCATTCTGTCTCTGGGTAAGGCCTGTACGCCGATTTTTGGTGATAATTGCATATATAAAATGTTAATTTATGAATTTATTATTATTACATAATCCCTTTTATTTAAAGCTTCGCAGTATAAAGTCTCCTGTGGACTAATGTAAATTGTGTAAAAATAAGTATTTAAAGGTAATATTATTACGTAATTACCCCAATTTTAAATCTGCCGTATTATGTTTTTTGATTACTGATGAATATAAAATTGTATATTTTTTTTGGTACCATGCGGCTTATCAAGTGAATATTGATTTAATAGAGTGTATAAAACTACTTTGGTAAGTTTTGTATCATTTTTCTTTAGGGTGTAGCGAAAAGGATCATGATTTTTTTTGGTATCTACCCTCGTTGCGTTACCTGATGGTTTACCTTATCTGTTTTATTAGGCTGTTTGTAGCAGGGTGTATATTTAATATTTACTAAACTGTACTTGCCAAAATGGTACTAAAAATATTTGATAACCTTTCATACTGTAATTTAATTTAAGTATCTACTACCCATATGTTCAAGTAGGTAACATATTTTATAACCAAATCTTTTAGCTGTCGACAAGCTTTACCCAAATAAGAATAAATATATTTTATTTTGGGGAATGGTTTGTTTTATTGCCTGCTAAAACACATGCAAAGAATTTTGTAACATTTTTTTAAAAATCAAATATCAGCTTAAGTTCTGAGTTTATTAAGCTGTAAGGGTATTTTTCTTTAACAAAAACTCAGTGGCGCCCTAGTGCCTTGGAAACCCTAAACAAAGAAGAGGAAAAGGGAAAATTAAAAAACCTACGGCCCATAAATGCTCCTGGCGAAAAGCTGCCGTGCACTTGTATCACTTCTGGGTAGTTAAATTTATCAATTTAACCACAGAACGCTGCAATGTTTACCTTAAAAGAACTGGAAGAAGTTATTTCAGTTCTTGGGAGTCACTCTTGACTCTAAATTAAGTTGGAAAGACTACATATCCGTTTTGTTTTCCAAGCTTTCCAGTATATTTTACTTGCTTCACAAGAGTTTGTTCCTTTTCATGTTTCTAGTGCTGCGTACATGGGAATGTTTCAGTCTAGGATCACTTATGAACAGCTTTTTTAGGGACAACCCACCAATTGGGTAAAGATATTTACAATGCAAAACACTGCTATACGTATCTTGGGTAAAATAAATCGAACAGATAATTGTAGACCTTTATTTAGGAAGTTTAACATCTTACCTGTTGCAGCACCCTACTTGTATCATTGTCTGGTTATATACGTCAAATCTCAACAAGCTACCCTCTGTACTATAAATTCTCGTAATGACTAGCCTATGAGAAATGGGAATAACCTCCTTATCCCTCAGCATCGCCTAGCCTTTACGCATAAAAGCTACATTGCTCTATCTTGGCGGCCCTTTAACAATCTCACCATGTGTAAGAAATTTACCAGTGAGCAGGTTTAAAGTTAGGATGAGGGCACTGTTGCTATTGAGCCTCAACCTTGAAAAACCCAAACCCCAATCCAATGATGAACCTAAGGTGGTTTAGATAGCCGAAGCAATACCTAATACTATAATTAATGTGGAAACCTGTGGTAATATTCAAAATGCAGAGTAAGTTTAAAAAGCAATACCTAATTGATGAACCCAGAAAAATAAAAAAATACGTTGGTATCGTGAAGATATTTCTTCTGCTATATCTCTTCGCAGTGTAAGTCCTAAGGCTTACAAATATTTAAGAACCAATAATTATCCCCTTCCAGCCCTGCCTACTTTAACAAGCTACGTTTCCAATTTTGATATAAGTCCTGAAATCTTAAAAAATGTATTATCTTCAATGAAAAAAAAAATCTTGTGATTGAACTGTAACGGACCGCATCTGTGTATTATCTTTTGATGAAATTTACTTATCAAATAGAGTTGATATTGACAAAAAGCAACAAGCTGTGGGGCCTCATAAAGCCTGTCAAGCTGTTATGGCACGTGGCTTGATTTCCAAGTGGAAACAACCCGTCTACTACCAGTTTGATCAGCCCATGACCAAAGAAATTTTGGAAGATATAATTTCAGAGCTATTTAAAGCTAATTTTATAGTTGTGGCAGTAGTATGCAGTGATATGGGGGCCGGACTTTGTGGCTTTGTGGTCCAAGTTAAATATTGCACATGATAAAAATAAGATTATTCATTTAATCAACCATGTGACAGTTCTTTCAAGATTTTTGTTTACGCGGATGTGCCACACCTAATTAAATGGGTGAGAAATCATTTATTTGGTTAAGGCTTCATCGTGGAAAATGATATTATTAATATTGACTACTTTCAAGCTTTGATTAATATTTCAAAAGCAAAATTGACTTTGGCTCATAAGTTAACAGAGTTCCAACTTAATGTTAAGGGAAGCAGTTCAAGTATTTCCGAATTCAGTTTCCAAAGCAATTGAATATGCCGGAGAAAATGGAGTTATGCCTCATGATAGTAAGTGGAGGAAGGCCGCTGAATGTGTGCAGTTATTTAACGACTGGTTTGATCTATTTAGTTCTAGATCCAAATTTGTAGGAAACTGTCCAACAAGAAGTGGATTTGGCACAGTTTTAGATGACCAAAAAAACTGGTACATCAGATGTCAAACTTTATTAATTCCATGAGATTTGGAAAACACAAAAATTTGATTCCGTTCCAAAAAGGCTTACTAACAGATCTCTTATTGGGATGTTTGTCTACTTAAAAGAAAAATATCAAATTGAATATATTTTAACGTCTCGATTAAACCACGACGTCCCTTGAAAATTTTTTTGCATATATACGAGGAATGGGTGGTCCAAATGGTCATCCTTCCCCAATGGATTATACATATCGCTTAAAGCGGTATATTCTGAGTAAAAATTGGGCAGCTATTTTCACGGAAAATAGAAATACCATGGAAGCTGAGGATTCATGTATACTGAGCGTGTTAAATGAAACAGGGCCATCTACTAGTAAAGATCAGAGACTGAAGAGATTTGTTTAAGACAGAATGACTGAAAGAGAAAAATGTGAAGAAGAAGAACAGATCTCTAACTACTTTATTGAACCGGATTATTTAGAAGATGATATTATTGGAACGGAAATTTTGAATTTTATGCAGAATTTTGAAATTAAAGAAAAAATTTCCCTCGAATGTTATAATATATCGCAGGATATGTAGCATATAAATTTAAAAACAAATATTCTCTTGGGATCCCCACTAAACAACTAGATGCATCTGGAGCACCTGATTGGCTACAGAAAATTTCGAGACCCAACCCAACCAGAGCGACGTGGCATCCCTGGTGGGGACTAAAAACCGCGAAATGCCGGAGGCTCCCTGCTACTCTGGTAGGTTTGGGCAGGTAAATAAACCTGCGGACCCATTCACAAGCGCCCCTGCCTCACCGTATGATAGGATCCGAGATGAGCTCCAAAGGAGTCAGGATAGAATTAAGATAGAAAGTAAGATCACCAACCCAGACCAACCGTTAAATCCTCAGTTTGTGGAGTCACAAGTAATGATAGCCCGTTCATTGAATATGATAGATGAAGCGTTGGGAGGGCTAAAAATGTTTCAACGGTCCATGGTGAGGGCCATCTTCAGTGGTCTTCCACAAGAGGACCCCCTTCTATTCTTGCATGAGATGCAGGATTATTTTACAACCAACCGCATTACTGAGGATAGAGAACGGATAAAAATCGCCAGCGAGCGTCTGTCGGGATCGGCAAAGACAAGGCGGCCCTACAAGGCTTCGCGATCACGTACGGAGACTTTACGTCCCGATTGAATCGACGATTCAATGACCCGGCCATCCTGGCCGAAATTAAGGCCACCTTGTACGGCTAGAAACAAGGACAAAAAGAAAAGGTGGAGACATTCATGTTACAGAAACGTGCATTGTTTCAACGGGTGGTACCGGACGGAACGGATCAAGATTGTGTCCAGCTAATCGTACCTCAATTGGTACCGGAATTGAGATGGCGGCTATGACGCGCTTACGTTCCTCACATCGAACAATTATTATCACTTGCAGCGGCTATCGACGACGATCTGGCCGCAGAGCGAAAGGTGGTGATAAGAGCGCCGGAAAAGCCAAAGATCCCTGTGGAAAATGTCGGGGTAACAAGAGAATTTGTTAGGACTGAGAAACAACCAACGAATCTTCGGCCCTGCCGATTCTGCAGGGGAAAACATTTAGACCATCATTGCCCTAAGCGAGCTATTGACAATCAACCGTACAATAGAAGGGTGAATGCAATAGGCGAAGAAGACAATGAAGATACCGATATTGATCGGCCATCAACTTCAAAAAACTAATTCAGGACTTGCCCCGGCCGAAGAAGGCAAGTCCTGCGGGAGGACAAGAAAATTCGGAAAATAATAGGATCTCTAACATATACGTAATAAATTCAACTAGACCTGTGATCACGGCCAGAATAGGGGAAGCAGTTTATGAGGCGCTGATAGATACTGGGGCAGACTTATGCTTATTATGAGCTGAAGTCGCGCCCAAAAAGCTGCAGAAACCCACAGAACAACGACTAACTCTGGCCGTGGACGGTAGTTGTGCAGAGGTGACTGGAACTACCTTGATGCAAACGAAAATAGGTACAAGCACCTACTCAATCTTATTTCATGTGGTGAGGGGACTGTCAACCAGTATGATACTGGGTACACCTTTCTTAGAAGAAGAACAGGCAATAATAGATTATACCCGTAATTGTATCTATATGGGAAAGGGGAAGCGCTAAACAATATTTTGGAAAATCCCCAAAAAAGTAGTCCCTGTCAGGATAGAACTTCCGGAAGTAGACCTGGCTTAACCCAGGAAACTTCAAGATCTGCTGACGGAATTCCAGGACGTATTTGAAGTAGGATTAATACAACCCACCACGCGACCGACGCAACATATGAACAATCTAAAAAATAGGAAGGTAGTAAATCGGAGGTACTACCCGATGAACCCCGCGAAAAGAAAGATTTTATATGGACAAGTCCAGGCAATGCTATAGGTTGGAGTGATAGAGGCTTCTCAGTCAACCTACTCCTCGCCTCCGGTGTTGGTAACGCGGCCAGGAAAAGATCCACGGTTCTGTGTAGATTACAGAGAACTTAATCTACTTACGGGGGACGAAAGTTCAACGTTACCTAGAATCCAGGACGCTCTGAAGTCGTTGGCGCAAGCTAAGTACTTCTCAGTACTGGATCTTAAGAGCGGATACTGGCAAATACCTATGGAAGAGACCAGTAAACCATTTACAGCATTCTCAACACCGGACGGAGCCACATACCAATTTCCTCCCTCCACCTTCCAGAAGTTGATGACTTCGGAAGTGTTGGCTGGTCAGATTCAAGATTTCGTTCAGGTTTACCTGGACGATATAATAGTATACTCCGATACCGAAGAAAGTCACTACGATCATCTGCGCCAGGTCCTGGAGCGTTTGCGCATACATAACCTGAAGGTTAGCGCCAAAAAATGTCAACTATTTAAGGATATCTTGGATTACTTGGGTTACAGAATAAGCGGCAGATAAACCAAACCAGAGGAAAAGCATCTGGAACAGGTGCGAAGCTTTCAGGAGCCACGTACTAAGAAACAATTGCAATCATTCTTAGGAATACGTAATTGGGTGCGTGAGTTCGCGCCTAATTTGACAGCGGTGACGGCACCCTTAACGGAAGCATTAAAAACAAAAAAGGGGCACTTCAAGTGGACACAGGAACAGAAGAACGCGTTTTTGAAAACCAAAGACGCCGTAGCTAACGCACAGGGATTAAGCCGACCCTACTTCGAAAAGACGTTCATTCTGCAGACAGATGCGTGGCAAGTAGGTATGTCGGCAGTGCTATTCCAAGAAGGCGATCAGGAGGAAAGAAATATCGTCTCCTTCGCCAGTGCTAAATTTCAGGACACCCAGAGAAAATATCATGTAAACGAGCAAGAGTGATTGGCTCTAGTATGGGCGGTGAAAACATAGCGAGACTACCTCGAGGATAAGCCATTTATTGTCCGTACGGACAGTAAATCGCTTACTTGGCTGGCCAAGTTCAAGGACTCTAAAGCTAAGCTTATTAGGTGGGCTCCGTTGCTGCTAGAGTTCAGCTTTGAGCTGCAACACGTGCCCGGGAGCCAAAATGAGTTACCGGACTTCCTCAGTCGAAATCCTGAGGTGCAGGAGTATTATGGCGAACCAGATGACGGGCGATTGCTACCGCCAGATTCTTTCAGGATGACAAATACAGATAATGTGTGCGCGATCGTAGAACCAAATGTGGGAGAATTATACGAAAAAATCGCGCGCACTCAGGATCAGGACAAATTCATCCGTCAGACTAAAGCAATCCTGGGCTTGTTAGAAAGACAAGAACCAAGCACCCCACGACAACAACAACTTGTGGACCAGTTTGTCCTGACGGAGGGTCTGCTATGGCGACGAAATCAGCAAGGCGATCGGCTAGTGGTCCCCAGGAAACTAACTCAAGTGGTGATATACATTTACCACGACAATGCGTCGCAATGCCACCCCGGAGAACAAGAAACGGTTAGAAAAATCGCTCAAAGATATTTCTGGGGTTGTATGCATGCGGAAATTCGAGAATACGTCCACAGTTGTGTATTGTGCTCTGTGTGTAAGACACAACAGCGACAGGGACAAACTCCCATGCATGCTCGTAGTCCACAACAACCATTTGAAATGATCAGTATAGATATACTTGGACCATACCCTGAGTCAGTAGGAGGAAAGCACAAATATATAATTATGGCGGAGGACGTATTTTCCAAGTGGGTGGAGGCCAAAGCGTACCCAGCGGTA
This sequence comes from Philopedon plagiatum, assembly GCA_963971165.1. Lineage (NCBI taxonomy): Eukaryota > Metazoa > Arthropoda > Insecta > Coleoptera > Curculionidae > Philopedon > Philopedon plagiatum. Next base: position 36,529,575 of record OZ020193.1, on the reverse strand, counting down.
GAATCCTGAGATGTCATTGAGTTTATCCAGACCGAGATCATTGCCAGATTCGGCAATCCTAGCTCAATCGTGACGCGAAGGTCTTCACCAGCGATAGAATGCGGAACTTCTGCCAAAATAAAAATATAAGACAGCTTTATTCAAGCATTTATCATCAACAGGCGAATCCGGTCGAAAGACGAGTGCAAGAATTGAAGAAGGTACTACGCGTGTTGTTATGTAACAAAAGGGAAGTACTGTGGGAACTAGTGTTGTAAATATCCGTATTCATTAGATATCCGAATCATACGGAATCGGAATCAGCTAATATCCGTATCCATTATCCGAATACGAATCCATTTCTTGACCCGCGCGACAGCGGTTACAGATCATGTATACGTATGCATGCAACAGACTAAAACATTTTCTATCCGGATACACGGCTAGGTAGGTCGATGCGGTATCGGTATCATACCATTCGAAGTCGAAGTTTAGGGATAAGAAGGCACCGCGTCGCGCCGTTCTCGTTTGAATTCGGTTCGGGTGAGGCGGGACTAGTTTAACCAATGGGTCTCATCTCATATGATACCCGTTACCCCGATAACTATGCCATCTTTTTTTAGGAAATGTCATTAGAAAGAGAAAGCACAATATCAAATATGCCAAATCGCAGACCGTGTTGTTCGCTTACACTCGATTCCGATTCCGTTTTCTCTTTGCACTTTGCATTAGTAACCACCCGATGCGAATTTATTTTGATTCCGAATCCGTATTCAAGTTCTCGGCCGGTTCCGGATAATCCGGATTCTTTTAATATTCGGATCCAACGGATTTTTGGATACGAATCCTTACATCACTAGTGGGAACAATGCTTACCCAAGGCGCTACAGGTGCTAAGGAGTCGTTTGAACCGCGCGACCGGGGAGATGCCTTCGGCCGTGGTACTGGGATATGAGTTAGCCTGCCCAGGTGAGTGGAAAATCAAATGGGCCCAGGCAAGAGATTTCCCATCCAAAAGACAAAGGAAAGGTAAACGGCGACAAGTATACGAGCGTCAATTAAATTTTCAGAGACGAGAATATCATGATGAAACGCCTCCCTCTGTACAATTTAAAGTAGGAGATCAAGTGAATGCTCGTCAACGAGCGTCAAAAGCTTTTGCACCCGCCTGGACTGGACCGCATGAAGTAGTGAAAATTAATGGCGACACCACGTACGAAGTACTGGTGAACGGCGTGCCAGTTAATATCCACGTAAATGATTTAAGACCAGTGCGATCGGAAAATAACGTCGACCTGGACCAGAAGGTCGATTATGAACCCGACACTGATTACTCAGAATCTGAGTATGAATTCCCGGCTAGAGAGGAAATTGAAGAGGAATCTGGGAATGATCCTATTATTCCGATAGAAGAGTCTGTTCCCGTAGAAACTTAGACGACCGAGGCTGCCTTGGAGGTGCCACTCGCACAACCACGAGTGGCGGTAGGGCTCTTGGAACCTCGAGAGGTGCCAGAGGAAGGACGGGCTAGTGAACAACGATTAAATAGGATAAATAAGGAGGTAAATAACCTCGAACGGCGAGTCAAGGCTTTCACCGGCATAAGGAACGACAAGAACTACAAGTATCTCGAGGAGATGCTTACTAGGCAATTACTAGCCGTAGACGACGTCGAAACCCTTGGGCTCGCGGTGATTAAGCTATACCGAAAAGAAACAATTAACAATATCGAAATGATTATAGCTCTGCTAGAACATCCAAAGCAGACGCCAGAATCTGAGAATGTAAGCCGGAAGCTGGCCTTCAGGAAATAACATTAAGTAAAACTAACCAGGAAGTGGTTAGACTAGAACAAGTCAAAGCTTTCAGAGGTCTCAAGGATGATAAAAACTACCGACACCTCGAGGAGATGTTAACTAGACAATTGCTAGCGGTAGATAAGGTTGAAACCCGGGGACTGAAGGCTGTGAGAAAAAATCGGAAGAACATTATTAACAACATAGCAAGGATACTAGCCCTATTGGAAAATCCAGATGTGATTCGTGTGTCCGAGAGCCCTCCTCCGCAAGTTAGGAGCTTCTCTCAATTACAACGAGGACGTGTACCGGAAGGTAGACCTCTAAATTTAGGGCATCGCCCACAGGTTCCTTCAGAACTCGAAACAAGTACTAAGTACTATTATAACTCAAGCCTTCAGCGAGGCACAAAATTGCCTACCTCATTCGGTAACTCTTGGGGTCAGCTTTTCAAGCTCATAGACGAGTTTTGGGAAGTTGTTCTCAAACAGTTCTGAATGGTCTTACAAAAAGGGGCTGACAAAATTCTTTGCATAGTTCGAACCCCTTTTCAGACCCTTTCTGCGCCTAGAAGAGGGGGTGTTGTGAAACTGGCTTCACAAAAATAAAAATGAGTCTCTCCAGACAAAGAAATTTTTTTCGAGTTTCCCAAGGTGTTATTCAATGAAATTATGCATGAAATGCATAAAATACTCAAATACAGCTATAGGGATGTTGAATCTTAAACACCCTATAGAAATAGTTACACAAATTTTACAAACCGATCCTATTCCGGTGCTCGCTGACGAGAAACAAAAAGCGCAACGGCTGTCAATTACTATTTAAGATACGGTTGACTCCCTTAACAAGCTCCGCCCCTTTATCATCAACGAGCGATTAGGAAAGATACTGGCTGAAAACAGAAATGCGATTCCCGCCAAAAAATGGCTATAAATACGCGCGCTGTGCATGGCAAAGCATGAGTTTTCAGCGTGCAGCCAAGCAGTAAACTACGTGAAGTAATCAGCCAGGTGTTCGCAGAGACGTCGAGGGAAAGCAAACTCCGGCGATCTTAAAGGCGGCATCAGGGACGTTCTGAAGGGAATATACGATTACGACTCAGCGAGATTACGGAAAATCAGCTTCGTTCCGAGGAGAAGAGCTGGGATAAACTCATCAATAAGAAATCTGCAGGACATAGCAGGGTCGTTAGATCTTCTTGTGCGCTTCAAGAGTCTCGTGCGTACCCGAGATATCGCGAATCTACTTCAAGCATTTTAATCCTCCGGTTCTTTATTGGTATCATCTATATACCGATTTGAATCGCAGGGTTGATTTGGTTTGAGCCGGCTTGGCCCAGTGATGTAAAATACCTGGGAATCCTTCATAATCCCTAGTGGGCTGTCGATCTAGGGTACTGGCCAAGTTGGTAACGAGACTTAACTCTGCAAGTGTTAAGTGAAGTGACCAAGCAAAGAAGAAAAGAAAATATAAAAGAAAAATTCACGGTCGCGAGTCAAGCTAAGCGTTCGAAAGCCGCTATCCAGGAGTTAGGGAAGGCTTAGGTACGGATCGCTAGCTAGAATAGCCACACTTCGTCCCAATGCCAAGGCAACACTGTCCTCGAACTGGAGGCGGTGTCCCGGCTGCGGTGGGAATAAGAACATCTAATCAAAAATATCTCGTCGCTAAACAAAAATTCGTATTTTCGACACCCAGTCATTAAACGGTAGGCCCCTTTTTAGGTGTCGATCTACCGTAGAAAAGCGGGGTTTTTGCGCGAGCAAACAGTCTCTAAATTAGTCCACACGGGACTTCAAGGGCTTAACCCAGAATTTCCGAAAAAGGCATAAAAAACCTCGTTGTCGCGCGTTCGTGAAAACACCCTAAAATCGGCGAAAAAATAGATATTAAACTCAGGGATTAAAATCAAATGCTCTCTGTCATTTTATCGCTTGGGTCGCGAAATCTAGGATAAATAAAAATAATCATAAATCGGGAGCGACTTAGAAAAATCGACCCCGATTTTCGATACAACTTTCTAAATTTCATTTTCAATTAACTTAGACCTAGAGAAGGGCCTCTGCTGTCAAGGGTACCATCCCTGCAAGTCCTTTAGTTCCGGGAGTTTTGAGAAATTTCGAAAAAATCAAACGTTGACAAAATTAAATCCAATTGTGACGAAGGGCGTTAAGTTTGTCCCCAACTTATAATAGTGCCCTTTTGGTCGATTTAGTAGCAGAAGAGCCCAAGCTGTGAAACAAAATCAATTCTTTTGTAAAAATATAAAAACCGCGATTTGTTGAAAGATAGGTTATTTAAGAAGTGCTAGGAGTGACTGGTCGCGACTCGGTAGCCACACGCGTACTTGCCTTTTAAATAACATGAAGGTGAATATAGACGCTCATAAGTGGAATTCACGAAAAAGGACTAACCATAAAGTGTTAGCTATATAGTGTAACATACTTAATTAGGGAAAGTGCTATAAAGCAGCGGCTATTGTAACAGTCATAAGAAAATATCTTAGAAGTTTAAGGTCCCTTAGCTATTAAATCGGGACTAGATATTAAGATTTATCCGGCGTAGGAAAATTTTAGTTTGTCACACGTATGTAGATTTAAGGGGGTCGTGAGACATTACAAACAAAAAACTAAGACTTAACCCTGAAATTTAAGTTCAAACAAGACAAACGTCAGACAATAAAAAAGTATTAGCCCTCCGCGCAAAATTTCAGTTTTGGGTAGTCACAACTACCCAAGTAAAAAATTGCTGGACGTGCCCGTGCCAGCGTTCTGATCTTATAGAACTCTCTCCAGGACGATCCGGGCTTCGTCCCAACCTGGAAAGACTTTCTAAACAAAAAATTCCTTTTAAAATTTTTTTAACATTATCGTCACCTCACTCCGTTCGTTGACTGCTAGCGCCTTCCTGCTAGCGGGGAAAAAGGAGGTGGGTTCACCCTAGACAAAGACAGACGCGTTGTCTGTCCTTGTCCATTCAGTACATACGTGTACCTGGCATCCCTGACATACAGAAAAAAACAAAATGGATAATTTAGGCCCAAGAGGCGACGGGGCTTCCGTGCCTGATTCTTTTGTGGGGGCGTTCGATACGATCGACATGACGGATACTATCGAGCGCTTCCTGGAGCGGCATGGGGACCTGGATGAAGGGAAAATTGCGCACAAGGCAAATTGCAATTACGAACAACCCTGGGAGGGGATTCAGAACCCTTGGGAAGGACATTCAATGGGACAAATTATACAAAATTTATTCAATACTTCAGGGGAAAACGGTGAAGTGCAGGACGGCTTCCCCGGACATTCATTTTCGAGATTACTGATAAACAGTCTCTTCAGAACTGAAGCCGGGGGGACCGTGCCTCTCTATCAACTATCACCGGGGCCCCATTGGGGGGTTCTGGGGATACCGAGGGTATTAACGCTCTAGATGGGGGAAAAGAGCGAGAGTATCCACTAAAGAAATGAAATGTTTTTTAAGGGTTTTCATTTTAAGCGGTTACGTAGATGTTACTAGAAGGTATTGTAGAAAACAGGAGTGGCATCAACAATATCCTAGTGACCAAAGCTATATCAAGAGATAGGTTTTCTTATATTATGTAAATTCTACATGTTTGCAATAATGATAATCTTGATAAACAGGACAAGTATGCTAAGCTTCGCCCTCTATTCAGTCTTCTAAATAAAAGGTTTTTGGACTTCGCACCTTTGGAGCAACAACACAGCATCGACGAAGCAATGGTGTCATATTTTGGAAGACACTCTTGCAAGCAATTCATAAGAGGCAAGCCAATACGATGCGTTTCGGATATACAGTCTGGTTTTCTCCATATCAGGGCGCATCAGAGACTCTGCCTAATATATATAAAGAACTTGGGTTAAGCGCAAGCATAATCCTCTAGTATGCAGATGTTCTTAGCTCCAAATGGCCTGATATTCACTTTCAACTGTTTTTTAATATCTTCTTTACCTCGATCCATTTGTTTCATGAAGTAAAAACAAGAGGGCTAAATGCTACAGGAACTATAGGTACGCGAAAATCGTTCGCTAAAATGCCCACTTTCTAGTTCTTCTGTAATGAAGAAATCGGAAAGAGGACAGTTTGACTATCGACTGGACAAAGATACTGCTATCGTTGTATGCCGATGGAATGATAATAGCGTTGTCACTATTGCATCTAATTTTATGCCAGTTTTTCCTCTAAGCTATGTCAAGCGCTATTCTCAAAAGGAGAAAAAACATATAAAAATTGAACAACCCAACATCATAAAATCCTCCAATACCTACATGGGCGGTGTAGACAGGGGAGACCAGAATATTAGTCTGTATAGAGTCTCCATGAGAGGGAAGAAGTGGTATTTTCCCCTGTTTGCGCAGTGCTTGGATATGGCCAATCACAATGCGTGGCAACTGCATCGGGCTCAGGGGGGCAAATTGGATCAGTTGGAGTTCAGAAGAGCGGTTGCTGGAAACATCTTAGAATCGAATCAGAAAGATCTCAAAAGAGGCCCATCAAAGTGAAATCCGCATGAAACTGCTCACTCGAGGTTCGATGGAATGAACCATCTGATAATATATCAAGAAAATCAACTCAGATGTGGAGAATGCCACAAGAAGGTGCAATTTCGCTGTGAGAAATGCAATGTGCCATTCCACCCAAACTTTTGTTTTAAAAACTACCACACCCTTGAGCTATAGTTTATTTGTATTATTTTTATAACTGTATTTTTATTATAAGTTATGCTATAAAATAAAAAATTTAGTTCAGTGGCAGTAGTTCATGTTACTACCGTTCTTTTAAAAGAACACCTCATATTTCTGAACTAGCTATAAAACATCCAATAATTTATTTTTTTTTTGTGCATTTATAAAGGAAACCATATAATATTTGTAAGAAAATATTTAAAATGCTCAAAAAAGTTTCAGTAACATCTGGGTTAAGTAAAGAGAAAGAAATATTTCATGAGTTAGCTCAAAGAACTGTAGCTGGATTTCAGAACACACCAGTGCCATTTGAAGTAATTCTTTGCTTGAGTAGAACACGAACTCGCATTAGATTAAGGGACATCAACCGAAAGATCAGTTTCAACAACTGCCAAAGAAAGCTGAAAAAAAGCTGTCAAAATTCACAAATAAGAAATAAGTAAACAGAAACTAATGTATTTATATATTAGTGTTATTAAACATTTGTCCCGCAAAATTTTTAATTTTAACTAACGTAGTAATTTACTTATGTAGTATTCAATGATTTTTGCGTACAAGACCTTCATTAATATTGTGTTGTTAAAAATAATTACAATTTACAACTTTGACGTGCATACTGCATATTATATATACCTTCTGTCTATTCAAATGTTTTATTCACTCTGTTATAGCCTTTATATTTCCCTCATGATTATTATGATATATACATAATTATATAGGGTATAATTAATATATATGTTTTCTTTATAGCCAGTATTATAGCCTTTAAACGTTTAAGCTGCTTGTTACCTACAAAATGCAGAATTTAACTCATAAATGAGCCGCTTATTTTGAAAGTCGTATAAGTCAAACATTTTAAAAAATGAGATTAAGTCATTAATGTCTAGCAAAATGTCCAATCTGTTTATTATAAAAGTGGCGTAAGTCATTATTTGCTTATTCACCGATAGATGGCGCAGCAAATTTGCGCGCCTAACGCTATAGAGCAGTTGTTTATTTTGAAAGTGGAACTAGTGCCATGTACCACTTTCATAATAAACGAAACTGACGATTGCCGATGACGTTATTAAAGATTCGGTCACAGATAGAGCTTATTTTTACCGATTTTTTGTTTGTTTAAACCATAGTCGTGTATGTCTTATAGAAGAACAATACTTAAAGTGCTGTTATTATGAATCTGACGACACAGGTGAGTAGAATATCTAAAAAAACATTATGTTTTACCGTTAAAATACTTTTTTGTTGGTTATGTTGCAATGTTTATATTTTCCTTATACCCGCAATACAGATTACAATAAAATATTACTGGTTCAAATTAAATACCAAACTCCCCTAGGATTTTTTTACTTTAACTGGCTTTTTTTTGAATAATTTTAACTTTTAAATTTTATTACTAGATTTCAGATAATATGGATAATAATATTCAGGATACAAGCTTCTCGGACAGCAATAGTCAGCCAGCAGTAGATAGAGAGGTGGCTGAGGCATCGACATTTTGTAAAGGAAAAAACAGGCTAAAAATGAAATTATTAACGGACAGAGTGATAAGTTTAACTTAGAGCTGTCATCTGATGATTCGGGTGAGTAAAGTAACTGAAAGTTTGTTTATATTTTAATAATAAAATATCCGCATCTTGTTTAATTTGTTATGTTTGTATTTTACCTATTCTGTTGCCGGTAACTACATGATATATTTTAGGATTTGACATTGTAATAATACATTAATTGCTGTTTACCAAACTGTAGCAGATATCCTATTTTGTTTGATTGGGTTCTAATTACGTTCAGGGCAGTCACTCCTATCCTCCTATAGCAAAAGTCATTCTGCAACTTCTGCAGATGAAGAGGTACCTGTAGCATCAACATCTCGAAAAGGAAGAAAAAGAGCTAGAAATGAGAACCTTTGGGAACAGAATAATAGAAAATATAAGCGCAATCATGGCTAAGAATACACAACAGCCAAAGGAAAAAAATGCAGGCAAAAGTATTTGAACATAAAGATTGCTCCTATATTAAAAATTGCACGTAGAATTAGTTTTGATGCAAGAAAAAAATTATTTGAAAAGTTCTGGAGAAGTGGGAATTTTCAAGAGCAAAATTTATTTTTAAATTCACCGCCAGTTGATTAAGGTTCGCCGACCAAGAAGCGACAAACCGATGAAAAGGGATGTCACTATACATATTACTTAACAACGGATAATGTAACGGTGAATATCTGGAAACGGTTTTTCTTGGATACCTTTGAGGTGTCAGTGGGGCGTTTGGCTAGACTTTAAAAAAACGATAATTCCAATTCCGACCTAAGGAGAAAGATGGAGGGTTCTTCGCGGAAAACTGCTGATAATCTTCTAAAATTTGGTCGAAATCACATAAAAAGTTTTCCTTCTTTTGAAAGTCATTATATCCGTGCTCATAATCCAGCGCGAAAGTACTTAGATCCGAACCTAGACTTAAGAAAAATGTATAATCTTTATCTTGAAGCTTGTAACGGAAATAATTTATCACATATTAAGGAATGGACTTACAGAAAAATTTTTAACAAAGAATTTAATTTGCATTTTCATCAGCCTAGGAAGGACACATGCCAGAAGTGTGAAATGTGGAAACTCAAAATACCGGTAATGAAAATGAAAAACAAAATCTACTACAGGAACATGACAAACATTTGAGAAATTCTGAACTTGCTCGAGAATCGATGAAAAAAGATCAGACAAAAGCACAACAAAATCCTGAAGATAATTTGGCATTAACTTTTGATTTACAAAAGGCACTACCCTATCCAAAACTTACTGTATCTGTCGCTTATTACAAACGGAATATGTTGGGTAAACTACCTAATAATTGGCATTCCCCCAATTATTGGCATGGTGCCTTTTAAATGTATTTTTTTAATATTGGTCTTAGAATCCCTTAAATATTATTGTTTTTCTTAAATCCGGCAACGTTTCATTTGTATGTCAGTTTTTCCCGCCAATCTACCGATTGTGTGTGTTAGCAAAATAAGTGTTAAAAATTTTATGTCTTAAATCCCGTCAAATTCTAACAAAATTTGTAAGGTAAGTGCCTTCTTTTTTTCATTTCAAATGAGTAATTTGCATGTTATACGTATGGCGGTTTTTTTCCACTTATTAGATAAGTTGTCTTAGTTTTTTAGATGTGTTTTCTAACCTTAAAATGCATTTTTCTTATAAATATTAACCTGCCAATAACTGGGTCGCGTAAACGTTCGAAATCTAATGATTGGCAGGTATGCCAATGAGTAGAGCTGAATGCATATTTTTAAAATCTAGTTATTGGCATTAAGTAGGGTTGTGGTTTTGATAAGCTTTTTTTCTGGTTTTCAGACATACGGAGGTATCATTGCATAATGCCGAAAGTTAAAGAAGGTTCTAAGTACCATAAACGATACACTGAAAAGGATATTACATTAGCACTTAACGCAATTAAAAATGGGGTTTCAAAAAGTGAAGCTTCCAAAACGTATGGCGTTCCCCGGACCACAATCCAGTTTCGGCTTTCTAATAAATTTAGAAAAATTCGCCATGACCCACCATCTATCTTAACGCCCACTGAAGAAGATGTTTTAGTAAAGTGGATCCTAGAATCTCAAAAAAAGGGATTTCCACGTAGAAAAGAAGATGTTCAACTCTCTGTGAAAGAGTTTCTTGACCACAATAAACGGAATACACCTTTTGTTAATAACTTGCCTGGCCACCATTGGTATGAATCATTTTTACGGCGCCATAGCGAATTGACAGAAAGACAGCAGAAGCAGTTACGCATAGCAGCGCTTGTATTTCCCCTGGTGACCTGAAAAAATGGTTTTCAGACATAGAATCATACCTAAATTCAAAAGGATATGATTCCATTTTAAAGGAGCCACAAAGAATTTTTAACGGAGATGAAACGTGTTTTTTACTAGGGCCAAAAGAAACAAAAGTTTTGGCACCGAAAGGATGTAAAAATGTGTACGAGGTTGACAGAGCAGTCGCGAAAGCAAATTTGACAGTGATGTTTACCTTTTCGGCTTCAGGAGAAACTACCCTACCAATGATAATCTATCCGTACAAAAGATTACCTGCAGCGATTTTCCAGTCAGTTCCCGAAGGTTTTGAGATCGGCCTTAGCGAAAATGGGTGGATGAAATCCGAAATATTTTATGAATATATCAGTAAAGTGTTTCATCCATTCTTAGTAAAAAAAAAATGTCAATTTCCAGTGGTACTTTTTATCGATGGACATAAGTCACACTTAACCCTTCAGGTGTCTAATCTTTGCGAAAAACTTCAAATAATATTAATTGCTCTCTACCCAAACACCACCAGAATACTCCAACCAGCCGATGTTGGGGTATTTAAACCAATCAAAATGTATTGGAAGCGTGCAGTATTAGATTGGAGAAGAGAAAATCCCAACGATCAATTGACCAAAGAGAAGTTTGCTCCAATTTTAAAAATAGTGGTTCAAAATATTAAGCCTTCTAGTATAATTAATGGATTTAGAGCAACAGGTCTTTACCCTTTTTCATTTTCAGCTATAGATAAGACAAAGTGTTTGGGGAAGCGAAAAGATCATGATGAACCCGAAATATTCCAAGAAGAACCTAACAGCTCTATTGACAAAATCGGTCGTCACTTAGATTTTGGCATATTTGTTGATGCTGTTGGAGAAAAAATATCCATAAATTCGAGTACTTTAAGGAGTCAATGGAGAATAATAATTCAAAAATAACCGAAACTAACAACGAATATTTTCAAATATTGTTTAAACTATGGAATTCATTCGAAGAAAATAGAGAAAGTACTTGTTGTGGTAAAAAGCCAGAGAGCAACCTCATTTATCTAGAAGATCTGCCAGTAATATCATATGATCAGCTGCTATTACAAACCGAAACAAATAATCGAAAAGAACAAGGCGCAACTTCTGAAAAATATGACTTGATAGAAAGCTATAGTATAGATGATAATAATGACTACATACATAACATTACAGAACTAAACATAAAAGAAAATATTGAAAATGAAAACGGAAATTATTGTGAAAATTACATCGAGAAACCATTAGATAAAACACAAGGGACACATTTAAATGACATCAATATGAAGGAAAAAAATGAGAAAATGGATGATTCATTTGAGACTTTACTAGACTGGCCAAAAACACCAATAAGGAAAAATAAGAAAAATACTCAAAGAACTAGCTTCGTTATTACATCTACAGGTTGGAAAAAGGCGGAGACAGAAGTCAAAGAACAAAAGAAAAAGTTGGAAGAAGAAAAAAATTGCCGGAAATTAGCTAGACTTGCTAAAAAAGAACAGCAAATTAAAGATAAAGGCATTAAGAAAAAGGAAAGGCTAAAGAAAAAAATATTATCTGTGAAAAGCAAAACACAAGAAAATAATGCCGAGTTGCCTACCAATTCTGAAAGTGCTTTGGAACAAAAATCCTTTGGGGTTGTTATATCAAACGAAGCCGATTGTAGCACTTTGGGGGAATTATACAAAGATGGATTATATTTAAATATTTCCAAAAAAAAACCTGTTAAAAAGATCGAGGTTTTGTTTGATATAGTAATTAAAAACAAAATAGACGTGTGCAAAAAAACAATTTTCTTAGAATGTAATACCCATTCCTTAAAGCCAAACTATATCACCACTGGCCTTTGTTATTCGTGTACATTTAACATAACAGCACTTAAACCTGGTTTAAGCTGCACAAAGTGTTACGGGAGGCAGTATCATTTAAAATGTCTGCAAGAAAAAAAGGAAAATTTGAAGAATTTTGTTCGTCAATCTTGTTTCGGATAAGGCGTTATATTTCTAAAAGAAATATTATTACTCCTTTCGGCTAATAGGTGTATTTTTGTTGTTTCTTAATTTATTAGCTCAAGTAGAAAAAATACTGTATTTAGATAGTTTAACATTTTTTGCACAGTTTATTACATAAATTGTAGCTTAGATTAGATGCCAATATCTAGATTGCCAATTACAAGGTAAGCAATGCCAATCCCTAGTTAAACCAAATATTTGTAAAAAGTATTATTTTTTTTTGTAGTTTCTGTATAATTTAGGTTAAATAAATATATACCTATGCTAATTAAAACAGTTTGTGATATATTAGTCTCACCTCTTACTCAAAAAACTCAATTATATTTTTTAAATGAATATTTTTTCCGTGTGTCCTCCTTATGGATGCCAATTATTGGGTAGTTTACCCTATGTGCTTAATTTGGGAATTCATACCCTGAATATTAATAATAATGATGTTTACATGTACATGTGGGACGAAAGTTCAGCATCAAGAGGTGCACAGGAAGTGGGATCTTGTATTAAGAAACACTTAGAGACAAATGTTACCTCTCAAAAAAATATTGTAGCTTACAGCGATGCATCCACTGGTCAGAACCGAAACATTAACAGCGGGTTGCAGAAAACTTTTAATCCAGTGTTAAGTCCTAATTCAGGGTTAGAAACAAAAGATATTCAGTTTAACACAGCGTTAAATTTTTTTTCTTTCTGCAACAGCCCAAATTTTGAGCTAATCCGGGATTAAACAGACAAATACCACTAAAAAACCAAGGTGTTGTTTACTTTTTCATTTGTTTTTAACCCAGAGAGCACTTAACGCTGAATTAAACTAATTCCACAATATGGTGGGATTAAAGTCATGTTTTTTTTAACATTTTTGATAAAATATTGGTTACTTTGGCAAAAGTTTATGTTCCAATACAAGAACTTGAAAGAAAAATCCTTCCTTCAATATTTTACAATAAAACTATATACACTTTTATTGCAGATGGGCATCTAATTTATAATAATGCTTACTCAGCAGGTACCTACCTTCACACACTAACAAAAAAATGTAGGAAAAATAAAGTTCATCATCTATAACGTGGATTTTACCAAAAAATATAACTTTCATCTTCAATACCATAACAAAATTACTCTTTATAATATTATTTTGTTGTTGGACTTATTCAAACATATTCTATTGCTAGTCTTCTATAAAAATATAGATATTCTGCTAAATTTCCTTCTGCTTACTTTTCTTCAATCACATAGTTTTCTTTAACACCTCTCTTAGTTTAAATAGCAAACCCTTTTGTGGGTTTAAAAATAATATAACAACTTGTAGAGGTAGGTACCTAGTTATTTTCTGAATTACTTTCGTCCTAACGTCGAAAATTATCTTATTTACAGCAAGTAAAAACACTGGAATGCAAGCAAGTTTGTATTTTTTGTATTAATTGTTTCTTTTATGTTACTCACGGCTCTCTCGATAACAGAAAAATAAAGGGCTTAAAATTTTTTAAAACAAAACACTGACGTGTAACCTAACCTCAAATATTTCAAGATTTAGAAGTAGCAGTGTTGCCAGCCATTACTTTATTTGGTACTGGATTTTAATTGAGAAAGTACTAAATTTAATGAAAATGCACTAGATCTTCACAAAACAGGCCAGACAATGCACTGACACAGGAGATATAAAGAACTTGTACTTGGTATAAAAATATAAAATATGTAATTCCCAATTTTAAAAATGAAACAATTACTTCCAATCTCTGAAAAAGGTAGGATCTAATCTGCGGCAAAACAAAACAAAAAATACGAGACCTGTAAAATATGAGTAGAGTATCTCTTAAAAACGTCGGATGGCATTTTCTACTAAGGTTTTAACTCAAGTGTACTAGCGTACCAGGGATATCCTTAAAAGGTTCTGGATCTAGTACAATTGTAGTAGACTGGCAACGCTGTTCACCACCGGACCAAGGCGTGTTCGATGAATGGCATCGATCCGGACGACTTTACGAGATTTAAGCGAAATACGTAACTGAATCAAGAATGAATGTAAAACGAAATAAAATAGCGCTGGAGTGTCGCAACGAAATTTGTTTCAAGTGCATATTCAACTTTCTTAAATTTAAAAATATCATTAATGCCACAGATCAAACTTAAAAAAACATTTCAATTAGGTATAATTATAATAAAATTTATAATTAAAATAATAGTTTTTATTATGGAATCTTTATCTAGTTTTACAAATTTTCAGGGAATAATGAACAAAGATATAAAGTAACTGATGCAAACTTATGTTTTGAAAAATCACAAAACACATTTTATTTATGTAAATAACAAATTTTTATTTAAAAACTATTTTACATTGATGTCACCAGTAGGTATTTCTTAAGCCCATTTGTACATCAAAATAGGATCTGAAAGGTTTTTTCTTGTGACTTATCTGGTACCTGTAACAAAAAAAAACAAAGCAAATAAAGTAAAAAATTACACAATTAAGTACATAATAATTTTAATAAAAGCACTAGGTATGTTGTACAGTGTACACGTGTACACCCAAGTAAATAACTTGTTTATTGATATTTTATTCTAAAGAGTAACAAGTATATGGGGATATGGGCTTTATAGGTATTCACATGATAAAAATGGTAGTCAAGTAAATGTGTCAATAAAAATTAAAGTTAATGAATCATGAGCAAAAAGTTTATTAAAAGAGAAACAGCAAAATTTGACTTAAACGAATTTGAGGTGGATGAAATAAATACTCTACAGTTTGCTTGGGTTTGAGCGTGACACATGGTTATTGGTTAAAGAAATTATAATTGTAATCTATTATACTACCAGCAATTTAGGTTTACAAATTGACCAGGATACTCACCCAGACAAAAATGTTTTGTTAGCTTAACTGGACAAAAGTTATATAGTATGCTATTACGGGTATATAAACACAGAACTTGAGGTAAAAATAAGGAACAAAATTGTACTCAAAAATTTTGTAACGTACCCAACCCAACCTATTTAACTAAGATATTAATGACAATATTTTACCTTTATCAAGAAAATAACAACAAAGGTTTCGTTTCCAAATTTTTTCCTTGGCAGTAAGGTATTTCACCGAATATTGATTGTGTCTAGGATAACCTCTCAAATAACATTCATTTAGAACTCCATTCCTTAGGTTTATCAGGAAGTATGTTTTTGTGCTTTACTTATCTTTCATCAAAAGCCCGATTTTTAGGATTAGGAATTCACATTCTTGAGAAATATTAGGATCCTACGGATGTACCTAAAACAAACACATAAATGGATAATAATGTCAAGAGTATAGTAGTTAAGGAAGCTGAAAAGCAGCAAATTTTTTATGTAAAGCATTTTTAAGGCAAATCTTAAAAATTAACAGAAAAATTATACAAATTTTGCTGGGCCTATGTATCTGTACGGTATTTTATGGTTCAATGGTTTCATACAACTTACCTTATACTACATATACATATGTTCAGAAGTTCATTTTCTTCTATATTTGTGTAATTTTCCTATTCGCTTTGCCTATTTTCCCAAAAAAATTTTTTTTTATTCAAAATAACCTCGCTTTAACAAGAAATACAAAACGCTTTGTTGACATTAAAATCTGACGTTTATCGTACGAGTTTTCCCGAAACTGCGACCGCTTCCAAATCTAAAAGCCAATGTTAAGCGATTGCTGTTTCAAGTAGGCCTGGGCCGGCTTTGATTAAATCTTGGGCAACTTGACCAAAATTTAACACCGTGTTAAAATTTAACACGGTGTTAGTTAATCATCCTTTCTGCAACCCGCCGTAAGATGGCTCTAATGTGGATGAAATTTGTACAATCATCGGAGAAAGAAAACCTGAGGTGTGTAGATCACAAGTTTATGGTTTCTGGCCATTCTTTCCTACCTAGTGATCGGGACTTTGTTGTTATAGAGGTATCAATTAGGAAAACAAGTAATCTGTCCAGCCAGTACTTTGACTTAATTGCAAAGTGTCGAAAGGAAAGGCCATTTAAAATGAACAAAATGTCGCAGCGCGATTTTCTATCCACAAAAAGTTTGGAAGATGACATCTCGAAAAGAAGCAAAAATACGCAAGGAGACAACGTCAACTGGCTTCAAATACAATGGATAAGATTTCTTAAGTCGCAACCATACAAAATGTTTTATAAAACGTCTTTAGATGACGATTCTCCTTTTCTGATTTTGGACCTAACATCAAAACGAGGTCGTCCAAGAGACTATGCGAATATTACGTTGACTACGTTAAATAAAAATCCGAGACCAATAACCGCAGCCAAGTACAAGGATATGATGGACCTACTACCATACATCCCTCCAATTCACCATGATCATTTTAAAAGTTTAAAACAAACAGCATCTAGCAGTGAGGAAGAAATTACTCGAATATTAGAAGGCGAGGAAGACTGAGGGTTGTAGACTATAAAAAAATGTTATTAAAATATGTTTATTTAAATATTAAAGTTATACACAAAAATTGAGAATCAATTCTCTAACCACCTGAAAATTCCTTATACAATAAGGATATCAACAAATAATGGTAAAACAGCTATTCCCAATTCTCTCTCTCAATTTTTGCATATTTATATGTACCCCTGACAAGTAGACTTCATTCATATTTTTAAAATTAAAGTTGCTTGAATATAGTATTGTATTTTTTTTAACATAGTACCAAAAAAATAAAAATAATTATAGTGGCATAATTAATTTTATGTTTTAAAAACTTTAGTTTGAAAGTGGTATAAGTCAATTCTGTGTACAAAAATATGTAAAATAGTTCTTTTTTTTTTCTTAAAATTGGT
The DNA here is from genome assembly GCA_963971165.1 of Philopedon plagiatum. NCBI lineage: Eukaryota > Metazoa > Arthropoda > Insecta > Coleoptera > Curculionidae > Philopedon > Philopedon plagiatum. The sequence continues at coordinate 36,512,469 of OZ020193.1, read as the reverse complement.
ATTCCACATAAAAATTTACCTTAACGGTATGCCAAAACGAGTAAAAAAGAAACAAAAATATTTACTCATATTTTTAGATACTTACATTTGCGAAGTATTACTTCACTCAAAAAGATACTGTCACTTATACGACTTTCAAAATAAGCTTCTCAAATATTAAATAAACAGACAGAAATTGTCTTTGCAGTTGGTAGCTGTTAGATTTTAATACAGTAGATATCTATCTATTAAAAACTTAAATAAAACGTAATGCAAATAATCGTGTCCGAGTTGCACCTCTCCATACACGTCTTGTGCATTAGGATTCGGAATTCTCATTCCAAGGTGACGTCGCGTAGTGCGAGAGAGATACCCTGCTACATGCGTATTGGCATACTGTAGTTTGTGTATCGTGCTTTTGACCAGTTCTGTTGACAATATACGAGAGACTCAGGTGGGGCGAAAACAATTTTTAGCGCGAAAAATCAGTTCGCAAACGACCGTCGACGGAAGCGTTATACACGTGGCCATACCGGACAAATTGTTGATATCTGCATGAAATATGTTCCTAATGATAAAAAAAAAATAAATAATTACTTTTCTTAAAAGAAATAGGTGAGGCTTAAAACAAGTTTTTCGTTAAAAATTTTAATGGTCGGGAAGTGATTTTTGTAAATTAACGTTTTCTAAATACCGACCAAGTGGTCGAAAACCAGTGTTTACTTCAAAATGTTTTAAGTGAGATTAAAATTTAAAGACAATAGGGTTAATTTGATTGTTTACCGACCGGCACTAGATCTCGACCATTTTGCTATTTAAGCGTCAATAATATTCAAATTATCCGCCAAACCTTGTCAAAAAATGTTTAGCTAGTTTTTGACCACTTTGACCTATTTAATACAGGTAGCGCCGCGCCGCCGTAAAAAGTTATGTACTTTTCCCGCTAAAAATCAGTAAACATTTGGCATTTGTACTGATCACCAACGTTTATCTAGATTCTAAGAAAGTCCTAAGTGGCAGTGTATCCGAAAGTAGTAAGTAACTTTTGTTTCATATTAAATTAATGAATGCAGTATGTTTTATAGGGTTAAGGGAGCATTAACTTTAATATTTCTATAAGAAAAAATGCGTTTTTATTTGCCGTTCGAGAACAAACTTCTGAAAATTAACGGTATTGAGTTCCCGACCTTGGTCGAGAACCAGGATGGAAAGGGCATTCTTTTTATTTAAAAAAATATGTTATTAAAGCACAGTTAAAAAAATATTTTACATTTAATATACATGTGGTCATAAAGATTCAAAGTTTTAGTTTGCGACCACCTTTTTAAACTTAAAAATTATAAAAAAAAATGTTCAAATAAATTGATTAAAATTGGTGCTCGAAAACCAGGTTGATCTTTTTCTGTTCTTGACCATCTTTGAAAATTGGCGGTCGAAAATCAGATTGATTTTTTGCGTTCGCGACCATACTCTATAGTGGCGTTCAATCTTTTTCATTGTTTTGCTCGGAATTTTTGACATACAGGTAATCGGTCGTACTGTTTACAATAATAGGTCATGTGTCCGTCAAAAATTCCGAGCAAAACGATGGAAAAGATTGAATTGCCGAACTCCGCTTATAAAGGGATGAGAAATACTTTTTTTAACCTTTTAAGTGGCTCCCACAAGAAAAATAAGGCAGTCCCAAAAGGAACAAACCAAAAAAGAAAGAACTTCTAACAAGGTTAAAATGCAAAACAAGAAGGTGCCAAGAAGGGTGCTTTATACTTATACCTACGAAAGAATACCTAAAAAAGGCTTTATATGAAATCAGGGAGAATAAAATGGCAATCAGACATGTATGCAGAACATTTAATGTTCCAAAAACGACCATTTTGGATAGGATATCTGGACGAGTTCCTGATTCTTTACGTAAACCAGGTCCACCGCCACTACCTACAGTGGAATGTGAAAACCGCGTCAAAGAATGGGTGATTAACATTGCAAAGTGCGGCTTTCCAGTTCAAAAAGAATAGCTGTTTAACACTGCATCCAAGATAGCAGCAGACTCTGGTAAAGTAATGTTTAAAGATGGAATCCCTTATCAGACTTGGTATAAAAATTTAATCAAACGCAATCCAGAAAGTTCTTTAAGAGAAGCTGAAGGAATTAACAAAGCCAGAACAATTATAAGCGAAGAAGGTATAAGAAAATGGTTTAGGGAACTTCCTCAATTCTTAACGGACAGAAATTTATTAGACGTATTGGATGACCCTAATAGAATATTTAATGGAGACGAGTCGCGATTTGCTTAATGTCCAAAGTCAGGCAAAGTATTGGGACCCAAAGGATTTAAAAATTTATATAGTATTAAACTTGGAAATACGAAAGAAAACATCACTGTACTCATCGTATTTAATGCTGCTAGAAAAATTGCTCCACCTCTAGTCTTATTTCCCTATGTCAGGACACCCAGAGCGGCAGTGGAAATTATGCCTAGTAATTGGGTTTTGGGTAAATCCGATAAGGGATGGATGACCTCCGAGGTATTTTTCGAATACATCGCTAATGGATTTCATAAATGGGTACTAACAGAAAACATAAAAAGACCAATAATTGTATTTGTAGATGGACACCCATATGACGTATGCCCTTGGTCAGTGGTGCGAAGAAAATCAAGTAAAGCTTTACGCGTTACCACCCAATACTATGCACATCCTTCAACCAGCAGACGTCAGTGTTTTTAAGCCAATGAAAACTGACTGGAAAAACACAGTTCATTGGCAATGTAAGCCTGAAAATATTAACTGCGCTGTCACAAAAATAAATTTTTGTAGCATTTTTAATGGGGTTTTATCAAAAATAGATCAACTTGAAGTATATATAAAAAACGGCTTTAGAAAATGTGGATTATATCCCCTGAATCCCAATGCAGTTGACTATTCAAAATGTGTAATTAACACAGCAGAAAACCTGAAAAAATCCAATCACCAGAAAATCAAGTGAAAATGTATCCCAGCGTGATATTACATCCACTAAAAAAGTGATTGAAAAAATAAAAACTGATTTAGAGTCATAAGGCATAAACGTCGATGTTATTTTGAATGAACTAAATTTGTTACAAGAAGCTTTGTCACCAAGAAAAAGAAGCATGAGCTCTAATGCAATGGCAACAGAAGTATCACAGGATTCGCAGACAACTAAACCACATTCCCACCATGCTCGTGACGATGACAAGTAAATTTTTGACCAAGGATGTGAATTACCTTCAAACTTATGTAAATCCAAAGAACCTATGAAAAATATACAACCCTTATATACAAATGAGTATGATATAAATGCACCCAGTATAAGTTCATCTGAACAAAACCCATCAGTAATAATAATAGATCAAGGATCTGAAGGGACCTGTGATGTATGACTAGTGGCAACAATATTATGGTCAGTCTCCATGGTAGCATGGAACAGTTAGTTGTCATCGGGCCACACATCTATCAAAAAGATATGTTAATTTGTACTAAATAAAACGTGATTCAATCCATCTAAAGCGTGTTTCATAACTATACTAAAATATTTAACATGGTGGCAGCGGAAAAGTGCGCACTTTAAGTTTGGTTTGGAGTAAAAATAATTACAAGCTTTTGCAAGAAATCTAAGCAGCTGATAAAGTACGGGTTGATGTTCGATTTCTGTGTGCTGCGTTGGTGAAGTAAATATTTACGAATATATTAACATAAAAACAAGTGTTAATCATGGCAGAAGCTAGAGCACCTGAAGAATTTTCCTTTAAGGGGGACGTTGCGAATAACTGGCGATTATGGAAGCAAACGTTTGAACTGTTCTTGTTGACAAGTGGCAAAAGTGGCAAAACTGATGAGGTAAAAATCTCAGTATTATTGAATTTACTTGGCACTCAGGGAATTCAAATATATAATACATTTGAATACGCAGCAGGAGAAGACAAAACAAAATTAGATGTGATCTTTAAAAAATTTGATGGCTATTGTAATCCATTAAAAAATGTAGTGTTTGAGAGACATACATTTTTTAAAAGAGACCAGTTACCAGGGGAAACAGTCGATGAATTTGTTACATCACTTAGACATTTGGCATCAACTTGTGACTTTAAGGAAAAGAATGCTTTAATCAGAGACAGAATAGTCATTGGTGTCAAAGACTTGCGAATCCAAGAGAAGTTATTGCAATATCCAGATTTACAATTAAACGATGCTGTAAATATATGTCGCACCATGGAAAGTAGCATGAAAACTCAAAACGAAATTCATAAAGATGCAGTAAATGTTGATGCGATAGGTCAGACACAGAGGCGTTACCAAGACAGAAGATTCCAGCAAACCAGAAATTATCCTATAAGAACCTCAAGAGGATCGTACAAACCCGCTTCATGTAATAATTGTGGACTGCAACACCCTGCAAATAGATGTCCAGCATTTTATCGTGTCTGTGGTTCGTGTCAACAGAGAGGACATTATAAAAAGTTCTGTCGTCAAAAAACTGATGTGTATGAGGTTGTAGAGGATACAGGTATTCAAGCAGCAGGATCAAGAAAAAAGGACGATATTGATCATAATGTTATTATCTGGTCAATAACAAGCTCTGTTGAGGTAAGTGCTGTAGAATGGTTTGAGACTATATCAGTGCATGGACATGAACTTTCTCTAAAAGTGGACACTGGTAGTCAGGTGAACATTTTAAATTTAAGTGACTTTAAAAGACTTGGCCTAAATAGTAACCATATTTCTCCTGTGTTATCATCATTGTTTTCGTATACGGGGCATAAAATAAACATTCTCGGTCAAATCAGTTTAGATTGTGGTTACCTGGAAAAAATTAAGAGTTTGAGTTTTTATGTACTAAACTCTGAAAAACCAAGTTCTATTTTGGGACTAGCTGCTGCTAGTGATTTAAACATTATTGGTAAAAAGACATTTTCTGTCAACAGTATTTCTCAATGTAAAGATATAGTAAATAAATACAAATCTGTATTTCTAGGAATTGGTAAAATCAATAAGCAGTATAATATAACTTTGGCAAGTGATGCTGTTCCTAGAGTGAGTGCTCCCAGAAAAATACCCATTTCTTTAAAGAATAAAGTTAAAGAAGAACTTGATAAATTGGTGTCAGAAAATTTAATTGTTCCTGTTACGGAACCTACAGATTGGGTCCATCCAATTGTAATTGTGCCTAAACCAAACGGAAATGTCCGAATATGTATGGATCCACGTAATTTAAATCAATACATTAAACGCGAAGTATATAAAATTCCTACTCAGGGATCATTATTCGCTGAACTTTCAAATGCTAAATGTTTTATACTTATAGATGCATCTTCAGCATTTATGCAGATACCATTATCGTATGAAAGCTCGCTATTGTGTACTATTGCTACTACTTTTGGTAGATACAGGTATTTGAGATTACCTTACGGAATATCTTGTGCCCCAGAGATATTTCAACGATGTATGCATAAACTTCTTGAAGGACTAAAAGGTGTTGTTTCTTACTTTGATGATGTTCTTATTTTTGGTAAAGATTTAAAGGAACATAATGAAAATCTCGAAGCAGTTCTTTGCAGAATTAAAGCCAGTGGTCTAACTTTGAACTATGATAAATCAAAGTTTTGTGTATCTAGCGTTAAATTTTTAGGTCATGAGATCAGTGATCGTGGAATTTCCCCAGATAAGCAAAAAACACAAGCAATTAGTGATATAAAGCTCCCTCAAACAAAGAAAGATCTCCAGAGGTTTTTAGGAATGACAGTGTATTTGTCAAAATTTATTCCCAACTTGTCTCAGGAAACAGGAATCCTTAGGAAATTACTCAGTGACAAAGTAGAATGGATTGGGACTGACAACGAAACCAAATGTTTTAATCAAATTAAAACTCTTGTTACATCTGCTGCAACTCTTGCTTACTTTGATCCTGACTTAGAGACAATCCTTTCTGTAATTGTGAGCCCTTATGGACTTGGAGCAACGTTATCTCAAAAGGTCATCCCATTGAATATGCATCTGTATCACTAACAGCTGCACAACAGAGATACAATCACATAGAGAAAGAGCTTTTGGCTGTAGTATGGGGATGCGAAAGATTCCATTTTTATCTCTTTGGAAAAAAGTTTAAAATTCAAAGTGACCACCGCCCTTTGATTGGTTTACTGAGAAAACCATTAGATGAGCTATCTCCTAGGATACAGCGTACGGCGATTAAGTTATTAAGGTATCAGTTTGAATTGAGCTATGTACCAGGAAAACATCTTCAGGTTCCTGACACTCTAAGTAGAGACCCTACCTTGGAGCAGATAAATACTGATTATTTGGAAACAAATCTTAAGGTACATTCTGTCTTAGCAACCTCCTCTGAAAATGAAATTAGGATTATTAAAGCTACAAATGAAGATCCTGTTTTGCAAAAGATAAAGTATTTTGTACAAAATGGTTGGCCTCCTCACAAGTGTACTGTCCCACCCGAAGTAAAAAGGTACTGGCCAATAAAAGATGATATTTTTTGTCATCGAGATATTTTATTTTATAAGAAGAGAATAATTATCCCTCAAGTTTTGCGTCAAGAAATTTTAAATGTTATTCACCAGTCCCATCAAGGAGTTGTGGCATGCAAAATGCGAGCTCAGGAAGCTCTTTACTACCCTGGTATACTATCTGACTTAGAAAATCTAGTTCTCAGTTGCTTAACATGTCAACAGTATTCAAGAAGTAATCAGTCAGAGCCACTAACTCCTCATCAAATACCTGATTTGCCCTGGACTAAGATAGGAATAGATTTCAAATCTTTGGGATCTCTGAATTTTATAGCTATTGTTGATTATTTCAGCAAATTTACTATAGTTAACAAGCTAAGTAGCAAAACTGCTGAAAGTGTTATAAGCACGTTAAAAAATGTATTTGCCAATCATGGTCTGCCAATTGAAATTTTTTCAGATAATGGCCCACCATTTAATTCTTTTGAATTCAGATCATTTGCAAATTATGGAATCAAGTTAACAACATCTAGCCCCCAATATCCAAAGTAGAATGGAATGGTAGAGAGACACATACAAATTGTCAAAGGCCTGCTAACAAAAGCATACAATGATAAACAAGATCCACTTCTTGCAGTGCTTAACTACAACGCAACGCCTAAACAAGATCTGCCCGCACCTAGCATGTTGTTAATGGGAAGAAGATTACGTACAACACTTCCTGTAAGAAAGGACGTCTTAAGTCCCATCTTTCCATTAAAAAGGGGGCGAGATGCTCTTGTGAGTAAACAAGAAAGACAAAAAGCCCATTATGACACTTCTACCAAAAAACTATCTAAACTCCAACAAAATCAGCAAGTAATAGTTCAGCAAAAGTTGCGCGATTGGAAACCTGGAGTTATTGTCAATAAATGTGGCCCCAATGACTACAATGTACAAGTTGGAGAAGCTGAATATCGAAGAAATAGAGTCCATTTACGACCACTACAGTCTACTTCTGGCGAATCCCCTAATAGGCTGTGTACTCCTAATATACTGGACAATACTGTTCAAAATAAAGTCAAACCTACAGAATCTGACATACCTCCCCTTTCTAATCAGCTAAGAACACTAGGCAATGAGACACCAGTGGAAACTCCATCGCAGACTCCATCTGGAATAAATAATAATGTCAACAATATACCTGAGACTCATTTTCCAATTGCGACTAGAAGTGGCCTAGTGTTGTAAATATCCGTATTCTTTAGATATCCGGATAATACGGAATCGGAAACAGCTAATATCCGTATCCATGATCCGAATACGAATCCATTTCTTGAACCGCGCGACAGATCATGTATATGTATGCATGCAATACTAAAACATTTTCTATCAGGATACAAGGCTAGGTAGGTCGATGCGGTATCGGTATCATTCGAAGTCGAAGGTTAGGGATAGGAAGGCACCAGCCCCATGAAACTTCTTATGGCAAGTATCGCAACACGCTTAGTTACGACATACGTACCGGCCAGACTTTTATCGAATAAAGTTCGGACATACAAATTTTTCTTTGTCTCTTTTTAAATGTCCAACCAACGATACTACAGAAAGAGATGGGTGCGTTAGGCGACCAATCCAACAATCAACAATTTCATTATTTTACCACCCTACTTCCCGGTCTGGCCGACTGGAAGTCTGGAAGCTAAAGTGGACGCCCATAAATTTCTTTTAGATGTAAATAAAAATGGCTGCTGGCTGGTCATTTTTGACTTTGCTGGAGCTTTTTATTTAATTATAGCATTCTAACAAGAAGATGGATTATTTTTTCTCTTCCAGGTAAGTAATTAAAATATTTTGTTTGTAGTATGGGTTACTTTTATTACAATACCATTGTTTTTCAAGAGAAATGCTGTGGAATGTATGATGTAACTTTAGAAGGAAAGGAAGTGATGAAATTTTTCATTTATAAGCAAATAATAGTTAGAACAACTCTTTGCTGTTAAGCTTCAAAAACACAATTCGAATATTGCACCAATGATTTCGTGTGTTGCATTGAGTGCTGGACAAGGCTGCCAGTAGAATTTTAAAGTAGTGTTTCAGTGAAATCTTTTAAATAAAATACTCACAATCATCGTTGTTAAAATACCTATCTTGTATTATTATGATGGCATATAACTTGTTTTGTTTAAAGCAAAAATAAGGTAAACTACTAAAAGGTTTGGTGGGTATATACCAGCAGCAATTTTCTTTTGTACCTTCACATTACGTGAAAAAAAGTTGATATACAATTGATCAGCCTTGTATGAAAACTGTGCAATGAACATAACTTTTTTCTTGGCATAGTAGTAATAGATCAATTGTAGCCATCATGTATTTAGTGAATTTTTATTTTATTATACAGATAAAATTGTTGTAAAAGTAACCTTCCAGTATGTTTCCTAAATAAGTTGCGTGGTATAATTACTAACGTCTAGCTACCAACAGGAATATCTGTCCCGAACGATTGTTGGATTTTATTTTTTAGTTTTTTGTTCGGAATATTTAAAAAGAACCAAAAAAAAACTTAGCAACCCTAGAACTGAGCAAACCTGTCCAAGAACGTATTTTATTTCTCAAACAAAACATAAAAAAATGAAAAAAAGATACGACCGAGCACGGGATTCGAACCCAAGACATCTGGATCAATAAGCGGTTGCTTTACCCACTGGACTACGTGGTTCATGCTAGGAAATCGGTAAACTTACAAACACTATACAGATATGCTAACGCACTCGGCTTTTACCTTCGGAAATTATCGGGACAGATATTCCTGTTGGTAGCCAGACGTAAATGGTATAATTTAGGTACCTACAGTGTTAATAGTCATGTACTCATTAATTTTAGGTTTCTTGTTGAATTGTGGGTAGGATCACAACGGGCAAACAAGTATATTGGCAGCAGAGACTATTATAGATTTTGTTGTAATGTAGCTTTATTTCATATCTAAGTTTCTCAGTGGTATATTTTACAGTGTCTAAGTATTCAGTGTTTGTGTTTTAGTTCTAGTGCATTATCACGTTTAGGTTTTACAGCTTTCAATAGTCTAAAAAATTATTGCAAAAATTCTTTTGACAAAAATTCCAGTTATAGTTTCATAGAAGAATATCAGACTGAGCAAACGTGACAAATGTTGTAATGTATTGTATTATAAAAACCTGAAATCCTTTTTTCTTTTTCATGTCATACGAGGACTCCAAAAGCAATCGAAGACTAACTTATTTGGTTTGACATTATCAAGACAAGTTACGTCTATTTTTTGACAGGATTGTGATTAAGGACTTTTTCTTAGGTATACTCAGTGTACATGTCTTATTTCTTCTGTATGCCTTAAATTAATTTTGAGGAAATCGTGTTCTTGGTTATGTTATACATATATAAAAAAATGACCAGAATGTAATGTATATTGTTTTTGATTTCTATAAATTTTGTTGTTTTAAAATTTAGGTATGGGTGAGTGTCTATAAAGTGTTACATCGTTTTAAGCTATTTATGAAATGTTTATATTTGTGTTTCTTTTTGATAATAAAGTTACGATCTCAACTTCATTAAGTTTGATTTTCCTTTTCATATTCATGCCAGACGTTATATTTTAAAGTGGATTTAAAACTTATGGATTTATTTGGCATCAAACCTATTTGGTTTTGATTCCAAATAATTTTGTAAGTTTTATTTGCTACTTTAAAATATTTAAAATAACCAAAAATATGAAGTTTTAAATTGCGCCTGCGCCACCATTAGTTCCCAATCCCACCACCGTTCCCCAACGTCCAGACTAATTGTCGCTGTAATTTGACGTTTGATTGACATTTCATATGACCTTCGACTCGATCCGTGCTGCGACAAATAATAACGCTAGTTGGTCTTCTTCCTGTATTAGTATTCGTTGGAAGGCACCGTCGGCGTCGTTCGTTCTCGTTTGAATTCGGTTCGGGTGAGGCGGGCCTAGTTTAACCAATAGGTCTCATCCCATATAATACCCGTTACCCCGATAACTATGCTATCTTTTTTAGGGAAGGTCATTAGAAAGAGAAAGCATAAGATCAAATATGCCACATCGCAGACCGTGTTGTTCGCTTACACTCGATTCCGATTCCGTTTTCTCTTTGCACTTTACATTAGTATACAGCCGATGCGAATTTATTTTGATTCCGAATCCGTATTCAAGTTCTCGGCCGGTTCCGGATAATCCGGATTCTTTTAATATCCGTATCCAACGGATATTTGGATACGTATCCTTACATCACTAAAGTGGCCGTTTAGTGAAAGCTCCTAAAAGGCTTGATTTATAATTATTTAGTATTTAAATTTAGTTTCTTTTGTTAAAAAATAAAACTGTGTTTCTTTTGTTAAAAGAATGGGCATGTGATGTATGACTAGTGGCAACAATATTATGGTCAGTCTCCATGGTAGCATGGAACAGTTAGTTGTCATCGGGCCACACATCTATCAAAAAGATATGTTAAGTTATACTAAATAAAAAGTGATTCAATCCATCTAAAGCGTGTTTCATAACTATACTAAAATATGTAACAGGAACAAAGAGGATAATCATATGCCCACAATTTTTAACAGCACCATGATTGATTTCCTAGCGTAAGCCTTGAAAGCTGTTTTACAACATCTTTTATAAATAATTTAGAAAAAGAAGTACATGAACTATGATTGCCCATTATAGACATTTCCGAAAACAACATTAATAAAAACAAAGAGGCCCTTATCAACGCTCAAATGTTTAGGAAGCCAGATTTTGATGGTAGCCAAGTTGTTAAATCATCTAATAAATCCTATTGACATTATTCAAAATATGGAAATTACCCCGGAAATTACTATTATCAATTCTGGCAGTCCAAAGAGTGACCATCAGGTACCAATAATGAAAAAGACAAAATTATTATTAAACAAATTAAAATAATTAAGCCGTATAGTAAACCAGATACCGAGCCATCAAATAATATAAATATAAACATTGATTCTAAAACTACCCATGAAGATAATGAATTATTTGAAAATAATAATTCAAATAACGAAAATAAAGACAAAATACCATCTCCACTTACTAATGTATTTTAAAATCATCTTAAATATCCTGATCCCATCAAAAGAAGCAAGAACAGAAATAGAGAAAAGAAAATAGAAAATAAAGCTCCAAGTGCAATTTCCTCCGACGAGTGGCGAGAATTTTATAGAAAAAAAGATACTGCGAAATCCCAAAAACAAATAGATATTCATAAAAGAACGGAAGAAAGAAAGACATTAAAAGAAAATAAGTTAAGAAAAAAAAATAAAGTGACGAGGTAACTTTTAAAAGACGTAAAATACCATGTAGTGTGTGTAATGGAAACTTGAATAGTGACACAGAGGATGATGATAGAAATATCGGCTGCGATTTTTGTGATAAATGGTATCACAAAAAATGCACCGAATTTTCTATAATTCTTTAGAGCATTGCAGCTTTAAAAGAGTATAAGTGTGACCACTGTTAAGAAAAGTGTTAAGTTGTTGGCAATTTTTTGTGATGATCTCGGAATTTGTATTTGTTTTTATAATAAACGATTTTGTTTTGTGTTCCAATTTTTGTTTTAGTTGATAGACACCTAGGCATAGGCGGTTTTAGGTGGAGGCTTGGGGGGGGGGGGGAGGCAAGCTCCCCGAATCTCGAATTAGCACTCCCAAATTCAACTGAGTGGATATATATATATATATATATATATATATATATATATATATATATATATATATATATATATATATATAGGGTGTTTCCTAATTCAATGTCAATATTTAAGGGGGCGATTTTTGGGTCCATTTTAAAAAGAAAACTTCATATGAACGTATGTCCTTAACGTCTTAACTTTTGAGATACAGGCTGATAAAGTTTTCAAAAATAAATACTTTTTTATTAATATCTGTAATACCACTTTAGATATTTTAATTAAATTTGGCATACCTGTACTATGTATCAAGAGGCATTATTTAGTGTACCACAATTTTTTTTATTTCCACCAGTGGCGTTCGTACGGAATTTCACCTGCCTATTTTGGCAGACATTGATGGTACGCCAATGATTTCTCGTAAAATTAAAATTATTCCTGAAGTCCCCAATCGTTTCTAAACAAATTTGATCTCTTGAATTTTTTCAATCAGATGCACGGTTTTCGCTTAAAAACATAAAAACCTTTTCTCTGCATGATCATAGCAATATCGTTAATATGACAATATCACCATGCAGAGAAATAGATTTTATTATTTAGATCAAATTTGCTTAGAAATGAATAAGGAAGTAAATTTTTGAGATCCTTATTCATTTCTAAGCAACTTTGATCTAAAAAATAAAATCTATTTCTCTGCATGGTGATATTGTCATATTAACGATATTGTTATGATCATGCAGAGAAACCGTTTTTATTTTTTTAAGCGAAAACCGTGCATAGGATAGAAAAAATTCAAGAGATCAAATTTGCTTAAAAATGATTGGGGATTTCGTGAATAATTTTAATTTTACGAGAAATCAGTGGCGTACCATCAATGTCTGCCAAAATAGGCAGGTGAAATTCCGTACGAGCGCCACTGGTTGCAATAAAAAAAATTGTGGGACACTAAATAATGCCTCTTGATACATAGTACATGTATGCCAAATTTAATTAAAATATATAAAGTGGTATTACAGATATTAATAAAAAACTATTTATTTTTGAAAACTTTACCATCCTGTATCTCAAAAGTTAAGACGTTTAGGACATACGTTCATATGAAGTTTTCTTTTTAATATATATATATATATATATATATATATATATATATATATATATATATATATATATATATATATATATACAGGGTGTCCGGGAAAATGTGGGAAATCTCCCGGATATGAAAAAAACACGTGAAAAGAATACTACATGTTCATATAAACTTTTTTCGTATAGGCCTCCTCTTCGGAGATATGGGCACCCAAAGAGCTCCAATGAAATCAAGTTTTTTACATATAATTATTGAACCACCAGGTATATTCCAATTTTTTTTTAATGTGATGTATATCAGGTTAGACCCTTCAAATTACTATCCAAGAAAGTGTTGTGAAGTACTCACGGCTGCAGGGACGGACTAGCTGTGACACTCATGACCCCATTTTTTTTACGCCCTGTATGATAAGAACTTTGGACGACGTTTTTTACAAACCTTTAACTATTGACTACAAATTAAGAACTCTTCATTCATGTCGTTAGTCCTAACCGTTTTCGAAAAAACGTCATATTATTTACATCATGTATTTGGCGTATTTCTATAACAGACACATCTAATTCTGTGAACTGTAGTTCGACCTATGTTCGCAAAAAATGTGCGTTTTATTTTATCGGCCCCAAAAACTAAGGATTGTTGTTGCAAACGTTGCTAGGTACGAAAGAAATAAATATCCTGCATTTTAGAACTTGTCAACTTTCACATCGCTGACACATTGACTCTTTATTTCGACATTAAATTACTGATTTTTGGATTTCGTGGTGAAATTAATTGTGAAATAATTCGAAATATGGAATACACGTTTATTGAGTATGCAGATATGCATCTGATGTATGGTCTTGCATCTTGCAATGCTTTGGAAGCCAGAAGGTTATATCACGACAGATATCCTAATCGTACTATTCCCGATCAGAAAACATTTCAACGAGTTGACCAACGTCTAAGGGAGAATGGTAGGCGATTGCATTTACTAAGGTAATATTATTAAATTTCTTCATAATTTTAGGGAATTTGGGGAAAAGAAGTACTGATGCTGGTCGGGGAAGAACAGTACGTACGCCGCAGTTAGAGGAAAATATTTTAAATACTGTATATGACACTCCTTCAACGAGCATTCGAAAATTATCAGCTCAGTTTAATACGTCGAGAACAATAGTACATGAAGTTCTTCAAGAACAGCTGTTATATCCATATCATTTGCAAAAAGTGCATGAACTGATTTCTGAAGATTTTCCCCGTAGAATGCAGTTTGCAAACTGGCTATTGGATCAGCAACGAAATAATGTAAACTTCATTAGCACTATTCTCTTCACGGACGAAGCAGGGTTTACCAAAAATGGTATCATGAATTTACACAACTCACATGTATGGGCTGATGAAAATCCTCATGGAACTATTGTTTCGCATCATCAACATCAGTTCCAATCAATTAATGTCTGGGCAGGAATCATTGGTAATTATTTAATTGGACCATTCGTATTGCCGGTACGACTGAATGGACAACTTTATTTGGAATTCCTCCAGAACGCTTTTCACGATTTAGTAGAGCACTTACCACTTGAAATCCGCCGAAACATGTACTACATGCACGATGGAGCACCAGCTCATTTCAGCGTTGCTGTGCGGGAACACCTGAATAACGTCTATCCAAACCGTTGGATTGGTAGGGGAGGACCTATTGCCTGGCCTCCTCGATCTCCCGACCTAACGCCGTTGGATTTTTACCTGTGGGGACACCTCAAAACCTTGGTGTATTCTACTCCGGTCGATAGTAGGGAGGAACTTCTACGGAGAATCACGTTTCATTGTGACCAAATAAGGAACAATGCTGGGTTATTGTGGCGAGTACAGCAGTCCTCAATTCGTCGTGCCCGCGAGTGTATAAGACTTCACGGAGCCCATATTGAACCCTCTTACGAAGATTTTAACTAAGCAGTTAAAGTTTAACGTTTTATTGAAACTATGTTGGCGACAGGGAAAAATTCCTCTTTTTCATATTCAACCCGACAGAAGTTAGGGGACTAACAGTGTAAATAAATTGACGCTTTTTTCGAAAACGGTTAGGATTAACGACATGAATGAAGAGTACTTAATTTTTAGTCAATGGTTAAAGGTATGTAAAAAACGTCGTCCAAAGTTCTTATCATACAGGGCGTAAAAAAAATGGGGTCATGAGTGTCACAGCTAGTCCGTCCCTTCAGCTGTGAGTACTTCACAACACTCTCTTGCATAGTAATTTGAAGGGTCTAACCTGGTATACATCATATTAAAACAAAAATGGAATATACCTGGTGGATCAATAATTATGTGTAAAAAACTTGATTTCATTGGAGCTCTTTGGGAGCCCATATCTCCGAAGAGGAGGCCTATACGAAAAAAGTTTATATGAACTTGTAGTATTCTTTTCACGTGTTTTTTTCATATCCGGGAGATTTCCCACATTTGCCCGGACACCCTGTATATATATATATATATATATATATATATATATATATATATATATATATATATATATATATATATATATATATATATAGTTGAAATTTCTGTTAACCGGTTGCCAACAGGCACATTAACCCTATATTTTTTAATTCATTTGTTTTGTGAATAGATGGTCTAGATGTATAGTTTATTATTTTTAGTTTTCGACCAGAAATTTGAACGTGGATCTATTTATTTTCAACTTAATATATTAACAAAAACCAAGTGGTTGATAAACGGTTTCAGTATATTCGGTTATCAACCACTACACATTTGAAACTCGTCGAAAACTATTTCTTGTATTTATTTTTTTTAGATTGAATAGAAATTTAAAGAAGAAATGAATTTAAAAAGAAACACTTGATGCGTATTTTAATAACATATGTAGGTTCTAAATTTTAGTTTGCAACCAGGTTTTTTTAAAGTTAAATCGTTTTAATTTTCGTTTTAATTCTATGGTCGGAAACCAGACTGGTATCGTTTGGTAAATAAGACTGCTCAGCTTTCGACCACTACAATTATTTAAAACTATTCTTACCTATGACTTGAAATCTCAAATCGTGTAAATGAGAATGAAGATTTTCCAGCACAGACCATTTTCTTAAATAATAATTAATTTAAAAATAAAATCTCCTACCGAAGTAGTGATACCCGGTAAAAGCATGGAATTTTATAATCCCTCCAAATTCATTGTAGTGACATCTTTTATTAAATAATTAACATGTGACGACTCGTAAAACACAGCTAGAGTCCGTTTGTGAGAACACGTATCCTGACTTTTAAATTAATTTGTTGGGAAATGTCGTATCATTACTTCTTTATCATAATGACGAAAAGTTGTAAGTGGAGTAATATCAAAGTAAGTTTTACATTTTAATTTAAATGCTTATATTTTATTTTTTGCATGCTTTACAAATACAAGTAGAGTAATTTTACTACTAAATTATTATAAGCTGTATAAGTTAACATGAGTAGAACGTTAAAAAATACACTAAATTAATTTTTCTTCTAATACGAGTTGTCACTCTAAAAAAAAATTATGATACGTGTTGTCACTACTTCAAACAATACATGCCTTATTTTTGAAGGCCGAATACAACAGGTTAGCCACAACAGAGTTGTTTCTTTTTAAATTTACTTTGTATTTTTGCAAAAAAAAATTATTAGATAGTTATTTTTGCCACTTCGCAAAATGAATGACAGAATCGTATTTTACAAGAAAAATATCTTTTGGAGTACATTTTTTACTAACATAATTCATTTGTTTTGACGCAATACTTTTCACATTTATTCAAACTAGAAAATTATTTCAAATAATCTTAAAACCTCCATCTGTAAAAGATTTAAGTATCATATCCCAAGTAGCACAGATTGCTTTTAAAAACGCTAACAATATCTATCCCGCCTTTTTATATAGCTTAATGCTGTATAAATTAGAGTTAAGAACAATATTTCAGCATTAATGAAGTATCTATACGTCCAAATAGGCACAAATAATACAGCCTCGGTAAGATTTGTAATGGAAACCTTTCCGCTTTGTTTTATCAGCTTCTATAAACCACGTTATAAAGCTTCTAAGAAGCTGCTGTATAACGTCTGTAAGTTAGCTTTTATAAAGTAAAGAGTTTCTTTGTATAAGTGTTACAGGTTGCTATTATAAAGTAACTGTATTATAGTGTTTGCAACAGCTTCAATGTAGTAACTTTTTAGTTGTTTTAAAGCAGATATATATCTGAGTTTAAGAAGGTATATAAAGATTTAAAAAGCAGGACATTTTTGTTACAAATGAAAATTACTGGGTTATAGTTTCAAATAATTATATTTATAAATACTTTTGGATCTATTACGGCTTTGTTATCGATGTGTTGTTGTCTTCAGCAAAGATTCAATAAAACGCCGAAATTATATTGTTATGGCGAATATATAAAACCAAACGAAGATTTTTTGCTGACATATATTAAGTACTTGCGTCCATGGAAAACCAAATTTGCCATACGAAGAATTTTTTTCTGTTTAAACATGCTTTTCTACTTCTAAATAATATAATGCGCCTTTAAAATTTCTGCAATTAGATATTTTAAAAAATAAATATAAAAAAATTGGTATAATTTTTGTTTCATCAAATGGTCTTGAAATGATGCATTTATGTGATTATATCGCCTCATAAG
This sequence comes from Philopedon plagiatum, assembly GCA_963971165.1. Taxonomy (NCBI): domain Eukaryota; kingdom Metazoa; phylum Arthropoda; class Insecta; order Coleoptera; family Curculionidae; genus Philopedon; species Philopedon plagiatum. The sequence continues at coordinate 36,494,604 of OZ020193.1, read as the reverse complement.
TAATATTTAGCAAAGTTATAATTTTTTAACGACAAAAAGTTGTCAAATACAGTTCGAACTCTTAAACTGAAAACAATGGCCGCGCTGTCATATATTATTTTCCAATTTACAACATGGTTCCCTAAAATAATTCAAGAAGGTTACCATAGAAGCAGTGAAAGATCCTTAAAAAAGCACTTTGGCTGGATAGAAGTATTACTTACTTTATAAGAGATATTTTCGAGCAAGCTAATTTATACAGCGAGTATAAACAAACAAAATAGTAAAGAAGTAAAGGCACCACAAAATGTGACCTCTAGCGGATCTTTTCAGCATCTTCAATTAAGTTTATTTCTTTAACCATAAGTTATTTGTGTTGCTCTTGCCTATCGTTATAGTAGGTAGGCATCGAGTTTTTAAATTTTTGCATCGCCGTCCCGCCGTCGGTGATTTCGTCCAATAGAACTCGTGACTTTTCCGTTGCTGTGTTATTGCTATATAAGTAGCTATTTTAAAGGAATTGCTTGCTTTTCATTGTGCTGTTATTGCTATATATGCAGGTAATATAACCTATAAATATTTTCAAGAAAACAAAATAAACGTGTGTAGTTTTTGGTTTAGTTACATGAAAGTATCTGCTTCACAACTCACAAAGTAAGTATTTTTTTATATTATAGGGAATAAAATCCACAAAACAAGAGGGTTTTATACATTTAATTACCTACATATATTTATTGTTCTTTTTTAGAATGTTTAAAATAGTCCAGACAATTGAAAGGGGAGAAGCGCAACTGTGTATAGTCCCTCACAAGTAGGAAAAAAGGGAAAATTATGCTGGCCCAAAATGAAGGCAGACAAATTAATTACAGAAGGAGACTCCGCGCCAGGGAAAAACTGGTTAGAAATGGACTGCACTTTGAAAATGCACAATTTGTCTCAAGATGATGCAGAGAAGGAACTAGAGATGATGATGAGCTGCCCAGATACTGATGAGGTGTCACTGATTACTTCAATTTCAGGTCAAATAAGAAAACCCAGAGTGGTTCTTCCAAAAAAAACGAATAATTCAACATCACAAGATTTTGATGAAATTGCTACTGGAATGGTAAATAAAAAATCATTCTAGAACTAGTCATTATGTCACTATAGTTATTTGCGGATAACCATATATGAATACGGTTTGTTAATTAATTATTTTTTTATTTTCAGGTTATTGATTCCACTGCTTCCCCGATGGCATCTATTTCGCTATTGACAAATATTGCTAGTATCAAGACGGCTCATGTTGAGCAAAGACAAGTTCCGCTAGAACCAACTATTTTAACTATTCCACCAGAAAATGGAATTGTCACATTAGGAGACATGCCTGAAACATCAGGTACATTTGAACTGAATATACCTTTTCTGGACGTTGAAAACTATGACGCTATTCTTCAAAATCAAAAAGAAATTTTAAAAAATCAACGGTTGATTTTAAAAGAGCTTGCGGCTCATTCTGTGCAACTGAACGCGTGTTTGAAGCATAAATTAAACCATGCAGATACATTAAATCACAATCAACACAACGACGACTTCTCGTTTAATGTAATAGAAACTGTATATCAATTGGGAACATTTGAAAACAATTTGGCTGATGAAGAATATCTTCAAATTTTTATAAAAAAATTTGCTGTAATTTATGAAACTAGTGGGAGGGAATACTGAACTAACGTCTGTTATGCCCTAATAGATAAAATTTTATCAAAAAAGTTTATGCCGCAGTGCTCTTGGGCTGGTGGATCCCGAGGAGAAAACAAGAAAGTTGCTTTTAAATCTTACACCAATGTAATAAGCATGTTTTTTAAGCTGGTGCACGCAGCAGATTCAACTTTTACATTGGATGCATGTGAACAATTTTTCAAGAATATTATAACATTCAATTTTTGTCACAAAGATTTATAATATATTTTTATTGCCGGATTATAATTTCGATATAAGTTGCGCTTCTGCTTCTGATATGATTCTTTTATACCTAGTTTTGACACCCGACCGTTTGACGTGTTGAGGGGTTAGTTTCCGTCGCTGTGGATACTTGACGGTATCGACTAGCGTGGATCAAATAGATGCTATTCTGCACCGCTCTATAGCGTGAACACGAGGGAAAAGAATAATGAATTTTGGGTTCGTCGAGGTACTAAAAATCACGGGCATATTCACCTTGCTGCTAGCTCAAGTCGGAAGGGGTGCAACCCTTATGCCCTGCAGGGGCCTTAAAGATTTGGGTTTGCGACCCCGGATTTTTCTTCCGGGTTTTGTTTGGCAATTGGTGCCGTTTGGTTGTTTGATACCGTTTTTGTTTGGCTTTGGATGCCGTTTCCTTTCCCGGAAGGATCTCATTTAATGGATCTAAGCCGTGGAGTCTAGCAGTCACACGTGTAGACCCGACATTACAGCTCCAGGTAAGATCGGTTTTTTACCTCTCTAAGAACATTAAAGTCCAAGATCTTGCGTTCAATTTTACATCTAGTTTTGCCTCATTTTCGTTAATATCCCGTTGTTCTTTTTTTTTACGACATCCGCGTTTTTAATTGGATTCCCGGTAATTATTTTCTTGATACAAGTAGATCGCTATATTTCGTGTTACGTAATGAATTGGGTACAGACGGTTTTTTTATTAAGAATTAAATGGGTTTATATTTGTCCTTCACTTGTTTTGTAGGTCAGTTTTTTCAATACGGTTTTTTTGTCAGCTATTCTAGCTTGATTTACTTCGTTCTTTTGATTATTTGATAATTTGGATATAACTGTACACAACAAATGACAAAATTTTCATGTTGTCGCCATGCGATGCACACGTGCTTCGCAATTATATAAGAATAAACCTGTAAAAAACTCGGAGTAAAGCTAACTTTAGACGGTGCCTTTTTTGTGTATCATGATGCATGCGTCGTAGCGCAAGTATGACGCGTGCGTCTCTGCATGCACTTTTTAAAGCGCACCAATCGTTTGCGTCAAAAGGCAAAGAGACGCAATGTTTCTCGCGACTCTTGGGAGTTTCTTTGCGTCCTCTTCGCATTTTTACGTCAAAATGGAATGGAACAATGATAGAACCATTGAGTTTATCGACTCCTATAGAAATTTCACTTGTTTATGGCGATGTGAAGATCCTAATTACAAAACCCGGATTATACGTAATGATGCTGTTCAGGAATTATGTACAAAATACAGTACAACACCAAAGCAAGTATTGAACAAAATTAAGAGCTTGAGGTTATACTTCCATAAATAACATACAAAAGTTACCAAAAAGAAAAGTGGAAGGGCAATCTCCGAAACATACAAAAGCAGGTGGTTCGCATACACTTCCATGTTATTTATTTTGGATGGTGACGCCCAACGCAGCGGCACTGAAACTGAGGTTTCAGAATATGACATCCAAGAGAACACTAGTGAGAACGAGAGAAATAGTGAAATAGAGGTAAGTTGTCTATAAAGTTCGAAATGTATTTAATTCAATATACAATCAGTTTGAAAATTGTACTAATCTTACATAGTTAGCTTTTCTATGAAATAAGAATATTTTAGAACAAAGTAAACACTTTATTACGGTATTTTTAATATAATTCTGTACCATTACTGATATACGAAGAGAAACTACTTGTTGGCAAATATTTCTTGCCACGAAACACTGCCTTCTTTTGATACAAATTTACCCGGAATTTTTTTAACCTGATTAAGCCTGTATCACCAGCGGTATCTCTTCTCCAAGTACCTGGTGTTATTTCTCCTGTATTCACATTTTCTATATCGAATGTTCCCGGTGGAGAATAATTTTTTTTGGAAACAGCATTTCTTCTTTAAAAATTATGTAGGCAAATGCAAGTTAAAACTAAAGCCTCTGTAGTATCGGGCTTCACTGCTATTGGTTTTCAAAAAATTCGAAAAACTGCTGATAAAAGTCCGAACGCATTTTCCACAATGCGCCGGGCCCTAGACAGTCTATAATTGTATATTCTTCTTGGAGATCCTGCTGATACATTAACCGGAAATGGTTTCATAATATTGGCTGTCAAAGGAAAGGCGTCATCTGCCACGATCACATATGGTACTTCTAAGTACATGCTTTTAAGAGGTGTTGGTTTTGGTATATTTATTGCGTTATTAATCAAGCTTCTACAGAAAGAGGTACTTTGGAAAACGCCCCCATCTGACATCCATCCTTGAGATCCTACATGTGCATATATGAATTTATAGTTTGCATCAACTATCTCCATTAAGACGATACTAAATGTCCCTTTGTAATTATAGAACGAACTACCAGTATTCGCTGGACATTGGATTTGCACATGCTTCCCGTCAAGAGCACCTATGCAGTGTGGGAAGTTCCACTGGTATTCAAATTCTTTAGCTATTTGAAGTCATTCATCTTCAGTTGAAGGAACCTAAAAAAAAATCGTAGTTGTATATGTTGCGTTTTATTATTATAATAGGTTATTTAAAAACTTAATTTTTGATAACCAAAAAACGGTTTCAGTTCATTCATCTTCAGTTGAAGGAACCTAAAAAAAATCGTATTTGTACATGTTGCGTTTTGTTATTATAATAGGTTTTATTTAAAAACTCAATTTTTAATAACCAAAAAACGTTTTAAGGTAGTTGAAGATGAAACTACGTCATCAAGTACAAATCAACAGACATTGGATTTTCCAACACCTTCACTGAAAACCAAACGTAAAAAAATCATCGTAGGTTGACGAAGCCGACAATTTCCTGACAGAAGCAAAAGAAAAATTGAGCGGACAAGATCGATTTTCCACTTTTGGGGAAGTAATTGCTTGCAAATTAAGAAGCTTAAATGACCCACGTTTACAAGCTGTGGCCGAATTTGAAATCAACAAGATTCTATTTCAGGTGGAAATGCAAAGTTTGAATATGCAGCCAAGCTGTCCCACTATAGCGCGTTCAAGTGATACTCTGAAATCAGATAATAGCCGTCCGGGATCTTCAACTACTAATTATAGAGCGCCAACAGCGCTCTATATAACGCCCCGTCAGTGAGGAAAATGTTCGCCGGTTGGCTAATCGTGTTTTTCGACAATCTCAATTTTTTTTCTCCGAGATGGTTGCAGGTGGAACGTTCAAATTTTCTGGATTAATAGAGGGATAGTGCGGCTAGCTTCGGTAAAAAATTCAGTTATACAGGGTGTTCCGTTTCGGAGATATAAAACGTCAAAATCGAAATTTCAGCGATTTCCGTTGAAATCGATTACAGGTCGCAAAACTTAATTAAATCGATTTAAATTTTTATAGGTTGTAGAGGTCAGGGAGCTTCAGAACCCTATTGAAACTGGCCGTATTCCGAAAATGGGAAGTAATTCTTTTGAATTTTTTTATGTCGAAAAATGTCGCTTGCAGACTCCAATTTGGCACTGAATAACTCGAAAACGAAACGTCGTACAGAAAAACGTATTTGAAAATAAAACTAAAGAATCTCAAATACTTTCTTCTTGCAATACATTTACCTATACCTAAAATGACTGGAAATTGGAAAAATTTGGGAAAAAGTGGAAATTACGATTTTTCATGCAAATTTTTGACGGTTGTCAATTTTTTTGGGGGTCAAAATGGATTCAAATCGAAATCCCATGTACCTTATCGGAAAGACCTCGCCGAACTACGTTATAAACGTATTTTTTGGTTCCTTCATTCTTAATAGGAAAGGAGCTATCGATAATTAAATTTAGATTTTTTACGATTTTTTTTCATGGCATCTCTACATTTGAATCACTCTGTATCTTTTCCTATCCAATTTCTTAAAACTTTTTCAACGTCATCCCTTGGGGATATAATCAGGCTTTAAAACAAATCCCGAACTGGTGATCTAGGGCCGCATTTAGGGGGTAAAAACTCATTTTTTCTGTTTTTTTCCATCAAAATTCATATTTAAAAGGCATTATTATATATTATTTCTCTTATTTAAAGATTCTTTTTTGGTTTATTTTCATCCCTTATCATCTGAGAACACTTCTAACTAATTAAAATTCCATATTTTTTCGTTAGAGTTATAAATAAATACCTTTTTTTGCATCGGTGCAGGAAAAATTTTAAAAAGTGCATATATAAAAGCCGTGACTTGACAAAACAAATGAAACTGACCCTCTTTACATCGAAATTAAAATATGACCTGTCAAAATGTCATGAAAATAACAGTTTTTGTAGCGATATTGGAAGCTTCCTGGACCGATTTCGGCTTGAAATATACATGGCAAAGGTAAAACGGACTTTATATTTTTAGTTACAATACATTTCATTGGACGATTTAAGCATTAAATACGAATTTTTTTAATTTTTCTCAGACCATGCAAATGCATGTCAAAATCAGTTTTATACGGAAAAACGTATTAAAATATGTGTCTAAATGTCGCAAAAATGCCGGTTTTTCTTGGGAGATTGGAAACAGTCTGGACCAACTTAGGCTTGAAATTTACCGGGCAAGGGAATTAGGGACCTTATACTTTCAGTAGAAAGACATTTCATTTCATAATATACCGATTAAATACCATTTTAATCGATTTTCCTATGACGCTACAAAGCATCATTGAAGATTCTAATATGGAGCTCAGTGGCTTCGAAAAAATCCAGAAATATGCATTTTATTTTCTAACCATGAGCGTGTATGTATACCTTTGGGACAATATATTAATTATTATTGAATCATTTTAATTTAATTTTAGGGAAATGACTTGATTCGGATCGTTTTAAAGTAACCAGAACGATTCGAAAACACATTTTATACCTTTCGGGCATGTGAATGGTTGTACATATGTCTACAGGGTGTCCGAAAAGTATTTGTATGCGAAAATATCTTTGTCATTAGCAAGAAGAGAAGAATAATTGAGCCTTATTTCAAGGAAATCGTAAATTTTTTATTCCTTTGTGTGGTTGTTTATGTTTGTATGTATACAGAATGTCCAAAAAGTCTTTGTACGCGCAAATATCTTTGTCATTAGAACGAAGAAAAACTTAAATGAGTCTTATTTCAAGGAAAACATAAATTTTTTATTCCTTTGTGTGGTTGTTTATGTTTGTATGTATACAGAATGTCCAAAATGTCTTTGTATGCGCAAACATCTTTGCAATTAATACGAATATAAACGTAACTGAGCCGGTTTTCAATCGCAAAAATATAAAAATATAAAATATTTAAATTACTGTGTCGTGTTTGTTGTGTTTGTATGTATGTACAGTACAGGATGTCCGAAAAGTCTTTGTATGGACAAATTCCTTTGCTATTTGTACAACTATAAACTTAATTGTCGGATTTAAAGCAAATCGTATATAGTTGCATTTCTATGTGTACGGAAATATATGTCTGTATACAGGCTGTCCAATAAGTGTTGGTTTGAGCAAATACTCCTAGTAGTACCAGGATAAATGTAATTAAACCGGATTTCATGCAAATCGATTATATTTGTTTTTATATGTGTTGTATATACGTATACAGGGTGTCCGAAAAGTCTTGGTATTGGCAAATACTTCTACTACAACCGAGATAAACTTAATTAATTCGGATTTTAAGTAAATCGACTATAGTCCTATTTAAACGTGTGGGTGTTAGTTTGAATGTATACAGGGTGTCCAAAAAGTCTTGTATGAGCAAATACTCCTATTATTATTTAGATAAACTTTATTAGGTCGAATTTCAAACAAATCGAATATATTTGTATTAATATGTGTTTATGTTTGTATGTATGTATACAGGGTATCCGAAAAGTCTTGGTATGGGCAAATACTTCTACTAGTACCGAGATAAACCTACTTAATTCAGATTTTAAGTAAATCGACTATATTCCTATTTAAACGTTTGGGTGTTAGTTTGAATGTATACAGGGTGTCCAAAAGTCTTGGTATGGGAAAATACTCCTATTATTACTTAGATGAACTTTATTAGGTCGGATTTCACGCCAATCGAATATATTTGTATTAATATGTGTTTATGTTTGTATGTATGTATACAGGGTGTCCGAAAAGTCTTGTTATGGGCAAATAATTCTATTAGTACCGAGATAAAATTACTTAATTCGGATTTTAAATAAATCGACTACATTCCTATTTAAACGTGTCGGTGTTAGTTTGAACGTATACAGGGTGTCCAAAAAGTCTTGGTATGGGCAAATACTCCTATTATTATTTAGATAAACTTTATTTGGTCGGATTTCACGCAAATCGAATACATTTGAGTTAATATGTGTTTATGTTTGTATGTATGTATACAGGGTGTCCGAAAAGTTTTTTGTTGGCAAAAATAGTTTCTACTTGTGGTGTTTGTATGTGTGTAGCGACACGGTTACGAAGGGCGCTCTATTCTGCATCATCACTCCGTAGGAGTGTGATATCTTCCTTAATACATGGCCTAGAAACACGAAACTTTCAGGGCATGACAATGCTGATATTACCGACCTTATAGAGCCCCCTCGGGGGGCGATTAGGCGCTCTACGCGTGCTAGTTATAGACCGCCTTTCAGGCCGGTCTATATACCGACTTGCCACTAAGGAAAATGTTCGTTGGTTGTCAGATTCTGTTTTTCGGTAATCTCAATTTTTTTCTCCGAGACGGTTGCAGGTGGAAAGTTCAAATTTTCTGGGTTAATAGAGGGATAGTGCGACTAGCTTCGGTAAAAAATTCAGCTATACAGGGTGTTCCGTTTCGGAGTTATAAAACGTCAAAGTCGAAATTTCCGCGAATTCCTATGGGATCGATTACAGGTCGCAAAATTAATTAAATCGATTTAAATTTTCAGAGGTTGTAGAGGACCGGGAGCTTCAGAACCCTATTGAAACTGGCGGTATTCGGGAAATGGGAAGTAATTTTTTTGAATTCAGTTTGCAGACCCCTCTTTGGCACCAAATAACTCGGTCGCCGGAACGTCGGACGGAAAAACGTATTTAAACATAAAACTAAAGAATTTCAAATACTTTCTTTTTGCAATACATTTACCTATACCTAAAACGACTGGAAATTGGAAAAATTTGGGAAAAACTGGAAATTACGAATTTTAATGCAAATTTTTGACGGTTGTCCATTTTTGGGGGGTCAAAATGGATTCAAATCGAAATCCCATGTACCCTATCGGAAAGACCTCGCCGAAATACGTTATAAACGTATTTTTTGGTCCCTTCATTCTTAATAGGAAAGGAGCAATCGATAATTAAATTTAGATTTTTTACGATTTTTTTTCATGACATCTCTACATTTGAATCACTCTGTATCTTTTCCTATCTAATTTCTTCCAACTTTTTCAACGCTATCCCTTGGGGATATAATCAGGCTCTAAAATGAATCCCGAATGGGTGATCCAGGGCCTGATTTAGGGGGTAAAAACTCATTTTTTCTGTTTTTTTTCATCAAAATTCATCTTTAAATGGCATTATTATGTATTATTTCTCTTATTTAACAGCTCTTTTTTGGTTTATTTTCTTCCTACATCATCTGAGAACACTCCACACTAATTAAAATTACATATTTTTTCGTTAAAGTTATAAATAAAAAGCTCTTTTAGCATCGGTGCAGGAAAAATTTTAAAAAATGCATATATTAATAGTCTGCCTTGGAAAATCAGTTGAAGCAGCCTATCTTTACGTCGAAATTAAAAAAAAATATGACCTGTCACAATTATGCAAAAATGTCAATATTTTTAGTGATTCTGGAAAGATCCTGGGCCCATTTCGGCTTGGAATATACATGGAAAAGACAGAATGGACTTTATATTTTTAATTATGGTGCATTTCATTGGGCGATTTAAGCACTAAATACCAATTTTTTTTTATCTTTCTGAGACCCAGCAAAAGCATTTCCAAATCAGTTTATACGGAGAAATGTATTAAAATATGAAGGGTCGAAATGTCGCAAAAATGCCAGTTTTTCTTGTGAGATTTTAAGGCTTCTGGACCGTTTTGGGCTTGAAAAATACCGGGCAACGCCTCTACAGACCTTCCCGTGTGGATTACGGAACATATAACTTGAAGAATTGGGCATTCAGAACCATTTTTAACTATTTTTCGATGACGGTGCAAGGCATCATAGAATGGTTTTATCCCATTAGGTAGTATATGGGGTAAATCACAATGACGGGTCTGATTAAAAATTTGCTTAGGTTTGTTATTATTTGAGAACGGCTTATTAGATTAAATCGAGTGAGGTGGCAATCGAAAGGGAAGGAAGTAAGTAATTTTCTTATTTCAAAATAATTTCGACATTTCGTTGGCATGACGACGAACAACTAGCTATTTTCGTTAATTTTTGAGTTGGACAGTTGAAAGTTGATATATGGGAAGAATTCGGTCAATTATTCAAAATTCTATATGTAAAATTTTGATTCGCATGGTTTCTATAGCAACGATTAAGGATAAAGTTGCCAATTTCTAACTGACGCACGGCTGTTCTGATTGAAACGAGTGAGGTGGCAATCGATTGGCAAGGAAGTAAGCTACTTTTTTATGTGAAAATAATTTTGACATTTCGTTGCCGTGACGACGAACAATTTGCTATTCCCGGTATTTATTGAGTTGGAGATTGGAAATTTGATATATGGGAAGAATTCGGTCAATCATTTAAAATTATATGTGTAAATTTTGATTCGCGTGGTTTCTATAGCAACAATTAATGATAAAGTTGACAATTTCTAACTCACGCACGGCTTATCTGATTGAAACGAGTGAGGTATCAATCGAAAGGGAAGGGAGTAAGCTACTTTGTTATGTGTAAATAATTTTGATTTTCCGTGGCCGTGACGACGAATAATTTGCTATTTCCGTAATGTATTGAGTTGGATAGTTGAAATTTGATGTCTGGGAAGAATTCGGGCACTCATTCAAAAATATATCTGTAAAAATCGATTCCCATGGTTGGCATAGCAACGATTAAGGATAAAGTTAACAATTTCTAACTCACGCACGGCTTATCTGATTGAAACGACTGAAGTGGCAATCGAAAGGGAAGGAAGTAAGCTACTTTTTTATGTGAAAATAATTTTGATTTTCCGTTGCCGTGACGACGAATAATTTGCGATTTCCGTAATGTATTGAGTTGGATAGTTGAAATTTGATGTCTGGGAATAATTCGGGCACTCATTCAAAAATATATCTGTAAAAATCTATTCCCATGGTTGGCATAGCAACGATTAAGGATAAAGTTGACAATTTTTAACTCACGCACGGCTTATCTGATTGAAACGACTGAAGTGGCACTCGAAAGGGAAGGAAGTAAGCTACTTTTTTATGTGAAAATAATTTTGATTTTCCGTTGCCGTGACGACGAATAATTTGCGATTTCCGTAAAGTATTGAGTTGGATAGTTGAAATTTGTTATCTGGGAAGAATTCGGTCAATCATTCAAAAATATATCTATAAAAATCGATTCCCATGGTTTCTATAGCAACGATTAAGGATAAAATTGACAATTTCTAACTCACGCACGGCTTATCTGATTGAAACGACTGAAGTGTCAATCGAAAGGGAAGGAAGTAAGCTACTTTTTTATGTGAAAATAATTTTGATTTTCCGCTGCCGTGACGACGAATAATTTGCTATTTCCGTAAAGTAGTTAGTTGGATAGTTGAAATTTGTTATCTGGGAAGAATTCGGTCAATCATTCAAAAATATATGTGTAAAAATCGATTTCCATGGTTTCTATAGCAACGATTAAGGATAACGTTGATTGAAACGACTGAAGTGGCAATCGAAAGGGAAGGAAGTAAGCTACTTTGTTATGTGAAAATAATTTTGATTTTCCGTGACGACGAATAATTTGCTATTTCCGTAATGTATTGAGTTGAATAGTTGAAATTTGATGGCTGGGAAGAATTCGGTCAATCATTCAAAAATATATCTGTAAAAATCGATTCCCATGGTTACTATAGCAACAATTAAGGATAAAGTTGACAATTTCTAACTCACGCACGGCTTATCTGATTGAAACGACTGAAGTGGTTATCGAAAGGGAAGGAAGTAAGCTACTTTTTTATGTGCAAATAATTTTGATTTTTCGTTGCCGTGACGACTAACAATTTGCTATTTCCGTAATGTATTGAGTTCGATAGCTGATATTTGATATCTGGGAAGAATTCTATCAACAATCATTCAAAAATTATATGTGTAAATTTTGATTCGCATGGTTTCTATAGCAACGACTAAGGATAAAGTTGACAATGTTTAACTCACGCACGGCTTATCTGATTAAAACAAGTGAGGTGGCTATCGAAAGGCAAGGAAGTAAGCTACTTTTTTATGTGAAAATAATTTTGAAATTTCGTTGCCTTGTCTTCCTGTAAATTTTTTGTAATTTTCTTATATCATTATTTGTTCGAAAATGCATCGTTTTAGTTATTCCGTAGAGTGTATCTTCATTGCTGTTTTTGATTGCTGACTGTTTTCGGTATTTAAATATCTTCACACATTTTGATTCTAACCTATAGGTACTTCTTTATTACTCTTCCATGAATAATTTTTAGAAACACGTGCTTCTCTTTCCTTTGCAATTTTAGGTAACTTTCCGATAACTGTTCCTTTATTGGCTCGTCAAAAAGTAGCTGTTTTTTAACCTCTTTAACTTTATTCTGATCAATCACTGCCTCATTTACGAATTGTTCCACCCGTGTGTTTGGGGTTTCTGATGTGGATGAATGAGCAGCTGTATTTTCATTTGATTTTTCTATATATATATATATATATATATATATATATATATATATATATATATATATATATATATATATATATATATATATATATATATATATATATATATATATTATGTCCCATACGAAATCGCGGAAATTTCGAATTTAACGTTTAATAACTCCGAAACGCGACACCCCGTATAACTGAATTTTTTATCGAAGCTAGAAGCACTATCCCTCTATTAACCCAGAAAATTTTATCGTTCCCGCAGTAACAGTTTTCGAGAAAAAAAATTGAAAATATGAAAAGACGAAACGGACAACATACGGACCAAGGTCAAATCACGGGGGGGGTGACATTTTATGGTTCCCTATGTCTAAGTGACAGCACTTAAACGGAAAAATGGCAAAACATTGGTAAAATTAACTATATTTTTAATTTTTCAATTTTTCACAAAATCCCGCCAAAAATCGAAAAAAATTTGACACTGCTTTATGTTTTTATTTTTATCTCAGTTATTTGAAGTTTCTAGTAAAAAATGTATGTAATTACTCAGATAGAGTATAAAATTGTCTAACTTTTTTATAATAAACAATTTTTCGATAGGACGTATACTTTTGGAAATATAGGGATCTAAACTTGGAAATTTTTATAAGCAGTTTTTTAAAAATATTTCCGGAATTATGACGTTTGAAGGAAAATCAATACGAGAAAATTATAGACCTTACTTAACTGCAACTTTTAGGTAATGAACATCGTTTTCATAAAACGAACCAGTCGCGAGATATGAGCGATTAAATGGCAGAATTGGAAATTTCATGGACCCCTGGAAAATTTTCAAAAAAATTCTTTTTTTTTTAAATTCAAAAATACTGACATTTTATGGTTCCTTATGTCAAAGTGACAGGTATACAGGAAAAAATCAAAAAATAACTATTAAATATGAGGGAATAATATGGAATATCGCCGTTTAAAGATGGGTTTTGATGGAAAAATATAGAAAATATGAGTTTTTACCCCCTAAATCTGGTCCTGGATCACCCATTCGGGAGTCTTTTTAAAGCCTGATTATATCCCCACGGGATAGCGTTGAAAAAGTTCGATAGGAAGGAGACACATTGATTCGAATGTAGAGATGTCCTGGAAAATAGCTTTAAAAATCGAAATTTAATCGTCGATTCCTTCCTTCCTATAAAAAATGAAGAAACCAAAAAATATGAAAATTACGTATTTCGGGGAGCTCTTTCTGACCAGGTATATGGGATTTTGATTTGGATCCGTTTTGACTACGAAAAAAATTAAAAACCGTCACAAATTTTCATCAAAAAATGCAATTTTCGGTTTTTCCCAAATTTTTCCACTTTCCGGCCGTTTTAGGTATAGGTAAATGTATCGCAAAAAGAAAGTATTTGAGATTCTAAAGTTTGACGTGTCAAACCGTTTTTCTGTACGACGTTTCGTTCTCGAGTTATTAGGTACCAAAGATGGGTCTGCAAATGGCATTTTTCGACATAAAAAAATTCAAAAGTGTAACTTCCCATTTTCCGAATATCGCCAATTTCAATAGGGTTCGGAAGCCCCCGGTCCTCTACGACTTCCGGAAATTTAAATCGATTTGATTAAGTTTTGCGACCTCGTGTCCCATACGAAATCGCGGAAATTTCGAATTTAACGTTTAATAACTCCGAAATGCGACACCCCGTATAACCGAATTTTTTATCGAAGCTAGAAGCACTATCCCTCTATTAACCCAGAAAATTTTATCGTTCCCGCAGTAACAGTTTTCGAGAAAAAAAATTGAAAATGTAAAAAGTCGAAACGGACAAAAATAGTTTCTACGTGTGGTGTTTGTATGTGTGTAGCGACACGGTTACGAAGGGCGGTCTATTCTCCATCATCAGTCCGAAGGAGTGTGATATCTTCCTTAATATATGGCCTAGCAACACGAAATTTTCAGGGCATGACAATGATGATATTACCGACCTTATAGAGCCCCCTCGGGGGGCGATTAGGCGGTCTATGCACCCTAGTTATAGTTATGAATTATCAAACCCAATTACACCAGAAATGCTCAACCCAAATTCAGAAACGCTTTTAAGCGATAATACTACAGTTACCAATCAGAATTCTGCGCTAATACAACTACAAAATGTTCAACAACTCGACCTTGACATGAAAAAGTTTTTAAAGTTTCATTAATAATTATTTTTCAACTAAAGTTTGTTATCGTGCTTAAAATACTACTTAGATGTTAAATTAGTTTATGTATCTGGTTTCTCTAATAAAGTTTACTTTTTCTTATTTGGAATTACATTAATTTTCTTACCTTAACATGTCCTTTTGAAGCTTTATTTAGGGCATTACACACTTGAGGTATAATTATTGAAATAGTTGAATCAGAAATTTTAAATGTATACATCAAACTCCTGTATGAATCTCCAGATGCTAAATATCTCAAACACACTGCCGGTCTTACTTTTCAGGAATAGCTTCTGTCATATTTGTTTTTCTAATATTTGGCCCAACCATTGACAACAGTTCTTCAAAATCAGTTGAAGACATTCTCGTAAAC
Source organism: Philopedon plagiatum (assembly GCA_963971165.1). Classification (NCBI taxonomy): domain Eukaryota; kingdom Metazoa; phylum Arthropoda; class Insecta; order Coleoptera; family Curculionidae; genus Philopedon; species Philopedon plagiatum. The sequence continues at coordinate 36,479,396 of OZ020193.1, read as the reverse complement.
TTTTGAAAGAGTCAACCGCCATCTAATAACATTTTCTCTATAAAGGAATAGCTATACTTCTTTCTTAGCATTTCCCGTATCCAACACTTGCGTTTTTTTCGTTGCTTATTTTTCGCTATTATGATAAATGCAGCACACAAACCTCCAAACTTCAAAACATCCATGTTGAAATGTGCAAGACGCACTGATATCAATTTAAAGTGTAAATGATATGTTGCATGAAATAAAAACGTACAGTTTTGTGCGCTAAAATGCATGCGCTGCTGCACGAAATTACGTATGCGCTAACGCATGAAAAAAGGCACCGTTTAAAGTTAGCTTAAGCGCTGCTTGATACGCCGCGCGCTGGTTTACTGGTTTAGTTTATATTAGTTATTTGCGTAGGTAACATCAGGTATCTAAAAACGTACATACATAGTTAGTGATATGGGTGAATACGAAAAACAGCAAGTGCGTTTACAAACATTGATGAACGATGTTTTGTCAGACGAAGAACCGTTTGAATATTCATCGGAAAGTTACAAGGCAAGTAGTTCTTCTGACTCTACTGATTATTCTGATGCTCCTGTGCAAAAAAGGGGAAAAAAGTCGGATAAAACTAAAAATGCTAGTCCTTCTGTTGTACCTAGTACGTCGTCCGATCAACTGTCTATCGAACATGTGCAAAAAAGTGAAGAACGGGACATACAAGGTGGTTCAGGTGTTCGTGGTATTACTCACGTTGAACAAACAATCGAAGATGTAATAAGGAATTTTCAGTGGGGTGGTGATTCCTCGTCTGATGAGTTACTCCAACAGTCAACCGATTTGCAGTGGAATGAACTGACGGGTGACAATTTGAAAAAAATACTGATTTTGCACAAGGTTTGGGCATAAATCACGATATTCAAAATATGCAAGACAAACGTCCTATTGATTTTTTTTTTCGATATTTGTGGACGATGGTCTTCTAAGTCTAATGGTAGAAGAAACCAACAAATACGCTTCTCAAAAAGCATCAAAAGTAAATCTACCTTGGACCCGAATTAGAAGTCAGAAAGACACTAATATTGAAGAAATGGACATTTTTTTGGGTCTTCAGATCTGGATCGGATTAGTTCAGATGCCTAAGCTGGTTTGCTACTGGTCCAAAAATGTTATCTATTCCAACGAAGTAAAATCAGTAATGTCTCGTAACGGATTTGAGCTTCTTTTGAGCAATTGGCATTTCTCTGATAATGAAAGTGCGGATGCTTCAAATAGACTCTACAAACTCAAGCCGCTTTTAGAATACCTAAGTAGAAAATATCAAGATGCTGTGGTGTCGTCATGTAATGTGTGCGTTGATGAAACCTTAGTGCCTTTTCGAGGACGTCTTGTTTTTCTACAGTATATCAAAAATAAACGACATAAGTTTGGTGTGAAGATTTTCACAGTTTGTATCGAAGAAGGGTATACTTACGATTTTAAAATATATTGCGGAACGGAAAAAAAATTCTTCTGATAGTGTGTCAACTTCCATTGTTATGGAACTTTGCAAAAATTTATTAGATAGTGGGCATACCGCATACAATATATGTAGATAATTATTACACAAACATGGAACTTGCCCATAAGTTAGTGAGCAGACAAACCCACCTAGTCGGAACGCTAAGAGGCAACCGAAAAATAAATCCGAAAGATGTAGTTAACAAAAAATTAAAAAAAGGAGAAATAACTTCACAGGAAAGTAACACTGGAGTAGTAGTAATAAAATGGTGTGATAAACGTGAAGTTTTGATGTTAACAACAAAACATAAAAACAATATGGTTTCAGTCGCATCATGATGTGGATCTGAAAAGTAAAAGCCTGAAGCTATCAAGGACTACAGCAAAATTAAAAGTTTTATTGATATTTCCGACCAAATAAAAGCATATGGTTCTTGTCTCAGACGCAGTACCAAATGGTAACGTAAAATAGCTATTGAAATTCTTCTGGAATCAACAATTGTAAATGCATTTATTTTGTAGAACCGAGTAACAAGTGGACAGAAAATTTCTATTACACAGTTTAGAGTGGACATTGCCAAGGATTTGCTTCAAATTACAAAATTACAAAAAGAAAAGCCCCCATCAGCAGAAAGACATTTTATTGAAGAAGTGGGCACAAGTAGTCGCCGTAGGTGTGTAGTTTGCAACAAGAATTTGTCTGAACAGCATGGTAGAAAATGCGCAACCTCCAAGGCAACCCCGTTTCGTTATAAGTGCATTCAATGTGATACGTTTTATTGCATGCCTTGTTTCACTTCTGCTCATACTTGCACATTATAAAAAAAGTCATGGCGTAAGTCTATTTTTTGTTCGTATATATTATTATCCATATTTTATAATTATGAACTAACCATTTTATTAGAATTTATTTTTGGTTTTGGTTTTGAAATTCGATATTTTTTTATGTTTTTCTTGACTGTTTTTTTGTTCTTCGCTATTTTTTTGTAAAATAAAGAATTAAACAAAAAATGTGTTGCATTTGTTTATTACTGCTACATAAATTAGATTACTACTCTAAAATAATTCCAATAGAAGCAAAAATTGCATTAAAAATGTATATTGCTAATAATAAATATAATACATACATTGGACCTGTTTTATTATACTTTGAGTCGGACTAATAAAAAAATTTGTTCACCAGGCCGTGCACTTTGATTGCCCATAGCATTTCTATTCTAATGTGAAGCAAACGTGAGCATCACGGCTCAACGGAAAACCCTACATATGAAACATATGTGAGTGGCGTGGCCCATATAGTTAGGGGCCATGCAAGTCACACGTGTTTCGCATGGCGGTGAATGTCTTAACTGAAAATTATAATGGTTCTGGAACGTCAATGCTATGAAAAAAGTTAAAGGTAAGTCATAGATTAGAAAAATTATTAGTCAATTATACACACAAAACAACATTTCTGAAAATATATATTTTTCTCCCTCAGGTTACCCCACAACAATATATAGTTACTATAAATAATAGGCTTTCCCTTTACAATTATTTATTGGTAGGGGTTGTAAAACCCTAACAACCCTCCAACAGGTTAAAACAATTAGTAATTAAAAATATATCGTATGAATATACAAAAAAACATTAGCTTTATTATAAAAAAATGTAAATTTTAAAGTCTCAAAGTTAAAAAAATAATACATATAGTTTTACTATTATATTATGCAACGATCTCATTTTAAATTAAAGTTAATTAATAGCACATAAAAATGCTTATTTTAAACCCATGCAATTAAACAGTTTAGTTGCATGCCACGCCACTGTAAAATTATATCGTTTAATTATTAAACGATAAAATTTTACAGTGGCGTACCCATAAAAAAAATAAGCAAATAATATTAAATGTTTATGTTAGAAAATGTCTTAGTGTTTTTTTTGTGTTTTTCTTCTACTACACTGGTATTTTATGTTTAATTAATAATTATGAAATGATGGAAATTAGCTCTATGTTGCAGTTTGGCAATTCATTAAACGAAAAGATGTCTGAAGGTATGTTATGTTTGTACAGTTTTTGGTGTTTTTTAGAAAAAAAAATATTTGATATTTTTCAGTTCAACAAATCATAGAATTTATAAGAGACGTGTGGGGATGCAGGTATATTTTTAGTTGTTTTTTTAGGGTGACATATGATTCGGAATATTTTATTTTCAGTTTTCATATATTTATTCGGTGGGGGAGGCGCCCATGCCAAAACTACCAGACTTAGAAGAAGTGTGGAAATCGGACATCTTTCATTTTTGGGTCACCGCATGGGTTTACCCAATAAATCATATAACTTTTATATTTGCTAGACCAATATGGAAATTAAATAGAAAATCTAAGTTTGTTTTCTACACGCGAAGAAATTTCCATGAAAATTCTCCTATAATGTTGTAAAACTAATTTTTTCCTATCAAATTATATAACAAAAAAATATAATTTTTTTATTAAAAATAGAATAATCTTCTAGAACGATAAAATTTAGGTTCATAAAATTATAGATTATCAACAATAAGAAAGCAGCAAACTATATAAAAGTGTTGGACAATTTTTTTTTTGCAAAAACACTTATGTCAAATGTAAGACCAGAAGATACATACTCTTATTTTAGTTTTTCGACATGACAAGTTATAGATGAAAGGCATAACAGAGAACACAACATAATAACATAAAGAAAAAGCTACACCGATGCATCAACGCTCGACTTAAAATTTAGCTAATAAGGGGATACCAGGTGTTTTAAGTTTATAAACTATAAAAAGTAAAGTTATGAATTTTTTCTTAAAAACTTGATAAATATGCTCCAGAAATAAATAAATAAATAAACACTTTTTATTAACAATCAGGTACCAAAAAGATATTTATATCTGTTATAGACAAAAAAATTATAATATTCTATAATATTTTTAATTCTATAATATTCTTAATAATAATACGATGCATACCTAACGTGGGTGTATACGTTTTTACTATTTTAAACTATAAAATTGTTACAATTATACGGGGGCTTTCCAACAAATATTCTCATCTACTACATCAATATTTTGAATCTATATAAAAAAAGATGTACCGATGCATCAAAGCTCAACTTAAAATGCTTTTTCTTTAATTTAACTCCCTACCGGGTGTTTCAAGTTTATAGACTATAACAAGTAGTTATGAATTGTTTCATTAAAACTTGATAAATATCCTCTACAAATAAATAAATAAACATGTGTCTCGCGGTTTTTCAAGATTCAACTCCTATGGGGTTTACGTTTAATTTTAGGTTTACATTCTTTTAAAGAAGAGGAGATAAAATAGGATTTTTTCAATAATAATAAAATGAAATAATATCCTTTCACAGTTTTTGAGAAAGAACCCAAATTAAATTTTTGATAACATTTAAGCGTCGGCGAGCGATGCCGCAGATACAAAGTTAATACTAAAGAGGACATTTTATAAACCCGTTAAAAATAATATTATACAATAACATAAACCAGCGTTTTAAATTTCTCTATGGTGTGTTCTATACAGGTAAATTAAAAATCCAGAATTTTAGTATTTTTTTTTTCACTTTTACTCCTTCTCGCTTATGAAAAAGTTCCAGTTTCTCTGTAATAAAAAAAATGTCACATATATTTATAAAAGAATATATCCCTTAGATTTAGATGGTATGTATAAATATAAAATATTCTTACCATAGTCCCCAATCTTCTACTATCTCCAAAAGAGGGGTGTTTTTTTTTGTAGGAATGCACAAAGTGCTCACCCCTCTCACAAGGGCGATTTGTTTATTCTCCAGGCTCTCAATCCTCTGGTCAGACATAGTCATCCGTTTAGGAACGAACACAGTATTCCCATTCTGCAGAACTACTTTTGTTTACAGTCCATAGCAACCCAGAACGTTTTCCAGAGAAGAAATGCTATATGTATGCCCGTTTCCAACATCAGGGGCGATATAATACGCCCAAACCCTCAAAACTAAAAGATCCGGAACTACCAGCTGCAGATTAAGGAAGCATTTTTGAGAAAATGGATTGAAAAAATGAAAACAGAAAAAATTGAAAAAAAAAATATCCAAAATTTCCAAAATTATGCTTTTAAACACTGGGTAGGCTCTAAAACTTTGGAAGTAAACTATTTTCCTAGAATCTAATTAGTGTCTTTTATTTTAAAGTTTAGTCTAATAAAATTTTATTAAAACATTTTTGTGTTTTATTTGTTATAAATATATAACACTCCATCTAAAATAATTATTCTACCTTTCAACAGGACGGACGTATTTGTTCTGCTTCTCTTAAACATGGATTTGTTAATCTTGGTACAATTATTTAGCAACTGTCAAAAAGTTAAGTCTCCTGAATTTTCCGCTATTAATGTAAATATTATGGATGTCACTGACAAATTTATTGCTGGGTATATGGGTGTACTCGGAGAGTATGGATATAAAAGTACTATAAATAAACCGACGCGAGTGGAAGGCAGGTCTATGACCTGCTTAGATCATATATTTATAAAAGGCAACAAAAAGGATATAATTAAATCAGCTAAAGGATATATCTTAACATCAGGTCTGACAGACCATTATCCAGTAATGCTAAACATACATATAAATACGAACGTAAAAGAATTATATGAAGTAAAAAAATTTTTGTGATAAATTGGATCATTCTATTCTAAAAGAAAAGCTTCGGGATGAAAATTGGGGAACGATATACATGTGCGATGATCCAAATGAGATTGCTTTACAGATAACAAACACTTTGCAAATGCATATTAAGGGATGTACAAGTAGAGTGAGAATAAAATCAAAAAAACGATGTATCAAACCATGGATTACCCCTGGTATTTTGACATCAATAAGACGTAGGGACTATCTAAAAAAATTGTCAGCAAAAAATCCAAGAAATGAGACTTTATTAAATAATTTTAAAATTTACAGAAACAAATTGACTAAATTGATAGAAAAAACACAACAGGCATACTATAAGGATCTCCTTTGCAATAATTTACAAAATCCACAGAAAATGTGGAATCACATAAAAAGTGCCACGGGTGAACCATGTGAAAGAAAGCCAATTAAGTGCATAAAAAATGCTCAAAATATTGATTTATATAATAACAAGGACATTGCTAATACATGTAATGAATATTTCTGTAATGTAGGTAAAAAACTCGCAGAGAAAATACAGAAGCCTGACAACCCTGAAGAAGGTACTAATTGTAGATCATCTATGTTCCTTGTACCAATAAAAGATCATGAAATGATTACGGTAATAAATAACCTAAAAAATAAAGTAGCTTGTGGGGAGGATGGTATATCCACTGAAATAATTAAGGCAAACGCGCAGTATATTGTTGGTCCGCTTGTGCATATGGTAAACAGCATGTTTAGTACGGGTATTTTCCCAAAAAATTTTAAAAGCTCAATAGTAACTCCAGTTTTTAAATCTGGTGATAAAACACTTATAAATAATTATAGACCCATCGCATTAACAAGCACACTGAGCAAAATTGCCGAAAAATGTATTAAGGAAAGACTATGGAGCTATTTAACAACAAACAAACTGATATCTGATTATCAGTTAGGTTTTAAGACAGGTCATAGTACTGAGGATGCTGTTGCCCATGTGACCAATTTCATCATAAAAAACCTAAATGAGGGAAGAAAGCCGCTGGCGGTATTTTTAGATTTGTCCAAGGCATTTGACACGGTGGAGCATCGTATTCTGCTAGAAAAAATCGAGTCTTTTGGCATTCGAGGTGTTGCTCACAATCTCTTTACATCATATTTACATCAAAGAACTCAAAGAGTTAAAATCGATGATACCCTTAGTGACTCAATTCTGGTAGAGTACGGTGTGCCGCAGGGCACTGTGCTTGGACCGGTGTTGTTTTTAATATATGTAAATCATCTTGCAGGAATAAGTAATAAAAGGATTGTGTGCTATGCTGATGATACGGTTATTTTGGAGAGTGGTTTGACCTGGAATGAGTCATTTAATAAAGCTGAATGTGTGGTACAAAAAGTAAAGGGCTGGCTTGATAAGAATTTGCTCACCTTAAATATAGAAAAAACATATTTCGTGACTTTTGGAATGTCAGTAAAAGGTCTACCTGAGAATAGTGATTTGAAAATGCATGACTGGAATTGTAAAATGGATGAAAATTGTAATTGTGAGAGTAGGATCTCACAAACTAATAAAATTAAATATCTTGGTGTGCACTTTGATCGATGCATGAAGTGGCAAGAACATATAAGCTATGTTGTGTCAAAATTAAGAAAATCACTTTATAAATTTTATTTCTTGAAAAAGTTACTGCCACTGCATGTGCTGAAGATGGTTTACAGTGCACTTATTGAGTCAGTTTTGAGCTATGGGATTTCTGCATGGGGAGTCGCCTGTAACAATGTCTTGAGACCATTAATTATTCTACAAAAATATTTTTTCAAAATCATCATGAATAAAAACAAATTATACTCCACATACAAATTATTTAAAGAATCAAAAATTATGAATATAAGACAGCTTTATATAAAAAATACTTTCAGATTATACTATGGCGGCTCAGTGTGCAGAGAATACATAGCTCATAGTATAAATACTAGATCTAAAGCAAACAATAATTTAATACAACCAAATACTTTATTTTCATCTGTACAAAGACATTTTTCTTATATAATACCTAAGATAGCAAATAAACTGCCATTTTGTATAAACTCCGCAAATTGTAAAAGGAAGAAAAAAGCTCTTAACAAATGGATACTAAATAACTTTGACATAATAACAAATATTGTACCATGGTTTCGGATAATGTGATTTGTGATCCATTGTGTCTGTGTCTTGCAGCATGTGTAACTTATTAGACCGAATAATTTCTATATTTTATTTTTGTAAACGTATGTACATGTAGTATTGTAAACTTTGTTATGATTTTTTATTGATTTAACTAGGATTGACCTAGTGCACATACAGATTCATAAAAGAATTCATCGTGCATTTAAAAACTGTACAAAGATTGTAATATGTATTACTGTAAGTTCAATGTATGTTGACTGTTTTATATGATGAATAAAGTACATTTTCAAGTAATATGCAGAATCTGAACAAGAAATAATATCTGAAGAAGCGGTTTCACCACCACTGCACAGTGTGGCGTCACATTATCAAAAAATCGAAAAATCGGCGGCGAATAGTAGAAATTTAGTTGTAAGACTTTATTTGCCGTTAGTCAGATTACTTAATAGTACTTCTCGAAAATGTGAGAGGTCAGTTTCAAAATCGACTTTATTACTGTCAAGAAGTTCATCGTGGTGGTTTTGAACAACTTTTAAAGTAATAAGAGAAATAAAAAATTAAAATTTTTGTATTCACGATTTTTAATATTTACTTGCTTACCATTTAAAACGAATTAAGAGACTAACCTCAGGTTTGCAGTAAAATGTTTCTTTAGTGTTGCTTAAAGCGGAACACTTATGGAATCGCTTCGGGCTTCCGTCCGTCCGTCTGTCACAGGCGATTTTCTCTGAAACTAAAAATTTGAAATTTGGCATAGAGATAGAGTGTGGTGGTGGAATTATAGACGTGAAGTATTAAAAGTTGGATTTTGATTTTTAGAGTTAATTTCAAGAATAAATTGGAAAATAAAATTTTTTTAAGGACATTGTGGTTTCCATTGAAGCATAACTTATATATATATATATATATATATATATATATATATATATATATATATATATATATATATATATATATACATATATATACATATATATATATATATATATATATATATATATATATATATATATATATATATATATATATATATATATATAACATATAACATAACATATAACAGTCTAGCACTACCTTACAGACAGCTTACCCGATATTTCTTTCTCTTGTTTATAATTGTTCCTGTCGCTATTTCTTCGCTATTTCATATTCCTTGGAGTTAGAGGCTCCACGCAGGTGCTATTGCAGCCTCCGTGGTGATGTTGGTTGTTGACCGGAAAACTCTGGGTCTCCTGACAAAAAACCACAAATGTGCTAGCAGGTCCCTGGTCTGTGAACTCTTTGTGTGTTTTTTTTTTCAACTTCCAAGTTTTCCACCCAATAACTTGGTTATGTGCTACTGATGAGTGCTAATAAGCACGAAACATGTGTCTAGCACTACCTTACAGACAGCTTACCCGATATTTCTTTCTCTTGTTTATAATTGTTCCTGTCGCTATTTCTTCGCTATTTCATATTCCTTGGGGTTAGAGGCTTCACGTAGGTGCTATTGCAGCCTCCGTGGTGATGTTGGTTGTTGCCCGGAAAACTCTGGGTCTCCTGACAAAAAACCACAAATGTGCTAGCAGGTCCCTGGTCTGTGAACTCTTTGTGTGTTTTTTTTTCAACTTCCAAGTTTTCTACCCAATAACTTGGTTATGTGCTACTGATGAGTGCTAATAAGCACGAAACATGTGTCTAGCACTACCTTACAGACAGCTTACCCGATATTTCTTTCTCTTGTTTATAATTGTTCCTGTCGCTATTTCTTCGCTATTTCATATTCCTTGGGGTTAGAGGCTTCACGTAGGTGCTATTGCAGCCTCCGTGGTGATGTTGGTTGTTGCCCGGAAAACTCTGGGTCTCCTGACAAAAAACCACAAATGTGCTAGCAGGTCCCTGGTCTGTGAACTCTTTGTGTGTTTTTTTTTTCAACTTCCAAGTTTCCCACCCAATAACTTGGTTATGTGCTACTGATGAGAGCTAATAAGCACGAAACACGTGTCTAGCACTACCTTACAGACAGCTTACCCGATATTTCTTTCTCTTGTTTATAATTGTTCCTGTCGCTATTTCTTCGCTATTTCATATTCCTTGGGGTTAGAGGCTTCACGTAGGTGCTATTGCAGCCTCCGTGGTGATGTTGGTTGTTGCCCGGAAAATTCTGGGTCTCCTGACAAAAAAACACAAATGTGCTAGCAGGTCCCTGATCTGTGAACTCTTTGTGTGTTTTTTTTTTAACTTCTAAGTTTCCCACCCAATAACTTGGTTATGTGCTACTGATGAGTGCTAATAAGCACGAAACACGTGTCTAGCACTACCTTACAGACAGCTTACCCGATATTTCTTTCTCTTGTTTATAATTGTTCCTGTCGCTATTTCTTCGCTATTTCATATTCCTTGGGGTTAGAGGCTTCACGCAGGTGCTATTGCAGCCTCCGTGGTGATGTTGGTTGTTGCCCGGAAAACTCTGGGTCTCCTGACAAAAAACCACAAATGTGCTAGCAGGTCCCTGGTCTGTGAACTCTTTGTGTGTTTTTTTTTTCAACTTTCAAGTTTCCCACCCAATAACTTGGTTATGTGCTACTGATGAGTGCTAATAAGCACGAAACACGTGTCTAGCACTACCTTACAGACAGCTTACCCGATATTTCTTTCTCTTGTTTATATATATATATATATATATATATATATATATATATATATATATATATATATATATATATATATATATATATATATATATATATATATATATATATATATATGATGGGTAAGGGCCCAGAAATCGATAGCAGGAGGTCACCCAGACCAGAATCAAAGATAGTCCTCATTATTTTTATTTTTCATTCACGGCCTTTTCGCTGCACTAGCGAAGAAGTAAATCTTCGCATTTACATTTATTATATTACCTATAGGCCAAGAAATCTTCCATTTTTCTACTATTGTTGTACAAGGGTGCATTTGTACAGTCGACGTCGAGAAAATCGACATTCGACATACTTTCGAGTATTATTGTGTTAGCAGCCAAACATTTTTGGAGCAACACTGGGTGAACTAGTTGGCGCGAGCCACTACATCTTACCCATCCTTTCCGAACATTCTGGATATAAGGACTCTCTTTGATTCTGGTCAAATCGTGGTCTGTTCTTCAGCCACCCTGGGTGTAAGCCTGCCCGCTGATGGGTAAGGGCCCAGAAATCGATAGCAGGAGGTCACCCAGACCAGTCCTCATTATTTTTATTTTTCATTCACGGCCTTTTCGCGGCACTAGCGAAGAAGTACATCTTCGCATTTACATTTATTATATATATATATATATATATATATATATATATATATATATATATATATATATATATATATATATATATATAAGTTACACTATATAACTATGGGAATATCCCAGTGGTTAAAGGAGGAAGCAATAAAAGATGTTGGGTGCTTCTAAAGTATTGCTATTTATTCCACGTTCAAGCTTTCGTCTATGATTATAGACTTCATCACGACTACAAAATAAGAGAAAATTCTGTTACAAGTCTTTCTAACGGCTACAGTCGGTAACACCTACCAGAATACAGCATTAAAGCTCCCTCTGTTGGTTATTGCACCAGGTGTATGGAAACATAACCTCATATATGTACCAATTAAAATTGTAAAACATAAGATTTAAAATGACTAAAACTTATAAAATAAAGTCACAGACTTGTTGACACTGTCTGAATATATATAAAAGTAACACAGCAACTTGAAATACTTTTCTCACATCCAAGATGATTATCGATTTTTAAAAAATCTTTCAAAATTAATACACACTACTAAAAGTGCTGTCAATTGCCGGAAGTAACATGGCTGACAACTGACAACAGTGACAAACGACAGGAGTGAGAGGTAGCCAACCAAAAATATGAAGAATAGATGAAGTTATTCAAAACAGAACGTTCACAAGTTAATGTGTTCTCATTTTTTATTTTAAGTACAATTTGGTTGTGCCTACCCATCCGTCGCAGTAACATACTAAAATTATGAACTAGACAAGGAGTAGATACCCTTTCAGTCACATAGTACATTCAAAAATTACCATATCCACTATATGAGCATTAATTAAACAAACAAAAACATTATAAAGTCAAAAGAAGGAGAAATGGAAAATAGCACTGTCAAACATTATTATTTATTTGTTAATAAGGGGGGGGGGGGGTTTGCAGATAATTCCACTTATTTTTCTACATAACATTCTGGAAATTTTTTATGCTTTGTAGACTTTTGATTAATTAGAAAAGTGTAAATTGAGCTTAAGCTGTCTACATCTTTTTTGTAGTTAAGAGAGTTACTACAGTTGCTTATGTAACACATTTCAAGCATTTTTCTCTTTAGGGTACTCTTTTCCGAGTCAAGGATTATGGCATTATTATATTGGATTTTATGATCCATTTGATTAACATGCAAACTAAGGCTAGTAGCCTGTGGTTTATTTTTGCAGTCACTTTTATGGAGAGCTAGTCTTTTTGAGAGTTTTTGACTAGTATGTCCAATATACAACTTGCCACACTCACAAGGTACCCCATAGATCACGCCTGATTTTTGGTTATTTGCAGTTTTATCTTTTAAGTTAGAGTAGAACAGATTAAGCTTTTTTAAATTATAGTTGGCAATAACTATGTTAAAATTGAATATTTTTACCAATGAAGGAGTCAAATTGTGGATATACTGCAATTTAGCATATTTTTTCAAAGTGATATCGTTTAAGTTGTCCACATTATTGTGATTAGGTGTGTTATCATTGGAAAATAGCAATTTGTTAATTAATTTTCGAGGGTAAGAATTAGTTAATAGTAAATTTTTCAAAATTAGTAAGTTTTTTTGTAGGAAAGCATTGTGAGAAACTTTTGTAATTCTGTTTTTTAGAGCCAGTACTGCATTCAATTTCTGTTTCTGTGGGTGGTATGAAGTGAAAGGTATGTATCTACCTGAGCTGGTACTTTTTCTATACCAGTCCAACATGACTACATTATCAGCACTCCTAACTGCTAAAGTATCTAAGACAGGGACAGATGAGTCTGTCTCACCCTCAAATGTGAACGTTAGATTCCGGTTAAATGAGTTAAATATGTCCAGAGTGTACTGTACTCTATCAGCAGGGACTGATGTGAGTAAATCATCCACATATTGACACATGAAAGGGAATTCAAAGTCAATTGTATCTGTCACAAAGTACAGTAGTTTGTTCATAACAATTTCAGCTATTGAGGGGGAGGCAGCACCACCCATCGGTAAACCTTTAATTTGTTGATAAAATTTACATTAAACGAGAAAAATGTATTATTATAAAGGTAAATGATTATATCAATGAACTCTTGTTGTGGTATTGCGCATTGTTCTTCAATGAGATTGAAATGCTCGTTAAAAATACTAATTATTAATGGTAATGGTATGTTTGTAAAGAGTGAGACAACATCAAAAGATACCAAAACAAAGCCCTCAGGTAATTGGAAATTATTAATTTTTTCTGAAAATTCAAAAGTATCTTTGATTCTAAATTTATTAAAATTAGTGAAAGCTCTGTCAAGGATTCCCGAGATGAACTTAGCCAGAGGTTGTGTAGAAGCACACACACATGATACAATAGGTCTTAGAGGTATATCCTCCTTATGTATTTTAGGTAGTCCATAATATTTAGGGCAGACACCATTATAAGCCAAAAGTGATTTTGCAATTGCTTCAGGAAGACACCCCTTATCTTTTAATTTCTTAATTAATCTATTACAGCTGAGTTCGAGAGAGTTGGTTGGATCTTTATTAATTGATTTGTAAGTTTCGTTATCATTTAACAGGTCTAAGGATTTATTGATATACGTATCTTTGATCATCGCCACTGTAACATTGCCTTTGTCAGAACGAGTAATGATTAAATTAGGATTGTTCTTTAAGAACTTTCTTGTTTCAGATTCGATAATATAAGAAGGTGATTGAGCATTCTTATTAAATTGTATATAGTTAGTAATTAAGTTAGTGGCTTGAGACCTAACTATATTTTGTTTGTCTTCAGGTATATTGGAAATAATAGATTCTACTTCAGATATTAACCTAAAGATATCACCATCTTTCGGACTAAACTTAGGTCCTAAGGTTAGAAAACCTTTTATTTTTTCAGGTATTTCGATATCAGATATATTTTTGAACCAAGCTGCATTGGTAGAATTATAAAGGTTGTCTTTTTTGAAAGAGTGCTTTTAATTTTTTTATATTCGTATTCTTAGTTTTATTGAAAACTTTATTATAAGTAAAATGCTGCATATAAAAGAAATCATCCAGTAAGTGATGTGGTAACGAGTTACGGAGAACTTGGATAAGTGAATTAAGTTTATTTTCCAGTTTTTTAATATAGAAATCGATATCTCTTATAGTTATATTATGCAACTTTAGAGTTTTCTGTTGTGTGAGTACTCCAATGTGGCTTGTGTTACGTTGTGTGAGGTGTTGAGGTACGTTCCAAATGTTATTAGCACTATTTTGTATGAAATTGGGTATAACAGAGTTTCTTTTACATTCTAATAGAAATATTCTACGGTTCCTCTGTGCTGCTAATTTTCTGTTGACCTTAGCGAACTCTTTCATGGTGTTGACCAACTGGTTGCCGAAGGTTATCCGGACTTGCTGATAGAATGATCCCATACTACAAGTATAAAGAGGAAGGACAGTAACGGGGTACTGGTAACAAAGTTACACTATATAACTATGGGAATACCCCAGTGGTTAAAGGAGGAAGCAATAAAAGATGTTGGGTGCTTCTAAAGTATTGCTATTTATTCCACGTTCAAGCTTTCGTCTATGATTATAGACTTCATCACGACTACAAAACAAGAGAAAATTCTGTTACAAGTCTTTCTAACGGCTACAGTCGGTAACACCTACCAGAATACAGCATTAAAGCTCCCTCTGTTGGTTATTGCACCAGGTGTATGGAAACATAACCTCATATATGTACAAATTAAAATTGTAAAACATATCATTTAAAATGACTAAAACTTATAAAATAAAGTCACAGACTTGTTGACAATGTCTGAATATATATAAAAGTAACACAGCAACTTGAAATACTTTTCTCACATCCAAGATGATTATCGATTTTTAAAAAATCTTTCAAAATTAATACACACTACTAAAAGTGCTGTCAATTGCCGGAAGTAATATGGCTGACAACTGACAACAGTGACAAACGACAGGAGTGAGAGGTAGCCAACCAAAAATATGAAGAATAGATGTAGTTATTCAAAACAGAACATTCACAAGTTAATGTGTTCTCATTTTTTATTTTAAGTACAATTTGGTTGTGCCTACCCATCCGTCGCAGTAACATACTAAAATTATGAACTAGACAAGGAGTAGATACCCTTTCAGTCACAGTATCCAAAGTATCCAGTCCAAAATTTTTCTCTCTATTAGAATGTAAAAGAAACTCTGTTATACCCAATTTCATACAAAATAGTGCTAATAACATTTGGAACGTACCTCAACACCTCACACTACGTAACACAAGCCACATTGGAGTACTCACACAACAGGTAACTCTAAAGTTGCATAATATAACTATAAGAGATACCGATCTCTATATTAAAAAACTGGAAAATGAACTTAATTCTTATCCAAGTTCTCCGTAACTCGTTACCACATCACTTACTGGATGATTTCTTTTATATGCAGCATTTTACTTATAATAAAGTTTTCAATAAATCTAAGAATACGAATATAAAAAAATTAAAAGCACTCTGTTTCAAAAAAGACAACCTTTATAATTCTACCAATGCAGCTTGGTTCAAAAAGATATCTGATATCGAAATACCTGAAAAAATAAAAGGTTTTCTAACCTTAGGACCTAAGTTTAGTCTTCCTATTACACCGAAAGATGTTGATATCTTTAGGTTAATATCTGAAATAGAATCTATTATTTCCAATATACCTGAAGACAAGCAAAATATAGTTAGGTCTCAAGCCACTAACTTAATTACTAAATATATACAATTTAATAAGAATGCTCAATCACCTTCTTATATTATCGAATCTGAAACAAGAAAGTTCTTAAAGAATCCTAATTTAATCATTACTCGTTCTGACAAAGGCAATGTTACAGTGGCGATGAACAAAGATACGTATATCAATAAATCCTTAGACTTGTTAAATGATACTGAAACTTACAAATCAATTAATAAAGATCCAACCAACTCTCTCGAACTCAGCTGTAATAGATTAATTAAGAAATTAAAAGATAAGGGGTGTCTTCCTGAAGCAATTGCAAAATCACTTTTGACTTATAATGGTGTCTGCCCTAAATATTATGGACTACCTAAAGTACATAAGGAGGATATACCTCTAAGACCTATTGTATCATGTGTGGGTGCTTCTACACAACCTCTGGCTAAGTTCATCTCGGGAATCCTTGACAGAGCTTTCACTAATTTTAATAAATTTAGAATCAAAGATACTTTTTAATTTTAAGAAAAAATTAATAATTTCCAATTACCTGAGGGCTTTGTTTTGGTATCTTTTGATGTTGTCTCACTCTTTACAGACATACCATTACCATTAATAATTAGTATTTTTCAAGAGCATTTCAATCTCATTAAAGAACAATGCGCAATACCACAACAAGAGTTCATTGATATAATCATTTACCTTTATAACAATACATTTTTCTTTTTTAATGGTAAATTTTATCAACAAATTAAAGGTTTACCGATGGGTGGTGCTGTCTCCCCCTCAATAGCTGAAATTGTTATGAACAAACTACTGTCCTTTGTGACAGATATATTTGACTTTCAATTCCCTTTCATGTGTCAATATGTGGATGATTTACTCACAGCAGTCCCTGCTGATAGAGTGCAGTACACTCTGGACATATTTAACTCATTTAACCAGAATCTAACGTTCACATTTGAGGGTGAGACAGACTCATCTGTCCCTTTCTTAGATACTTTAGCAGTTAGGAGAGCTGATAATGTAGTCATGTTGGACTGGTATAGAAAAAGTACCAGCTCAGGTAGATACATACCTTTCACTTCATACCACCCACAGAAACAGAAATTGAATTGAATTGAACTGGCTCTAAAAAACAGAATTACAAAAATTTCTCACAATGCTTTCCTACAAAAAAACTGAAAAATTTACTATTAACTAATTCGTACCCTCAAAAATTAATTAACAAATTGCTATTTTCCAATGATAACACACCTAATCACAATAATGTGGACAATTTAAACGATATCACTTTGAAAAAATATGCTAAATTGCAGCATATCCACAATTTGACCCCTTCATTGGTAAAAATATTCATAAATTTAACATAGTTATTGCCAACTATAATTTAAAAAAGCTTAATCTGTTCTACTCTAACTTAAAAGATAAAAACTGCAAATAACCAAAATCAGGTGTGATCTATGGGGTACCTTGTGAGTGTGGCAAGTTGTATATTGGACATACTAGTCAAAAACTCTCAAAAAGACTAGCTCTCCATAAAAGTGACTGCAAAAATAAACCACAGGCTACTAGCCTTAGTTTGCATGTTAATCAAATGGATCATAAAATCCAATATAATAATGCATAATCCTTGACTCTAGAAAAGAGGTACCCTAAAGAGAAAAATGCTTGAAATGTGTTACATAAGCAACTGTAGTAACTCTCTTAACTACAAAAAAGATGTAGACAGCTTAAGCCTCAATTTACACTTTTCTAATTAATCAAAAGTCTACAAAGCATAAAAAATATCCAGAATGTTATGTAGAAAAATAAGTGGAATTATCTGCAATCCCCCTCCCCCACCCCCTTATTAACAAATAAATAATAATGTTTGACAGTGCTATTTTCCATTTCTCCTTCTTTTGACTTTATAATGTTTTTGTTTGTTTAATTAATGCTCATATAGTGGATATGGTAATTTTTGAATTTACTATGTGACTGAAAGGGTATCTACTCCTTGTCTAGTTCATAATTTTAGTATGTTACTGCGACGGATGGGTAGGCATAACCAAATTGTACTTAAAATAAAAAATGACCACACATTAACTTGTGAACGTTCTGTTTTGAATAACTACATCTATTCTTCATATTTTTGGTTGGCTACCTCTCACTCCTGTCGTCACTGTTGTCAGTTGTCAGGCATGTTACTTCCGGCAATTGACAGCACTTTTAGTAGTGTGTATTAATTTTGAAAGATTTTTTAAAAATCGATAATCATCTTGGATGTGAGAAAAGTATTTCAAGTTGCTGTGTTACTTTTATATATATTCAGACATTGCCAACAAGTCTGTGACTTTATTTTATAAGTTTTTGTCAATTTTAAATGTTATGTTTTACAATTTTGATTTGTACATATATGAGGTTATGTTTCCATACACCTGGTGCAATAACCACAGAGGGAGCTTTAATGCTGTATTCTGGTAGGTGTTACCGACTGTAGCCGTTAGAAAGACTTGTAACAGAATTTTCTCTTGTTTTGTAGTCGTGATGAAGTCACGACGAAAGCTTGAACGTGGAATAAATAGCAATACTTTAGAAGCACCCAACATCTTTTATTGCTTCCTCCTTTAACCACAGGGGGTATTCCATAGTTATATAGTGTAACTTTGTTACCAGTACCCCGTTATATATATATATATATATATATATATATATATATATATATATATATATATATATATATATATATATATATATATATATATATATATATACATATATATTATATAAGTGTACGCCTTAAAGTTAGTCCGAGCTTTCGGAAATCTTTATTTCCATCATCAGGATTCAGTAAACTTTTACTTAAACGCTGCTCACAGAGCCATCCACAAAAATTGGGACCGTATCAGCACTCACTGTAATATAAATGAAGAATCCTTTATGGAATTGATAACCTTCCTTTTTGAAAACACATATTTCTCTTTTAATAACAAACATTACAAACAAACTTTTGCAAACCGATGGGTGCCTCTATTTCTCCAATTCTAGCAGCCTATGTTATGGAAGATCTGCTGGACACTGTCATTCCTGTCCTATCCTTCAATCTTCACTTCATAAAAAAATATGTAGATGATATCATTTCTCATTGCCTCAGGATGGTATTAATGAGATAGTAGAAACTATTAACAGTTATGATCCGTACATACAATTCACTATAGAAACAGAGAATGATGAACAAGCTATTCCATTCTGGATACCAAGTTTATACGTTCTCCAGAGAATAAAATCATTATTGACTGGTACAGGAAACCTTGCAGTTCAGGCAGGTACCTGAACTATTTATCATACCCATAAATATTCTACAAAAGTGAATTTAATAAAACAAAATGAATAAAACAGAGTTTTGAAAATCTCAGACCCATCCTTCCACAAAATAATCTAGACATCCTGTTAACGCTTTTATTGATAACTTCTACCCACCGACCTAACAAAAAAGATACTGTTCAGTGCGTCCGATACATTGACTGACACCAATACCCCTAATATGAACCATGTAACTACTATCCATTTCTAAAAGTTTTGACCCTCAGTCTGAGGGTCAATAACAAAAAAACCACGGGGCAGAATAAACTGAAAAAATTACAGCTTGTTAGGGACGTTATCCAAGAGTTTCTTCCAAAAAATGTATTATTGTAGTGTGAACGATATTGAACTTATTCATAATAAAGTAGAAAAAAAACAACGATTTTACTGCGTTAATACTGATAAACGATTTTCTCATGTCTATATATTGGTTAATTTTTTCCCTATTTAAATGCAATTTTGAAGTAGATAGAAAAATATCTATACTTTCGCAAGAGATTGGTAGTATGCGTCTAAAATTCTATTTTTTTATTTTTTAATGATGTTTGTGTATCAGCTGTACTGTGGACAATTTAAAACTTTAAAAAAAATCTTTACACTCGTAGCCGTAGTTATTATTATACAAATGTATTTTATTACACAAAATTTAAAAAAGCACCTTTAGTTCTTGTAAAAATTGTAATAAATATTAAAAGCCACATAAGAAAGAGATGCAAAGTGTTAAACTCCTTTACCGACATAATCACAGTACGGTGGCGTCGTCGTAAAGGTCGTATGTAGTCCGTAGGTCCATGTATTTTTATTTGTTTAGAATTTATCTATTTGTTATGTATTGAAAAGATTTGTAAAATAATATTATTTAGTTGATTGTGGTTGTTTATATCTAGTTATTGTTGATTTAAATTTTTGGTTTTAGTGGTAGATAGTAATTTGAAATTATTATTGTTTTCACCCGATTTTTAAGATTATCTTGTTCGAATTTATATAAATACCTGATGTAATCTGAACCAAAAATACGGTACCTAACTACAGTCTAATAAGTTAAAATGTCTCGTCAGTGCAACGAACAAATGAAAAATATTATATTAAAAGTCAGAGCGTACTTTCGACAAAAGAGAAAGACACCGGTTTGGAAAATATTTTGATTGAGCAAGTGGTTAAAAGAACAGCAGATTGCCTGGGTATTAGTCAAAGCGCCATTAAACGTGTTACTGCGGAAGAAAAAAGTTCCGGTATTAGTATACCATCAAAAGGGAGAAGTGGAAGGCCCCGACTGGAATGTGATGAGATTTTGCAGGGCGCCATAAGGAGAAACAATATTAAATTTTTACCTGGAGCGCCGGTTTCCTTCTATAAAAAAGAAGTTTACCAGAAATTGAAAGAAGATGTCGATTATTTACCAGAATTTTCAGAAATGACTTTGTACCGATGGATTAAAGAACTTGGGTTTTCCTATAAAAACAATTAATAAACCAATTTTAATGGAACAAAACACAATTGCTGCCAGAAGAGCGGAATCCTTATACGCCATAAAGAGATATCGTGAAGATTCTTGGCAAATATTTTATACAGATGAAACATGGTGCGGTGCAAATCATTCAAGGAAGTTTGGCTGGGTTGAAAGAGGTAATCCCACAAAACGGGATAATTTTGATGAATACAGAGGTGGTATACAGGAAATTAATGGCTTTAGAGGTGGAATAAAACGGCCATCAGGATCAGGACAACGGGTTATTATCTTACATATTGGTAGTAAAAATGGGTTTTTGGATGGCTGCCTGAAGTGTTTCGTTGGGAAAAAAAGTGCGGCGTCAGTGGATTACCATAACGAGATGAATAAACAACATTACGAAGAATGGTTTAGAACAGTGCTTTCCGTAATACCTGACAAATCAGTAATCGTAATTGATCAAGCACCGTATCATACAATGTTGGATCGTTGGATCCTAATTTTCGAAATCCTACACCTGCCTGGACAAAACAAAAAATAATAGAATGGATGTCCCAGCGAAAAGCAACATTGCCCGATGGATTTACAACGTTTAATGAATTAACCAAACCAATGCTGTTAGACCTATGCAAGAACTATCGCTTTCCAAACGTATCTTTTAGATACAATTGCAAAGGAGTTACGTAATGATAATGTAAAGCTTCTATGGTTGCCAGTTGCACACTGTGAATTCAACGCAATTGAATTAATTTGGGCATATGTGAAAAATAAAGTGGCAAAATTGAATACTACGTTTAAAATCACAAATGTACTAAATTTGTGTCTTGAAACGATGCAGAACGTGCCAAAGTCTGTTTGGGAAAATTGCGTTGGACACGCTAATAAAATTGAGGAATCCTACATAGAAAAAGACCACTAAGTTGATGTTGTTGTAGAACCATTAATTATAAATTTAGATGAAGATGATGATTCAAATGAAGACTTTAGTAATGATGAAGAAGGAGAAAACGATCCATAAGTGTAGGTATTCTTCGGTAAAAAAGAGTGGTGTAATCCAATCAGGTTATTTTTAGTTTTAGGTTTAACTAAATTTTATCAGGGCTTTGTACCTTAAAAGTTAAATCAGATGTGATTCTACGTAAACAGGCCACTTTCACATATTTCGTTTATTATTAAGCAAAGGCAAATGCAGACAAACTTACCACAGCATTTGTTACAATTTTCCAAATATGCGAATCATAAAAATAAGGGAACATCAAAAATATTGTTTTTCTTTTAGGTGAATTATAAATAAATAAAGCTAATTGGCCTATTTACGTTACTCACTTTGAAGTAATATTTTTAAATTACTATTGTTCTACTACACACGTTTTGCCTATTTTATAGATCGTAATGAAACAATCGAAAATCGTTAAATCCAAATAAATGTAAATATGTACCAATGCATATACTTATTTTTTCTTAATGTTACCAGTTACCTAATTTATCATATAGAGCACAAAAAAACCGTCACTATATTGCATTACTTTAATGATTATTACCTTAACACCCATACTATTGCACCTTCGACGCCCCGCTCCATCCCGCAAGCACAATGCTGCTATCCTTTACACAAATTAATTGTTTGTATTTACGTTTATGACAACTGCCAAAACAAAATTTTCGTTAAACGTAAAGTTACATCTCTTTATATGTAATACAAAAAAACAAAAATTTTTGCTGTAAGATTACTGGTAGTAATTACATAACCACAATCATTTTTTGAATATTACTACCAAACCTAAGAAAAAAAAATAAAACTGATATTTTTTGGGACTAAAGTAAGGTTCACTTTATCGCCTGTAAAAAATTAGTTAGGCCTGGGAGTACCAGTAAGGCACAATAAATTTTTACAATTGAGTAATTGATGAAATAGGGAAAAAATGGTGACAATTTTACACTTACCTTCCCATTAGAAAAGCACCAAGGCATCTACGGTTACAAAGTTTTACATGTGTAATAGAGACAAGTAACTTGACCGAAATATGTGAAAATTATATTTTTTTAAATTGTACTTTTTACTTTACAAGCTTCCAAACTGAGGGGTCAAAACTTTAGAAATGGATAGTAGTGTTGCTGTGACGAACCCAGAAAGAAACATTATTTTCACATCTCTACCCTTCATTAAGGAGGTCACTCCCGGCCTGACTAGGATTTTTAGTCAAATTAAAGATGTAAAAATTGCAAATAAATCAGTTCTTACAGTTCGCTCTGTATATTCTAAACACAAAGATAAAACCCCTTTAACAGCTAGGTCTGATCTCCCGTACTCTGATAAAACCTAGTAACTTAAGTTACTAGGTTTTAATTGCGTATCTATAAAGCGATTTAAAATTTCCTTCTCTTTCAAATGATATTTATATCTTTTTTCTATCTGTTATGTAACCAGAGATACAACAACTCAAAATTTAGTAACTCCGACGACTTTTACACATAACTTTATTAAAATCTAGTAACCCGACTTACTATGTTTTTGCAAAATCAATTGCTTCATACGCGTTATTTGTCTCCTACGTTAAAAACTAGTATCTACAGTTAAATACTAGCTTCTAAAGTTGCAGGATCTAGCAAGTTTGTATATTCATTTAAACTTTTGTGAAACATAACCTTTAAAAACTGTGCCTGGTATGTTAGCTTCCTGGTGTTAAAGTGGGTTTTTTTGAAGAAAAATGTTTTCCCAGACACAAAAAATGTTGACAAACCCTAATAAAAGGTTGTCTAGAAGTGAAACAATTTTGGAAAATGCCAGAAAAGCGTAAGTACCAAATATTTTACTTTAAAAAATAAAATATTCAATTATTACTTTGACCGGTTAAAAAAAACAAAATAATCTCAATCAGGGTTGTGCTTAATATTAATAAACATGTTGGGATTAAAAATATTGAAAGTTATTTTAAAATTCGGTTTTTGCGTGGTGATGTAGGGAATTTAAAAATATAATTTTATTTTGCGAAAATACAGTAATTTAACGTGCCTGTTTAAACAAAATAAAATTTTCAACGCGATTATAACTGTACCTATAATTCGAAAAGTCCAAGGTATAACTCAGTCCATCCGGGGACACCATTGTTTTCGGATTTTGAATCTTAGGAGAAACATCCCTTCTTCATAAAAATTTTGCTTGCAAACGATTTTGTTGAACAGGGTGTTGAAAAAATTAATAAATATGAAAATAATTTTTCTCCTTAAATGCAAAACAAGTAAGTTTACATTTACATTTAGGTCCATCCAGAACACACTGTATAATAGACTATTCTTCCCGCAAAAGTGAGGAAGTTTATATTCCTTATTTTTGAAATTTTAGATTCATGGAACCAACACTTCCCGACTCGGAGCCAGAAGATTGCGTTTCTTCTGACGACTATGATGCAGACCCCACTTTCGACCCTTTAGAAAATCGATCACCAAAAAACGATATTCCTGCCTATTTCACAGCAAAAGATTTTGAAGTCTCAAAAGTAAATGAAGCCCTGGAAATTACAACAGTTACGGAAGAAACCTCAAGCTCTTCCGATGATACGATTGTTAAAGAACTACTCACATTTTTAGTAGAAAAGGTGGCTGAAACAGAAAATTCATACAAAAACCCCAAAAAAAGGAAGAAATCTATCGGTGATGACTATAAAAAATCTAAAAAACCCTTTACGTTCCTCAAAAATAGAGCCTCGCACAAGGGAAAAGATTTTCAACATTTCACTAAATTTTTCACAACGACAGCTTTTTTTTTTGATGCCCATATTAATCAGAAAGCTGCAAAAGCTCGAACAACTGAAGCTGCAAAAGCTCGAACAACTGGAGCAACAATAAACTTTTTAAAAAATGCCACTTTTGAGTATCTGTTACCACAAAACGGTGAAAAGAAAACAGTATGCAAACCAATGTTTATGAAAACTCTCGGTATGATAACGGATGGGACTATAACATCGTACATTCGATCCAAAAGAAAAAATGATGGAGAAACAAAGTTAACTGACCAACGGGGAGAAAAGGCAAGAGAAATGAAAAACGAGAAAAAACAGCAGCTTGATGAAGAAATTGAAGCACACGCAGAAAAGTACAAATACGTTGTATCTCACTAAAAATTATCTCATGCACCTAAGCGTCGATACCTACCTATGCTACTTTGGAAGGATTTCTGTGAGTCAAATAAAACCATGTCGTATGAAAAATATAGAAAACTTTTGAACCCTTGACACTTTGAAACCCTAAATATATCTTTTGCATCACCAGGCCAGGATGAATGTGGCACATGTTCAAAATTTAAACGACACAAAGGCGAACATAACATTACTCATACATTTGATGTACACTTGACAGGAGAGCAAAATAATGATTCTACCCAAGAGAATGAACATAAAATAGAAGATTGTGATACGTGTACAGGTTTCAAAATTCACCATGAAAGATACACCGTCTCGAGATAAGAGTATACCCAGGATAAGTCTAAACAATGGCCCTCTAATATTAACATTTTTGCAGTTGACATGCAAAAAGTACTCATTATTCCAAATATGGCAGAGAAAAACTCATTTTTTGTTTCACGATTAGTTGCCTTCAACGAAACATTTTCACCGCTTCATAAAGCAAAAAATCAGTGCTTGATGTGGCATGAAGCCATCGCGAGAAGAAATGCTGCTGATGTAGCATCGACGTTTTTCCATGTTGTAAAAAATTCTGACGCTAACGTTAATGCATTTATATTTTGGTCAGATTATTGCTCTGCCCAAAATAAAAATTGGGTATTATTTTCAACGCTTGTTTTGGTGGTTAGCCAGAAGTGGGGACCTGATACAATCACAATTAAGTACCTTGAACAGATACAGATATATATATATATATATATATATATATATATATATATATATAATATATATATATATATATATATATATATATATATATATATATATATATATATATATATATATATATATATATATATATATATATATATATATATATATATATATATATATATATATATATATATATATACTTTGTTATTTTTCTTGAACCATTTATAATATATTTTTTTTTTGGTGTGTGTTTCTTGGGATTAGGTTCATTGTAAAAACATTTTTTATATTAAAAGTCTATTGACGTTTCGACCCTTTTCCGGGTCATTTTCAAAATATATATTTATTTTTTTATTAATTCAGTTTGATAAAAGACCTAAAAATACATTATTAGTTAAAACAATTTACAACAACAGTACAATATGACAGTAAACATTAAAATCTGGACACATCTATAATTCTACGTTCTTAACAGTGAACATTTTTCTACAATAATTGCAAGATATTTTTATTATACGCACCTTGAAAACTTTAAGGTCTTTGAAGGATTAATCTGCTATTTCTTATCAGACATATTAAAACATACCAGAGTATTTTATGTGGAAAGAGAAAAAATAGTAATTTTTTAAAAAAAATGTGTAATCCTTTGATTTGATATTAAGAGGATATGGCAAATGCTGGTTAAGAGGAGATAATTTTTTAATTTGTTGTAATTAAATTAGCATATATGCGGCTAAGTCCTCCTATATCTGTTCTGTCGTTCACAGCATTTTTATCTTTTTTTATTTCTATCATTTCTTTGATGGATAATTTATAATAGTTATGATCTTTATTCAGAATTCTTGTTTGGTTATAACTAAATTCGTGTTTTGTCTCTCTTACATGTTTGCTCAGAGCTGTTGATGTGTTTTTTGTATATTTGTGTCCGTTAAGTCTGTTCTTTAGTAACTGAGATGTCATTCCAATATATTTTTTTGGGCAATTTGTGCATGGTACAGAGTATATCACATTAGATTGGTTCATAGTTGGTGTCGGACTTTTTAAGTTCGTGAAAAGAGAACCAAGTTTGTTTGTTGTTTTATGACAAGCCACTATGTTATGTTTTTTAAGACTACTTTTTAGTTTTTCAGATAGTTCGTTTATATAGGGTAGTGATACATATTTGTTTGCTACTTCATCAGAGTTGTTTTTGGTACTGAATACGCTATTATAGAATTTGTGGGTACGTTTTTTTATCACTCTATTAATTTCTTTTTCTTTGAAACCATTTTGCAACAAAACAGTCCTAACTTTGTTTAAAATTTTGGGTCTTAGTTCAGGTGAGGTAAGCATAATGGCTCTGTCTGTCAAGCCAATAATGACACTTTGTTTTTGAGATTTTGAATGGTTGGAATGAACGTTCAAATATCTCCCTGACCAAGTTGGTTTAGTGTACCATTCTGTTATTATTTTGTTATTTTTTCTAATTAAGGTCACGTCCAAGAAGCTTATTCTATTGTCTATTTCTATTTCACTTGTGAATTGTAGTTTCTTATGGAATCTATTAAATTGGTAAAGTATTTCATTGGTTTTGTCACTTGGTAGAGCGATTAAACAGTCGTCTACAAATCTCTTAAAAAAAAGTATATCAAAATCCAAACTTTCAATGACTTTTTCCTCCAAATACTCCATGACAATCTGTGCTATGACAGAAGAGATGGTTGCGCCATGGGTTCTCCAATCTCTTCTGTCATAGCACAGATTGTCATGGAGTATTTGGAGGAAAAAGTCATTGAAAGTTTGGATTTTGATATACTTTTTTTTAAGAGATTTGTAGACGACTGTTTAATCGCTCTACCAAGTGACAAAACCAATGAAATACTTTACCAATTTAATAGATTCCATAAGAAACTACAATTCACAAGTGAAATAGAAATAGACAATAGAATAAGCTTCTTGGACGTGACCTTAATTAGAAAAAATAACAAAATAATAACAGAATGGTACACTAAACCAACTTGGTCAGGGAGATATTTGAACGTTCATTCCAACCATTCAAAATCTCAAAAACAAAGTGTCATTATTGGCTTGACAGACAGAGCCATTATGCTTACCTCACCTGAACTAAGACACAAAATTTTAAACAAAGTTAGGACTGTTTTGTTGCAAAATGGTTTCAAAGAAAAAGAAATTAATAGAGTGATAAAAAAACGTACCCACAAATTCTATAATAGCGTATTCAGTACCAAAAACAACTCTGATGAAGTAGCAAACAAATATGTATCACTACCCTATATAAACGAACTATCTGAAAAACTAAAAAGTAGTCTTAAAAAACATAACATAGTGGCTTGTCATAAAACAACAAACAAACTTGGTTCTCTTTTCACGAACTTAAAAAGTCCGACACCAACTATGAACCAATCTAATGTGATATACTCTGTACCATGCACAAATTGCCCAAAAAAATATATTGGAATGACATCTCAGTTACTAAAGAACAGACTTAACGGACACAAATATACAAAAAACACATCAACAGCTCTGAGCAAACATGTAAGAGAGACAAAACACGAATTTAGTTAT
This sequence comes from Philopedon plagiatum, assembly GCA_963971165.1. Lineage (NCBI taxonomy): Eukaryota > Metazoa > Arthropoda > Insecta > Coleoptera > Curculionidae > Philopedon > Philopedon plagiatum. The sequence goes on along the minus strand of OZ020193.1, from coordinate 36,450,978 downwards.
AACCAAACAAGAATTCTGAATAAAGATCATAACTATTATAAATTATCCATCAAAGAAATGATAGAAATAAAAAAAGATAAAAATGCTGTGAACGACAGAACAGATATAGGAGGACTTAGCCGCATATATGCTAATTTAATTACAACAAATTAAAAAATTATCTCCTCTTAACCAGCATTTGCCATATCCTCTTAATATCAAATCAAAGGATTACACATTTTTTTAAAAAATTACTATTTTTTCTCTTTCCACATAAAATACTCTGGTATGTTTTAATATGTCTGATAAGAAATAGCAGATTAATCCTTCAAAGACCTTAAAGTTTTCAAGGTGCGTATAATAAAAATATCTTGCAATTATTGTAGAAAAATGTTCACTGTTAAGAACGTAGAATTATAGATGTGTCCAGATTTTAATGTTTACTGTCATATTGTACTGTTGTTGTAAATTGTTTTAACTAATAATGTATTTTTAGGTCTTTTATCAAACTGAATTAATAAAAAAATAAATATATATTTTGAAAATGACCCGGAAAAGGGTCGAAACGTCAATAGACTTTTAATATAAAAAATGTTTTTACAATGAACCTAATCCCAAGAAACACACACCAAAAAAAAAAAAATATATATATATATATATATATATATATATATATATATATATATATATATATATATATATATATATATATATAGTAGAAAAATGGAAGATTTCTTGGCATATAGGTAATATAATAAATGTAAATGCGAAGATTTACTTCTTCGCTAGTGCAGCGATAAGGCCGTGAATGAAAAATAAAAATAATGAGAACTATCTTTGATTCTGGTCTGGGTGACCTCCTGCTATCGATTTCTGGGCCCTTACCCATCAGCGGGCAGGCTTACACCCAGGGTGGCTGAAGAACAGACCACGATTTGACCAGAATCAAAGAGAGTCCTTTATCCAGACCAGAATCAAAGGACTCTCTTTGATTCTGGTCAAATCGTGGTCTGTTCTTCAGCCACCCTGGGTGTAAGCCTGCCCGCTGATGGGTAAGGGCCCAGAAATCGATAGCAGGAGGTCACCCAGACCAGAATCAAAGATAGTTCTCATTATTTTTATTTTTCATTCACGGCCTTATCGCTGCACTAGCGAAGAAGTAAATCTTCGCATTTACATTTATTATATATATATATATATATATATATATATATATATATATATATATATATATATATATATATATATATATATATGTATGTATATTGTGTCAATTTACCATTTTTAAAACAAATTTTTTGTTTTAATCTAGAGTGCCATGACCCACCTTAAATCGTTCTAATAGACGTGTACATCTGCACAAAAATACCTACACAATTTTATCACCTTTCATTTGTCTTACCAGAGCGTTCAAAGTTGATTAAATCACTTTTTTGATAATAACTTTAAAAAATTAAATACAACTATAACACTTTCATAGTATAATTAGATGTAGATTTTTATTACGAATCCAATGGTGCATCACAACATCAAAATTCTCTTGGATTTTCTAAAGAAAACTACATTTCATTGCAATAGCCATTTTATATGGTTTGATCAAACATGCAACTGCACGACGATCAAATATTATATCCAGTTAGTCATGATAAAACTGAATAATAATAATGGGTGGCTGTAAACAATTCGCCACAAACCAGAAACATAATATTAAATACCAGAAAAAATAATTGTTTACAAATTTGTAAAATTCTATCATTTATCCTGAATTCAATTGTTTTCCATGGCAAATTTAACAATATTTTGAGGCTTCATTCCGTTATTTTTTAAACATCTATAATAATTTAATTGTTTGTCATGGCTAACTGGATATAATATTTGATCGTCGTGCAGTTACATGTTTGATCAAACCATAACAAATGGCTATGGCTATAAAATGCAGTTTTATTTAGAAAATCCAAGAGAAATTGATGTTTTGATACACCGTTGGATTCGTAATAAAAAACTACATCTAATTATACTATGAAAGTGTTATAGTTGTATTTAATTTTTTTAAGTTCTTATCAAAAAAGTGATTTAGTCAACTTGGAACGCTCTGGTAAGACAAATGAAAGGTGATAAAATTGTGTAGGTATTTTTGTGCAGATGTACACGTCTATTAGAACGATTTAAGGTGGGTCATGGCACTCTAGATTAAAACAAAAAATTTGTTTTAAAAATGGTAAATTGACACAAAAAGTAATAAAAATAATACAGTTCTACGTAAAATGATCTCTAGATTCCAAAAATCAAGAAATATACAGGGTGTCTCATTTGAAAATCTAAAGTTGGTGTCAGTTCCGGCTAAACCGGAATTCGTCGAAATTTGACAAGTACCTAGAAAAGTGACTTTTTATTAGCCTATGACTCCTGCCAAGTTTCATCTTGTTCGATTAAATACTACAGAAATGGCAGCCGGAAAGTGATCTCGTTGACACCCGGTATATATATATATATATATATATATATATATATATATATATATATATATATATATATATATATATATATATATATATATATATATATGACACTGTGATACTTCTCACCAATTCCATAGCGATAGCGAGTCGTCATACTGTGAACCAGACAAGGAAAACATCATACATGGAAGCGAGGGAGGGACAGCCAAACAGTATTGGCATTATCCAAATTCTCCCGGCGTCATGGGCAAACAACAGCTTGTGAAGCCCAATCGTCCATACTATGCACACCTCGGCCTGACAACCGGGTCGGAGGGTTAATGGTTTATACCGTTCCCCAAGTACATAGTTTCGGCTTTAACACCGAAGCCATTCCATGCAAGCTGTTTCGTCCTGTCTGGGACTCATCAGGAGCGCGTGAGCGTCCCTGAGAAGGAGACGCTGATCGCCCGACAGCTTTATAACTTATTCAAAGCAAGTCGCCAATGTTCGAGACACCTCCAAGCACCGTCACGCGGAGTCCGGATTGGGGAACTACGCGTAAGTGAGCTTAGTTAAAGCTTGCGTGTCGACATCGGAAGTTTGTGCAGCGCCGGGCTGATCACCTGGCGCGAGGATAAAATCCCCGTCACAGGCTGACAACCCTGGTCCAAGGGTTAATGGACCGCTGGCAGTGGAAAGTTGATCGTTCCACTGATCGTCTCAAGTCCTTCATAGGAAGGACGAGACACTCCATAACCGAACTTCCGGGTTCCCAAGTCCCGGACCCCCGCGTGGGGGATGCGTGAGGGTGGACCGAACAGGAAAAGGTTATGAAGAGTCACACGTGTTCCGCGCTTAGCCGCGCGTGGGCGTCATCATCACATGATGACGCTGGTTCACAGTATGACGACTCGCTATCGCTATGGAATTGGTGAGAAGTATCACAGTTTTGTGACACATATCGGCGCACATCATCGTTGCGACCCTCCGATGTTTCGGAGTCGCATGAGTGGTTGGTGAGATCCAGCTCTCAAGGTGGTGCGTACCAGAGTCCTATCTGGTAGGGGTGGTGACGCCCTTGGTCCTATGATTCAATACCCGTCGTGGCATATAGCCAGGGGAGTAGTTGTTTGGACTTAGGATCGTTCCTCACTCTCTGTGAATCATATATATATATATATATATATATATATATTATATATATATATATATATATATATATATACATATATATATATATATATATATATATATATATATATATATATATATATATATATATATATATATATATATATATATCTGTACCTCAGAAGAAAACTATGCTAAGTCACATATTTGCTATTTTTATTTTTTCGTTATCTCAACTCGTTTAAAAGTTAACACCTCCTAAAACTACATTAACTCATAACACTAAAAAAGGCTAACTAGGTCAAGTCATGTTAATATAGTCTGGTTCTGCAAGTTGGCAACGCTGCGCCATGTTAAGTCACGGATTATTTTCAGTTGACATTTAAACATCAAGTAGAGTGCACGTTTTCTCGTTGTGTTTGTTTGGTGTGTAAACTGAAACTAAGATGGGTTCTAGAACTCAAAATATGTCCCGAAAGAAATATTAAAGAAAAAAATCAAAATATTTGGTAAGTAAAATAACAAAAATGTCTTTTTGCTTATAACTGACTTAACATTATTTGGGATATGCCATGAATTAAGTGATAAAGTGACTTAATATACTAACTTATCAGTACAGTGGCTTAATTAGTGTGTTTGTTTTATTACAGGCCATATAAATAAAGAAGAAAATAATGAAGAGACCGTTAATTTAGGTTCGAAAAAAGATGCGGAAGCCTTTCTTTTGGAAAATACACGTATGTATTATTATTTGTATTTGAAAAAAGACTTCTTAAAACTGACTTAACATTATTTGGGATATGCTATGAATTAAGTGATAGTGACTTAATATACTAACTCATCAGTACAGTGACTTAATTTTTTTTATTTGTTTTATTACAGGCAATATAAATAAAGAAGAAAATAATAAAAAGACTGTTAATTTAAGTTCAAAAAAAGATGCGGAAGCCTGTCTTTTGGAAAATACACGTATCTATTATTATTCTTATTTGAACAAAGACTTAACATAGTTATAGTAAAATTAATTTAAAGAGCAAAAGTGTCTTAAAATTTATTACTTTTATAATAGGAAACATACCGGAAGATGTAAATATTCAATACAACGTCAATTTAAGCCCGGAAAAAGATTCAGAAACATTACGCTCGGAAAATAAAGGTATATATTAAGTACATTCTTATTTGAACAACTTTAATTAGATTAATTTAAAGAACAAAAAATTAATTACAAATACCAATGAGTGATACTTCAAATTAATTTTTTGTCGAGATTAAATTATTAAGATTTTTCAAAAATGGTTAAAGATGAACCTTTCTTTTACGATAAACTAGCAAGGGGGTTATACTAGAACGCAAGACTATTTCTAATTTTCATACTTTTACATTTTCTTTCAGAAATTGTAGAAGATGACGGTCTTGAACATGAAATAGCCAGCTCTTCCAGCAAACTCCATACTTCTAAAGACAATGATCAAAATCATCAATGTATTCAAGAAAACAATAACATCAGTCTCATAAAAAATGTATCCACTGTAAACCAATTTAGAACACCAGAGCCGAGTTCTTCCAACGCAAATTACATCAAATCTCCTACCAATTCTACAGGTCAAAAGCATCGAGTAGAAAATGTTAAAAGGAACGTCTTTGTTTCACCCGATTTAAAGAAGCATGTAGTTGCGGAAGAAGAATTGTCGGACTTTAGCAGCGACGATAGCATTGCAGACCCTAATTTTGCTGAAGCAAATGAGAGCAGTACAAGCAGCGAAAGAGAAAGTGTAGTCGACAATCGAAGAAATAATGAAGGTAGAAAAAGAAAACGAAGACGAAGAAAAGAAAAATGGAAAAGGAACGTAGATAAACGATCTAGACTTTCAGGTTTAAAGTATGTGACCAAATCCAAACAGTTGTTAAAAAGAAAGTAATAGGATTAGCATGTACGAGTTCTTGCAAGCTTAAATATAAAGAGAACATACCTGATGAAACAAGGCAAGGAATGCCAAAAAAATATTGGAACGACACCATGTCAATAGATATGCGAAGGAAATTTATTGCATCTCACGTAGAGAAGGTATCCATGAAACAAAGACGAGCGCGAAATAATGTCAGCATACAAATAAATATTTTTTGAGAGAGATGGTAAAAAGATAATAGTATGCAAAAAGTTCTTTTTAAGTACTCTGGCTATATCTCAACAAACTGTTGATACGGCACTCCTAAAAAATAGAATTGGGGGAATGGTATCACCAGACAAATATCCCAAGTAATAAAGTCTCAGAAGAGATTCGAAACAGGATACGAGATCATATTTCAAAGTTTCCTACTTTTTCTTCGCTTTATTCGCGTGAAAGAAGTACAAAAAAATATCTGGGGAATCATTTAAATATATCAAGTATGTACAATTTGTATAGCGAAGAATGCGAAGGAAATAACGTTCCAGAAGACCAAATAGGAAAAGAGTGGTTATATTCTGAAATTTTTAATTACGAATTCAATTATTCATTTAAACTGCCCTCCAATGACACATGTGATCTATGTGATAAACTTAAGATACAACTACAAGAAGCAGGATCCATAGAGACTCGTCACTTGTTACAAGAAGAATACGATAAACATTTTAAAGATGCTCAAACGCGTTATCAATTAAAATCAGAAGATAAAAAGCGTTCAAGAACGATTAAAAACGAAAAAGTTGTAATGATTGATCTAGAAAAGTGCCTGCCAACTCCGGAATTGACTAACTCCCAAAGTTTCTATTCACTTAAGCTCTGAAAATTTAATTTGGTAATACATGATGCGACTTCCCAAATTTCCTACTGCATGATGTGGGACGAATCAGTGGCAGGACGTGGAGGTAATGAAATTGTCTCTTGCCTATTAAAATTTATTCACATAAATGATATACCAGATAGTTTGGAGGAGTTGACAATTTGGTCAGACAATTGTCCGTCTCAAAATAGAAATTTACTCGTTGCATTGTGTTATTTTTGGATGCTTAAATTAAAACCAAATCTCAAACAAATAAATCACAAATTTTTAGCAAGGGGTCATACTCATTTGGAGGCGGATAGTGACCATTCTATAGTAGAAAGGGAAAGAAAAAAATGTCCTCAATTTAGGATTGTTACTCCCTGGGATTGGCAACAGTTGGTTCGACTTTGTGGCACAAAAAAAAGTTTAGAGTAGTGGGTATGGAAAATAATGATTTTTTAAATTTTAAAATGTTGTATGAAGGAACTACATCGTCATACGTATCTAATAAAACAAGTTCGTGCCGACAAGATTTTTATTATATCTAAAGTAGTGCACATGCAAGTGAGGCAAGATAAACCTGGCATTTTATTTTATAAACTTGACTTCGATAGTGACTTTTTGGAACTTAATTTAAATAAGAAAACCAGACGAACTATTTATTAATCCTAATAATCTGGAACCAATACTGAAGACAGGTCCAGAATGTACATTTCCCTTGCATATGATGGATCAAATGAAGATGAAGAATGTTAATGTCGAATCGCTTCTATATATATATGGATGGACCATGTTACGAAGCCCACTACAACCCACACATGAAAGGAAGCCCGAGGTTTACGGGGTAAGGGGATTTTAGTGATGTCGTTATTCTACAGTATTACGAAGCCCAGGTGAATATACGAGTTTGCGATGTTTATAGCACTCATATTATATGAAGCCCGACAATGTTGTCAGGGTTTCAGATAATATTTAATTTATACTGTAGGAAGTACGCCGATTGTACGAAGCCCGTACGCGTATATGTAAATTTATTTATTTATATCCTGCCGATTATAAGCAGCCCATCAATATCAGCAAACGGCATGTACCATTGCATAAATACTTGCATTATATGCAGTCTTCTTGTAGTATTCTATATGAAGCCTCGTGGAGTAGATGTGATATTTAAGTGTTTCAGTGTTATTTTGAACTTTTATTTAAAATAGCCTAACCCCTCTGTAAAACATTAGTTATTTGGGAAAGTGCATTCATAAGATTACAATGAGTTTAAATCGTTCGAGTAGTGCACGCACCAAAATGATAGTTCAATTGGAGGTTGAAAATAAGTTGGCGGTTGTTTCAGAAGAATTGGATATGATTTCTGTCACTGACACTCTTCGGTAAGCTGGCCTTGTGATAGACTCACCTAAATCTAATGACGAACAGGTAAGTTTTTGTAATTTGAGCTGGATTTATAAACTCGACGTTCGCGTCAGTGCTTGCGCTGGCGCTAGAAGTTAAAACCATTGAATCATAATCGGTGTAAAAACTTTGCTGGCGTCTGCGCTGATGCCGGCAGCCGTTCAACATAAACCAACTTTAACTTTTCGGCGCTGGCATTCGTAGCAAATCCATAGCAATGACGCCAAGCCAGTAATATTTTATTATTTATATCAAGGGATTATTGGCAGCTGTTAAGTGACAACGGTCATTTAAATTTTTGTTTTAGCTGGGTGTTATTAGTAAGGACTTCATTTGCCAGCTTCTTAAAAGTAGGCTTTCTTGTATATTTAAAAAACTGATCTTTGTCTATTGCCTTTTTATACTACAGAAACCCACTTACCATCCGCCGTGCCCTATTTATTGGTCTAGTTTCAAAGCGACGAGTGAGCTTTTAGTTTTATTACCGCATAAAGACACAAAACTACCCCCAAGACACCACACAACATTTCATGATTTGCTAAATCAATTTTTATTGTCTAAATTCAGCAAAAGAATAAAAAAAACACCACGGTGTGAAAAACTGAAATGTTAGATTATGTTGGTTTGAAACACTGCGAATGACGCGAGCGGCGAACACCAACGACAGCGCCAATGCCAGCGCGAGTTTATAAATCCAGCTTTAATGTCCGTGAATCCGTGAAGCTAGCGTCTGCACCGAAATTTTATACAAATACGTTTTTTAAAAATATGTTTTAAAGACAAAGTTAGACAGAAATAATGGCTAATAGACTTTCCCTGACTACCATTAAATTAGCACCAAAATCGGAGCAGGTTAGGGGTTGAAAATATTAAAAAATGCACCTAAAAATCATTCTTTATTTTTTTCTTTGATTTTGGATGGGGCTACATACCTACATGGACGCCCACAGGAATTTTATGTTGTATATCTCTGTTGCTACTCAGGGGACCCATACTAAATTCACCTAAGCAAAAATTTACCTTTGTTTCGCAAATTACAAAATATTTTTTCTTTACCAAAACATTCCTAGTAGGCTCACTATCAAAACCCCTGAATTTGGTATGGGTCCCGTAAGTAGCAACAGAGATATACATTAATATACAACTTTAAAATTCCTCTGGGCGCCCATGGCTACATATTCATCGTTCGACAGGTGATTGATGCTACTAATTTAGGGGAATGTTTAAAAGGACCCTATCAATCACATGTCAAATGATGAATATGTTGCAACCCCATCCAAAATATTAGGAAAAAAAAAATAAAAACGGAATTTTAGGTGCATTTCTTTGATATTTTCAACTCCTAAATCCGTACCGATTTTGTTACTAACTTAGAAGTAGTCAGGAAAAGTCTATTGATCATTATTTCTATATACTTTTTTCTTTAAAACACATATTTTTAGAAAAACTATTTGTATGGAGTTTTGGTGCGAATGACTTTGATTTTAACGCTATTAACAAACAGGATTTTACCACTACAATAGTTAAACAAGTTGGAAATGCCCTCCCTGATAATGCCAAAGAACGTAGTTTACCAATGACCAGCCAAAACCTTCATAGTTATTCAGACCTCTCAGATTTTGAGTCGTCAGGATCTGAATATTGCCCATCAACAGCATCGGTGGCATCCGATACGTCGCGAGATTACCAGAATATCACTGGGTTGGTTTTAAACAATGATGAGGGAAATTTACTATAGAACTACCAGGTTGGTGAAACAAAAAAAATATTCAAGAAAAAAGAAAATGTTACAAATTTTTACGGAGCCCGAAAAATCAGTGCATTTACCTATGTATGCCGCTGGTCAGCCATCAACCAGCAAGGTAATTTTAATTTTGTAAGTTTACGATAAGAATTATAAAGAGTTATGTAAAAATTCTCACAAAAGGCAATCACTCTTCCTAAATTATCTAATATAAAAATAGTTTAAAAGCCATTATTCTTCCTCAAAAATTTAAAAACTATCTAACCAGACAGATGGCTTAAAAAGTTGTAGTGGATCAAAGTGTATTTTTTCAATGTCTCTGCACTTATCCAGATTTTTAATAAAATGTTAAGTCGTACAAAAAGAATGCAAAAGAATAATTATTTAAAAATACAGAACCTTACACAGTATTTCATAGAAAAAATACCTATATTTTGATCTATTGCTGATTTTTTAGCAACAGTATTCTTTAAATTATTTTTAATGTTCAGTTTTTTCCATTTAGAACGTAATTAAATAATTACTTTTTGAGCTCACACTTTATATTGGTAGCATCAGAAAAGATTATATGAAATTATTTTCTTTTAGGACGTACCAAAGCAAAATAATGGAAATGGTTTTGGAAAACATACGGATAAGCCAAATTTGAAAATAGGGACGCAAACTAATTTGTATCCGGTAAGTTTAATGTTATAATACAGCGTGGTCTAAAAAGTTGGATCGATATGGCAAACTATTTATTTACAATTTGATAGAACGAAGCGGCAGCAAATGACGAAATCGTCATTCTCTGCCCACAGTAAATTACCCTTATTTAGTGGAGGGGTAGTTGTGACTTCGGCTTTGGCACTTTTTAGCTGCTTTTCAAAATGACATTATTTTGTCATATTTTAGGAAATGCAGCAACTGACTAGTGTCAAAAATATGCATGAAATCTATTGACGCAATGGTTAACAAAGAAATTTTACTTCACTGTCTACTTTTGCTGCCTTTATAGGCGGTAGCAAAAGTAATTACATGTATCAGGCATTTTCATCAATTTGTCGGTCTGTGGTTGTTTCTTATAAGAACTTCTGCCGGGCGACTGATTTGAACGTGTCAACTCGGCATTGATTTGCTAAAAAAATAATTTAATTTTGGTATTTGTGTAAGACTTATATGTTTCAATAATATACTCTTCCCGGATATCCATTATCTTTATTTGTTTGTTTACACTTCGTTTCGAAGAATTATATTACTGATGAGTTCGTCCGAGAGTAGTCCATTATTTAGAATCAATCATTGTCTAGAACCTTTAAAGAAACATACTATATACTTTTTTTTTGCAGGAAATCCATAACAAATACTTAAGAAAGGCGTCAGCAAGAGAAAGGCCAACAATTTGTCCTTTCTGTTTTGATGATGTTATTACACATTTTCCGCGACATCTCTTAAGGTATCACACTGATCGTGAAGAAGTAAAGAAAATTAGAGAACTTGGTCCAAAAAACAAAGAACGAAAAGCACTGATTAAAGCTCTAAGAAAACAAGGATATTTTCATTTAAAAGTAGAGAAAAACATCAATAACACAGTAAGAAATTCCAAAAATCCCAATACTAATTATGTCATCTGTGAATATTGCTTGGGAGATTACTCAAAATCGTTACTGTGCAAACATGTAAAACAATGTAAAAGTAAACCAGCTGATGTTCTTAAACCGGGAAATTTTTTTTTGTCAAATTCTCAAACATTTATGGCTTCTATAACGATAAAAAACGACACACTTTGAAGATCACTAAGAATTAGAGAAGAAGTTTTTACGAGTATGATTGCCGATGACATAAGCTTAACTGCAAAAAGTGATGTTATGTTTATATGGAGAGGTACTTTTGGCGAAACATAAAAGAGAACAAATTCCAACAATGATATCTTCAAAGATTAGAGAAATGGCCAGGATGTTGATCGCGTTAAGATCAATAAATCCAAGTATTTCAAATCTTTTTGATGCTCTCAAACCTGACCTTTTTAACTGTTTTGTATTAGCAGCAAAAAATATTAGCGGATATGATCCCCAAAAAAAAGTTTCAGAGCTCCCTCTCTGGTGTTGCATATGGGAACAAATCTCAAAGTTGTATGCTGTGTAGCTTATAAAGTGATCCTTGAGAGAAAAAAACTCCCAACAATAACTTGGGAAAACTACGACACGAAAAGGCAAGAAATTAAAGATCTTAAAAAACTTATTGAGGGACATTGGTGCAACGAAATCTCCAGTTTAGCCCTTAAGGCATTAAAGGAGAGAAACTGGGAGAAACCTATATAATTACCATTGGCAAGCGACATACTTCTCTTTCAAAATCATATCTATGAGAAAGCTGAAAACTCATATGAACAATTAATTCATGACATAAATCAACCAAAGCAATATAAAATTCTTACTGAATGTATCTTGGCTCACACAATAATGTTTAATAGAAAAAGAGTGGGAGATATTCAATATTTAACCATTGAAACGTATACCAAGGAAATTCATATTACTGAGCAAGAAGCATTTACACAGTCACTAACTGATGTCGAAAAAATACTAACCCAGCGATTTAAACGAGTGGTTACTGGTGAAAAAGGATCCAAACCCGTTGCAATTTTATTCAGTAAAAATATGCAGAAGTATATTAACTGCCTATTAGAAATAAGGAAAATGGATACTCTAGTTCCAAAATCAAACCCGTACTTATTTGCGAATCCGGGTTCAGAGAAAAAATGGATGGTTGGAGTAAAAGTGATTGGTACATTAGCCAAAAATTGCGGAGCTGAACGACCGACACTGCTCACGTCTACTAAATTTCGAAAACATATAGCCACAACCTTACAACTAATGACTATGCAACCGGAAGAAATGGAGAAATTAGCCGCATTTATGGGGCACACAAAAAAAACACATGCCGAATTTTACAGGTAAATTTTATAGGTTGTTTCGTTAAACTTGAGTCATTATGATATTTCAAAAACGAAAGGCTTTAGAATAAAGAAATAAAGTTGCTTGGTTTTAAGAAAGTCAAATTAATGTCAAAGGGGAAACTTTTTCATACTAAAAAATTGAACTAAAAAAATAAAAGAAAAATTGGATGAAAAATCAACAAAAATTAATGTATTTTTTTAGAAAATCAAAAATAAATACCACGGTCTTTTTTCCTTCACAATACCAAGTAACTTTTGTCCAGATTCTTATTTCTAAAACGCACTGTTTTCTAGAGACTGTCTTAAATTGTTAAATGGTCCCAACAGGCGAAAATTTATTAGTGTTGAAAAATTAGGTACTTACTCGAAGTTGTCGAGGTTAACCTTATCTCGAGAGAAGAAAAATTCACTGTCGTTTGATTACTAAACTCCAGATTCACTAAAGAGGTTTAGGACTTAGGCCGGCCCAAATTGCCATAAAAATTAAAACTCTTAGGGCCGCTTTCACAATAGTATATATGACAACAAACCTGGACTAGCTGGTTATCAAAGTATCCAGGTTTGTGGTCATAGATACCGTTGAAAAATATCCTATTTATGATTGGTAGCTATGACAACTTACCTTTATACCTTAGGGTAATAAAACATTGTGCAATTGACCCTTAGGGCCGGTTTCACAATCTGTGGTGTCCAAAGAGTGCAGGTAATTTGTCAGAACTACCATTCATGCGTAGCTTATTAATTTATCAGTGGTATCTATGACTACAAACCTGGACTCTTTGATCACCACAGTGAAACCAGCCAGTAGGCCAGTGTTCGTAATGTCACTAGTAAATTTGTTATTGTATCATTTACAAAAATTATTTGTGTTTGTGGCAAACTTGTCACTTTAAACCTATAACTGTCATGTTAGACCTGATCTAAATTTAAAACATTTTTGTAAATCTAGGGACAAGTGTAAAACCAATAAACATTAACCTTTCAAACCTTCAAAAAATGTTACTAGTCAAAAATCTCAACATAATAATATACATTGGTAAATAATAGGAAAACTATAAAAACGAATATCAGCATCTTAAATAAATTACCTTATTAAATTAGTTTTTAGTAACGAAAATAATATATTGTTTTATTAGGAACAAAACTGACACTTTTTATGGTTACGGCCAAGCGGGCGAATCCGACCCCTGCAGCCGACCATAAGAAAGTTTACTATGAATGAAACATGCATTTTTGTTTTGACTTTCAAAATTCACCAAAATTGGTATAAACTGCATTCACTTTAACCATGTTATTGCTGTAATTATGAATAAGGGCACCCACAAACGAGCGACTTTTGTAGTTTGACAGTATTGTCGCTAAAAATGGAATTCATTATTTTAAATACAGTTGCGCATACGGGCTACTATTTTGTAGCCACCATCAACTACTGCGGGCGACAGAGTCGCCGCGGATGCGGCTTGTTCTATGTCAGGGTCAGGTGCAGCGTCATAAAAGCCGCCGGCGACTGTATTTAACCCACAGGCAAGTCAGTGTCAACAAAATGACAACTTGATCAAAATTCGTGATTGATATTTCCAGTTTCGGCCGGTGAAATTTCGAAGTTGTATTTCTCTGTTTCTGCTTGCAGGATCCTTAGCAAATTTAGAGGTTTTAATAGTGAGCCCACTGGGAATGTTTTGATAACGAAAAAAAACATTTTGTAATTTGCGAAAAAAAATTGAATTTTTGGTGTGCCCCTCCTAAGAAAAAAATGAACACGTCTAGATATTTTATTTATTATTTTTCTACACAAATTTTACATCACTGTTTTTAAATTTTGAGAGAAAAAAATGTGTTAATAGAAAGTTATAGTCATCTGAATTTTTTAAGCCTAAAATATAATTTAAAAAAAATCAAATGACTATAACTTTCTACACATTTTTTTCTCTCAAAATTTAAAAATGTCGACAAAATGATGTAAAATTTGTTTAGAAAAAATAATAAATAAAATACCTAGACGTGTTCATTTTTTTCTTAGGAGGGGCACACCCAAAATTCAACTTTTTTTCGCAAATTACAAAATGTTTTTTTTTCTTTGCCAAAACATTCCCAGTTGGCTCACTATTAAAACCCCTAAATTTGGTACGGGTCCTGTAAGTAAGAACAGAGATATACAACTTTGAAATTTCACAAGCCGCCACTGGATATTTCTATGGTAATTACTTTTAATTAATAATTAACTTCTTTGTTACCCATTACGTCAATAAATGCCATATTTATTGCCGTTTAAAGAAAGGGCTTTATTTTTATGCGTTAGGCATATCTAAACAAACTCGTTCTATCCATGCAGGTCAACGCTTAATCAAAGCCTATTAAAATTCATTCCTTTTACTAGTTTATTGTAGACTACCACAAGATGTTTACCAGACAGCAAAGGTGGCAAAAGTACTGTTATTGCTCGAAAAAGGAAAATCTTTTCGAGGAAAATCAATAAACGAAATACAATTGGAAAAAGACATATACTACAGTTCAAACTCTTCTGAAGATGAGGAGGAGGATGAGAGTAATAAAATTATAAAAAAAAGAAAGATGATTACAAACGTATTGAAAAGAAAGGAAATACGCTCTAAAAAACAAAATGCAATAGAATTGCATCTAAGCGAAGAAAAAGGACAAGAAGACAATGAAAAGAAAACAGACTCAGCGGACTTATGCCAAGAAAGCCTAGTGGACAGTACTGAATCTAATACTGAAGATGATACAAAACCAAAAAGCCACACAAGCAGGCCAAATAATATCAAAAAGGAAAAATTACCCAAAAATAAAAATCCAAAAGTGAATAAAATTTTGGGACGTATTCGATGGACGCAAAAGGAAAAAGATATTGTAAATAAGTACTTTGCAGAACATATCCAAAATAATGTAACACCAAAAAAATATGAGTGCAACCAGTTTCTTGTTAAACATGGGAAGGAACTTCAGAATAAAGGTTGGGTTAGGATAAAACAGCTTGAGAGCGTAAAAAATAAAGATTACACAGCCAAAAATCTTCGGACCTGTGGGTCGGACATATGTATTCCCATGTATTTTTCGACGCTGAATCCGATCCCGAGCTCAGAAATGGCCCTCCACGTCTAGAATTGGCCCCAGGGGCCAAAAATGGCCTCTATTGGGGGTCACTATTGCTATCTTGGATTGGGCAAGGTGGACCAGTTAAGTGGCCAGCCAGATCACCCGATTTTTTCTAAGGGCGCATGTTAAAGGAGAAGTCTATAAAGAGCTTCCAACCACATTGAAAGATATGAAGACGAGAATCAGAAACAGTTTTCGCAACATTTCGGAACAGACTTTGGGGAAAGTGAAACTTTCATTTATGGATAGACTCGAAATGTGCTTTCAGCAAAATGGTGGTTTAGTTGAACACCTTGTATGAGCTTTTTTAACTGTTTAAATTAAATTAGGTTGACAAGTAAGTACATAACAGATAACTAAATAATTTTAAAAGATGTTCTGCTCTTGCTTAATTAATTTTCTTACACTATTAATAATACAGATAACTGATTATCTTTGTTTATAACTGGTTTATTAATTACTTTACATTTCCTAAAAACAATATTTTCTGATTTTTGAAATATCTCTAATAAACATGTAAAGGTTTCGGGTCTCAGTTTTCTTACCTCACCTACGCTTAACTTGTAAATAATGGATTATGCGGCAGTAGCTTTGACAAGTTCGCCAATCTTTTGTTTCACTTATGATAGGGTCATGGCCTCCTAATATTAGATATTTAATAATAAACAACGTAAATTCAGTATAATCGTATTAGAATGAAGAAACTTTGCTTTCACGGCTAGTTTACTAAAAAACTGTTGGTCAGAAAGGCATCATGTATGGTATTTTTTGAAAGCTAGTAATGTTATCTTCAACATGAAAATAAAATATATAGGGTGTTCCATTTAAAAAAAATGAGTCCAGGACGTATTTGCAAAACTTGACCACCCTGTATAGCAGTGAATAATTTTAAACAAATTGCAAGCGATTAATGTATTCAAGGATATGTAACGTTTCATGGAATATTTGGTTTTTCCATACCTGTTTCAAATTTTTTTAAAAATGGCCGAACTGTGAGGATTTTTTCAACTTTAACCGCGTCCCATTCCCTTACTATAAACTTTAGACCCAATAAACCCTATATCAAAATGATCGTAACGAACAGGAGAATCAATTGGAACAATTATATACAGGGTGTCCCATTTAAAAAATACAAGTTTGGTTCACCACGAGTTTTTCGGACCACCCTGTATTATGGCTATAATTTTAGAACATAGCGTGTTTGACTATCGACAATATCCAATATAAAAATTTTCGAAATTCCTCACCGTTTACTCACAATCGTCCACCCCATCTTGGTTGCACCACCTGTATATATATATATATATATATATATATATATATATATATATATATATATATATATATATATATATATATATATACGTATATATATATATATATATATATATATATATATATATATATATATATATATATGTATATATATATATATATATATATATATATATATATATATATATATATATACATATATATATATATATATATATATATATATATATATATATATATATATTATATAGGTTATGGTTTGATTTGTTTCTTGGATCCTTTTTGTATATATTTTTATTTGAAGGTTATTGGGTTTTGGATCCCGGGGAAAAATTATAACAGTTTTGTGGGTTGTTATTCACATTTATTTAAAAATGTGGAACGCTTCACGATTTTGCGTGTCATCCTTGCGCAGGGGCCATGCTAATCTTCTCTGTATAGTTCCAATTTTAGTATATGTACCGCCGAAGCGAGTACAAGGATGACACGCAAAATCGTGAAGCGTTCCACATTTTTAAATAAATGTGAATAACAACCCACAAAACTGTTATAATTTTTCCCCGGGATCCGAAACCCAATAACCTTCAAATAAATATATATACAGGGTGGTCCGTAATGAATGCGCCAAAAAGCAAACCTAGATTAATCTCGTGAAAATAATGATATTAAATATAAATATGTCTTAATCAAATGTTGCTCATTAATGAGATACAGGGTGTTAAAGTCCAGTTCTCAGAATTGTTATTTCTTTATAGCTCAAGTCGTTTTTGAGATATCGACATGAAAAATGGGAATCGGGGGTTTTCAGGGATGGGAAATACGATGGTATTCCATTTATTGACATAATATGTAGAGGGCGCTAGTTACACCTTATACACTCATTATTTCATGCCATAACTTTCTTATTAGTACCGTTCTTTTATTTTTTATTGAAAATTTTGAAAGAGTGACGTTTCTTAAGAAAAGAAGGTATACTACATTTACTTCGATTAAATAAGCCGTTTTCGAAATATTTGCATTTATTCGTTCTATTGCATAGTCAAAAAATATTAAACATTAAAACCGAGATAACAGACTTGACTAACGAATAATGAATTGATCATGCACAAATAGCAAAAAATTACTTCAACAAATGTGAAAAATGTCCATCATTCACTTCTATGCATTTTCTGAATCCCTTCACCAAGTAGCGTCGTACTTGGAATAAAGTTCCTGGCTTATTCCTGATAACATTGGTGGAACCATTAAGTTGTTGCAAAAGTTGCTCACGGGTACGGATTTCTTCGGTGTACAATAAAGATTTGATAAAACCCCAAAGGAAGAAATCCAAAGGATTAAGATCCGGGCTACGCGGCGGCCATGGAATTTCACTGCCACGACCAAACCATCTATGAGGCAGCCATTCATCTAGATAGTTGCGAACTGCAACTGGTTAATGGTAACCATTACTTGCAGCTTCTTCAAAATGTTTTGCGGGATCTACTCGATGATATACCCTTAAATTTACGACAAAACATGTGGTTTATGCACGATGGTGCTCCACCACATTATCCAGTTGCAGTTCGCAACTACATATCTAGATGAATGGCTGCCTCATAGATGGTTTGGTCGTGGCAGTGAAATTCCATGGCCGCCGCCTAGCCCGGATCTTAATCCTTTGGATTTCTTCCTTTGGGGTTTTATCAAATCTTTATTGTACACAGAAGAAACCCGTACCCGTGAGCAACTTTTGCAACAAATTCATGGTACCACCAATGTTATCAGGAATAAGCCAGGAACTTTATTCCAAGTACGACGCTATTTGGTGAAGGGATTAAGAAAATGCATAGATGTGAATGGTGGACATTTTTCACATTTGTTGAAGTAATTTTTTGTTATTTGTGCATGCTCAATTCATTATTCGTTAGTCAAGTCTGTTATCTCAGTTTTAATGTTTAATATTTTTTGACTATGCAATAGAACGAATAAATGCAAATATTTCGAAAACGGCTTATTTAATCGAAGTACATGTAGTATACCTTTTTTTTCTTGAAAAACGTCACTCTTTCAAAATTTTCAATAAAAAATAAAAGAACGGTACTAATAAGAAAGTTATGGCATGAAATAATGAGTGTATAAGGTGTAACTAGCACCCTCTACATGTTATGTCAATAAGTGGAATACCATCGTATTCCCCATCCCTGAAAACCCCGATTCCCAGTTTTCATGTCGATATCTCAAAAACGACCTGAGCTATAAAGAAATAACAATTCTGAGAACTGGACTTTAACACCCTGTATCTCATTAATGAGAGACATTTGATTAAGGCATATTTGGCTCCATATCATTATTTTCACGAGATTAATCTAGGATTGCTTTTTGGGCGCATTCATTACGGCCCACCCTGTATATCTATATATATATACATATATATATATATATATATATATATATATATATATATATATATATATATATATATATATATATATATATATATATATAACGTGTAAATGGGTAAATGTATAGAGTGTAAATATGTAAATATTCCCCCCATTTTAAACTGGTTTTTGGCTCCTTTTTCGGGATGTGTACATATAAATAATAAATGTAAATACTAAATGATTTTTAAACCCCCGTGTAATATAAAACCCTGACTCTGCAAGCCTGGCGGAAAGAGTCGCCTCCCCCTGCATCACCACGTCATATAGAAACCAAGGGCTAAGACCAGCCCCGGCCGCACTCCGGCCGCGTCGCCGGGTTGGACCTCCCCAGTTGGGGTTGTAACCCGAGTCATGTATATAGTAGTTTAGTTTTGAAATGACGATGTAAATAATTATGTAATTAATAAATATGTTTGAAAGTAGATTATCTTAAGCTGGTTTTTTCAACTTTTTTCAGCAGACTGAATTTTAACTTTAATATAGGAAACAACACCAACAACGCTCCTCTAGCCATGACAAGAAATCTCTCACTGACTCTGTAAGCGCCTGCAGAAAGAGTCCTTTTCCCCATTTTCACGTCGTTAGGTAACCAAGGGTTAACACCAACCCCGGCTGTATTGTCGCATTGGACTTCCCTGAAAAGGGGTCGTAATGTCGATTTGTGTAAATATGTATATATTAGATATGTACATATTAGTTAAGATTGTTATCAGGCGACGTTATAAATTATTATTAAGAAAATAAATGCCTTTCAAAGTAGATGGAGAGATTATGAATATACCTATTTTTTATTATTACTTCCACATCACAGAGTGATGGGCTAAATCGTCTTAAAAAGTCTCAAAACGTGTAAAAAACTAGTTTTAGCAAAAAAAAACTCGGTCGGTCGGTCTGTTAGTTCCCACGATAACTTTTGAAGGAATTGAGCTATTGAGTTGATATTTGGTACACAGGTAGTAATCCATAAAGGAACGGTTTGGATTGTTTTTGAGGAAAATCGGATTAGGGCAAGGGGTGAGGGGGGGGGGGGGGTTAATTGGCAAAAAACTGCTATTTTCCTCAAATATTTAGTAATCTAATTTTAGGGTTTTTGGGTATACCAGATTTTAATTTTACAACCCATTTTACATTTTAACAAAAAATTAGGAGTGGGGTGAAAAGGGAGGGGGTAAAAATTTGAAATATGATGTTGTATGTCGTTTTTGGGGTTTTCGGGGTCAAAGATCCAATTTTACTACTATTTTGAGATATGGCATTTTTTTATAAATTTACCACAATACTTACATATCAGTGATGTAGAAGTATTGTTTTCATTGGCAGCGGTGTTTTGTGAAATTTGGTTAGTTCTAGTTTGTCTCTCTGATGAAAAAAAACGAAGGCAATGTTTCTCGGTCTCCTGTTTTTCCTGTACAAATATGGAGATTTGATAGGAAATTGGATAATTTTCTTGAAATTGTCGAAATTTTCCTTCAGCGAGTTAAATCATGCTCAGACAATATTTATAACATTTATTTCAAAAATTTCCGTAAAATATTTATAAATTGATAAAGTTTGTTTCTTGCAGGAGCCATGTGGCGACGTGACAATAACTCGCTACTCCTCATTCCTATCGTAGACTTACGAATGTTCCATTGCAAATGAACAGTTCCTCTTTAGTACCAAAACAGCAAAATATTCCAAAAGAAAAGTATGCTCCTAATAAAGCTTTAACAGCCACAGCCTGTTCAACAGGTGTCAATTCTATG
Source organism: Philopedon plagiatum (assembly GCA_963971165.1). Lineage (NCBI taxonomy): Eukaryota > Metazoa > Arthropoda > Insecta > Coleoptera > Curculionidae > Philopedon > Philopedon plagiatum. The sequence goes on along the minus strand of OZ020193.1, from coordinate 36,430,042 downwards.
AGCTTTGAAGAGGATCATTCTGGAACGTCCCAACAATGTAACTATCATCTATCGGCTATTAAAGAACCTGGAAGTTATTCAATAACCGCAGAAAACATAACATATTCATCCCTGTGCACACTCGCCAATAATTCACTTTCCGTTATATTCAATAATCCAGGAATGTCTACCGGCAAATCATGTAGTACTTCAGTGACTAAAGACTGCGACACATTCCTCTATAAACTTGCCGGTGTGCCTCCCTCAGCTGATCCTCGCATTTCAGAAGAAATCCGGGTTGATAATCATCTAGTTACAAAACCTACAATTCTGTCAGGATCCACTACTTATAGAGAAGAGCACGCTGATATACCAGAGCTTTCAAGTGGGAATCAAATGATCAGTTATACAATAACAAATTTCGATGATGATATATAAAATGCAGATGAAGTCCACGGAAAACCATTTACCATTCTAAATGAAGTCTCTACATCTGCAAATAATATGCTTGATTCTTCCTGCAATAGCCAACAAAATAATCACAATGATGGACTGTTGCCAATTATTAGAGAAATGCCTTCTCCTACTAATGTATCTACACACGAGAATATTCGTAGAAAAACTCTTAATCGCTCTGCCAAAAAAATTTCAAATGCTGCATATTGCGATTTCTTGGGCAATGATAAAATGAGTTAGAAACAGTGGCGTAGCTACCGGGTGGGCCAGGGGGGGCAAGGCCCCACGGCGCCAAGGTAGAATAGGCGCCGTTCCGTTTCTGCTTCTTTTTCATTATGCTTTTGCTCATTAACGCTAGTTAATGAGCTTAATTGATTTTTTAAATTATATACCTAAATTATAATACAATCAAAAATTACTAAAACACCTTTGTATTAAAATATTTACCCTATTATATTTTGTGTCACAGAATTTAGTCTATGTTGATTGTTGAATGAAAAAATCATACCCCAGCAGTGCATGTAATAATAAATCATAATAAGTATTTTTTGCAAACCGCGGCTCCCGGCGATTTTTTGTTAAGGCATAGGCGGAAAGCGGCACGCGACTTCAAAGACAAAGACTTCAAAGACGATAATCGCAGTGGTAAAATTATATTTATGTAAATTGTGTGATTTATGACTGATGGTTTTAAATCTATTGTCGGTAAGTTTTCTGTTATTTTATATTATCAAGGGAAGGGTAGCTCTGCAGTTCTGCGTTTGATTGGTAATAGCACAGTTTTAAGAATATATATTTATATATTCTGTAAACTTTGGTAATAGGATAAGTTTACAAGTTGGTTTTGCTTAATGAACCAGGCAAAGCCTAAATAATGAATATTAAAGAAATTTTAATTTCTCAAACTAGAGAAAAGCAGTCAAATAGAGGCGAAGGAACAGGTAAGTAATTAAAGCAAAAACTTAAAATTATACATTCAGTAGGTAATTGTAATATTAGTTATTTTTCTGTTCAGAGTACCCAACATGGAAAAAGGCAAAAAGAAGTTAAGTGGTTGGGAAAATTTAAAAAGAAAAAAAGAGCAAGATAAAAGGGGAAAGTTGCCTAAAATTACCAGCTTCTTTTCATCTAAGGAGGTGGCAGCTGGAAGCAATGAAAATCCAAAAACGACATCTTCAGTGGATATGGTGCTGGACCTGGATACAGATTTACAACACGATAAGGTAAGCGAATTCGTATAATAATGTTTCAGATACTTAAATAGTGCATTATCAGTTTAAAATATTTGGGACTCTGAACTCTAATAATGAGCTGTGGGCTGTGGGAATCTATTACCAAGACATATTTTCCATTATTTACTTAATTTACGCGAAGTTTATTGGTGTTTTCGAATGAAACTTTCATTTACTGAGCGAACATATTTTTCTTGCGACACGTAAGTAACTATTTATCAATTTTTGTCAAATATTTTTTAGTTCATGCAGGAGTTAGATGTATTGGAATTAAATGAAAAAGCTCTTCAAATTTCTTGTGATATTTTAAAAGATAATGAGACAACTTCAGATGAAGAAAATTACATTTTTGAAATATTGAAAATGAAGAGATATCCTACAGATCGGGGAAATTATGAAGAAAATTTAAAAAGCAGCTTGTTAAAACGGTTCATTTTAACTTATGGCCCTTGTCGACCTACAGATATAGATATAAGTTTTCCCAAAACCGATGACAGGTCCTTTTCTCCTTTTTTTTATAATTATAAATCAAAATGTGATATAGTTGTTGAGCGTAAGTGGTTATGTTATTCAATAATGTTGGATTCCTGTTACTGTGAGCCTTGCTGGTTATTTGGGAATAGGTCTAATCAATTTTTTAAACTAACTTGGGTTAATGGTACTTCTGACTGGAAACATATAGGTGCGAAAATTATTAAACATGAAGAGAGCAGTGTACACATCGACGCTTGTATAGTTTACGATTCTTGGAAACAAAATAAAAATTTAATAAAGCAAGATTTTGATGAGGCTTATAAGATCGACTATAATTTTTGGCGGCAGGTATTACGAAGGATTTTAGATGTTATTTTATCTTTATGTAATTTACCATTTAGAGGTTCCAAAGAAAGTTCTGATGATCCAAAAAAAGGTGTTTTTTTATCAATTATACACTTATTGTCTCGATATGACAACGTTCTTCAAAAGTTATTAGAAAAACCTTCTGGTTAAATAAAATATTTAAGTCCTACTGTGCAAAATGAATTTATTAACACGTTGGGAAAAGATGTTGAAAATAAAAATTTTCACGAAATACGTAGCGCACCCTTTTTTTCTTTAATTTTAGACACTACACAAGATATTTCTAAAATAGAGCAGTTAAGTGTAACATTCCGGTATGTCGTTTTAAAGAAAAATGAAAATAATGAAATAATTCAAGTTGAATGTAAGGAATCTTTTACAGGATTTTATCCCATAGTTCATGACAGGAGTGCGGAAGGCTTAAAAAATTATATTGTGAATTTATTTGAACAAAAAAATCTAACGTTTCAACGCTGCAGAGGACAGGGATATGACGGTGCCGCTGTTATGAGCGGTGCCTATAATGGACTACAAGCTAAAATTGTTGAATTAGAAAAAAACGCCCAATTCATTCACTGTACAGCACACAATATAAATTTAGTCATTAACGATACTGTAGGTACTGTTACAGAAGCAAAACGATTTTTTGAAACTGTCGGCCATGTTTATAATTTTTTTTCGGCTAGTGTTAAACGATGGGAATTAGTTCAAGACTGTCCATTAAGTAAAATTTCATTAAAAAGGTTAAATCCGACAAGATGGTCATCAAGGAACGATGCTCTAGAATCTTTAAGATTTAATTTCATAAATGTTATAAAGTCGCTTACAGAAATTGTTTTAAAAAGTAAGAATAAAGATGAACAATCTGAAGCAACTGGACTGAAGAAAAAATTGGATAACCTTAAGTTCTTGATTCTTTTAGTTTTATTTTCCAAGATACTTAATTGCTTAAACCATGTTTCTAAAGTACTTCAAAGTAAAATAACTAATATTGCCGAGGCATCTGCTTTATTTAACAATGCTTATTTACAGTGTTGCGAGCTTCGTAACAGTTATGATGAAATTAAGTTAGAGGCTTTAGAGTTGGCAAAAACTTGGGGAGTCGAAACAACTTTCGTAGAAAAAAGAATTAAAATTACAAAAAAATTTTTCGATGAAATGAGTACAGATGCAAATGTCAGAAGAAGAAAAATTTTAAAAAATTACGTTTAACAGTATTTTAGACACCACCTCTTCACAATTAAAAAATAGACTGCTAAGTTTTCAAAATATCGTGTCTAAATTTAATTTTTTTGAACCTTCCCATTTAGTGTTCCTAGGTGATTGTGAGCTTCACAAGCAAGCTAATATACTGCAAGAAAAATACCCTGACGATTTAACAGAAAAATTTGCAGGGGAAATGCTAACTTTCCGGTCTGCATTTAGAGCGAGTTTAAAAAATATAAATACAATTATAGAAGTAATTGATTTATTTTTTTGTAAACATCAAACCACTGTCTCAAATTTTCCCAATGTGTGCACTGCTCTCTTATTATTTTTAACACTTCCTGTGACGTCGGCTTCTGCTGAGAGAACATTTTCAAAGCTCAAGCTTATAAAAAACTATTTAAGGAGTACCATGAGCCAGACAAGGCTAAATAGCCTAGCAATATTAAGTATAGAGAATGAATTTTCCCAAAAAATTAATTTTGATCATATAATCGATTAGTTTGCTTTGATTAAAAATCGAAGGAAAATGTTTTATTAAGTTTATAAACTTTTAGTTTACGTTTATAGCTTTAAATTTAATTGTTTTACCCCCGTTATATATTTTATTTTGCTTTAATAAAAAAATAAAAGTATACCTTTAAAACTATATTGTATTATTTTTATTAGTTTAGGTATCACCCAAAATATGGGTTTATTTTAGGCGCCAGCCGATAGTTTTGCCCCCCGGCGCCGCTATTTCTAGCTACGCCACTGGTTAGAAATCGAATATAGTTCTAGCTCCTGGGATGGCTCAAGCGAAGAAGAGGATGAAGACTTGTCAAGAAAGAAAAAAACAAAAAAAAGGAAAAAGTTTGGACCGCTGAAGATGAAATTGTGGGAGCAGCAGGCTGTAAAGAAAAAAGAGAAAATAAGGCAAAAAAAACGACAAGCATTGCATCAGAAAGGAAAATCTTACCAGAAGAAAGATGGAACCGTTGTGCCAGAAAAAAAAATTGCGTCCCAATCCTTGCCAAGGAACTGATTGTTTTAAATAAATTTTTAATAAATGTGGAGATAACATTTCTGAAGAGAAACGGATTAGTATCTTCAAACATTTCTGGAATTTAAGCCCACAAAGACGTCGTGATTGGCTTGTTTCTATGTCAAAAATGGAAAACGTGAAGAGAAAGAGAGTAAAAGATCTGAGTAGAAAGTCGAAAACTTTCAAATATTTTATAAACGAAGGGGGGGGGGGGAGGACAACAACAAGTTTGTCTAAAGTTCTTGCTTGCGACACTAGATATAACGCAAAGATACTTATACTACACTCTTTCGAATGCATCTTACGGTTTAGCCAAGGAAGACATGCGTGGAAAAACTGTTCCTGCTAATAAGACTCAAGAGCACGTTCTTATATATTTGAATAATTTTATCATATGCATACCAGCAGTTCCATCCCATTATTCTAGAACAGACTCCACAAAAGTGTATCTTCCCAAGAATTTAAAAATGTATCAAAATTATATCAGTTTTACAAGTCTGAGCAAACTAAAAATGGAATAGACGTTGTATCAGAAAGGTTGTTCAGGAAAATATTTTCGGAAGATTTCAAAACTGGGTTTCACGTTCCTAAAAAGGACAAATGTGTCAAGTGAGTTGGTTTCCAAAATAATCCAGGTCCAGAAAACGAAATATTGAAGAAAGTTCACGAGAAAGAGAGGGACGAAAGTAAAAAAGATTCGAAATTCATCAAAAAATACATAACAAAAACAACACTATTCTATGTGCATCGCTCGATCTTCAAAAAGTGCTTAGCACCCCACATCGTGAGAGTATACTACTTTATTATTCAAGGAAGATAGCAGTCTACAACCTGACGATTTACGAGAGTACAACAAGAAAAGGATAGTTTCAGCTGGAAAGAAAGCCAAGGCAAGAGAGGCACCAGTGAGATAGCAACTATTTTAACAGCATATATTAAAGAGGGCGATAAACGTGGTACTGTAAAAACTCTTCTTTTGTACTGTGATTCATGTCCAGGTCAGAATAAAAATAGAACTATTCTAGATTCACTTCATCACAACCTGCTCTCCCGTTTAAATCTGGACGTTATTCAGATTAATTATCTTCTTCCAGGCCATACCTACACGCCAGTTGACAGTATGCACTCTGTGATTGAAAAGAGTGTTTCCAAGCATATTATATGGGCACCCTTACAATTGTCTACAGTTTTTGAATTGGCTCGTAGTGTTCCTGAACCTTATGTAGTTCATTCTCTAACCGTATATATTTGTAACATATTTGTACTTAAATATGTTTACTTACACTACTTGCGAGGTGCAAAAAAAAATAGCAACAATTTTTAATAGAATATTTGTTGATTAAAATCATTTTGTCACTAAATTAATTACTATGAACAGTAGGTATACTTTGGGAGTTGACTACCCGCCGTCCACCGGTGAGATCTTATCTTGTGATCTATGACGTCATATCTCGGCCACCTTTGCGCATGAGTAAATTTCAAGTACGTCATCGAAGTCTACGTCAGTGGATCTTACGTCATTGATCACAAGATAAGATCCCACCGGTGGACGGCGGGTAGTCAACTCCCAAAGTATACCTACTATGAACTTTTAAAAAAATGCCCAGTTCTGTTATAAAACAATGATACAAATTTATTTCCATTAAGCCCTTAATAAATTTTTACTATACATAAAACTCTAGCAAAGTTTGTCATAAAACGATACTAAAGTCGAGATATGTTTATTTTTTATTCATAATACATTTTTCGTCATAATACATTTTTCGTAAAAAGCTTGGAATTTAATATTTCGTATAAGCCATTTTTGCTTGCAAAACAAATGTAGTGTTAATCAATATTTACATTTATCCTGTTCGCATTTTGAAACAGTATTGTATAATACGCCACTTACTTTGAGAACAGAAAAAATCCCTATGTCTGTGATATAATACTATTATTATTTTTATAGAACTCGCCTCTGTAAAATCTTATTTTTGAATAAATGCTGTAGAACAACTAAAAGAGTATAAAGTTATAATCATGCTCAAGTTAAGAAAAAAGTAGAAGTGGTGGTGGTACTTAAAGCATGTGGTAGTGGTATATGCGATGACGTAAAAGACTCAACTACAAAAGTAAAAGACAAAAATTAGATTCTAGAAAAGTAGTTTACCTTCAAAGTTTTAGAGCCTACCCAGTGTTTAAAAGCATAATTTTGGAAATTTTGGATTTTTTTTTCAATTTTTTCTATTTTCATTTTTTCTATTTATACGTATCATCTAAATCTAAGGGATATATTCTTTTATAAATATATGTGACATTGTTTTTATTACAGAGAAACTGGAGCTTTTTCATAAGCGAGAAAAAAAATTTCACTAAAATTCTGCACTTTTAATTTATCTATATAGAACATACCATAGAGAAATTTAAAATGCTTGTTTATATTATTGTATAATTTTATTTGTAACGGATTTATAAAAGGTCCTCTTTAGTATTAAGTTTGTTACCTGCGGCATCGCTCGCCGACACTTAAACGTTAGCAAAAATTTAATTTGGGTTCTTTCTCAAAAACTGTGAAAGGATATTGTTTCATTTCATTATTATTGAAAAAATCCTATTTTATTTCCTATTCTTTAAAATAATGTAAACTTAACATTAAACGTAAACTTGTAACACCCCGCATTAACCCGATAGGAGTTGAATTTTGAAAAACGGCGAAACACATGTTTATTTATTTGTAGAGTATATTTATCAAGTTTTAATGAAAAAATTCATAACTACTTTTTATAGTCTATAAACTTGAAACACCCGGTAGGGAGTTAAATTTTTAAAAAATCCTTTTAAGTTGTGCGTTGACGCATCGGTATAGCTTTTTTATATATAGATTCAAAATACTGATGTTGTTGCGGACAACGCAATTTTATATAACAATATATATACTATTTTTTTTACTTTTAATATTTTATAATTTATTTCTATGTAAATATGTTCTTATAATATATCACATGATTTAACACACCCTGACTAAAAGACTTAAAAACCATGCGGGTCTAGAGCAATATATTTTTTACAAGAAATTCTTTTTACACAAAGGCTAAGTATTGCCATTCTTTCAAAATTTTAAAGGCATAAATATACTTTCTAAATTTACAACTCAAGATGGTGTAGTTATCCTTTCGACAACCCATATCTAATTGCAACATGTTTTTTACAAGAAATTCCTCTTACACACAGGCTGAGTTTCGCTATTCTATCATAATTTTAAAGGCACAAAATACTTTCTAAATTTACTGAACAACCCATGACTAATTGTAACGGTCTCCCGGTCGCGCGGGACAAGGGGGGCATCTTGAACTGGAGGGTAAAATGAAAAAAGTAAAGACGAGAGAACCGAAAAGTACGGTGACGGGTAAAGAATCCCGCATCGGGTTTGTTCCAAAATCCAGTTTTTTCTCGTCGAAACGGGAAAAACCTAACAATCGCATAGTTACGCGTCAATACGACATATAAATTCACATAGTTTTCTTCTGTGCCAAGAAGATTCAATTGTTCCGATATAAATTACTTCTGTGCGAAGAAGATTTACTTCGGTTTAATTCCGGTAAAATAAAAATAATAATTTCGCAGTTACTCTTCTGTGCCAAGAAGAAGTGCTTTGTTCCTGGTTACAAATAATGTAGATTTGTGTTCGGCATTGGTTGAATTGTGAGAAGATTCCAGACGGTAAACCGCAAGTATAAATTTCCTTCAAAGCAAAGAAATGAATGTAGTATGCTGGATGAGGTAATCCCTCTTAATGACTTGGTAACCTGACTGGGGTCATTAAAATTTTATGACATTTATACCTGTTGTTGCTAACTCGCTAACAACTATAATCTATTTGAACCTAACCTAAAGTTTTATGGTTTTGATCCGCAACTAGTGATTCGGGGGAGACAAGAAACCCCCAACAATAATAATTGATTGATTAATTAATCTACCAAAAATATATGTATATGTTCGCGCTAAAGACAATTGCTATAATTAATTATGTAATTCCATTTATTCTACATTTGTTTTACAATTAAGCGATTTTAAGAGCGAATGAGAGAATGGTTCTATTGTAGTCTAGTTTAAGGTATCTGCTGTTTATTTGTTTTGATTAGTTTTTATGATTTTTTACATTTTTTATACAAATTTCTTTTTTTTTTACAAAATATATGTGTTTATTAAAAGTTTCAAGTAGTGTTTGTTCCTTGCAAGGATCCAGCTAGCGTCCTAGATAATACAGTTCACAATAGCCTACTAAAATATAAGTAGGCAGGGGCATCCTGCCCTAAGGCCAGGAAAAGCTCTCCTGGTTTTTCTCTGTGCGGAGGAGACAGAAAATCCTTCGCTGCACAGATGTAGTAGATGAGAATATTTGTTGGAATAGCCCCTGTATAATTATAACAATTTTATAGATTAAAATAGTAAATACGTATAAACCCACATTAGGTATGCATCGTATTATTATTAAGAATATTATAGAATTAAAAATATTATAGAATATTATAAATTATTTTTGTTTTTTTTTTTTCTATAACAGATATAACTAATTTTTTGGTACCTAATTGTTAATAAAAAAGGGTTTATTTATTTATTTCTAGAGCATATTTATCAAGTTTTAATGAAAAATTCATAACTTTATTTTTATAGTCTATAAACTTGAAACACCTGGTATAATCCCTTTATCAGCTAAATTTTTAAAAATCCTTTTAAGTCCAGCGTTGATGCATCGGTGTAGCTTTTTTATGTTATTATGTTATGTTCTCTGTTATACCTTTTTTAATTAGTTCTACCTACATATTTATTTTAACATACAAAAAAAATGTCTGGCAGTGAATACCATAAATGTAAACTATACAAAAAAATGGTGGAAAATATGAATAGTAATAATAAAAACTAGGCCGTATGGGATTGCTAGCTTTAAATATGTTCAGCTCTAAAACTAAAGCATTGATAAATTTTAGTACGCTGTTATGGGAATTGCTGCCCTAAGTTTGATATTCATGCGAGCATGACATTTACAGCTAAACAAGCTGTCGTTTTAAGAGGAGTATCTATAACTTGTCATGTCGAAAAACTAAAATAAGAATATCTTCTGGTCTTACATTTGACATAAGTGTTTTTGAAAAACTATGATTTTATAAACCTCAAGTTTATCGTTGTAGAAGATTATTCTATTTATATTAAAAAATGTGAATTTTTTGTTATTTAATTTTATAGGAAAACATTAGTCTTACAACATTATAGGATTGTTTATAATATAGAGAGATGCTGGCCATTTGGTCTTAACCAGTGCCATTAACCTACATACACACACATACAACATTATAGGATAATTTTCAGGGAAATTTCTTTGCGTGTAGAAAACAAACTTAGTTTTTTATGTAATTTCCAATTGGGTCAACACATACGGTGACCCCAAAAATGAATGAATTCCAACCTTCTAAGTCTGGCGGTTTTGGCATCTCCCACCGAATAAACATATAAAAACTGAAATGGAAATATTCCTTATCATATTTTACCCTAAACAACAACTAAAAACATACCTGCATCCCCGGAAAGAAATCCCCGCACACGTCTGATATAAATGCTATAATTTGTTGAACTGAACAATAACAAACATTTTCTTTGTAAAAAACACTAAAAACTGTACAAACATAACAACATACCTTCAGACATCTTTTCGTTTAATGAATTACTAAACCGCAACATAGAGCCAATTTCTATTATTTTATAATTATTAATTTAACATAATATACCAGTGCAGTAGAAGAAAAACAAAAAAAAACACTTTTGATATATTTTCTAACGTAAACATTTAATATTATTTGCTCAATTTTTTCATGGGTACGCCACTGTAAAATTTTCTCGTTTAATTGCATAAGTTTAAAATAACATTTTTTATATGCTATTAATTAACTTTAATTTAAAATGAGGTCGTTGCATAATATAATAGTAAAACTATAATATAGTTTTACACATATTATGTGTTGTCATTATTTTAACGTTATAACCACGTTATTTTTACTTCTTTGATAGGCATGGAGTACCATAGTCGGACAAAACAGATAGTAAACGCGGCTCTTGATTCTACTATAAAGCAAGGGGCTAAAATTATGGAGGTCCAAAATCATTTGGACGAAACAGTGAGAAGAGCTCATGCAGATAACTTAGATGAGCTAATTGAATCGGAGGTACCAGAAGCTGAGGAACTTGACATGGATTTAAAGGAAATAAAAGATTTGTCTCCAAAAAAGATTGAAACTACAAAATATCCAAATACAACAGATCAGACAAACGGAATATCTATATCTAATGAAAATCAGATTCAAAACCCTTTCAGTTGTGACCTTCAGTCACCAGGGACGAGCCAAATTACAAAAAATCATTTGAAACGTAAAATGTTCGATTCTGAAGAAGAGCCTTTTGACTCTGATGATTCTAGAGCAGACCCTAGTTAGGAAAGCAGTAGCAGTGCGTCATCACCTTCGTCCAGCAGCAGTAAGTCATCGTCTTCGTCCAGCATCAGTTCTTATAATAATGGAAGTACAAATGGAAATAATGATAACCATGAATGTATTGTGTCTAATAAACGCAGAAAGGTTTTAAACACTAATCAATCCAAGAAAATGGGAAAAAAGCGAGTAAGATGTCCAGAGAAGTGGAGAAAAAATATGGCAAAAAACTTAAGGAACCTTGGCAAAGAATACCAGTCAGTGTCGAAAGCTAAAAAGAATATTCCAAATAGAGTTATTCAGCCTCCTTGTGGAGAAAAATGTAAACTCCAATGCAGTAAAAAAATTTCGAAGAAGCTCGCAATGTAATTTTTACAGAATATTGGAATCTTGGAAGTTTACAGAGACAAACGAATTTTTAGCAGGAAGTATGACCTTAGTTAAACCAAAATATCTGTACAAAAGAGAAGAATCTCATCGTCAACAAAACAACGCCTTTTATTTCGTTTTAAACAATGAAAAAATTCGAGCTTGCAATTTTTTTTAAAGCAACATTAGCAATTAACGATAGACCTATAAGAACAGTAGCTCAGAAAAAGCTTCTAGCACCAAGTGGACAAATGACAGAATTTGAAAGAAGAAGCAGACACGGAAAACATCCTAAAGTAGGCGAAACAATGAAGGACAGTATAAGAAACCGTATAAAGAGTATCCCCAAGATAGAAAGTCATTATACCCGTTCAAACACGGCAAAAGAATTTATAGACGGAGGCAAAACGATAGCTGATCTTCATAGAGATTATGTGGAGGCCTGTAAAGAAAATAAAAAGCCTAGTGCAAATTACAACATGTACGCCAAAATTTTTAATGTGGACTTCAATCTATCGTTTTTTGTGCCCAAGAAGGATCAATGTGATTATTGCATTACATTTGAACAACTTAGTGAAGAAGAAAAGTTGCTCCAATCCGAAGAATATAATGTCCATCACAGAGAAAAAGAACTGCGTTATTTTCTAGAAAGTATTAAAAGATTTTTTGTTTCGTGCTTTTACTGCTGAGAAGTTAAGTACGATATCGTTCGCACTTCGCATGTCCGTGGGATTTTCGATTCTATCGCCATTTGTGACTGCTTGAGTAGTGCGTGTGTGCAAATATTTTTCTATTTCTCTGTTGTGTGGTTACAAAAATGGCTCACGTTTATAAAAACACCGATCTTGTGGACATGATTTTAACATACGGAGAGTGCCTACAAAATGCAGCCGCAGCTTCTTGCTTATACGCGGACAGGTTTCCGTTAAGAAATCACCCGACGCCGCAGATGTTTGTTAATTTAGTTACAAGAGCTCGTGAGACAGGACATTTACAGGAGCAACGAGGCGGTCACGCTGGAAGACCTGTTCCACGCGCAATGGGAGAAATTGAGCAAGAAATTTTAGAAGTTCTCGAAAACAATCCAACAACGAGCACCGGGTCTATAGCAGCTCAAGTTGGAGTGGCTCCCAGTAAGGTATAGAAAACTGTACGTCAAGAACAATTTTATCCGTACCATTATCAAAGAGTACAAGTGTTACAGCCACAAGATCATCCCACAAGAGTTCAATTCTGTCACTGGCTTCTACATCAATGCTACCTAAACGAAAATTTTACTAGATTTATTTTGGTTACCAGCGAAGCCACATTTACAAGGAATGGAGTGAGCAATTTTCATAACAACCATGTTTGGGCAGTAGGCACCCTGTAAGAAGAACCCATTTTCAGCACAGATTTTCAGTTAACGTTTGGGCTGGTCTAGTGAATGGCATGCTTATTGGACCATACTTTCTTCCACCTTGAATGACAGGTGAAAACTATTTACATTTTCTTCAAAATACTTTTTTTTTCTAAGCCATCCCACGTAGACTTCAAGCCTAAGTACTAACGTACCGTGGACTTTGCCGGAATTATTACAAGGTGTCCCTTAAATGTGAGACATACCATGTGGATTCTACATGATGGAGCTCCGCCACATTTTGGACGAGGTGTTCACGAACATTTAAATAATGAGTTTCTCAACAGATGGATACGGCGTAATGGACCAGTTCGTTGGCCTGCACGCTCACCGGATCTAACTCCTTGCGATTTTTTCCTTTGGGGACATTTAAAACACTTAGTTTATCGCAGTGGAGATGTAAATACCGTGGAAGAACTAAGGCAGCAAATATAAAACGCTTGTGAAGTTATGTGTGGACGTGATTTTATTTTGGCCGCGTGTAGTGACTCATGGCTACGTTGAGCAAGATTGTGCGCGCATAAAACAACTGGTGACAAGTTTAAACAATTTTTATAATTATTATGACCGTAATGGAATGAATTTATTGGGAAGTTTTTTATCTCCGTTATTTTGCAACTTTTATTATAGGCGATTTTTGGTCAAATGGATTATTTTTACGACTTCTACGTGCTAAAACAAATGCCTCAACTTTGAGAACACCCTGTATATTTTAGTGCACTCATAAAACGATAATTAATGCAATATTTTTCGTTAATACTACTTTAATTGTATTATTTTTGTCAACAGGACGCATAAATCGGGTTAATAAAACAATTTTAAAACAACGGAAAATAAAGAAGAGACATAGTTATAGAGCGCCAAAGGTGCTCTATATAACGCCCCGTGAGTGAGAAAAATGTATGTTTGTTGTCCAATTCTGTTTTTCGGCAATCTCAATTTTTTTTCTCCGAGATGGTTGCAGGTGGAACCGTCAAATTTTCTGGGTTAATAGAGGGATAGTGCGTCTAGCTTCGATAAAAATGCAGTTATACAGGGTGTTCCGTTTCGGAGCTATTAAACGTCAAAGTCGAATTTTCCGCGAATTCCTATGAAATCGATTACAGGTCGCAAAACTTAATTAAAACGATTTTAGTTTTCGGAGGTTGTAGAGGACCGGGAGCTTCAGAACCCTATTGAAACTGGCGGTATTCGGAAAATGGGAAGTAATTCTTTTGAATTTTTTTATGTCGAAAAATGCCCTTTTTGGCGCTTAATAAGTCGAAGCCGGAACATCGGACAGAAAAACGTATTTGAACATAAAACTAAAGAATCTCAAATCCCTTCTTTTTGCAATACATTTACCTATACTTAAAACGACTGGAAATTGGAAAAATTTTGGAAAAACTGGAAATTACAATTCTTCATGCAAACTTTTGACGGTTTTCAAATTTTTGGGGGGTCAACATGGATTCAAATCGAAATCCCATGTGCCTTATCGGAAAGAGCTCGCCGAAATACGTAATTTTCATATTTTTTGGTTCCTTAATTCTTAATAGGAAAGGAGCAATCGGTAATTAAATTTCGGTTTTTAACCATTTTTTTTCATGACATCTCTACATTCGAATCACTCTGTATCTTTTCCTATCTAATTTCTTCCAACTTTTTCAACGCTATCCCTTGGGGATATAATCAGGCTTTAAAATGAATACCGAATGGGTGATCACGGGCCGGATTTTGGGGGGTAAAAACACATTTTTTCTGTTTTTTTCCATCAAAATTCATCTTTAAATGGCATTATTATGTATTATTTCTCTTATTTAACAGCTCTTTTTTGGTTTATTTTCTTCTGTCATCATCTGAGAACACTGCTAACTAATTAAACCTCCATATTTTTGCGTTAAAGTTATAAATAAATAGGTTTTCTTCCTTCGGTGCAGGAAAAATTTTAAAAACTGCGAATATTAAACCATGCCATGAAAAAAAAACAATTGAACTGGTGACGCTTTACATCGAAGTTAAATATGAGCTGTCAAAATATCCAGTTTTTCTAGCGATATTTTAAAGATCCAGAGCCAGTTTCGGCTTGGAATATACATGGAATTGATAGAATGGACGTTTTTTTATCAATTACTGACCATTTCGTAGCACGAGATGGGCATTAAATATCATTTTTTTGAAATTTTTGTTGACCCTACATTGCATTATAAAAATCAATTTCTATACGGGAAAATGTATTAATTTAATTATTATAATGTATGAAATGTCACAATTTGGCTAAAACGTCAGTATTTTGATGCGAAATAGGAACGACTCTGGACCAACTTCGGCCTCAAATTTACCGGGCAAGGGATTTAGGGACCTTATACTTTCGGTGGAAAGACATTTCATTTGATAAATTTGGCTTTAAAAACCAATTTTATCGACTTTCCGATGACGCTACAAGACATCATTGAAGATTCTAATATTGCGCTCAGTGGCATCGAAAAAATCCAAATATATATGCATTTTATTTTCTAACCATGAGCGTGTATACCTTTGGGGCAATATATTAATTATTATTGAATAATTTTAATTTAATTTTAGGGAAATGACTTGATTCGGATCGTTTTAAAGAAACCAGAAGGATTCGAAAATACATTTTATACCTTGCGGCATGTGCATGATTGTATATATGTCTACAGGGTGTCCAAAAAGTCTTTGTATGCGGAAATATCTTTGCCATTAGTACGAAGATAAAATTAATTGAGCCGGTTTTCAAGAAAATCGAAAATATTTAATTTACTATGTGTCGTGTTCTGTTGTGTTTTTATATATGTATACAGGGTGTCCGAAAAGTCTTTGAATGGGCAAATACCTTTGGCTTTTGTACAAATAGTAACTCAATTGTCGGATTTAAAGCAAATCGTAGGTATATATTTGCATTTATATGTGTACGGATTTATATGTTTGTATACAGGGTGTCCCAAAAGTCTTAGTATGGGCAAATACCTCTACTAGTAGCAAGATAAACTTAACTAATTAAGATTTTAAGTACATCGACTTATTCCTATTTAAACGTGTTAGTGTTAGTGTGAATGTATACAGGGTGTCCAAAAAGTCTTGGAATGGGCAAATACTCCTATTAATACTTAGAGAAACTTTATTAGGTCGAATTTCAAGCAAATCGAATATATTTGTATTAATATGTGTTTATGTTTGTATGTATGTATACAGGGTGTCCGAAAAGTCTTGGTATGAGCAAATACTCCTACTAGTACCGAGATAACCTACTTAATTCGGATTTTAAGTAAATCGACTATATTCCTATTTAAACGTATGGGAAAATTTATTGTTTGGGTGTTACGCCTCTCTACTGTTAAGGAAAATAAATATTTTTTAAAATAATAAAAGTCACTGCGTTTAAACAAAAAACAAATCCTGAAAAAAGAAATGTTCTGTACACTGTCAGTGACTTTTAATTATAAAAAGTATGCCTGACCCTAATCTATCTCTAGTGTAGTATATATTCGGTCTAAAACCTAATCTGAATAAAATAATTTTTCTGACGTTTCGAGACCTAATATCTAGTCTCGTTATCATAGAATCTAATAAATTCAAACTAACTAAATTAAAAATGAACTAAGTAATTATAAAAAATAATTAAAAAAGGATACAAGAGTTTTCTGATAGAATTCTTCTGATTTTTTTGAAAATATTGCTCTGATTATGGTTTCTGGCTTTTCTGTCAGCATGAGTTTTGACATTAGTCAAAATGACAAGACTTCAGGTAATGCAGGAAACATGACTATGTACCGTAAGACAAAAAAAATATATATATAATTACCTATCTATTCAATAATAAAATTATTTTTACTAACTTCCTGTCTAAGTATTGGTAGCCAAATTCTGTTTATATCTACAGAAAAATTAGAAAAACATTTATCGTTATTAAGAATAATAGTAGCGCTTTCAATTAATTTACGCCTATTAGAGAAAGTTTCTCTAGATAAAATTTTAGAATTATCCCACTCTATCCTATGACCTGTTTCAAAAACGTGTTCACCTAATTTACTTTTAAAAAATTCGCGACGCCTTATTAAATCCTGATGTTCTTTATACAATAAATTTTTTAAATATGAATCCGCCACAATCATACAGACATTATTTAAACGTATGGGTGTTAGTTTGAATGTATACAGGGTGTCCAAAAAGTCTTGGTATGGGCAAATACTCCTATTATTACTTAGATAAACTTTATTAGGTCGGATTTCACGCAAATCGAATATATTTGTATTAATATGTGTTTATGTTTGTATGTATGTATACAGGGTGTCCGAAAAGTCTTGGTATGGGCAAATACTTCTACTAGTATCGAGATAAACCTACTTAATTCACATTTTAAGTAAATCGACTATATTCCTATTTAAACGTGTGGGTGCTAGTTTGAATGTATACAGGGTGTCCAAAAGGTCTTGGTATGGGCAAATACTTCTATTATTACTTAGATAAAATTTATTAGGTCGGATTTCACGCAAATCGAATACATTTGTATTAATATGTGTTTATGTTTGTATGTATGTATACAGGGTGTCCGAAAAGCTTTTGTTGGCAAAAATACTTTCTACGTATGGTGTTTGTATGTGCGTAGCTACACGGTTCCGAAGGAGTGTGATATCTTCCTTAATACATGCTCTAGAAACACGAAACTTTCAGGGCGTGACAATGATGATATTACCGACATTATGGAGCCCCCTTTCAGTGCATGACAATGATGATATTACCGACCTTATAGAGCCCCCTCGGGGGGCGATTAGGCGGTCTACGCAATCTAGTTATAGAGCGCCAAAAGCGCTCTATATAACGCCCCGTGAGTGAGAAAATGTGTGTGTGTGTGTGTATGTTGTCGTCCGTTTCGACATTTTCAATTTTTTTTCTCGAAAACGGTTCGAGGGGGAGCAACCAAATTTTCTGGGTTAATAGAGGGATAGTGCGGCTAGCTTCGGTAAAAAATTCAGTTATACAGGGTGTTCCGTTTCGGAGATATAAAACGTCAAAGTCGAAATTTCAGCGATTTCCGTTGAAATCGATTACAGGTCGCAAAAGTGAATTAAATCGATTTAAATTTTCAGAGGTTGTAGAAGACCGGGGTGTTCCGAACCTTATTGAAATTGGCGGTATTCGGAAAATGGGAAGTAATTTTTTTGAATTTTTTTATGTCGAAAAATGCAGTTTGCAGACTCCTCTTTGGCACCAAATAACTCGGTCGCCGGAACGCCGAACAGAAAAACGTATTTGAACTTAAAACTAAAGAATCTCAAATACTTTCTTTTTGCAATACATTTACCTATACCTAAAACGACTGGAAATTGGAAAAATTTGGGAAAAAGTGGAAATTACGAATTTTCATGCAAATTTTTGACGGTTGTCAGGGGGTCAAAATGGATCCAAATCGAAACCCCATGTGCCTCATCGGAAAGAGCTCGCCGAAATACGTTACAAACGTATTTTTTAGTTCCTTTATTCCTAATAGGAAAGGAGCAATTGATAATTAAATTTCGATTTTTGACCATTTTTTTTCATGACATCTCTACATTCGAATCACTCTGTATCTTTTCCTATCTAATTTCTTCCAACTTTTTCAACGCTATCCCTTTGGGATATAATCAGGCTTTAAAATGAATCCCGAAGGGGTGATCCAGGGCCGCATTTAGGGGGTAAAAACTCATTTTTTTGGTTTTTTTTCGACCAAAATTCATCTTTAAAAGGCATTATTATATATTATTTCTCTTATTTAACGATTCTTTTTTGGTTTATTTTCTTCCCTGATCATCTAAGAACACTCCTAACTTATTAAAACTCCATATTTTTTCGTTAAAGTTATAAATAAATACCTTTTTTTGCATCGCTGCAGGAAAAATTTTAAAAAGTACATATATAAAAGCCGTGCCTTGAAAAAAAAACAAATGAAACTGACCCTCTTTACATCGAAATTAAAATATGACCTGTCAAAATGTCATGAAAATAACAGTTTTTGTAGCGATATTGGAAGCTTCCTGGACCGATTTCGGCTTGAAATATACATGGCAAAGGTAAAACGGACTTTATATTTTCAATTACAATACATTTCATTGGACGATTTAAGCATTAAATACGAATTTTTTAAATTTTTCTCAGACCATGCAAATGCATGTCAAAATCAGTTTTATACGGAAAAACGTATTAAACGTGTCTAAATGTCGCAAAAATGCCGGTTTTTCTTGGGAGATTGGAAACAGTCTGGACCAACTTAGGCTTGAAATTTACCGGGCAAGGGAATTAGGGACCTTATACTTTCAGTAGAAAGACATTTCATTTCATAATATACCGATTAAATACCATTTTAATCGATTTTCCTAAGACGCTACAAAGGATCATTGAAGATTCTAATATGGAGCTCAGTGGCTTCGAAAAAATCCAGAAATATGCATTTTATTTTCTAACCATGAGCGTGTATACCTTTGGGACAATATATTAATTATTATTGAATCATTTTAATTTAATTTTAGGGAAATGACTTGATTCCGATCGTTTTAAAGTAACCAGAACGATTCGAAAACACATTTTATACCTTTCGGGCATGTGAATGGTTGTACATATGTCTACAGGGTGTCCGAAAAGTATTCGTATGAGCAAATATCTTTGTCATTAGCAAGAAGAGAAGAATAATTGAGCCTTATTTCAAGGAAATCGTAAATTTTTTATTCCTTTGTGTGGTTGTTTATGTTTGTATGTATACAGAATGTCCAAAAAGTCTTTGTATGCGCAAATATCTTTGTCATTAAAACGAAGAAAAACTTAAATGAGTCTTTTTTCAAGGAAAACGTAAATTTTTTATTCCTTTGTGTGGCTGTTTATATGTTGGTATGTATACAGAATGTCCAAAATGTCTTGGTATGCGCAAACATCTTTGCAATTAGTACGAATATAAACGTAATTGAGCCGGTTTTCAATCGCAAAAATATAAAAATATAAAATATTTAAATTACTGTGTCGTGTTTGTTGTGTTTGTATGTATGTACAGTACAGGATGTCCGAAAAGTGTTTGTATGGACAAATTCCTTTTTGCTATTTGTACAACTATAAGCTTAATTGTCGGATTTAAAGCAAATCGTATATATTTGCATTTCTATGTGTACGGAAATATATGTCTGTATACAGGCTGTCCAATAAGTGTTGGTTTGAGCAAATACTCCTAGTAGTACCAGGATAAATGTAATTAAACCGGATTTCATGCAAATCGATTATATTTGTTTTTATATGTGTTGTGTATACGTATACAGGGTGTCCGAAAAGTCTTGGTATGGGCAAATACTTCTACTACAACCGAGATAAACCTAATTAATTCGGATTTTAAGTAAATCGACTATAGTCCTATTTAAACGTGTGGGTTTTAGTTTGAATGTATACAGGGTGTCCAAAAAGTCTTGTATGAGCAAATACTCCTATTATTATTTAGATCAACTTTATTAGGTCGAATTTCAAACAAATCGAATATATTTGTATTAATATGTGTTTATGTTTGTATGTATGTATACAGGGTATCCGAAAAGTCTTGGTATGGGCAAATACCTCTACTAGTACCGAGATAAACCTACTTAATTCAGATTTTAAGTAAATCGACTATATTCCTATTTAAACGTTTGGGTGTTAGTTTGAATGTATACAGGGTGTCCAAAAAGTCTTGGTATTGGCAAATACTCCTATTATTACTTAGATGAACTTTATTAGGTCGGATTTCACGCCAATCGAATATATTTGTATTAATATGTGTTTATGTTTGTATGTGTGTATACAGGGTGTCCGAAAAGTCTTGGTATGGGCAAATCCTTGTACTAGTACCGAGATACACCTACTTAATCCGAATTTTAAATAAATCGACTATATTCCTATTTAAACGTGTGGGTGTTAGTGTGAATGTATACAGGGTGTTCAAAAAGTCTTGGTATGGGCAAATACTCCTATTATTGCTTAGATAAACTTTATTAGGTCGGATTTCACGCAAATCGAATACATTTGTATTAATATGTGTTTATGTTTGTATGTATGTATACAGGGTGTCCGAAAAGTTTTTTGTTGGCAACAATAGTTTTTACGTGTGGTGTTTGTATGTGTGCAGCGACACGGTTACGAAGGGCGCTCTATTCTGCATCATCAGTCCGTAGGAGTGTGATATCTTCCTTAATACATGGCCTAGAAACACGAAACTTTCAGGGCATGACAATGATGATATTACCGACCTTATAGAGCCCCATCGGGGGCGATTAGGCGCTCTACGCGTGCTAGTTATAGAGCGCCTTTCAGGCCGCTCTATATAACGCCCCGTCACTCAGAAAAATGTCCGTGTGTTGTAGTAATCGTGTTTTTCGACAATCTAAATTTTTTTTCCGAGATGGTTGCAGGTGGAACCTTCAAATTTTCTGGGTTAATAGAGGGATAGTGCATCTAGCTTTTATAAAAAATGCAGTTATACAGGGTGTTCCGTTTCGGAGCTATTAAACGTCAAATTCGAAATTTCCGCGAATTCCTATGAAATCGATTACAGGTCGCAAAACTTAATTAAATCGATTTAAGTTTTCGGAGGTTGTAGAGGACCGGGAGCTTCAGAACCCTATTGAAACTGGCGGTATTCGGAAAATGGGAAGTAATTCTTTTGAATTTTTTTATGTCGAAAAATGCCCTTTGTAGACCCCTCTTTGGCGCTTAATAAGTCGAAGCCGGAACATCGGACAGAAAAACGTATTTGAACATAAAACTAAAGAATCTCAAATACTTTCTTTTTGCAATACATTTACCTATACCTAAAACTACTGGAAATTGGAAAAATTTGGGAAAAACTGGAAATTACAATTTTTCATGCAAATGTTTGACGGTTTTCAAATTTTTGGGGGGTCAAAATGGATTCAAATCGAAATCCCATGTACCTTATCGGAAAGAGCTCGCCGAAATACGTAATTTTCATATTTTTTGGTTCCTTAATTCTTAATAGGAAAGGAGCAATCGATAATTAAATTTCGGGTTTTAACCATTTTTTTTTCATGACATCTCTACATTCGAATCACTCTGTATCTTTTGCTATCTAATTTCTTCCAACTTTTTCAACGCTATCCCTTGGGGATATAATCAGGCTTTGAAATGAATCCCGAATGGGTGATCCCGGGCCGGATTTAGGGGGTAAAAACACATTTTTTCTGTTTTTTTTTTCCATCAAAATTCATCTTTAAATGGCATTATTATGTATTATTTCTCTTATTTAACACCTTTTTTGATTTATTTTCTTCCGTCATCATCTGAGAACACTGCTAACTAATTAAAACTCCATATATTTGCGTTAAAGTTATAAATAAATAGATTTTCTTCCTTCGGTGCAGGAAAAATTTTAAAAACTGCGAATATTAAACCATGCCATGAAAAAAAAAAAACAATTGAACTGGTGACGCTTTACATCGAAGTTAAATATGAGCTGTCAAAATATCCAGTTTTTCTAGCGATATTTTAAAGAGCCTGAGCCAGTTTCGGCTTGGAATATACATGGAATTGATAGAATGGACGTTTTTTTATCTATTACAGACCATTTCGTAGCACGAGATGGGCATTAAATATCATTTTTTTGAAATTTTTGTTGACCCTACATTGCATTATAAAAATCAATTTCTATACGGGAAAATGTATTAATTTAATTATAATGTATGAAATATCACAATTTGGCTAAAATGTCAGCATTTTGATTCGAAATAGGAATGACTCTGGACCAACTTCGGCTTGAAATTTACCGGGCAAGGGATTTAGGGACCTTATACTTTCAGTAGAAAGATATTTCATTTCATAATATACCGATTAAATACCATTTTAATTGATTTTCCTATGACGCTACAAAGCATCATTGAAGATTCTAATATGAAGCTCAGTGGCATCGAAAAAATCCAAAAATATGCATTTTATTTTCTAACCATGAGCGTGTATACCTTTGGGGCAATATATTAGTTATTATTGAATAATTTGAATTTAATTTTAGGGGAATGACTTGATTCGGATCGTTTTAAAGTAACCAGAACGATTCGAAAATACATTTTATACTTTGTGGTTGTTTTTATGTTGGTATGTATACAGAATGTCCAAAAAGCCTTTGTATGCGGAAATATCTTTGTCATTAAAACGAAGAAAAACTTAAATGAGTCTTTTTTCAAGGAAAACGTAAATTTTTTATTCCTTTGTGTGGCTGTTTATATGTTGGTATGTATACAGAATGTCCAAAATATCTTGGTATGCGCAAACATCTTTGCAATTAGTACGAATATGAACGTAATTGAGCCGGTTTTCAATCGCAAAAATATAAAAATATAAAATATTTAAATTACTGTGTCGTGTTTGTTGTGTTTGTATGTATGTACAGTACAGGATGTCCGAAAAGTGTTTGTATGGACAAATTCCTTTTTGCTATTTGTACAACTATAAACTTAATTGTCGGATTTAAAGCAAATCGTATATATTTGCATTTCTATGTGTACGGAGATATATTATGTTTGTATACAGGCTGTCCAAAAAGTGTTGGTTGGAGCAAATACTCCTAGTAGTACCAGGATAAATGTAATTAAACCGGATTTCATGCAAAGCGATTTTATTTGTTTTTATATGTGTTGTATATATGTATACAGGGTGTCCGAAAAGTCTTGGTATGGGCAAATACTTCTACTAGTACCGAGATAAACCTAATTAAATCGACTATATTCCTATTTAAACGTGTGGGTGTTAGTTTGAATGAATACAGGGAGTCCGAAAAGTCTTGGTATGGGACTCCTATTATTACTTAGATAAACTTTATTAGGTCGGATTTCACGCAAATCGAATATATTTGTATTAATATGTGTTTATGTTTGTATGTATGTATATAGGGTGTCCGAAAAGTCTTGGTATGGGCAAATAATTCTATTAATACCGAGATAAAATTACTTAATTGGGATTTTAAGTAAATCGACTATATTCCTATTTAAACGTGTCGGTGTTAGTTTGAACGTATACAGGGTGTCCAAAAAGTCTTGGTATGGGCAAATACTTCTATTATTACTTAGATAAACTTTATTTGGTCGGATTTCACGCAAATCGAATACATTTGTGTTAATGTGTTTATGTTTGTATGTATGTATACAGGGTGTCCGAAAAGGTTTTTGTTGGCAAAAATACTTTCTACGTGTGGTGTTTGTATGTGTGTAGCGACACGGTTACGAGGGACGCTCTATTCTGCATCATCAGTCCGTAGGAGTGTGATATCTTCCTTAATACATGGCCTAGAAACACGAAACTTTCAGGGCATGACAATGATGGTATTACCGACCTTATAGAGCCCCCTCGGGGGGCGATTAGGCGCTCTACGCGTGCTAGTTCAGATTCGACTGTTTATGACGATAACAAATTACATCTAGGTACCGTTTTCTACCGTATTTTTCCGCGTTCTCCTACTGCGAAAACACTTAGACCACCTGGCAAAACTGTTTTCGATTCTACCGCCAGTTGTGACTGCTTGGGTAGTGCCTGTGTTCAAATATTTGTGGGTTTAAAAATGATCAGGACCGTAATGGGATGAAATTATTGGCGGGTTTTTTTATCTCCGTTATTTTTTAACTTTTATATAGGCGATTTTTGGTCAACTTGTTTACTTTTACGAGTTCTACAACCTGTCAAAATAAATGCCTCAACTTTGAGAACACCCTGTATAATGTTGTGGGGTAACTTGAGGGAGAAAAATATATATTTTCAGATATGTTGTTTTGTGTGTATAACTGACTAATAATTTTTCTAATCTATGACTTACCTTTAACTTTGTTCATGGCACTGACGTTCCAGAACCATTACAATTTTCAGTTAAGTGTGTTTACATTTCAGCTCAAGATATGCCTTCTTAGTCAGTACTACATTTTTTTGGGCTTTTTGGTTTGAGATCATTTTGAATATTAATTTGCATATTTAAAAGTCGAAATAATATTCTATGATCTTAAATTTATATCTCCCGTACTTCCTAGAACATTTTTTCTGAACGTATATTTACCTGTTTTGAAGTACCATTTTCAGCAATAAGAGACTTTAGGGTAGGGTAATTTTACGGCGTAGTGTATATTTTAAATCGTTCAATGTAAGATTATCATTACTTTAAGTTCTTAAAACTTCAACAGGCGAAGTAAAACTACGATGGAGTACTACCTTTTTGGTAATGTTATTGATAATATTTATACCTATTTTAGAGGTTGTAGAGATATGTGCATGTTAGTATTTTAAAGCAGTAGCATGTAATATAACCCAAAATCTTTAGCTTGCGTATTACAAAATCTTGAAGGTGTTTATTTTTAGAATAAAGGTTGTTACTCTGAATTTTTGCTGTAATATTTAAAATATACTTTATTTTACAGGGTGAAACATCTAAACAGAATGTAGGTGGTTGTAGTATCCTGAACATGGTGCGATTTTAGTAGTTTTCTTTGCAGATTCAATAACAGCAAATGGGTAAGTTATTTTATTTTGTTCTATTTATAAAAACAGTAATAATATTAATACTTTTTTTTGCCTTATGTTGCGCAATATTACTCGCATCATCCATCATGCATAGATTAACTTAGTTCCCTTTAATTAATGGTGCAATTTAAAACTGTTCACTTTAATAAATAATAATTGTTGTCCACTTAATTTTAAATGCATTGTAATTGTGCAACTGTATTGAATTTTCCAGGCTCGCAGATTTAAACAATTGTCAATTAATATCTCGGCGTGTTACGGCGAAATAATATTAATTATTAAACATTGATGTATTCCTCAAACTAAAATTATCTAATTGATAAAACTCCTCAGGTCTTGTGTTAAGAAACAGTGATTACACATTCAACTTATTCATATTTTTATCTTCCATTTCACATCAATCTTTGTATGTATGGGGGATGAAAGGGGTAAACTACCCTTGGAGTTTGAAGTTAATACACTCAAATTATTTTTATACGGATTTAATTTGATTTAATGTTAAACAATCTATTGTTGTTTCCCTTGTAATTTAATATTTATATTTCCCGCAGTGAAGCTTTCAATAATTAATACATAAATCCATTCGCACAATTTCAAATTGGTTATCATCGGTGTAAAAGTTCTTATAGTATTATGAAATTACTCAGCTAAATCATTAAAATATTAAACTGGACGTATGGATATTTTGAAAATTATGGTAGATACTTAGTGTAGGAAATTCTAAGGGTTCCTTACTCTATCCGAACCCCTCGTTCATCGTATTACCTGTGCCCCACACACAACCCTTTAGACTTGTTATTTAAATTTATAAATAATATCTTGCATCATTAAACGCTGAACTGGGTGGTTTGACATATCCTTGAATGTGACCAGTCTCCTGAGACCTCCCATCCCCGGATGGGAGGTCTGATATATCTGGGTCATTGAACCTACCCTTCCGATTGTCGCCGAGTCTTCCCGAGGTCTCCCGATCCTGCCGTTGCCGGGGATTCTGCCTAAGGAAAAACTGACCCCGCCCCAAAATGGCACCAAAAATGAAAATAGAACCTCCATAAGAAATAACATGGAGTTTTGGGCCAGAACAGACATTGCCACAACTACTGCTGTGTTCTCTTAATAAAATGTTTTTTACATTTTTAAAAACATTTTTATTGTTATTTTTAAACTGAAAAAATATACTTTTAGTTAAAATGTTTGGGTTTTATTAATATTAGCTAGAGCACAAAGTATACTCGATTGGCTCTGTCATTACTAGGGGTTGTCGTTTGTTTAATAAAAAATCTCTTCGATCACATGATATGTACATTAGGAGGGTGGAGCGAAAAAAAAATTTTTTTTCACTTTCAGAATGCCTATATATGGAATAGTTGCCTTTGGTCAGATGTATTAACTGCGCAAAATCTTATCTAAATCGTACATGTTCTTTGGCTGCCAAAACGGCCATGTATTTTTTAACTTTTTTGCCATAATTTACCAAAAAAAAGTATCAAGTAATCAACTAATCATCTATAAGCAAATCAAATTAAAGTACATCTGAGCCCGGACTATATCATTTCCACTACGAATCAACATCGATTTTCGACGGAATCAACCACAGAGTTCGGAAATATTCGCCTAGACTCGTGCCTTGACTCCTCGGCAACAATCATTGCTTCTTGTGTTCTTGCTTCAGTTTAACAGTAACAGTGTTTCAGTGCATGTGTGCCGTTAGCGTTGTTTTTCTTTATGCAGTTTATGTTTATATTGTCCGGTATTTGGTGATCCAACAATTTTCAAAGACAATATGCTTCCAAGTTATGCAGACATAATTAGACATTATTTATTAATCCGACAAAAACTTTCAAGTAAAATTAAACAAGAACCGAGTTTGGGTGATGTGTGTTTGCCGTTGATAAATGAGTTAAAAACATTGTGGGAAAAAGTTCTATTCCCGTAGTCTCTGATCAACAACTTTTAAACAAAATCAGGGTGTATCATAAAACATATCGCGATATTAAAAAAACAATAAAAAAGGATGGCAAGTTAAATATGTCAAAAAAGTTATTCAGTTTAGAGAATTTGGTGAAAAAAATTTATTTGACATTTCGCTGTGTAAAGACTTTGCGAAGTGTGCTTGCAAAAGTAAAGTACCCACAGATGAAAGGAGCTTTTTAACTGACCAGAGAACTTCAAGAAAAATGGCAATTGGCAAAATTGATGTAAGAGCAACTAAAATCCTTGAGAAAAGGTTGAAGCGTAAAGGTAAATATGTGATCAAACGACAGAAAAAAATCCCAAAGGAGATGAAATCCCGAAGGAGGGTGAAATTTGCCAAGAAACATTGAGTGCTTTGGAAGATTGCTCTAGAAGCTCCGGTGATTCCTCTAACGAGAGTGTCGAGCTTTCATTTCCCAAAAGTGACATTTCAGATCAACCTTGTACTTCTCAGATGAGAACAAAACTTCCTTCTTTAGCACAGGCTTGTGACCGAACAGGAGTCTCAGACAGATCCGCTGCAATTCTGGTGAATGCTGCTTTAAAAGACATGGGAATAATAACAATGGAAGAATCATCTAAAATAATAGACCGAAGTAAAATTAGAAGAGAAAGAGTTAAAGCCCGCAGAAATTTAAAAAAGAAACATGAAGAAGAAAGGAACTGTGCCTACGGAATCTATTTTGATGGAAGAAAAGATAGAACCTTGGTTCAAGTACGGGAAGGAGATATTCTTTCCAGAAAGACCATCACCGAAGAATATATCGTACATCTCGGTCTCATATAACACCTTCTTCTGGAAGTGCTCAAAATATTAAAATGAGCTTGTTAGAGTTCCTAGAAAAAAATATAGATTTTTCTGAACAAGCAATTGGATGCGACGGAACAGCGGTAAATACAGGTCATAAAAATGGAATACTAAGACAATTTGAACTTTCTTTAGCGCGCCCTCTGCAGTGGTTTGTTTGGTTAATGCACACCAATGAACTGCCACTGCGACATCTGTTGCAGCATTTAGATGGAAAAACTCATGGACCGAAAGGCTATTGCGGAGAAATTGGTAAAAATCTAGAAAACTGCGAAAAACGGCTTATTATACAGTTTAGAAAAATAGGATGTTAGTTTTCCTGAAATCGATCTTAGCGAGCTAAGTACAGATCAACAATATCTTTATGGTATCTGCAATGGAATTTTAAAAGGAATGATTTCGCCAAGCCTGGCACAACGAGAACCAGGCAAAATGGCACATTCAAGATGGTTGACAACAGCCAATAGGATCTTAAGATTCTATATTTCTACGGAAAATTCATCATACAATTTGAATATACTAACAGAATACGTTATGAAAGTTTATGCGCCAACTTGGTTTGAAATTAAAATCCGTCCTTCATGTCGACACGGTAGTTCCCATTTTTTTGGCATAAGAAAAGTAGATTTTTGCCTGACGAGCTTAAGAAGGTGGTAGATGCAGTACTACAAAGAAATGATTACTTCGGTCACCCTGAAAACTTGTTATTGGCAATGGTAGCTGACGATAGGAAATATATTAGAGAATTGGGTCTTAGGAGGATACTAAAATGCAGACAAGCGAAACATAATGATAACGAAGTTCGTCAATTTAAAATTTCCAGTTTTAATTTTAATGCAGCCGAATACTTTCAGCTAGTTAACACGTTAACTGCCACAATGCTAACGAAAAAATCCTTCTTAGTAGCCGCGCTTATTTTGTTGGTATTTTGGCATTGGATATATGTTTTGATAAAGAAGCCGTCGTCTTTTTCGAAAAAAAAACATTTTTTTATATATTTTGATGAGAAGCACCATGTGCTTCACGCGGCCCCATGGTGTTAATTTTATATTACCAGCCGCGTGAAGTCAAAGTGGTTACTCACTTCCTAAACCGTAACCTTGAGTTGTGAATGCTGCCAGCTTGTACACTCTTAAAAATACCTTGGTATATACGACTAATTTTTATTTGCTCCCACACTTATGTTACCACAAATAAGTACTTTTTGTTAAGAAAATAAAATTGAGTGTTTTCGAGGTTATCTTTGCACAAAAATACACCTAGGACAACAAAAACAATAAGTTGTTGTTGTATTAGTTGTAGGAAACCAGATATATTGTTCACCCTCAACTTTTTTAGATATAACCTGTTTAGTAATCAAAATAACGAGCACTCAAACTTGCATTATCTTCAAAAAAAATTGGGACAACAGATTTTAAAAGACCTCTCACCGCCCAATAAATTTTCTGTTGCATTACGTTTTTTAGTTGTCCCCACTAATTTTTAAATCTGCAACCCTATTTCATAGCTGCTTTAAGTACGTAAACGGTAACACTGCAGCTCATTGCTCATTGCTTCTTCACGTTCACGTCAGTGATCATCCGGCAAGGGTATATCGTGGAACGTCCATTTTTGGGGTGGCGACTCTTGCATTCGCATGTTTACACGTTGCATGAGGTAATTTGATTTGTCTGTTATTAGGTTGATAGGTTGCGACTGCAGAAAATAACTATCTGATATAACATAAGTAAGGGTTTTATTTTATATTATCCCATCTTCCGCGTTTAATTCCAATTGCTTTTGTAGTTTTTATTATAAAAAGTTATCAAACAGACGATCTATGGTTTATGTCGTAGTACCTAGTTGCATTCTGAAACAAATTGGCTTTTTTCTGAGTATATCGAGCGTCTTACAAAATCAATTAATAGATTATGATTATGCTGATAAGTACCTACGCATAAGATTAAGGTACCTATATCTAACAAGGTACTACATATTCATTGCAATAATGTGTTCGTATATAAATATACGGAATATACAGCGTGTCCAGAAAAGTTCTAGACATATGGGAATTTTCTTTATTGTTGATTTTACGAAAAAAAGTTATTCTTTATAAAAAGTTCTGCTTTATTCGCAAAATAATATTGACATATCAAAGCTTAAGATATCTTGTACAGGGCGGCAAAAAAATGCAGAAACACAGAATTGCGATAAGAGAGAAGTACCCTCAATTTTTATTTTAGAGCAAATTGTTATAAGAAAACTTTACTAAGGACTACAAAACGAGGTCAGATACAATTTTTCGTTGAACTATTTTAATTTACAGGGTACCATAAAAAAGCCTTTGGAAAATATTTTTTTATTTTATTTCTTTAACATTTACCGGCAACAATTTTGCAACAACTATGTGTAATACTATAGTAACGAATATTGACGTGTTAGTCAAAAATCATTTACTATTTTGCGACTTATTAACAAAAGTTGTTAGTTAGTTTCGTCATGGTTGTAAAGTTAACGCTGCATGAGAAAATAGAAATTGTACTTATCGTCGGAGATCACTATAACTCTATTAGGGAAGCCGCACTCATATTTAATAATAGACACCCTGACAAAATGGTATGTAGCGCCACTATAGCAAATATAATGAATAAATTTATGGCTACTGGTTCCGTCGAAAATGTATTTAAGAAACAACATAACAAATGGTCCACAACAGAAGAAAATCAACTCAATGTCATGCAAGCGGTTATCGAAAACTCGAAAATTTCTTTAAGAAAACTGTCAGAAACTATTCCAAATGACGTCAAGAAGTCTACTGCTAGTAAAATTTTAAAAATAAATAAATTTCATCCATATAAACCGAAATACGTTCACACGCTTCTTCCCAGAGATTTTGATTCTCGTTTCCTATTTTGCGCGTGGTTCCAATGCGAGTGTGAAGATGATCCTTTTTTTGAAAGAAAAATATTATTTACGGACGAGGCCATGTTTACTTCCAACGGCGTGGTATGCACCCAAAATTGTCGGTGGTGGAGTGACAACAATCCAAATTTTATAATCCAATGCCGTAGTCAATATTCATTTAAAACCAATGTTTGGTGTGGCATTTTTAATGATCGGATCGTTGGACCATACTTTTTTCGACAAAATATAAATGCTGCCATTTACCTGGACTTCTTAAGGAACCAGTTGTCTCAATTTCTTGACGAACTGTCACTAAATATAAGACGTATAATTTGGTATCAACATGATGGAGCCCCATGCCATAGTACTAACACAGTAACTGGGTATTTGAATGAAGTATTTCCGCAACGTTGGATAGGTAGACGTTCAAATATTCCTTGGCCAGCCAGATCGCCTGACATCACCCCCTGGACTTCTTTTTATGGGGCCGATTAAAAGAAATGGTGTATAAGCATAGACCTTTTCAGGATATTGACCATCTTGAAGCAGTAATAACAAACTGTGTCCAAGAAATCACTCCCAATATGATACGGGCGACAGTATCAGAAGTAACAAGACGTACTGTAGTTTGCATGGAAAAAGAAGGAGGGCATGTGGAGACATAATCTTTTATTTTAAACTATCTGTTTTTAGATCACTGATGTTTAGATGTTTTTGATGTTTCTTATAACAATTTACTCTAAAATAAAAATTGTCCCTCTTAACGCAATTCTGTGTTTCTATAGTTTTTTGTCGCCCTGTACATGATATCTTAAGTTTTGATATGTCAATATTATTTGCGCATCAAGCAGAACATGTGTGCAATACTGTTGTAACGAAAATTGACATGTTTACGTAATTACTTTCAAACAAGAGGTAATAAAAATGCTCAATGTATTTTTTATGGTACCCTGTAAATTAAAATAGTTCAACGAAAAATTGTATCTGACCTCGTTTTGTAGTCCTTAGTAAAGTTTTCTTATAACAATTTGCTCTAAAATAAAAATTGAGGGTACTTCTCTCTTATCGCAATTCTGTGTTTCTGCATTTTTTTGCCGCCCTGTACAAGATATCTTAAGCTTTGATATGTCAATATTATTTGCGAATCAAGCAGAACTTTTTATAAAGAATAACTTTTTTTCGTAAAATCAACAATAAAGAAAATTCCCATATGTCTAGAACTTTTCTGGACACGCTGTATAGCACAGGAAACAAAAATAATTCATACCTGAAAGAAAGTTTAAGTTCTCCGTATTACAAAATTAGTTCTTATTACTAAAATCTGTAAGTTCCATTTACCCATGTGATTAACTGGTTTAACGTTTTTAAAACAAAAGTTGTTTTTTGTTACTCCGACCAAAAGTTGGGTTGAGTCCGTTTTCACTAAGAAAAAAGGTTGTTATAACTAAATTTTAGTTATTATCACCCAGTTATTTTTAAGAGTGTATAATCACGTTTTCTCCCGATTTGGCTTTTAGACGTTCGGCAACACTGTTGGTAATATGTGTTAGTATTAGCTCGATTACTGCTGTGAGTGGATTATCCGTAATAATTTGTTTTGCTGTATTGCATTGGGAAATGAGCTTCGAAAAAGAGCAACGGTACCTAGAGTCTTTATGGCAAGTAAATAAATTCACGTATATCGTAAGAGTTTATGTTTATAAGGTTTTATTTTAGGACGTATTGTCTGACGAAGATGATGAAATGATTGAAGAGGTAGGTTCGTCAGATGACGATGTTCCCTCTAGCAGTGACGAATCATCGGATGATGAATTACCTCCGGAAAATCATTTTAAGTCATCAAATATCGCCAAAAACATTCGAAGTTCGCCAAATATCGATATTCCTAGCACTTCAACTAACACCATGTATGAACAGGACCAAGTATCAGACACAATTGAAGCCGTTATACGGGCGTATGCAAATAACAACAGCGATCGTGGGGATAATGACGGTGCAGACGTAATATTTGGAGAAGGAACTCTCATTTGGAGTATTGCGACAGGTTTAAACCCAAAACAATTTACTTTAACCAATCCTAACTGCGGTATCGATATACAACTTTATGGGGATTACTATAATCAAAGCCCATTCGATTTTTATAAGTTATTTTTGACTGAAGATATTCTTACTATGATGGTGACCGAAACTAACAGATATGCTGCCCAATGTCAGGAAAAAGAGACCGCCCCTAAAGCAAGAATTCAGAGTTGGTGTGATACAGACATAAATGAAATGCGAAAGTTCCTTGGTGTGCTCTTTTTGATGGGTCTATGCCAATATCCAAGCATTGAATCCTATTGGTCTCCAAGTATCCTTTACGAAAATAAGATAGGGTTAGTTGTTCAACAGTGAACCAAGCAGAAACAGTGAACCACCCTGCCTATCTAGGAAATTTTAAATATTAAATTTACAGCGACATCTACACAAAGTCATTAACGGCACCCCTAAATTATTCGTCAGTTATCCACGGACCGCGTGAAAGTATAGATGATTGGCAGGCCATTGTGTGATTTTTAACCTCAAAAATAAATATTAACACGTAAGTTTGACGCTTTATTATATGGTTAATTTCGTAGTATTTTAAAATATTTTTGGTATAAACTTGTTATTGGTTAATACTTTACATATTTACGTATCAAAACAAAATGATTTTTGGCTCACTTTTGTTTTAAGATTTATTATTTCTAAAAGTGCGGAGGTGTGCACAGTGAACCATTTAAAGGTGGTAAACAGTTAACCACTGGTTCACTGTGTACATCGAGTAAGGTACAGGGAACCACGAATAAATGATGTATTTTTGTGACTTGCAGAATGGGGCGTTTTAAGAAGCCTGCAAGAAAGATTGGTTCCCATAAAGCAGAAACCATGGCAGCTGCTTTGGATCTCGTACTCCAAGGAACGAGCATTCGAAAAGCCGCCAGGGAGAAAAATTTACCTTATCCAACACTAAGACGCTACGTGAAAAAGAAACGCGCTGCCGGAGATAATGACATACCTTTAGTGCCTAACTACGAAGTGAATAAGATATTTACGCAGCCACAAGAAGATATTTTAAAACAGTATTTAAAAACATGTGCTCTTATGTTTTACGGACTTACTACCGCAGATACGAGAAAAGTTGCCTATGATATGGCTATCATTAATAACGTCAAAGTACCAGAGTCGTGGAAACGAGAACAGTTAGCGGGTAAAGAATGGCTGCGTTCCTTCAGGCAAAGACATTCAGACCTCTCCCTTAGAAATCCGGAAGCTTGCAGTTTAGCCCGAGCTACATCATTTAACAAAGAAAATGTAAAAAACTTTTTCGATAATTTAGAAAAAGCAATAAGTCGAAATGAAGCCTTTGCAGATGGGACTCGTATTTTTAATCTAGACGAGACCGCTACAACCACAGTGCAAAAACCACAAAAGGTTATTGCACCCATGGGTCGAAAATGCTTGGGAAAAGTAACAAGCGGTGAAAAGGGCACCCTAGTAACAACATGTTGCATAATTAGTGCTACTGGTGTAGCCTTACCCCCTGCTATTGTCTTTCCACGTAAGAACTTTATACATCATATGTTAAAAGGGGCTCCACCGGGTTCCTTAGGATTAGCCGCGCCGTCCGGCTGGATGAATTCCGAGCTTTTTGTGGAAGTAATTAAACATTTTATAAAACACAGCAATACTTCAGCTCAAAATCCATCTCTGTTAATTTTCGACAACCACGAGTCGCATCTTTCCATTGAAGCGCTGAATATGGCTAAAGACGCTGGCGTTACTATACCTACATTACACCCCCATACATCAGCAAAACTTCAGCCACTGGATGCAGGCGTACTGAGTCCATTTAAGACCTTTTATAATAGTGCCATAGATTCCTGGCTGCTAAGGAACCCTGGTAAACCTATAACTATTTACGATTTGGCCGAATGCATTGGATTTGCTTACAGTCGTGCGATGACCCCAATAAATATTATGAATGCTTTTAAAGCATGTGGTATTTTCCCTTATGACAGAAACATTTTTTCTGACATAGATTTTTTACCAAGTGAAGTTACCAATCGACTCGTTGCTGAGTTATCACCTCCCAAAGTCGCACAACCAGACATAAATGAAGGTCCTGGACCTTCAAACATCAACAACAATGAAGTCGAAGGTAATTCAAGCCTTTCCTTAGACCGTGAGCAGAAAGATTTTGTGTTACCAGGAGCACTTAGGTCCCCACTACGAGCAGGACCTCGAAAAAACGCGAGAAAGCCTAGAAAAACCGGCAAAATTATGATTGCGACTGATACTCCTGAAATGGACATGATCGAGGAAGAAAGAAATGCAGCTAAGCGTAAGAAAGGTTTGGCAAAAGAAAAAACAGCGAAACGAAAAGTTTTTCAGGAAGAAGACACTGATGTAGAATCAGTTGGAAGTTTTACCAGTCATTCTTCTCATGGTGGGCCGTGGGATGAAGTAGAAGTAGTTGATTATCACAAATTCGAAATATCGGAAGCTCCAAATCATTCCCAAAGGAGCTTCCCAAATGAGCTTCCCAAATGAGCTTTCAAAACCATTCCCAATCCCCCCACCAAATCCCCCCACTCTTCCCCCGCCAAATCCCCCCACTCTTCCCCTACCAAATCCACCCACTCGCTACCAATTCCCCCCACTCCCATACCAAATCCACCCACTCTTCACACTACCAAATCCCCCCACCAAATCCCCCCACCAAATCCCCCCACTCTCCACCCCACCAAATCCCCCCACTCTTCCTCTACCAAATCCACCCACTCCCTACCAATTCCCCCCACTCCCATACCAAATCCCCCCACTCTCCACACCACCAAATCCCCCCACTCTTCACCCCACCAAATCCCCCCACTCTCATCCCCACTCCTCACCCCTCTCTCATCCCCACTCCTCTCCCTCCGCTAAAAATCCTTATTTAAATCAATACCGAATGATTCCTTGTTAGTTATGTATCCTCCATGGTTTAGAATTACTATACTCAGCTTTTCTATAATATCCCGATGTCGTTGTTTAGTTTGCAGAAACCTTATAGTCAGTATTGTTCAAAGTGTGCCCAATTGAGACCGGTTAAAATATCGCAAGAATGTGTTGAATAAAAGAGTTGTGAAAGCTGAAGATGTTAAAACATAAACATCAAATAAAAGTAAAAAATTTAAAAAAGTGTTTTGTGGACACGCGCTATGAACTTTTAGAATTAGACTGTAGTGACGATGAACCCTTTACGTTGCTTGAGGAAGGTATAGCGTTATGTAACAATGTTCTTGCAGGATCTATAAACTCAAAACATTTTAATGACCATATAAGTCTTATAAGTTTAGGTTTAGATTTATATGAATGGTTTACCGTAATGAGAGGAAGAAATCTGATTGCGGAAGAATAAGTATAAGTTTCCCGTGCTTTTTTGTTTAGTTCTCATCATGTTTTCATGCAGTGATTGCAACAAGAGTTTTACTCAACAATCAAACGTGTATAGACATAAAAGAGAATCGTGTCCCATGAGACCGTCTTGTTCGCGCGAGAAAAGAAAATCCAAGACTCAAATATGTGATGTGTCTTCAAAAAAACTTAAAATAGAAGATATTACAGAAGATAGACCCCCAGTACCGAAACTTACTTTATCACGATGTAAAGACTGTGATACTTGGTATATAAAAAATAAACTTGCTGCACATTTAAGGTCAAACCTTCATAAAAGTGGACTTAAAAGTGACGATGAAGTGAAAATTTTAACTTCTGCATTTAAAAACAGGATTGTGTCCTACATGTTGCTGCCATCGAAAAAGTACGTGGACATTGACGATTTTTTCGAAGAAGTACAACAAAAGTTTGTAAGTTTGCTCTCTGAACAGCTAGTTAAGCATAGGTCTGTTAAAATTAATGTAGAATTGTTTGGACAATATATTTTACAAACAAAAGAGACAATCGAAACTAAATCGTTTAATACAAAAAATAAGGTTATATCATCATCAACAAATTTACGTGACATTTATAAACAGTTTTTGTCTGAAATAAAAGAAAAAGTCTCAATATTCGCACAAAATGGCTCAGGTTGGGCATTGGAAAAAATATTACATTTGGAACTTAACATAAACAAATTTAATCCAATTAGAGCGTCTTCATATATCCCTTTACCAAAACAAATTGCAAGGAAACAAGCTGTAATTAACATTAAAAATAATGATTCATATTGTTTCGGATGGAGTGTAATAAGTGCATTATTTCCAGCTGAAATAAATGTTAGTGTAAGAAGTTCATATCCAAATACTTTTGAAATTTTAAATTTTGAGGGAATTGAGTTTCCTGTAAAGTTGAAAGATATACATAAATTTGAAAGGTCTAATCAAATATCTGTCAATGTTTACGGCTTAGAAAGCGTATATGAGGACAATAAACTAAAATATGAGGTAGTGGGTCCTCTCCATTACACTGATAAAAAACTTCCAGTACATGTAAACTTGTTGTTGATAAGTGAAGGTGAAAATAATCATTATTGTTGGATTAAGGATATGTCTAGGTTAGTTTCATCTCAGATTAATAAAACTGGTTTTAAAAAATATTTTTGTGATGGATGTTTAATATATTTTACATCATTAAAAAGACTTCAAGAGCATCAGTTACATGATTGTAATCATTTGTATACAAAAGTTCCCACCAATAATATTAAGATAAATAAGTATGGTCAACACATACCAGAAAATATTCTACAGTTTGAAAATTTTCAGAAACAACTAAAAGTTCCATTTGTTATATATGCAGACTTTGAATGCTTTTTAAAACCTTTGCAGTATCAAGAACCAGGGAACGAACAGAATTCTTATACTTTAAATACATTTAAACATGAACCATATGCATTTTGCTATTTCATTAAATGTTCATATGATGATTCTTTGTCGGTATTAGATTACTATTTTGGTATGGATGCAGCTGATGAATTTTGTAAACGAATTGAAGGTCATGTACATAGAATTTATAATGAATATCTTAAACCGGTAGTGAAAATGCTTCCTTTATCAGTTGAGGAAGAAGTAGCTTATAAAAATAGCACAATTTGTCATATATGTAACGAAAAACTTGAAGAAAATGAAAAAGTAAGGGATCACGATCATTTAACTGGTAAATTTCGAAATGCAGCTCACAGAATCTGCAATCTAAATTTTAAAATTCCATATTTTATACCAATCTTTTTTCATAATTTAACTGGTTATGATAGTCATCTATTTGTTAAACAATTGTTTTGTGAAGAAGATAATATTGATGTCCTTGCACAAACTAAAGAAAAATATATTTCATTTTCAAAATCCATATTAGTTGACAAAGTAAAAGATAAAGACAATAAAGAAAGAAATATTTTTATAAAAATGAGATTTTTAGATTCATTTCGATTTGTTGGTTATTCGTTAGAAAAGCTTGGTGAAAGCTTGGAATCAAATCAGTGCATTGAGATTAAAAAACATTTTGAGGATCCTAACCAGTTTAATGAAATTCGAAAAAAAGGTGTCTATCCTTATTCTTATGTAGATTCTATGGAAAAATTAAATGAAACTCAACTTCCAGCTATTGATCACTTTTATGATAAACTTAAAGAGGAGTCTATGAATCCATCAGATTACAATAGAGCAATTACTATTTGGAATTTATTTCATTGTCAAAATCTTACGGATTATACCAAAATTTATTTATTGTCTGATGTTCTCATATTAACAGATTTTTTTGAAGCATTTCGAAATGTTTCTCTGAATAACTTTAAGCTAGATCCCGCCCAGTATTATACATTACCAGGTTTAAGCTGGGATTCAATGTTAAAAATTACTGATATTAAATTAGAATTATTAACAGATATACAGGGTGGTGCAACCAAGACGGGGTGGACGATTGTGAGTAAACGGTGAGGAATTTCGAAATTTTTTTTATTGGATATTATCGATAGTCAAACACGCAATGTTTTAAAATTATAGCCAAAATACAGGGTGGTCCGAAAAACTCGTGGCGAACCAAACTTGTATTTTTTTAAATGGGACACCCTGTATATAATTGATTCTCCTGTTCGTTACGATCATTTTGATATAGGGTTTATTGGGTCTAAAATTTATAGTAAGGGAATGGGACGCGGTTAAAGTTGAAAAAATGCTCACAGTTCGGCCATTTTTTACAAAAATTTGAAGCAGATGTGGAAAAACCAAATATTCCATAAAACGTTACATATCCCTGAATACATTAATCGCTTGCAATTTGTTTAAAATTATTCACTGTTATACAGGGTGGTCAAGTTTTGCAAATACGCCCTGGACTCATTTTTTTTTAAATGGAACACCCTATATATTTTACTTTCATGTTAAAGATAACAGTACTAGCTTTCAAAAAATACCATACATGATGCCTTTCTGACCAACAGTTTTTTAGTAAACTAGCCGTGAAAGCAATGTTTCTTCATTCTAATACGATTATACTGAATTTACGTTGTTTATTATTAAATATCTAATATTAGGAGGCCATGACACTATCATAAATGAAACAAAAGATTGACGAACTTGTCAAAGCTACTGCCGCATAATCCATTATTTACAAGTTAAGCGTAGGTGAGGTAAGAAAACTGAGACCCGAAACCTTTACATGTTTATTAGAGAAATTTCAAAAAACACAAAATATTGTTTTCATTAAATGTAAAGTAATTAATAAACCAGTTATAAACAACTTTTTGAGAAACGAGTTGCCAGTATTGCTTGTAGATTTACCTTCAATGGTAAGGGGATCCTTATGGTTTCAACATGATGGAGCGCCCCCGCATTACCATAGGAATGTAAGAATTTTGTCGATAATTGGAAGACAGATCGTTGGACTGGGCGAGGTGGACCAGTTAAGTGGCCAGCCAGATCACCCGACTTAACACCACTAGATTTTTTCTATGGGGGCATGTTAAAGAAGAAGTCTATAAAGAGGTTCCAACCACAGTGAAAGATATGAAGACGAAAATAAGAAACA
This sequence comes from Philopedon plagiatum, assembly GCA_963971165.1. Taxonomy (NCBI): domain Eukaryota; kingdom Metazoa; phylum Arthropoda; class Insecta; order Coleoptera; family Curculionidae; genus Philopedon; species Philopedon plagiatum. The sequence continues at coordinate 36,389,892 of OZ020193.1, read as the reverse complement.
GTTTTCGCAACATTTATGAAAACAGACTTTGGGAAAAGTGAAACTTTCATTTATGGATAGACTCGAAATGTGCCTTCAGCAAAATGGTGGTTTAGTTGAAGACCTTATTTGAGCGTTTTTAATTGTTTATATTAAATTAGGTTGACAGGTAAGTACATAACACATAACTAAATAATTTTAAAAGATGTTTTGTTTTTGCTTAATTAATTTTCTTACACTATTAATAATACTGATAACTGATTATCTTTGTTTATAACTGGTTTATTAATTACTTTACATTTCCTAAAAACAATATTTTCTGTTTTTTGAAATATCTCTAATAAACATTTAAAGGTTTCGGGTCTCAGTTTTCTTACCTCACCTACGCTTAACTTGTAAATAATGGATTATGCGGCAGTAGCTTTGACAAGTTCGTCAATCCTTTGTTTCATTTATGATAATGTCATGGCCTCCTAATATTAGATATTTAATAATAAACAACGTAAATTCAGTATAATCGTATTAGAATGAAGAAACTTTGTTTTCACGGCTAGTTTACTAAAAAACTGTTGGTCAGAAAGGCATCATGTATGGTATTTTTTGAAAGCTAGGAATGTTATCTTTAACATGAAAATAAAATATATAGGGTGTTCCATTTAAAAAAAATGAATCCAGGGCGTATTTGCAAAACTTGACTACCCTGTATAACAGTGAATAATTTTAAACAAATTGCAAGCGATTAATGTATTCAGGGATATGTAACGTTTTATGGAATATTTGGTTTTTCCATACCTGTTTCAATATTTTTTAAAAAAATGGCCGAACTGTGAGCATTTTTTCAACTTTAACCGCGTCCCATTCCCTTACTATAAATTTTAGACCCAATAAACCCTATATCAAAATGATCGTAACGAACAGGAGAATCAATTGGAACAATTATATACCGGGTGTCCCATTTAAAAAAATACAAGTTTGGTTCGCCACGAGTTTTTCGGACCACCCTGTATTATGGCTATAATTTTAAAACGTAGCGTGGTTGAGTATCTATAATATCCAAAAAAAAAAAATTTCCAAATTCCTCACCGTTTACTCACAATCGTCCACCCCATCTTCGTTGCACCACCCTGTAGATATGATACATTTCTTTAAAAATAATGTAAGAGGTGGTATCTGTCATTGCAGCGTTCGAAAAGTTGAAGCTAATAATCCATATTTTGAAAATTATGATAATAATAAACCAAATTCATTTATTATGTATTTGGATGCCACTAACTTGTATGGACATAGTATGAGCCAATATCTCCCAGTAAGTGACTTTTCTTGGATGACTATAGATGAAATTGAGACGTTAGATGTGATGTCTATACCTGACGATGCTGAATACGGGTATGTTTTGGAAGTAAATTTAAATTATCCCCAACGTTTACATGACGAACACAACGAACTACCTTTTTTGGCTGAAAATATTTGTGCACCTGGTTCGAAACAAAAGAAATTAATTTGTAATTTAAATAACAAAGAAAAGTATGTAATTCATTACCGAAATCTTAAACAGGTGCTTCAAAATGGATTAAAATTAACCAAAATTCATAGAGTTATTAAATTTAAACAAGCTGCATTTCTTAAACAGTACATCGATTTAAATACCGAAATGAGGAACAAATCTAAAAATAAGTTGGAAAAGGATACTTATAAATTATTTAATAATGCCATTTATGGTAAATCTCTAGAAAACATTGACAAGTGAGTTGACATTAGATTAATCACACACTGGGAGAACATTGGTAAAAAGCAAGGAGCGCAGACATTGATTGCTAAACCAAATTTTAAAGATCGACTAGTTTTTAATGAAAACTTAGTCGCCATACAAATGGAAAGAGTAAAAATGACCTATAATAAACCTGTTTATCTTGGCTTCACAGTCTTGGAATTATCAAAAACCGTATTGTATGATTTCTATTATGATTACATTAAAACCAAGTATGGAGACAAAGCAATTTTATTATATACTGATACAGACAGTTTGATTTTACACATTGAAACGGAAAATTTTTATCAGGATATGAAGCAAAATTTAGATAAATTTGATACTTCTAATTACAGCGAAAACAATATACATAACATAACTAAGAATAAATCGGTATTAGGACGTATGAAGGATGAGTTAGCAGGTCAACCAATTTTAAGTTTTTATGGAACAGGAGCTAAAGCCTACTGTGTTAATTTAGAAAATAAATCCGAAAAAAAAGCAAAGGGAGTTAAAAAATATGTAATACAAAATTCAATTACTAAACAAGATTATAAAGATGTAGTGGAAAATTCGGAAACCAAATTTAGAAAAATGAATGTCTTTCATTCCATTTTACATGATATGTTTACCCAATTAAAAAATAAGGTTGCTTTGTCTCCAAAAGATGATAAACGCTATATAAATCCAGATTCTTTTAGAACTTTAGCTTGGGGACACAAACATATAAGTATTTTGGAAGATAAATCCAAGACTGATGATGAGGTGGTTAATAATGTAATTGACATTCTGAAAGATTTAGTTCATGATGAATATAAAACGTAAGAACCCTGGAAAAATAGTTTATTTTGAAAATGGCTCTGCTACCAGTAGGAGTTCTATTTCTATCAGCATTCGTTAACAATACTTTGTTCATACAAGTTGATCCTAATATTCGAGAAGCATTTTTTTGTCTATCTGTTAATAATTTAAATAATGATAGTTGGCCTTCAACATGGAAAAGAATGAATATAAATAATGGTTTATTTACCTACAAAATAGATGATAATATTATAAATAATTCTACCGTTGTACAGTATAAGTTAAGATTATATTATTTCAATAAAGCTCATGTCTTAACAGACAAATGGAAGGAATTATATAGAAAATCTTGTATAGAAGAATGCAATGTAAATGTGTGTATAGTATTATTGAGTATATTGTTAGTAGTGTTTATATGTACTATGGGATATATATTATTCAAAGTATATTTGTATTATAAATAAAATTCTGGAGTCAATAAAAAAGGTTTTTATTCATAACAATGTCTATAATTATATAACAATTTTACGTTTGCTAATGCACAATGCCGTGGATTCACATTTTTGTGAAAATAACATTCTGGAATTTTCTTAAATCTACTTAATTTTGGTTCTTGACCAATTGGAATAGCGTATATGAAATCTTCATCCAAAAACTTTTTTAAGAAGTTTATTTTTTCATTCCCTTTCACGTAAATTTTGGGCGATTGATAAACTTCTAACACATGCTTTAAAATATCATCAATTTCATTAATTTCTATATTTCCAAATTCCCATTTTAGTCCGTGATACTCTTCGGCCCATTTAACCAGTTTCATATCAGGAGCAGATAACATATTTTTTTGAAATGGCGATTTAAACAGATAATTTGAGCAACGAATCCCATCATAAATCGCTAATTCTTTTGGAATGTATCCAAAGGAACAGTTGAATCCTTGAATGTCGATAAAAAGTTCTGTCTTACACTCATTCATGGTTAGTGGCTAAATGATGTTTAAATCTATAAGATTAGTGTTTAAATCCCCCCACCACTCTTACTACCCCCACTACCAGGCTTACTATCCCCACTACCACATCTATCTATTTAAGCAATCACCCACAGTTCTACTGACATTATTTCAAGCAATCATCTGAAAATGTATCAACCAACAGGAAACCAACAAGAGTTTAGTAAGAAGCGCAATGCAGCTCTCATCAATGAAACCATCTACTACATTAACAAATCCAAATCCAAATGGGTCAGCATTGGATTTTCCTTAGAGAGAAAATATATTCCTGTTGTTAAACTCTGTGGATACAAATATAATCAAAATGTGACTTTTAATGAAGATCAATGGATTTCCTTCCTAAATAATCAAGGAATTATGTTGAGCTTTATTTATTCCAACAACACCGGGTGGCAACCCAAGAAGGGAAATGGTTATGAGATTCCCTTTGTGTTTATTGGGGATGCAAGAATAATTAAGATTACGCAAGATGGCGGTAATGAAGTATTCCTAGCTGGTGATACCATAAATGAATTAGTGAACTTGACAAATTTAATCAAATATCGTTTTGATATCTTAAAAAACCAGGAATTTTCCAAATATTACAATATTTTAGTTAGTGGAATCTCTATGAAAAATTGTGATTTGTTAAAAAATGTATATGAGGTTATTTCACATATGGAAAATAGTTTAAATGTTTGTTGTGTTTTGGAATTATTAAACTTTTACTCAGATTGTGTTGTGGAGGATGTAGAAATATTTGCATGTAATGAATTTGTGAAAAGTTGTATTGAAAATAAAAATTCATAAATATATTTTTCTCTTTTATTCCTCCCACCTCCTATCCTAAATTAATATTTAAAGCTCTGTTCATAAATATATTTTTCTTTTTATTCCTCCCACCTCCTAAAATTAGTATTTAAAGATCTGAACTTACTTTAAGTCTCACATACTCATACAAGATGTGGTTAGCATATACATCTCAACGAGTGGCATATAACCTAACAAGTGCTATAGAGAATCTATCATATGACTTTAGGAATTTAGAATTTGATGCTGCCCATGAAGCTGAGTATGGATTCGATCGATTTTATACCTATGAAGAGTGTATGGAATTGGCTAGAAAATACAAAAAGCTGCAGAAGCCTGTAACATATATTTACATACTTCTGATATAAGAACTTTTCTGCAAACCATAAAGGAAATGGGATTTGAGGAGCATTTGGATGAAGTAAAGAAGTTTTTGTCACCTGAAATTATTCAAGAATTCAACCTAATTTATAACAAATAAAAAAACTTTAATTTATTTATGTGTTTTATTCAATCATTAAATAATTATTATATAAATTGTATGCATTAGTAAGTGCACATATACATGGTGATTTAGAATGATAAAAACAATGAGCTTCTCCTTCTTGTAACGATGGATTTTCATCAAGTTCTATGACTGGTTTTAATGAATATTTTCGAATGTATTCTGATTTCTCTCTCCCTTTAACATAAACATGATCTACTTTCTCTGTTAAATTCTTGATTATAACAGAAAACTTGTGAATTGGTGTATATCCTTCATTCCATGGGATACAGTGATGATTTTTCATTAACCACACAGCTTGTTTGTGTAAGTCAGGTGGTAGGTATTTTAGATCAAATGGTGCTTTAAAAACATAGTGGCAAGTCTTGCTTCCATCATAGGCAGCCAGTTCTTTGGGAATAAACTTCTTATTTTCTATATTAAATCCTTGCACATCGACAATTACTAACCTCATAATTTCAAAAATGAGAATTGTTTAATCATAGATTTCTTGTCAGAATATTCTTGTAGTTGCTGTTTTAGCTTTTTCAATTCTTTTAAAAAGTAGGATAAGCGAAGTTCCAGTTCTTCACCCATAATGGTAGGAAAGAATAGTATAGCATTGATTTTATATAGTTAGACATGCGCTTTAAAGTTGTCTAACATTTTTGGTTAATGGATTGTAGCTAAATACTTTGTCGTGCATAATAAGACAATAGGCAGATATTTTGTCTTTAAGATCATCATGTAACTCAAACTCAACTCTCATAACAATAGGTCCGGATTCAATTGTTTCTTTCTGATGTGAACAATCGATATATACGATAGGAGCATAAGTATTAAATTCCTTTGGAGAAAAAATGGGCTCAGGTGTTAATCCATAGTAAGATTTTTGAAATTGTGAAAACATTTCGTATAATGATGCAAATTTATTTTTAGCAAAGTCTAAAAATAGATCGTTGTAGGGATATCTCTCAGAGTTTAAAAATACTTTAATGTTTCGTAATTTAACGTTGGAAAATAAAGACATATCAGTTGTTGATTTATCCCTTAAGTCTTTTTGAAACGCAATTGCTACATGACGTGGGGTATTTACTTTTGTAGATGTTTTGACAGGCCAATTATGACGATTGATTTTTAATAATTCCGGGTATTCAATCAGTTCCCAGCTCGGGAACGCAAGTATTATATCAGTATTCTTATTAATTACTTTAGATAATGCCAATTCTTGAGGAATAACTACTGAAATGTGAGGTTTATTCCAAGTTAGCTTTGTAAGCTCAATTTTTGGATTTTCGTCTGCAGTATTAATTGTTGCATTTTTGTCTGAATTATCTCGTACTAAAATAAGTTCTTGTTTGGCATTTAAAATAATTTTTTTGTAGTCTTCAAAAAAACCCATTAAGAATCTAAGGGGAATGCAAACATTAAATAGTCCTGTCGTTGCATCAACAACTTGTGAAGATTCCATAGGAAACCAACCTGCGTCTTTAAGTTTATTGCATTCATTTTTATTATATGACAAATATCCCTTTATTGTCGAAGTTAACCCAACTGAATCTATTGTAACACCGTTTAATTGATAACGCATTTCTTTAAAAAGGAAAGCAATTCCATTATTTATCAATTTTAATGTATTTGAGACAGTATTATTATCTTTTGTTAGTTTACCCTCTATGTAAAGAAAGCTTTCGGAAGGAAGAGTATACTTGTCTACTTCATGAACAGGTATTATAATTTCATCATTATTTCCCAATTTTGTAGGTAGGTATGGTTCATAACCATGAACTTCGGAATGCACAATTGAATTATCTATGAAAAGACCTTCTGTTACATTAAGGGCATCCATTATACTAAAACTTTTAAACCTAGAAATTTCAAAAAGCTTATATTTTCAGGTGTTATCCCTTGTGTGTTTCTCTTTCTACTAATCTTTGGTTTACGATGTTTAGCCTTCTTATAGTTTTTAGTAATTTTTGTGGGTAAATTGGAGGTTTTTCTATTATAAAGGATAACCATTATACTTTCTTTTATATGCAACCTTATTGTTACAGTTTCGTTTCGAACATCAACAAGATTTAAATCTTGGTCTATTACCTTTACTGTTATTTTATCTATTACTTTTACTGTAACAGGAAAATAAATAATATTTTGGGGACTTTCTATTATTTTAAATCCAGGGCTAACATTAGGGAAAAACTGATGAATAATGTGTACAGGCTTTCCGTTCAGATAGGAACTTTCTGCGATACTGCAGTCTATGCATAAAGGATTAACTTTTATAATCTCTGCTGGATTTTGCGATGTTCTTGGAACTCCATCACCAGATATAATTCCATTATTAAAACCCAAAAGTTTTCCTATTGTTCCATCTTTAAAAATAATATCTGTAGTAGACTTTATTGTTGACTTTAATATGTTGTTATTTGCATAGAGGTGAAACGAAATATTTCTTTTTCGGAATTCAGCCTGTAAATATTTATTAACATCGTCCATTTCATAACTTCCCGTAGGAATTGTTAAAAATTCATTATTTTTTCCAAAATATACTTTATTATTACTTTTATCAATATTTGGTATTGCATTAAAAGTTTCAAAGTTGGTAAGTCCGACAACGTAGGAAGTGTTAGGATCTAAGTAAATAGGTGGATGGAAATATGCTTGAAGTATAGCTGAATTTGCGGAAAGAGCTATAGTAAACGACATGATGGTCGTAATAAGAATAAAATGGAAACACAATTACGCGTTATTATAAATAAACTGTAAGGATAACTGTCCACAAGTTGAGGTATTAAAAGATTGATATTTATCATAGTTATATTTAATATTGTGGTTGCTACCATCGCTATAGAAATAAGTTATAACTTCATTTGGTGGTCGTAAATTTCCAAAACTATCAAAGTAAATTATGTTATCATTATTTTTAACATATGCTGTCCAGTGAGTGCCTTCCCCCAAATTATTATCTAAATTAATGATACCTGTTTCATATTTTTTTATTTTTTTGGGTAACTTATTTCTCATAAAGACACCTCTAAAATGTGGCAACTTTAATAATTTGACATACTTTAATAAATCTATATTTGTCAAAGGTCGGCGAGGTAGCAAATTTAACAGTTTTTTGAATATGGTTTTAAATATAGACCACACCCTTTCTTATATGGTTTTAAATAAAGACCTTTTCCAATTGATATTTTTTCCATTTCTTTGTTGTGTCTTGTTTGTTCTTCTAACTTCTTTTGTGCATTTTTGGCGGAATTTACTGCCTGGGCAATGCCAGCAGCGCCCCCGCTTAGGGCTCCTAGAGCAGATAAACCAGCAAAAATAGGTATTAAAGGTAAAATTCCACCAGTTATTGGAATTGGAATAATTCTTTGTTTAGGTTCTTTTATTTTTAATTTTTTAATCGATGATAAAGCTGTGCTGGCAGCATTTCTTATATTAGCAAACTTTTTTCCAACCAGCTCTTTACGTGCTTTTCTTACGACTTGGTTAAAGGATATTTGACCTCCTTTCTTGCGTTTATGACTTCTTTTTCTTATTCCCATACCGAGTTTTGTTTTTGCTTTCATGATTCCGCCCACAGCCAAGGATGACAGTTTTTCGCCTAGATTTGAATCTGAAGCTTTGAATCTATTAAATGCCTTTTTAGCTAATACTTTATCTCCCTCGTTTCTGTTTTTTAAATCGGAATATTCCGAATATGCTATATCGTGCTCTTTGCAAGCTTCGTCTAATAAAGCCTTTTGTTTAACTTTGTACCAGGTCCGCAAAAGTTATAAGAAGGAATATGGAGCTCTACTGGTAATTTATTAATAAGAGTATTTAATAAACCACTACCTTTTCTCTGTCCTTCCACGCAGTGAATGACATTATTATGTCTAATCATTATATATAAATGATTTGAAAACGCAAATAACCTTACTTAAATAGTGATGGTCAAACAATGAAGATTAAAAAACAAGATTTTTCTTTACCGATAAAAAATTTTGATTTATGTCATGATAATTATCGAAAACATGGGCAATTATTTGGTGGAAACTGTAAAAGATGTTTAATAGTGGGACCATCGGGTTGTGGGAAGACAAATGTTATGATTTCTCTTATAACACACGCTAATGGATTAAGATTTGAAAATATATATGTGTACTCAAAATCCTTATATCAATCAAAATATGAATATCTAAAAAGGCTTTTTGCTCCACTAAAGTTTATTGGTTATTTTGAATCATCGAACGCTGAGGATATTGTTTCACCCACTGAAATAAAACCAAACTCACTGATTGTATTTGATGATATAGTATGCACTGATCAAAGTCTTATGAGGGATTATTTTTGTTTTGGACGTCATAAAAATACAGATTGTTTTTATTTGTGTCAAACATATTCATCAATCCCTAAACAACTTATACGTGATAATGCCAACCTCTTGGCAATTTTTCAACAGGATGCTACAAACTTGAAACATATATATGATGATCATGTAAATGGTGACATGAGCTTTCAAGAGTTTAAAAACTTCTGTTCAATGTGTTGGAAACATAAATATGACTTTGTCGTTATTGAAAAAGACTGTGAATTAAATGTTGGTCGCTACAGAAAAGGATTTGATAATTTTATTTCCACTATATAACTCCCTGACAAAACGATAATTTTCTTAGTATACAACCTACCTTTTGTAAAGATGGACGAAAAAACAGCGAAAGAGTTGGTAAAAACTAGACAAGCCGTTAGACAAAAGTATAAAGCTTTAAAATCAGATTTATCTGATAAAGAAATTCGTATGGAAAAAGAATTTAAACCAATAACTCAACCTTTGCATGAGTTAATTCATACAATTAAAACAGAACCGTTCATTAAAAAAGAAGTATATTCACCACAATTAGTTTCGACCCCAAAATTTCAATTTCCTACGCCAGAGGTCAATCAAAGGAAATCAAATGCATATAGTAAATATCTTCCAACACACATGCCCTCACTTTTAGGAGATGAAGAAGTATTTTTTGAAGATTCGCAACAGTCAGGAGAATCAAGCCCTGAAACAACAATTGAACCAACTATAGGTGAATTGCGACAAGATGTTTTAGAATTAACAAGAACACCTGCTTATGAAGAATATTTGGAAGCATATCATTCACTTCTAAGACCATTCGTGGATGGGCTAATAAAAGACACGGAAGGCAAATTTGATAACAAATATGGTTTTAGACATGATGTTGATGCAGATAAATATAAGATTGCTAATTCTGTGGTGGATTTCATAGGAAAAGATTTTAAAGTTGAAGGAGTTAGGTATGAGGGAACACCTGGATTGTATGAGCTTCTTTTTAAAAAAGAACCTGTTGGTTATACATCAAATGATATGGAAAATTATATGGATGTTTTGAATAGGACAAATGCATATAGACGAAATTTTGATCCTGATAGTCAAATTCAAGGTTCGACCGACATTAAATACTTGACAATAGTTAAACCTTACTTATTACAAAAAGGTATATTAAAACGTGGAAGCACAACAGAGACAGGATATCGTGCAGTTCTACCAACCACTTCACGTTTGCTACCTCCACAAAGACCGCGTTCTACAAGAAATCTGTCTACAAAAAGTGGAAAGGGGGGAGCTATGTTAAATTAATCAAAAAGAAATTAGATTATGTATATTATGACGAAATAAATGAGATAATTGATAGACTAAAATTATTGACAGCATCACAAATGGCTGGACATACTGGTCATCACAATGAAATAATATCGATTTTAGAAGAACTAAGAGAAGCAAAAATAATTAAATAAATACTAAGTCTCACATGTTTATTCCTTATTCTACCGCTGGCAACAACCATGTCTATTGACAAGTTTGGTTTCCACATCTTTGGCAAGGATAATAAAGAACATAACATTATAAAACTTGTTGACCTTAGTGCAGTTAAACTTTGTTATAATTTGGTATTACCTTTTATGGGAATCTACTCTCTATCCGATAGAGTTTACCAACTTTTACAAGACAAAAGAATTAAATATATTTTTCCTATGGAATCTGCTACAATAATTGGGGCAGAGTATCCAAAAAATATGTTTTCTTAAAAATTAATGGAAAAAAGATCACCGATCCTGTAGGTATTCGGTTAAAGAAAGGAGATGTTCTTTCTTTTCATCGTCCTGACGGTAGTCATTTAAAAGATTTTTATGGCGAATTGTTAATAAAATGTCCTGTAGAAGTAACAAACTAAACATTTAATTATCATGTCTGCACAACCTAACATCAAGGAAGATCTAGTCAACGAGTTACATAAACCTGCTAGAAAAAATTTTAGACGACGACGGGTTATTATTAAAAATTTAAACGACTTATGGCAAGCAGATTTGGTGGAAATGATACCTTATGCAAAACTAAATAAAGGATATAGATATATTTTAGTTGTTATAAACACATTTTCCAAATATGTTTGGGTTCAACCTGTTAAAAGAAAAACTGCTGAGGAAGTAACTTTAGCTATGGAAAAAAGTTTAAAGCTTTCGAAAACTCCTCCAACTAACATACATACGGATCAAGGAAGAGAACTTTTCAACAAAAACTTTAAGAAATTAATGGAGAAATATAACCTTAATCACTACAGTACATTTTCCACAGTGAAAGCAAGTATTGTTGAAAGGGTCAACAGAACTTTAAAAACTCTCATGTGGAAACAGTTTAGCTTGCAAGGAAATTATAAATGGTTGGATATCCTAAATAATATTGTTTTTAAGTATAATACAACTAAACATAGAACAACAGGATTAAAACCTATAGATATAAATGAAGAAAATGAAAAAGATGTTCTAAAATCAACTTGTAATAATATAAAAACAATTGACCCCAGAAAATCAAAATTAAAACAAGGGGATTTTGTTCGAATAAGTAAATACAGGGAGGCTTTCCAAAAGGGATATACACCAAATTGGTCAAATGAAAATTTTCAAATTAAAGAAATTAAATTAACCAATCCAAGAACATATCTGCTGACAGATGACAAAAATGAACTAATTTTAGGTAGTTTTTATGAACCGGAGTTGCAGAAAGTCAAACATTCAAACGTGTATCTCGTGGAAAAGGTGCTAAGAAGAACGAGAAATAAAGTTTATGTTAAATGGTTGGGAATGGATAAATCACACAATTCTTGGATATTAAAAAAAGATGTAATATAATAAAAATAAAAAACTTTATATTTAACATGGTTTTATTTACTTCTCATCATGTCACTTATGTACAACAATATCACTAGAGCTTGATCAGTACTGTCATTTTTCTTCACAAGAATCTTTTCCTTAGTCTCTTTTAAAACAATTGAGAAATAGAATCTTCTGCAAAGAGGACAATGCGCGTTGGTTTTCGACCACTCTGTTAAACACTTTATACAAAATTTGTGTGTGCATGAATTGGGTGTGCAAATTTCTTCTCTTCTCATGGAATATAAACAAACAGGGCATCTGCTTCTGTCCTCTTGTTTAAGCTTTTTCACCAATTTTCTGCAACCTACCAGCTTTCGTTTTTGAATCATATTTCTAGCAAATAATGTTTTAGAAACCGTATGTTTATAAATTTATAGATATTCCCCCACTCAAGTCAAGCCCACATGGGCGAGGTGGGAGGATATGAGCTTGAATTGGTTGTACTCAAAAATTATTTAAAACGTTCATTGTATATTTTATTTCTATGGTTTTCCCCTAAGACATCCTTTAGGAGCTTTTCAGCATATTGAAGTCTATTTTGAAAGCGGTAGCGATCCAATACATACTGCTCATAATCACTCTCACGTGATTTTTTGTAAGCAAACTGCCCATGCAACCAATATATGGATTTTATTCATATTTTCGTTAAATGTAACCTTCTTCATAGTGCTTCTCTAAAATCACAAGCTTTCTTCCCTCCTTTTATATATTAAAAGTCAAGGTCATATTATGAGCGGGGTGGGAGGTGGGGGCAGGGGTGCGGGAGGGAGGGGAGTTAGCTCCACATACTAGTGCTTCTACTATTAAGTTACTCAAGGTCAAGCTCAAGGTCAATATATGAGTGGGAGCCACGTACAACTACTCTACTACTGCCATGTTTTAAAATTTTATTTTAATAAATCTCATAGTTCATAAAAGGTTACTGTTTTGGCAAAGTTGTAGTTATTGGTAACATTTTTGGGTGCATAGAGGAAATAATTAATTTATTATAGTAAAAAAGACGTCGGCAAAACGTTTTGATTTAGTGTAAAAACGGCTTTCCGGCAAGTCTTCCAGCTCTTTTCTTTATTATTCTATCTAAAATAAAAACTTGCTGCGTTTCTCGCAACGAACAGTTACCATCTGCAAATATTTATTAGCATACGGTTTCTTCCCACGCATAACCCAAGTCTTTGTGGGACACATGGCTTTTTAGTTCAATGCAGTCAGTTACTAAAAGCAGTGTAAAAATATGTTTTTAAAATAAAGTTTTAATGTGCTAATACTGAAGTGAATTAGGGAAAATTGTGGTATTTCTACATAATGTTCATGATAGAGTTGTAAGTACTGTATTTTATATAATTAATAAGTAGTGTGATTTTTAGGGCTTTTCACGAACTAATATAAGCACCCAAATATTTCACGGTTTTTAATTTTTTGTGGGGTCAAAATGGTTCAAATTAAAATCCCATATACGTCATCGGAAAGAGCTCGTCAAAGTATGTGTTATTCATATTTTTTAGTTTCTTCATTCTCTATAGGAAGGGAGCAATCGCCGATTAAATTTTTTACTTTTGCCCTCGACATCGGTACATTTGAATCACTCTATATTTTTTCCTATCTATTTTTCACCAATTTTTCAACGCTATCTTATAAAGGGATAATCTCACTGTAAAATGAATACCGAATGGATCATCCAGGAGCGTATTTAAGGGGTAAAAATCTGATTTCTTGATTTTTTCCGACAAATCCTATTTTTAACGGACATTATTCTACACTATTTACCCTATTTAGTGATTCTTTTTGGGTTTATTTTATCCGTTAATTATCTAAGAATACCTCTCACTAATTTACATCGCTTATTTTTATTTAATAAATAAAAAGAAACAATTAATAAATTAAGTACATTTACTTTTAAGACCCACCAACAACATATAATTTTTACTGGTTCTATAGTGTTTAAATCACTATCGTTTTGAATAAGTATAGAAGATATTCCATTAGAGGAATTAAAATAACCATATAATTTTCTAAAGAGTCAACTCAGTACAAAAATAAATCATACCATCTGCAAAATGTAAAACATTTGGTTACATATCTTTTTATAAGTAATCAACTCGAACACGGAAATTATGTAAAATCATATGCAACATGTGCAAATATACTTACTTAAACAAAGCCAGGTGAAAGGCGTTCGTTGAACGCATGCAAACGTGAGAAATGAGCTTCTCTATATTAAATTGCATATACGGGGGGAATTAAGATCTTAATAATATACATGGTCCAGCAATAATAAATAATACTCCTAATTATTTGTTTGACATTTATAAAAAAATACATTTATTAAAATATGTTTATTTTTGAAATAAATAAAAATAACTACATTAGTCTACTTTATATGGCTAGCTACAGACATGATCTGAATTGTGTTAAATACTGTAAATATTGAGAATTTATAGCAATAAAAGAGGTGTGGGAAAAGCTGGTAGGAGGAATGGTTTTGAAAGCGCCTTTGGAGCTGGATTTGATATCAGAGTGGTGGGATTTGGTGGGGTGGAGAGTGGGGGGATTTGGTGGGGGGATTTGGTGGGGGGATTTGGTGGGGGGATTTGGTGGGGGGATTTGGTAGTGTGAAGAGTGGGTGGATTTGGTATGGGAGTGGGGGGAATTGGTAGGGAGTGGGTGGATTTGGTAGGGGAAGAGTGGGGGGATTTGGAGGGGGAAGAGTGGGGGGGATTTGGTGGGGGGATTTGGTGGGGGGATTGGGAATGGTTTTGAAAGCTCATTTGGGAGGCTCCTTTGGGAATGATTTGGAGCTTCCCATATTTCGAATTTGTGATAATCAACTACTAGTAGATTATAGTGCTGATCCTATTCTATTGACTCGTGATTCCTTTGTACCATTGACGCGAATACTTACAGCAGGAGAATATGTCGTTGTGGAATTTTCAACCATAAAACAAGTTGTGTATTATGTGGGCAAGGTGGTAGATTACAAGAGCGAATCAAAAGAATACCATATAAGTTTTCTAAGAATTAAATCTAACACTGAACAGTTTTACATGCCCCTTACCGAAGATGCGTCCTTTGTCAAAGAGGAGGATATAAAATATATCCTCCCAAATCCTCAAGTAAATGGTGGTACCATGAGACAGCAGTCGTTCTGCAAATTCGACCTATCTTTTAGTGCATTAAACATGCGTTAATCAAATATCTTTTATTTGACTTTAAGTTCTTAGTTACCGTTTTTCTTTTTTAAGATATTATTGTTATCTTGTAAAAACATGTTCGTTTTTAATTTGGGTTAACTATTCAGTTGTAACTTTTTAGCAGCAGATGTATCTGGTTTAAGAACAGAAATAACTTATTTTCGAAAAAAAAATTGATGTTTCGACAGGCTTATTAAAGCCTTTATCATTGCAATTTTAGAGACTTCCTAAGGTAATCGAAACGTCTGCAGTTCTTTTTGGTCCTTAACCCGCTACATTTAATTGTTATCAGAAGACTGTTCGGCTTCTATAAATTCTGATTCGTATTTTATGTTTTTTCTAATAAAGCTCCTTAGTAAAAATTTACTTTGGCTTATATTTACCATGGTTCATCGTGTACACACCAGTGGTTCACTGTATGACATACTGTTACACACTGAACCAAAACACTTTTTTTGCTAAAACCTTCAATATCTCTTTCAACTAATTTTTTTCTAAATTTTACAGTCCTTAATTTTAAACAACCTTAGTAATGCCTTACGTCTGGAATAATCTTATAAAAATTACATTTCTGTGAAAACCTGAATTTAGGATTGAAAAAAGGGTGGTTCACTGTTGGACAACTGACCCTACGATCTATTATGTCGCGGAACCGTTTTCAAATATTACTAAAAATGTGGCATTTTCATAATGAGGAAATCACAGGTCAGAGATTGCAAAAAATTTCGCCATTGGTGGACAAACTTATTGAAAATTTCCAAAAAGCTCTTACACCGAAAGAAGCTGTCTGTATTGACGAAACTCTTGTCCCATTTAGAGGACGTTTAACATTCAAACAATTTATTAAGAATAAAAGACACAAGTTTGGCATCAAACTTTATAAACTTTGTGTCGAAAAAGGTTATACTTATAACCTAACCATATATTGTGATTCGCGTCTACAGGGACCCCGGAATTTCGGCTGATTGACTTCTTGACGTTTGAAGCTTTCACAGTTTGCGTTGTTAACAAGTTTACCGATTTCGTAGCATCAGCCGCGTAGTGCAGTGGTAAAGCATTCGCTTATTGACCAGTCCAGTGGTTAAAGGATTCGCTTGTTGACCCTGACAGTTGTGTCAGATTTTGCTCCGACTTAAAAGTGTTATAAAACCGGCAAAAGTAGTCGTAAATTCCTAATTCTTGTTTTGTTGTGTTAAGAAAAATCCGATCTCCAAGTGCGCGTAAAGACAATAGTGCCCGCGCATGTCTTCCCGCGGGGGAGGACACGATCCAAATACAGACGATGAGGACAATAACCTAAATAACTGTACAGTGAGTACCAATAGTTTAGACCTACATAAATACGCAGAGCTACTACATAATAAATATCCATTAAAAATGCCCTCAGACAAACTTTTACCTAGCGCTCATGACCACTCTTCAGCAGTGTTACACACCCCTCAGAACCAAAGCAGTGGATTCAAAAGACCAGCTGTACACAGCCCCGAAACTACACCTAAAAATTGCAAGAATATGAAGATCAGCCACTATATCAAGAATAAGGCACCTCCACCGCTGAAGACATCCAACAGATTCTCACCATATTGTCTTCAACTGATGATGAAATGGACGCTGAGGACCAAGAGGAGCCCCAAGGAGACGAGAGACCGCAAGAAACCACAAAAACAAATGAAACCCCCAGTTACCCACACTTTTATGATATAAGAAAAAAAGTAAGGGTAACTGGAAATACTTCGAAAAATGAAAAGAAAAAAGAAACTCCACCTCCTATTATCTTCAATGTATCCTGTAAAGCAGACTACCAAAAAATGAAAACTGAATTCGATGACGTCATCAAAAATGGCTACAAACTCAAATATGCCAAAAACTCCGTAATAGTCCAAGTCAATACAATGGAAGATTACATTTCCTTCTACGATCTTATACAAAAAGATCCGGAAAACCAGTTTCATACTTATGCCACCCGCAGCACTAAGACCCACGCGTTTGTAGTGAAGGGTCTGGACCATCAACCAGACGCCGAAGACATCAAAAATGAACTCAGACAACAACAAAAATGGGAAATCAAGGAAGTATACACCATTAAAACAAAGACCAGACCAGTATACTTAGTCATACCATTTACCGACATCACGCTTACTAACTTACAAAACAAAATTAAATACCTCGGCGATGTGAGAATCACCTGGGAAAGAAGGAGACAAGAGAAAAGCATTATCCAGTGTAGGCGGTGCCAAACATGGGGGCACGCGACGACGTATTGTCACCGAGCACCGAAGTGTATGAAGTGTGCCGGAGAGCATCTAACGAATGTATGTACTGGTAAGCACCCCGCAAAATGCGCTAACTGTGGCAAAGGCCACCAAGCCAACAACTCCGAATGCCCGGTCTATACATTTAAGCTGAATAAAATCCAAAGCCAACAATTCCAGTACCAACCTAAGCAGTACATGCCTGCACCACAGCCGAAAAATAACCCATGGACCCAGACCGCCAGGGCAAGTGGCGCCTCCGTCAGGGCAAGTGGCGGCAACTCTAGCCTGATGTCGCAGCAGTCGCCCCAGCAGCAGCAACAACAGACAGAGCAGCAGCAGCCAAGCCAGCCGGGAAACAGCTACGATATCATGTTTCCACCGTTGCGGGGGACCAGACCAGGAAGTGGTGGCCACCAGGAGAGGGTAGCATCTGGTACCGCCGAGGTGAGCGAGTTCATGCAGACCATGGGTGAGCTAAAAAAATTTAACCTTAATGAAGTCTCCAGAATGTTTAGAGATTTAATCAACATTTTGAAAATGCAAGACGGACAGTTAAGGGCGCTCCAATTAATAAACTTTGTTCAAACAGCTGACAAATATAGCTTCTAAAAAACTGAAGTTCATTAATTGGAACGCCAATGGCATTTATGAAAAGTTAGGAAAAATCATTTATTTTTTAAACTTTCACAAAATTGACATTATGATTGTGACCGAAACAAAATTGACCGACAACATAAAATTTCAAATACGTAATTACGAAATTTACAGGACAGACAGAAACAGACAAGGGGGCGGAGTAGCGCTAATAATAAAGCACTCCATTCCTCATAAACGCATCGACAATTTCCAATATGCAATTGAAAATGTTGCGGTGCAGATGAGGAGTGGTGTGGTTATTTGCGGAGGTTACGCCCGCCTCAACTTTCGACTACAAAACCAAGACCTGGACAATATATTTACTAGGCACCCGCAGATACTACTTATCGGAGACTTCAACGCACGACATACAATGTGGCGTAATCACCTCCGAAACAGAAATGGCACAGTTCTGTTTGATTACGCCACAACTAACTTACTCCAAATTATGACAACGGACAGACCTACTCATTATCCGCCAAACGGCATGCGAGCGACGTACATTAACATGACTATAAACAAAAACGTACAGAACCTGTCGGACTTGACCGTACTGGACGAGCTGTCGTCGGACCATCTCCCCGTATGTGCGACCTGGGAAACTCAGTTCGCGCTCGAGAGGGGTCTGACGACGCTCGTCTTCAAAAACGCCAACTGGCCCAGGTTTAGACAGGTCCTACACCAGACAACAACAATAAACAACAACATACTAACACCGCACCAACTTGAGCAGGAAGTGGAGACTCTAACAAGGAACATACAGAGTGCTCGCGACCTGATTGGTCGTCGAGTCACCCTGCAGCGCCAAGAAGACCTACTTCCTGCCGACATACTAAACTTAATAAAATTCAAAAATAACATCAGACGCAGATGGCAACGATACAGACGCATACAAGACAGAAACAGACTTAACGAATTACAAAGAAATATAAGGACGCGAATAAACACGCATAAAAACGAAGCGTGGAGTCGGACGCTCAGAGGATTGTCCACACGGGACAATTCTCTGTGGCGCCTGACAAAGCTCTTAAAAAACAAAAAAGTTAAAATTCCGTCCTTATCACAAAACCTGGTACAGACAAACAAAGAAAAAGCAGACACACTAGTGGAAGCACTAGCGGAGGTCTGCAACAGTCTACCAGACACTATTGACGAACAGCGACAGATCACAGCCGAAATTGACAACATAACAAACAAAAAGTACCCCATCCCACCGACAGTTTATTCCAAATTAATAGTTAAACCAACAGACATACTGAAAATTATCAAATCAACGGCCAACAACAATGCTCCTGGGCCAGACGGCATACCTAACTTACTTCTAAAAAACCTGCCCAAAAAGACTATTGTACAACTTACATACATAACAAACACTACAACACTTCCCAAGCCAGTAGAAGAGGGCAGTGGTCATACCGATACTGAAGCCGGGCAAAAATCCCAATTTGCCCGACTCATATCGACCTATATCTCTACTGGATTCCATGTCAAAGGTGATTGAGAGAGCCCTTTTGATGAAACTCCGTAGCAGCAACCTGGAAAATAAAATTCCAGACTTCCAATTTGGTTTCAGGGCGGGTCATAGTACGACCCTCCTCGTGACCAAAGTCGTACAGGACGCCCTGGCCAAATTCAACGACCAGCAAAATACCGTGATGCTGCTGCTTGACATCAGGAGGGCTTTTGATTCCCTTTGGCATAAAGGCCTTCTACATAAACTTTTCTATTACCACAACTTCCCTCTTCACTGGGTGACACTTATACAGTCATACTTAACAGACCGACAAATACAAGTGAAAGTTGAGGCAAACACCTCAGATTCTCGACAAATATCTGCGGGTGCGCCACAAGGAACAGTACTATCACCGATACTATACAATTTATACACGGCTGATATACCACAGTACCCAACGACAAAACTAACGCTATACGCTGATGATCCCTTAATATATGCCCAATCATATTACGCAGAAGCTGCAAAAAGGCAAATATTAGGTCGTCTTCAAAGACTGAAACCTTACTACGACAAGTGGAAAATCTCCCTCAATCCTACAAAAACAGAATGTACCGTACTGACAAAGAAATTTACGAACAACAAAATTTTTGTGCCATTAAAGATTGACGATACAAACATAGTCCCGACAAGGAAAGTCAAATACCTAGGTGTGGTCTTGGATGAAAGGTTATCGTTTATGCCATATATAACGGCAACGTTACGTAAAGCATTTCTGGCAATGCAGAGCCTATATTCGATACTTTCACCCAAGTCGCACCTATCACCACAGAACAAACTAACACTGTACAGACAGATGATCAAACCTATACTGATATACGGCGCACCGGTCTGGTGTTCTGCATCTGCTACGCAGTTCCAAAGACTGCAGCGGATGCAGAATCTCATACTCAGGTGCGCCACCTCAGCACGAAGACGTACTAGAATAGTAGACTTACACCAAACATGGAGACAATTCACGAACATGTAACCGAAACTAGCGACAAATTTTACAGAACAAAACCTCAACATTCTCCACTAACACAACATATTACGGACGTACGTTTCAACCCCGACATAAAACACGGACCGATCTACAAGAAACTACCAATTTATTTTGAGGACCCACCCGACTGACAGACACACATATCAAATACACATATAAATTCGAAATCCCACCCTCTCTAAGTGGAGCTCTGTTGAGCCAATAAGAGGGTGAGAATTTTCTAGCACCGGATTGGTGCGCGGATCGTTCAGTCATCTGCTGCTGGCAGCGGAATGGCTGGGGGGTTCGCGCTCCAACCCATGCACAACACTCATGCACATGCTACACTGACCGTGTATGTGCACCAATAAAGACGCAGGACGCTATAAATACAGATTGTTTCGGTCAAGATCATGATACACTATAACATATGCAAAATAGTACAAGTTCTTTCTAGTCCTTAGATCAAAATGGTTTTTTAAAATTCTTTTCCCATTAGAACCTCTTTATTACGGCATTTCTTAAAATACTAAACCGATAACCGGAATTCACAAATCTTTAAGCTCACGCAATGTCAAATCACCCATGCGCTGCAGGAACTCGTTCGGACAGCCGCTAAGCTATCAGATGCTGCGTTCGCCTGTCGTTACCCTGAGTTAACATCAGCTCCCAGCTCCGCTGGTCTCCCGTGTCGCTGGATGCATGGCATCACAAGACGACGCGCACTTTTATTTATTTTGTTTATATACTTATATACTCTTTTTGTTTATATATTTATATACATACATTGTAACCTAGGCGAATTGAGAAAAAATCAGAAATAATAAAATTCTTTAAAAAGAAAAGAAAAGCTTATTGACTCGCAGGCGTTGGTTCGATTCCGTGCCCGGACGGAACTTTTTTTTTTTTAATTTTTGTCATTTAAAATACACAAAATTAGGAAATCGGCTCTAAAAGGTGTATTGGAAACGGGTTAGCACTCCTTCCTATATGTGAACCGGGATTGCCGAGTTCAGTCCGGTTTACCTGCGTTAATGCGTTGGCCCAAAATTTAGATAGGTGAGTTCAGTCCCAGTGCAATTAGGGTGAGTCATTGGCAATAATTATGCAAATTTATTTATTATTATTATATTGGTCAAAATTATAAATCTTAATCCCTTAAAAGGCTCTGCCAAAGCTTAAAGAAGTATGATGTTTAGTTGTTAGCTAGCACCTGTGCCTTCGTACCGCGATTTTTACCTTTCTTGTGTGTCAGCGATATTGTAATCGATAATATGGCTTCAGTGAAGTTTGCCTTAAGTGAAAAAGGCAAAGAACTTATTGTAATCGACAATTTTAAGTTTCGCTATCACAAGGAACTTTCTGGCGGTGTGAAACGTTGGGTATGCAGTTTTGGCTCCAAGTGTCCGGCTTTTTTGAAAACTGATGGAAAATCCAATGTGATTGTGCAACTTTCTGACAATCACAATCATGAACCTCTTTGTGAGAAAGTGCTAAACAGAAATCTATTGAGCAATGCAATAAAACGCAAAGCCACCGAAGACATTAATGAAAAGCCTTCAAAGCTTGTTCATAAGGAACTCCGAAACAGTGACGTAGACACTTTGACAACAGTTGATGTGAACTGTTTGAGAAAAAACATATATCACGCACGTCGGAAAGATATTCCTAAATTGCCAATGGACAAGTTCACACTGCATTGGAATCACGAAATGTGGTGACGAATCGAAAAGAACAATTTTTGCTAGTAAATGACAAGATAAACAATAACGTGATCTTCTCGTGTAAGACAAATCTAGAATTTTTGTGTTCTTTGGATACCATATACGTCGACGGAACATTCAATTTTTGTACAAAGTTTTTCTGCAGATGTTTACGATACATGGATTGAAAGGTGATCACTACGTACCTTTAGTGTTCTGCCTATTACCAAATAAACGAAAGTCAACGTATCATCTGGCCTTTAACTACGTCAAAGAAGAATGTCAGAAGTTGGGCGATTGCTTTACTCCAGCCATGGTGGCCGTACACTTCGAAGAAGCTATCAGTAGGTATAGTTGATTCCTTCACCATCCTCCATCCCCCGGGGGGATTTTATCTTGAGATCTATGACGTCATATCAAACCCAACCATACCGCATGCGCCAGCATCAAACCCAACCTGCGCGCGCATACGCCATCTGTCATCTGTAAACTGTCATCTGTCACCTGTCATACGTCATCTGTCACCTGTCATACGTCATCTGTCACCTGTCATACGTCATCTGTCACCTGTCATCTGTCAACTGTCATCTGTCAACTGTCATACGTCATCTGTCACACTCTTGGGCGTTAGCTACTTTGGTCTTAACTACTTGGGGCTAGAACTACTTGGGGCCTGAACTACTTGAGGGGGGCATCAACTACTCAACTGCCATCCTGTCACCGATCATACGTCAGCTGTCATCTATCATATGTCATCTGTCACCTGCCACTCCGAAATCCAATCGTTTACTACCCAACCTGAACCAACTATTCCAAACCTAGAACTGCCATCTGCAACGTCATCCTGCATAAGTATGAATCAGAAAAAAAGTCCTGCCATCGGTGGGATTAGAACCCGCGCCATCCGTGTGACGACCCAATGCATTACCACTGAGCCAGTCGAGCTTCCCTGTGAATAACGCGAAGTGTATCTAGACAATAAAAAAATTAATATTTAATATTTGAAATTCATATAGGCCCTCCCTCCGAAACGATAAGTGTTGGAGAATGAAAATTTTGGTGTTAGATAGAAGTCATAAAGACCATTAGATATATTGGCGTAAAAATCGCCAAAAAGAGTAAGGTCCTTTAGACAATTACTCTGGTGCTGACCAAAAGGGCCTTAAAATTTGTTTGCTTCGCTAGGGACGAAGGGTAGGAGTACTAAAATACATACCCCAAATTTGATCGAAATCCGTGAAGCCGTTTAGGCGCTAGAGGGTTACAAAGGTGTTTAAGGTATCAGGAGCATAGAAATGTGAGAAGTTATAACAAAACTAAATTACGGCTAGCGCTTAAACGATAAGTGTTGGAGAATTAAAATTTTGACGTTAGATAGAAGTCATAAAGACCATTAGATATACAGGTTCAAAACCCCCAAAAAGAGTAAGGTCCTTTAGACAATGACTCTGGTGCCGACCAAAAGGGCCTTAAAATTTGGTTGCTTCGCTAGGGACTAAGGGTAGGAGTAATAAAAGACATACCCCAAATTTGATCGAAATCCGTGAAGCCGTTTAGGCGCTAGAGGGTTACAAAGGTGTTTAAGGTATCAGGAGCATAGAAATGTGAGAAGTGAAATAAAAAAACTAAATTACGGCTAGCGTCTAAACGACAAAAAGGAGAATAGTACTGAACAAAGCGCGAAAATAACACAGCACGAGGCAAGGTCAACGCGACCATTGTTTTCCGTACCTAGCGGAACCATCCTGAGTAAAGTGGTTTTACGCGAAGTCATGATGATGAGGATGACTCAGCAAGTACTAGAATTTTCTAGCAAGCACAATGATTATGCATTTTAATGTAAAGCGTAGATAGTTACGATTAGATCTGCGGGGAGTGGTAGCAGCAGCAGCAATTAAAATAGTTATTTCTAGCAAAGTCATCGAGGCAAGAGCGGCAGTTCGCATCAAGAAGCAGTAGAGTGAAGGTGATTCGGGAAAAGCGTGTGTAAAATTGTGGGAATTCTTGATTCATTTAGACAATTAGAGTTTTTCTTTGTGAAGTGAGTGTACTGTGAAATCTTGGTAAGTACTTAGAAGATTTACTTGGTGGTGTATTAGTATTAACGTGTAGAATATTAGGGCTACTTGCGTGAAAGATATTACTAGTTTTTTGTATTCAAACTGCAAGTTGAGTTTAAAAAATCGACAAAAATTCTCGCTAAGAGAGTGCCTTTAGATTTCAAAAGAAAATAGGATGTACAGGTGTAGAATAAAGACCCTTTTTCCAAAACAAATAGTTTTTGTGTTCAAACTGCAATTTGAGGGGAAAAAATCTTCAAAAGTTCTTCAGAATAGTGTACCATCATGGCTCAAAAGAAAATAGGAAGTACGCGTGTAGATTAAAGACCCAATGTCCCAAAAATAGATAGGTTTTTGTGTTCAAACTGCAATTGGAGTTGAAAAAATCCACAAAAAATTCTTCAGAATAGTGAGCCTTTATATTTCAAAAGAAAATAGTAGACACGAGGGTAGATTAAGGATCTATTGTTCCAAAAATAATATTTTTTTCAAAAATTTTCCAAAAACATTTCTCCGAAAATTCTTTTCAAATCTTAATGTGTTACAGAAAATGTTCGTATGTGAATTCTGTAGCCGAACATTCACCAGGAAGGACCACCTCAAGCGTCATGGGGATTGCCGCATGGCGGTTAAGATCTGCGACGTCTGCAGTGGAATTTTCAAGTCAGAGGGGGCTCTTCTTCGCCACCAGAAGGAGAAACACCCAGCTCCCAAAAGACCAGCGAATACCACGCAGACATCTATGGCGAAAAGAGCAAGACTCGTTTCAACAGATGGTAAGTAGCTAAAATCGAGATTTCCTGTAGCCTAACTAAGAAATTTGTCTTTATAGAACTCAGGTACTAAGTATTTATTTCCGATTTTCAGAACCATCTAGGTCATCCGCACAACATTGTCCAACATGCCAAATAGATGTTCCTACGAGCCGATGGAGCGGACATCTAAGAACCTTGGGGCATAGTGAGAAATGCTGCGTGATGCAGGAGGAGGAAGGAGTAGAGTTGGTCAGAACGTCATTCAGGAGCCGAATTGCTACGTACCGACTTACTTCAAGCCAGGATCCCACCAACGTAAAGCAGTATCTACAACATCTCAAGCAGAAATTCATCAAGTTGGTGGGAGACATCCGCGCGAAGTACGAGCAGCTTAAGGTAGGACTGGAGCTTTTCGGCCGCTTCCTCCTGCAGTCGAGCGAGTCGTCAGAGGTAAAGTCCTTCAACAGCAAGTACCAGATGGTGAATGGGGCTACAGACTTGGAGGAGCTGTGTGAGCAGTTCATCGTCATCCTAGACCGGAAGTATTCCGAATTTATGGAAAAGGATAGTGGTAAGTGTAAAACGATTGCAAAAAACAAATTTAAAACTGTTGAAGATTTCTCGCTATCTGATATTTCTATTGTTACAGGGTGGGCGCTCCAACAACTCCTCCACTTAGAATTAGGAATCAACAAGATCCAACCTCTAAAGCCATCTTCCTACATCCCGCTGCCAAAGGAGATTGAAGCAAAGAAAGCTGTCTTGAACATCCAGAACACCGATCAAAAATGTTTCATGTGGTCAGTCCTAGCTGCCCTACATCCAGTTCATTGGACTCAAAATGCCAATAGAGTCGCGAACTATTTGCCTTTTGAAAACGAGTTGGACTTTACAGGTATGGAATTTCCGATTAAACTTACCGATGTAACTAAGTTTGAGCGACTCAATAATATTTCTATCAACATATACGGACTGGCGAAACTGTTCGAAGATGGTAAAAATATTATTGAAGTCGTGGGGCCCTTATACTTTACAAATTCTCGTAATAGGGAGCGACATGTAAATTTGTTAGTAATCAGTGATGATTATGGTAATAGTCATTACTGCTTAATAAGAAGTTTATCTCGCCTGATCTCAAGACAATTATCTTCACGCCATGCTACCAAGTATTTATGTGATGGGTGTTTATCGTATTTTTATTCAGAACAAAAATTAAAGGCCCATCAAGAACATGATTGCGGGCACGTTCTAGCTAAAGTCCCAACGACAGATTTGAAAAAAAATAAATATGGCGAAGAGATTCCCGAGAATATTTTGAAATTTACAAACTTTGAAAAGAAATTAAAAGTACCTTTCGTTGTTTATGCCGATTTCGAAACTATCCTTGAACCTATCGATACAGAGGAAAATGCTCAGGATCCCGATACGTCATACACTGTGAGAACGCACAAACATGTCCCGTACTCGTTCGGTTACTACATGAATGTGACTTTGATGATGCTCATTCGATTTACCAAAGTTACAGGGGTCCGGATACTCACAAAGAATTCGTAAAACGCTTAGAGATTGATTGTAAATCAATCTATAATCGCTTTATGAAGGAAGTAGTACCCATGATACCTATTTCTGCGGAACAAGAGATTGAGCATCAAAATGCTCCGGTATGTCATATTTGCGAAAAGCCATTTGATGTAGCATTAAACGATCGCGTGCACGATCATGATCACACAAATGGCTCCTATCGGGCGGCCGCGCACTCTGTATGCAACCTTAATTACAAAATCCCACAATTTATACCCATCTTTTTCCATAATATGTCCAACTTTGATTCTCACCTGTTTGTTAAGGAATTGGCTGCCAACGAAGAAAAGCTGGATGTTATCCCCCAAAACAAGGAAAAGTACATCTCCTTTACTAAGCATGTTTTGGTGGATAACATCGAAAACAGGGATGGTAAACAACGGCAGGTATTTTTAAAATTACGCTTCCTCGACAGTTTTCGTTTCATGGCCAGCGGTCTCGATAAACTTAGTCAAAATTTAAAACCAGAACAATGTCGAGAAGTTAGGAAATATTTCGCGGAAGAAAATAAGTTTCAGCTTATTCGACAGAAGGGCGTCTTCCCATATAATTACGTGGATAGTTTCGCAAAATTGAACGATACTAACCTTCCATCACATAAAGACTTTTACAACCAGCTGAAAAAAGAAGACATTAGTACAGAGGATTACAAGCGTGCTTGGGCTGTGTGGAATTTATTTGAATGCAAAACTTTAGGCGAATATTCAGATATTTATTTAAAATCCGACGTCTTATTATTAACAGATGTGTTTGAAAGTTTTAGAGACGTGTGCCATAGTACTTACGGTCTAGACCCTGCGCAGTACTTCACAGCGTCCGCTCTTTCGATGGACGCCGCACTCAAGGTCACATCAATTAACTTAGAATTACTGACAGATCTAGACATGGTACACTTCTTTAAACACGGTATTCGTGGTGGGGCCAGTCAGTGTAGCGTTAGAAAAGCTTTTGCGAACAATCAATTTATACCTCATTATGACGCTTCCAAACCTACTTCCTACATCATGTATTTGGACGCCACCAACCTATATGGTGCAGCCATGTCACAATATTTACCAACGGGGAATTTTAAGTGGTTGGATGAGACCGAAATTCAAAGTTTAGATTACATGAATGTCGCGAATGATTCTAAAACTGGCTACATATTAGAGGTAGATTTAGAATATCCCGAACAGTTGCATTACTTACACAACGAACTACCCTTTTGTCCAGAATCCATAGCCCTACCAGAATCAAAATTCCAAGACATTACAAAATTAATACCCAACTTTCTTAAAAAAGAAAAATATATTATTCATTATCAAAATTTGCGTCAGGCTTTAGATTTGGGCTTAAGCTCACACAAATTCATCGCGTTATATCTTTTGATCAATCACCATGGTTAAAGAAATACATTGACCTAAACACAGCGATGCGTAATAAAGCGAAAAATAAGTTTGAAAAGGATTTCTTCAAACTTATGAACAACGCTGTGTTTGGTAAAACGATGGAAAATGTGGAGAAACGGGTAGATGCTAAACTTGTTTCTCATTGGGTAAATATTGGTAGAAGGTTGGGAGCCGAAGCGTTAATCTCGAAACCTCATTTTAAAGACCGCACGATTTTCGGCGAAAACCTGGTAGCTATCCAGATGAAAAAACAAAAAGTCACATATAATAAGCCTATTTACGTAGGTTTTAGCATCTTGGAAATATCCAAGACAATTATGTATGACTTTTTCTACGGGTATATTAAGCCAAAATACGGCAACAACGCGGTATTACTCTACACTGACACCGATTCCCTTGTTTTAAAAATTACAATGGAAAATTTCTATGACATGCGAGAAAATTTAGATAGATTCGACACGTCCAATTACTCACAAGATAACCCACATGGTGTTCCTGTAAACCAATCAATTTTGGGTAAAATGAAAGATGAGTATGCAGGAAAAATCATTTGGGATTTCTACGGTACCGGGGCGAAGGCATATTGTGTAAATGTGGAGGGAAAGTTAACGAAAAAAGCTAAGGGAGTTCCTGACTACGTCACCCAGAAAGAACTGACTCTTGATGATTATAGGGAGGCGGTTGACGTAGAAGGAACTCACATTCATCGACAGATGAACACTTTCCGTTCACATTTACACGATATGTATGTCGAACTGAAAAATAAGGTAGCGCTATCACACGCGGACGATAAGCGTTACCTTATTCCCGGTGACTTAGAGAACACGCTTGCTTGGGGTCATCGAGATATTGAAAAGTATAAGGAATCATCGGAAATTCCATGAGTTAAGACTGATCACCGACAGCTAACTTTACATCAATCACCTTTGATAGCTAAAGGTATGTGACTTTAGAGGCTGTGATAGTAGGATAGTAATTTATTTTAGATAGTTAATTATTGTATTTATTTTACCCTAATCTACCCTATTTAATGTATTTAAGGTATTTACCTAGTTACTTTATATGTATAGTTTACCGAAGCTTACCCAAGCTTACCCTATTTTTATATTGTTTGTTTATTGTCTCCTATTTACGATTGTACTCTATTTACTAGTTACGGACCACTGTTCGGTCACTTTTTTTACTTTTTTAAATTTTTACCCGTTAATAAATGTTGGGTTTTTGTGTATATATTGGTGTTTTATTTCCTTAGTTAGAGCAAAGAAAAAACAAATTGACTATTTATTTAGTAACAGTATAATATTCAAGATTAAGCGTATACAATTCATAAATATGCTTTGCAAATAGGTGTATTAGCTTCTCGGTCCATCGAAAAAGATACTTGTCGGTTGTGGCATCTTCAAACTTTAGACTTCTCTTATCGCCATTGTGATGAAACACTAGCGTGTACTGTCCAATTATCATAAATATATCTACCCAATGGGTATTGAAACAATCAAAAGTGCTTAAAAACTCTTCAAATTCATCACTAGAGAAAGAAATTTTGCCATAACCAATAGTATCCAAAATTACTTGTTTGCGTTCCTCTTCTGACGTACGAAAAATGACAGTGATAAAATCATCAATCTCGTACACTCGGTTAGGCTTAGTCTTCAGAACTATCGCTGGAACATCAGGACATCTAGAAGGAGATTCAAACACCTTATCCCAGCCGGATGAGGAGGAGGAGGAAGCCATTGGTAAGTTTAAATGGTAAGTTTCAATAATATTCTAACCACAGATTTCTTTTCTTGGTAAAACTGAATATCTCTTTTCAGCTTGCGTAATTTTTTCAAATGCTTGTCTAATCTAACTGACCAGTCAACCGTCTTTACCATGCGCTCGAGACTAAATGCCTAAATTTTTCAAGGGTTTCGAATAATATAGGATAAAATGAAACATGTAATACAATTATTTAACTTCTTTATTTAGGTAAAAAATCATAAATATATTCATACAAGATTTTTGAATTCATAACACTACAAGTACAATATTCTAAACCATGATAAGAACAAGTGGTTTTACTTAGAGATAATTTCGGTACATTAGCACTGTCCCTAGTAAATTCTAAATTAACAATATCGGGTATATGCTTAAGATATTTCATCGTGGAAAAAGTTTCCAGTAAGAAGGCCTTCTTTACATACCCCTTCACATAGATGACATCAACATCCCGTAGATCGTTGTAGATAATGCGGTGAAGTTCATTGTAATCGGTTTCACCAGAATTGTAGTATAAACCATGTCGGTTCCCATATAGAAACATTGCTTGCTTCTGACAATCATAGGACAGTTCATAAAACGGCTTAGCGGGTTTAAAAAGATAGTTTTTGATTTGCTTTCCATCGTAAATAGCCAATTCTTTAGCTTGAAATTCTGGAACGCTGAATCCTTGAACGTCAACCACAACAAACTTCATCGTGCTGAGAGGGTTGAATAGTAAATGACTACAACAGATCACGTACTTGACCTGTTAAAGCCTGATACTCGAGCACTCGATCATGAATAATTATACAAAAGGCCCGTGACTCAGCCGAGAAGTTTTCGGAACTTTGAAACTCCAACTTAACGTCAATAGTGTTACTCTTGAGGGCTTCATTTTGTTTGGAACAGTCAATAACAAAGAGGGTTCTACCAGCGAAAGCGAGAAAATCCAAAAGCGGCTCCGACCGCTGCTTTCCCAAATAGGTTTTTTGAAAGTCCGTATACATCTGATAGGCTTCTGCAAACTGTCTATTGGCAAAGTTTAGGTTTAACGACTCATAGGGGTAAACTTCAGAATTTAAATGCAACTTAACGTCGGTGATGTTTAAATTATCAAAGTAGGTACAATCAGCTTCAAAGTTATCTTTTCGCTTCTTCATAAAAAATACAATGACGTATCGGGCTCTCTCAGACATGGTCTTAACGGTCCAAATATCACGCTTTGTTGTTCCCAAAGCAGGCAGTTCTTGTAGTTCCCAATTTCTAAACGGAATATATATCGGTTTGTTCTTTGCAATTTCATCCAAAAGCCTTAATTTCACTGCATCACTCGGGTAAATATGTCTCACTTTCAACACAACCGTTTTTAAGGTTATTGTTGCCTTCTTAGTACCCGAGGACTTGTAGCAGTTATCGTCATGACGAGCACGAACTAGTTTAAGTTTCTGTCTACCCATTAATACATTGTGGTAATCGGCAAACACGCCAAACAAGATTGAAAGTGGGATGCGAAAATTAAAGTCTTTAGAAGTTTCATCCAAGGTCTTAACTGTTCCACTAGGCCAATTCCATCCGGCTATGTCTAGAGCACGGCTCTCCTGCTCATTTAAACATAGCATATTTTTCTCGGTGCTAACAATACCAGGATCTCGAATCTTTTCAATCTCCTTACCATTAACTTCAAAGGAAATGGTGTCAAAGAGAAAGGCTCCAGCATTATTGGTTAGATCACAAGTACCGGTCTTACCAGTGGCATCTGCTTCCACCTTAAATGTGCCCTCGATGTAGAGTTGAGCTTCACTCATATCCAAAAAGACATCTTGCTGATTGATAACAATCTCGATTTCGTCATTGTTATTAAAGGAGTTGGTAAAGGGGTGATAAGTGTGCCATTCTTCACGAATGACCGACTCATCGCTCTTGATCTGATTGAAGATTTGAAGTATTTCTGACATGATAGCCGTAAGGACTGCTTGTAGACTGCAAATATAATATATTTGAAAACGTGAGTGACCCCTTCGACTTCTGATCACTCAATGATCTGCCGGCTGAGGTAGTAGTGTTTAAATACCCTTTAAATACTAGAACCATTTCGTCTAAGTTCTAATCGAATTACTACTTCTTCACCTCGAAAATTAAGAGGCCTAGAATCCTGGTCTATTAGCGTGAGGGTAATGTTATAGATGCTTTTTTGGTTCACAGGTAAATAGATTAGATTCCTTGGTTCGATATTTATACTGTAGCCGGGATCGACAGTTGGTGAAAATTCGTAAAGAGTATGTGCGGGATTATTTGTGTAATACGAACCGGAAATGATGTTACACTCTACTCTAATAGTAACAACTTGTATAATATCCACAGGTTGATCTGATTCGTGGAATTCGCCAGACTTTAACAGTTGAGGTGAAAATCCCAACAACTTTGCAATACTGTCTTTTGGCTTAAAGTTTATGTCGTAGACACTGGTTAACTCGCACTTTAACGTATTGTTATTGGGTTTAAGCGATAAGATGCGATTCCGTTCGTCTGCGGAAGCTCTGGGATCTAGGAGCTTACGTTGTAGAAACTGCTCGATATCTTCCAACTCGTAGGACCCTGTTGGTATTTCCAATACTCGCTCCTCCTGATTATTGACAATGTAATAAAACTTGTTTCGTCCCTCTTCTATATTGGGGAATTGTGTTCCAAGTGTTTAGCGAAATTAATGCTAAAGAGTAATCAAACCGGGAATTGAGCTCTATGGGAGGTACAAAGTATGCTTCAAGTCGGTGAGAGCGACCTTTTAACGTGAATGTCTGTGACATGACTGATGTCAATAAGCATCAATACCTGCATTTATAAAGTTTCATTGTAGAGAAATGTTAGAGCAAGATGTCCACAATTTGTCATTCCATAATCCTGATACTGATCGGAATTAAAATATATTTTAACATTTTTCATGTACTTGACAAATTCCTTGGGCGGTTTCAAGTTGCCAAAACTGTCGAAATAAACAACTCGATTACCGTGTTTCTTGTAAGCTACCCAATGTGTTCCGAATCCCGTGTTCCGATCCAAATTAATAACACCACACTCTGTTTTGAAGGGTGCGTTCGGTAAAGTGTCTCGCATAAATACTCCTCTAAAATGCGGTATTTGTAATCGAGTGACGTACGAATTAATATCATGATCGGATAACGGTTTTTCAGGTAGCTTTATTGGTAGTTTTTTGGCATTTTTCGTAAAAACAATCCATAACCCGTTTTGTGTTTCTTTAAATACAGACCGCTACCCTTTTTTCCCAATGCAATCGCTTCCATTGTTTCGTTGTGTCGTTTAGATTCTTTTAACTTCTCCTTGGCACTTTGAGCGTCATTAACGGCCTTCGCTATCCCCGCGGCGCCCCCGCTTAATGCCTCCAGGGCACTAAGTCCTGCAAATATGGGAATAAGTGGTAGAAACCCACCCTGTTTCGGTAATGGTATTATTCTCGGTACGTTGATCCTCTTACGACCTCCCACCTTCTTGACCGTTACTCGTGCAGATTTAAGGATTTTACTGAGAGTCCTTTTCTTACTAACATCACCCGCACCCGTATGTCGAAGTTGTTTCTTAAGCAGAGTAACCACTGATGATAGGGTTTTCATGTTCTTCTTCTTGCCAGCACCCAGCTTGCGTTTTACCTTCATAGCGTTAGTTACTAACCACGCTGAAGCTTTTTCACCAAAACTGGAATCGTTTGCCGTTACTCGTCCCCAAGCTTGGTTCTCCAACACTCGATCGGCTCGATGTCTTTGTTCCAACTCTTTAGACCGGGTGTATTCGATATCGTGATCGCGACAAGCACTATCCAATTTGTTCTTTGATCGATCGCCTCGAGCCAGCCGCTCTTGAAGTTTGGTTCCAGGTCCGCAATAGGAATAACCAGGCAAATGAAGCTCGAACGGGAGCTTCTTGATAGCTGTATTTAACACACCTGCACCCTGCAGAGTCCTCATTCGTAATGAAGCCCTGGGAGGGTGTAGAGTAGTATTTATAGAGATGCGTCAAGAGAAGCAGAAACTCAAAATCCAAGTTTATAATTGCGATATGAAAACAGACAAGTCCCAAAGTAGCAAACATGGTCAACTTTTACCTTCTACAATTCGAGCTTTAATATGTGGTCCGAGTAATTGTGGCAAAACCAATGTAATGATTAGTCTTTTGATTGATGAAAATGGTTTAAAATTCGAGAATGTGTACGTGTATTCCAAATCTCTGCAGCAAGACAAGTACGACTTTCTTCAACAGGCTATGAAACATTCCCGTTTAGACTATTTCGGCTACAGCGATAATGATGAAGTTCTAGATCCTGTCAGCGCCCGACCTCACTCTGTATTCATATTTGATGACGTAGCATGTGAGAAGCAGGATAAAATACGTAATTACTTTTGTATGGGCCGCCATAATGCAATTGATTCATTCTATTTATCGCAAACTTACTCGAAAATACCGAAACAGCTGGTTCGTGACAATGCCAATGTATTAATTTTATTTAAGCAGGATGACTTAAACTTGAAACATATCTACGATGATCACGTTAATACAGACATGACATTCGATGCATTTAAACATATTTGTTCCGAATGTTGGAAAGATAGGTATGGGTTCCTAGTAGTGGTGAGAGACAATGATATTGCTAAAGGTCGATATCGTAACAAGTTTGATACATATATCATACCCTAAGCCCTCGGGACTCAGTGTAACACTTGACGTCCTAGAAGTTAGATGTGTTAAGTCTCGAGAAACAGGATCTGTTTAGTAGTTGTTTTAGCTGTTTCCTAGCTGTTTCCAGAAACAGGGTCTGTTTATTAGCTGTTTTCCCCGAACAGGGTCTGTTTTTTAGCTGTTTTTCCCCGAACAGGATCTGTTTTTAGCTGTTTTTAAGCTGTTTTTCCAGAACAGGGTCTGTTTGTAATATGTCTACCCCCATGAGCCAGCTCGATAAAGACGTTAAACGGAGGATTCTCCAAGCTGCACGAACAATAAGAAAGAAGTATGTAGCATTAAAGTTGGAGCGAGGCGAAGAAGATGAAGCTCTTAATAAATTCTTAATGCCTATTACCGATCCTCTGAATAAGCTTGTGAGTGCTTCCGTCACCACCACTGTAAAATCTAAGAAACGGAAGATTAAATTGGCAGAGAGCGTTGGTGGAAAACCCAAAGTTAAACCACCCATAGTAACTCGAGAAGTGAAACCACCTGTAAAATTTTTAACCGAGGAAACTCACTACGGGGATGCTGTTGCTGCTGATGATGATGATGATGATGCTGTGTTTGAAGAACCAGCTCAGACTCCTGCGGAACACATAAGAAAGAATTTTGAAGATTCTCTTCGAAAATCTGAGGTGTTTGAGACTTTTATCGAGCAGTATCCGAAGATTGCTCAAGACTATCTGAAACTATATTGGACGGACTCTAGTGAAATAGATTCTAACGGTATGAAATATGATTTAGTGACTGATTCTTGGAGCTTAGGTTCAGAACCGGTTAATTTTTTAAAGAATGGTGATATTCAAGTTGGTTCCCTTACGTACAAAGGAACTCTGGGTCTATAAGATTTATTGTTCCTCAAGGTTCCTCAATTTAATACCGCTGCCGATGGAGAACAATATAAGGATATTCTAAAGCGAACAGATTTATACTTGAAAGACAATGGTCAGTTGAAAGGAAATAGATCTCACAAATACAATACCATTGTAAAACCACTAATGTCGAGAGGTTCTACCAGTAAAATTCCTTCGCCCGGGGGTAGAATAGTGACCAGATCGAAGTCTGAGAAATCCGGATCTGTGAAATCTGGATCTGCCTTAATGGAATACAACGAAAAACCCAAAGAATATGTCTACTATGATGACGTAAATGAGCTGGTTGACAGCTTAAAAAAGCTAGACGCTTCCAATCAGGTTGGCAACAATAATAACATGAACGAGATTTGGAGCATTTTGCACGAATTGGAACACCTTGGAGTAATTGAATTCTATAAATAAGTTGGTTAAAGCTGTTATGTCTTAGTACCGCAGTAATCATGAATAAGTTTGGACGTTCTTTGCCCACGTCGTCTAATCAGAAAAGAGTGAGAGTGTTGCAAGCACCCAACTTGATCACTCTTACAAAAGATGGTGATTACAATATTCGAGATCATCGGCTTTGTAACGTTAAATCACCAACAGATATCGCTGATGCTGTAAATAAAAAGTTTGTAGAGCGTATGCTAACTACACTTTCTACTACCATTGATAGATCGCTGAATGATAAAATACAAGTATCCCACTTGGAGATGTTGAAACAAGTACAGGTGTTGGAACAAAAAGTAAACAACTCTATCGATAGTATTGTAAAGCAAATGGAGGCCTTTACAAAAACTAATAAGGATTCTGTAGACTCGGTATTCGATCAAGTTAAGCTACTTGACAGCAAATTAAAGAGCGAGACTTTAATTTTTGATACAAACCTGGATCGCCTATCTACCCAATTCAAGGATCTCGAAAAACTCCTAAAAGTTTACACCAATACGGCTATTCGAAATGCTCTCAAACCAATCGGTGTTGATATGAAAAAGATTCGTGAAGAACTCTCAAAATTATTACAAACAGTTGATTTGCTAAAGAAAGGATCTTCCCGTCCACCAACTGTCTAAAATGTAGACGTATATAATTCGTTATCTTGCTGCAGAACCTCATTCTTTGGGAAATAATGCCTAAGGGTATCACGAAGGCGAGAGAACAAGTTGTTCAGGAACTACATAAACCAGCTAGAATCAAATTTAAACGTCGCAGATTTATCCAGTATGGTTTGCCTCCGATCTTGCTCAGCTCGATCAGTATGCTCGTGAAAACAAGGGATTTAAATACATCTTGGTTGTAATTGATTGCTTTTCCAAATTTCTCTGGACCAGACCTCTAAAGTCAAAAAATGCTCAGGATGTGACTAATGCCATGGATCATATACTCAAACAGTCTCGGAGGATTCCGAAAAAGCTGGTTACAGATAATGGGAAAGAGTATTACAACGCTAGCTTTCAAAGTCTTATGAAGAAGCATGGGATCCATCATTACAGTACCTTTAGTATTTTAAAGGCTTCTATTGCAGAACGTGTAATTCGAACGCTCAAAGAACACTTGTTTAAGTTGTTTACCTTGAATGGTAATCATAAATGGATTGACTTGTTGGAACAAGTTACAAATACTTACAATAACACCAAACATCACACAATCCGCATGAAACCGAAGGATGTTAGCAAGAGTAATGAGAAGAAAATATTGGACTCTGTTTATAGTCGTTTAAAGGTTGTGGCAAAGCAAAAATTCAAAGTTGGTGACATTGTTCGCATCAGTAAGGCTAAGCACGTGTTTGAAAAGGGTTATGTACCTAATTGGACCACTGAGTTGTTTAAAGTATCTCAGGTGAAGATTACCAATCCTACAACTTATTTGCTAGAGGATACAAGCGGGCAACCCATTAGTGGTGGATTCTATGAAGAAGAATTGCAAAAAACCAAACAATCTGATGTATTTCTTATTGAACAAGTTTTGCGTAAAAAGGGTAAAAAGATGTATGTCAAATGGCTTGGGTTTGATAAGTCTCATAACAGTTGGATAGATATGGTTAAGGATGTGGTTTAAGTCCGATCTCTGTACAAATAGTCAACATTTTTCCGGTTTTCGTCAGTTGAAATCATGCCGTATTGCAAGGAGTGTAATACTGAAATTTTATCCCGTAGTGCTCATAACCGTACCATAAACCATAAGCAGCAATGTAGTGAGACCTTGTACTCTCAGGTAAAATTAGTTCGAACTGCTTTTAAAAACCGCATACTAACTTACCATCTGACGAGTGACTTACATTCAACTGATGTTAAGCAATATTTAGAAGATCTCAAAGATACGGTTATTACTTTACTCACTGATCCTTTAAAGACTTATCCCCAGCTTAAAGTTAATATGGAGCTCTATGGTTGTTATCTGTTGGCATCAACACAAGAACAAGACATTAAATCTTTTAATACCAAATTTAGTGTTATTTCTCCCAGCACTAATTTGGAGGACTTTTACAGCGAATATCAGAACTCTCTAGTGAAAAAAGCTTCCGAATTTACCGAGATGGGAAGCGGATGGGCGTTATCCAAACTGCTGTTTCTCGAACTTAACATCAATAACTGTGGAGTGGGGGTATAGTTCTCCCAATGATTACAATCATGCGTTAGTTGACGTTACTATTTTAGTGTGAACCATGGCAAGTAAAAGTTGTACCGCTGCTGCTGCTGCTCCTGAGTTGCTAGAAGAAGACGATAGTTCCCAAAGCTCATCACCCTATTGGTCATATCAAGACAGCATGATTCTTCGAAGTAACAGAGAAATTCGCAAGGAGAATAAACTCTTGGGTGAATTTTGCTATCCTACTGGTAATTTTACAGTAATTGTGGGTCTCAGTGTTGCCAGGGGGATGATACCAAGTGTTAAACTCGTTCCCACAACGCCTGAACATCAGCCAGTCTCCCTAAGTCATTCTGACTGGATCGAGTTTTTGGAGATCATTGACAAGATGTTTGAAGATATTGATGGAAGTGTCGCAACAACGCTGACGTCGTCATCGGAAAATTTTACCCTATCCAGTGCTATTCTTTTAAACGAGTGAATATTTCGACTTGGAAGCAATGATGTAACTTTAACGTTTTCTTGTAATGATATAAATTCTATTGTTAGCATTAAGCATTTAATTAACTATAGATTAGAATTAGTTAACCGCTTACAATTTAGAACCTATTATGATGATACTTTACAGTATGCTCAATGTTTTGCTGATATTAAGGAAAGCTTTTTTGAAATTATTACCAATCTCTGTAATTTAAACCTGTTTGAACAAAGTTATTACATGTTGGAATTATTGCATTACAACCAGCAAAAATTGTTAGATGACTTTGATAAACTGTATATGTGTACTGATGACTCATAATACTAAGTATCCTGATGACTCATAATAATAATAATAAATAGTTTGAAGCTCAAGGTTCTTTCCTTTTTTCCCCTTTCCCCTCTCCCTTATCCTACTGCTGCTGCTGCTGCTGCTGTTGCTGCGGTTACTGATAAATACAGCTCGATTCTAGCAGAGATTTCATAGTTGTTTCAACCTTTGTTGAATGCAGTTATAACCTGTTGAGACCTGTTGCGTGTATTGATACCTGTTTCGCAACATTCTACAATGAGTATTTCCAAGCAAGCATTAGCGGAACTGAACGCTTGATGTTGTGAACTTCTCCGAATGCAGGAAACTTTCCACTCTACCTGTAGGAGAAGCGTATCCTATTCAAACACTGAAATTTGTAACAACACGTTATGGGAGGGCTCTTGTTGCGACATTGATTGACTTAGCCCAGGAGGAAGTGCTATTTCAAACCTACTTGCCACAACGGATAGCTGAAACTATGTCGCAGGATCTGGTTGACAACATGAATCGGTCGAGTGTCCAGTATACTCTAG
The DNA here is from genome assembly GCA_963971165.1 of Philopedon plagiatum. Taxonomy (NCBI): domain Eukaryota; kingdom Metazoa; phylum Arthropoda; class Insecta; order Coleoptera; family Curculionidae; genus Philopedon; species Philopedon plagiatum. The sequence goes on along the minus strand of OZ020193.1, from coordinate 36,350,594 downwards.
CATATTTGGGACAAAGCTTGACTGCTGTTGGTGGTGGTAACCCTCGCACCCTAATCCGGTTTGAATGCTCGGAATAAACCTGTTTCAAGAGATATTGATGGTAGTGGTGGTGGTATATCTTACCTTACTTAAAGCCCCTTCCGTACTGTAAACTGTTTAGAAGTTAGTTCGACATCGTCGTTGCCGTTGCGTTTGAGTCTAACCAGTGTGTGCAAGATGTCACAAGACCATCAGGACGTTTGCATCGATCTTCAAGGGTACCCCTTAGCTAGTGGGTTTATACCGAAGGAGTTGGCTGTGTATGATGGCGTACGATTTTGCAGCTTTCTCTTCAAACCCCCGTATGGTAGGAAATTTTTGAAACCCGAAGATCTCAAGATAGTAGAACATTTGGAGGAAAAATATCATGGACTAATGTGGGAGTCTGGCTGTTTGGACTTGAACCAATTTGAAAGTGTTTTACGTGACATCCGTCTTCAGTATGACGCTCCTAAATTTCTGGTTAAGGGCGATTTAAAGGCAACTTGTTTAAAACAGATTTTTGATTCTTGTCTTATATTTAGTGTTCCTTTAAAGACTGAACCTAAATTAAGTAAATATAAAAAAGTTGTAGAATGTTTTCACCATAAGGACTTTAATGTTTGGCATTGTGCCTGTAATAATGCCAAGTTATTGTATAATTTCCGACATTGTTTTTTAAATGATATGGATTAAAAGTATATAACATATTTTGTTTGTTTTATTTCTTAGTATAGCTCGATTAGTCTAAGTAGAAAGACGATCTGAAATGATTAGCCGCAGTGTAGATTGTACTGATTGCTTAGACGATGGTCTGGCCGTTATTCGTACTTTTGAAGAAAGACTGATTACGTTTGCAAATTGGTCCAATAAAGTTAGCCCTAAAGACTTAGCACAGGCTGCTTTTTATTACACCCAGCGATTAGATATAGTTAAATGTGCATTTTGTTATTGCGAGTTTGCTGATTGGAAGGAAGGAGATGATCCACTAGCCGATCACTATAAGTACTCTCAGCATTGTCGACTAGCTAAAGTATTGTGGAAGTGTCGACCACAGAAAAAGAAAGCCCCACCGCGAAGCTTGAAAAAGATACAACCAGAACCGCTCCGAACTCTCCATGTTAGTTCTCTGTTCTTAATGCCACTGTTGGTGTTATTAGCCAGTGGACTGATACACCTCTATGATATTATAAATCGCCATTCTTCGACGCTTTAGCTCATTTTCACGTAAGCTATGGCTCTGTTAAGTTCGTCCTCCATTCTGCTGGTTGCAGTAGTACACAACGTCTTCTACGTATATCGACCTTTAAATGTGAAAAACGCCTCTGTTTTGTTCGATTTTGGAGATTGTAACGCTAGCAGACCATGGATTCCGTTGGATTTCAACCCGCAGAACGCTGATCACATGTCTGTATTCTCCGCCATGATACCCCCATCAAACAGCAACAGCTCTTTTCGCTACAAGGTTCACTTTCTCTTTGAAGATTCAACGATTGGTGAAACAGGATGGATGACGTTCCTTAGCGAGTGCAAGAATGAGACCGCATCCCCAACTCGTACTCCTGCTGCTGCTAATTCTCCACTACCGCCATCTTTCTCCGAAACTCTGAACAGTATTTCTAGTTTACTTGTATTCGTAGCAGTAACCTGTTTAATATTATTAACTAATTTTGTATATAAGGTTGCTAAATATAGATATATCTTGTGGTTAAATAAATAATTTTCCTACTACTGTGTGTTTTCTTCCTTTAATCCATTTATTACATATCGTTATCATCGTGACTTCGCTAACAACAACAACAACAACAACTTGCTTGCCCAACTGCCGCAAGCCTTTATGTTCGGAACTCAATATTTTATGTGAAGCAGATGGCCAGGTCGTCTAGAGCGTTGGTAATTCCACGTTGTAATATGCAGGTCCCAGGTTCTAATCCCACCGATGGCAGGACTTTTTTCAGATTCATACTTATGCAGGATGACGTTGCAGATGGCAGTTCTAGGTTTGGAATAGTTGGTTCAGGTTGGGTAGTAAACGATTGGATTTCGGAGTGGCAGGTGACAGATGACATATGATAGATGACAGACATATGATCGGTGACAGGATGGCAGTTGAGTAGTTGATGCAACCCCTCAAGTAGTTCAGGCCCCCAAGTAGTTCTAGCCCCCAAGTAGTTAAGACCAAAGTAGCTAACGCCCAAGAGTGTGACAGATGACGTATGACAGTTGACAGTTGACAGATGACGTATGACAGGTGACAGATGACGTATGATAGATGACGTATGACAGGTGACAGATGACGTATGACAGGTGACAGATGACGTATGACAGGTGACAGATGACAGTTGACAGATGACAGATGGCGTATGCGCGCGCAGGTTGGGTTTGATGCTGGCGCATGCGGTATGGTTGGGTTTGATATGACGTCATAGATCTCAAGATAAAATCCCCCCGGGGGACGGAGGATGGTGAAGGAATCAACTATACCTACTGCTATCCAGCAATGCGTGGAGGAAATCTGGCCAGAATCTAAAATTATTGGTTGTAAATTTCATTTGGGCCAATCATGGTATAGAAAAATCAAACAACTAGGTCTGAGTCATGAATATAGAGATCAAAACTCTGAGATAGGGGCATTCATAAGGACCTGCTTTGGACTGCCTTTTCTTGATCCAAAATGCGTGGGGGACTGCTTTGCCATCGACATTGCGGCGATACAACCTAATCATCCGCAAGTTACAAAATTCACCGATTATTTGGTCGAAAATTACATAGCCGAGTCTTCTAAATTTCCTCCCGCCATTTGGGCGGAAAATTCGAGTTCTCTAAAATGCACAACAAATGTATGTGAAAGTTTTCATTCACGTTTTAATTTATCTTTTTATCACGTGCATCCAAATATTCATTTGTTCTTAAGAGCAGAATCCGGAAAAATCTGATTTGCAGAGCCTCGTTTCAGGATGGGCTTTTTAAAAACTAGGCAATTTTAGAACAATTTAGAGACATGTATTGAAAGCTAAAATGTTAAGCTCCGATCTAACATATTTTTTATTAGAAACGTTGGCCTCATTGTCATGTAATCAACAAACAAAAATAATAACAATTTAAAAACTTTTGGCACAAAATCTAACAAAAATGGGTTAGATCCGAGATTAAATTACGAGAATTGTTTTTAGACAATTTCAACCGAAAAAATGCCTTTATTCGGCCAATATCCATCCAAAAATAAATATTATATCATATGGTCGATATTTTTCCACCATATTTAATTTCACGGACTGGTGGTTACTTAGACAAGAACCAGGCAAAAGTTCAGCCCCTGTTATAAAGAGGGCGGGTCAATAGTTTGTTTACAGTTTTCTATAAGATTTTGGAGTAAGATAAATGAATTTATGTTTATTATATTTAATATGAGTTCTATACAGTGTACCAAATAAAATAGTTTCTGATTTCTGATGGTAAAGTGTATAAAATTGGAGTAAATTTTTTGATAACAGATATAAATTATGAATCTAAAGGGAATAATATATTTTCTGAAAAAATAATCCGTTCTGGCAGTAGTACGTTAGGTATATATTGAAGAAGTTAGAAGTAACTGAAAAAAAAAAAATGGAAAACACATTGTTAGAAATATGTTACGGCAAAATGGTGTGCTCCTTTAGGTTAGGAGTATTTGTATTGTATTTGTATGTATTGTTAAAGACGCCAGACGTACAAAACGGACATACCGATAGTAAACAACTTTATCAGCCCGCGAAATTCAAATTTACATGCATCTCTTATGGGATGACGTCATGTCGGTAAAACAGTCGCTTATCAGTGATGATGTGGGTGTGAGGGTGGAATGTCAGGAAGGCAGTAAGTGCGCTTTCGCCAAAGGGTGAAGATTTGAGTGTCAGAATGGTGGATGATGGATGTATAGAAATGTCTCCTTCCCAAAAAGAAGTAGAGGGTGTGCCGAAGGGGCATTAAAGTGTGAGGGTGGAAACGTCGTAGGGTGAGGGGAGTGGGGTAGTGTCACAACGGCAGGGGTGAAGGTAAACAGCGTTTTCGCCAAAGGATTGGAAAGATATGAGTGGATTTTGGATGGTCTTTGGGAGAAAGGTGTCTTTAAAGGTCTTTTAGCATGCGGTGCATTACATTTTTATAAATGAATCTGATGAGTAAAGCTTTGAAAACGGGGGTTATTCCAGGGACGGCTCTAACCTAGCTGTAAATACATTTAGGATCCGATTTGAAAATAAAATACAAATATTTATTTACCCACATTGTGTTATTTGAAAATGCGAAATACGAAAATACTTCGGTTACAGGGATATGCCATACAGGGTGTCTGAAAAGCCTTAGCATGGGCAAATATCTTTACTATTAATAAAGATAGAGACACCAAATTTTAGTTGTATCTTATTGATTAATAAATCTACTTTTTTATGTAGTTTGACTTTTTCGACCCCCTTGGGGGGTTACGCTCATTGGTACCTCATTTTAAAGGTCTTTTCGAGAATGGCAGATGTTACTTCTTTAATCGTACTACTTACTTCATTAAATCGTAGAAATATGGTAAATACGTAGTTGCAGTTTTACCAGAGAAACACCAAGACACAGAGAATATTTATTATCTCTCCTTCCCGCCTGCTCGACCACGCTATGACCTTCACATGGCAACACCCCGAGATTGGCGCGTAGGATTCTCACAATACACCCCGACATTACCAGTGCGGTAGCAACACGGCAAGCAGAGAGAGGTTTCTGCGACGCGGCGCGCCTCAATACTCACGTTCACTGTGCTTTATACCCTTTATACGGATGGGCTATTCTATTTTTAACGGGTGACTATATTTTTTTAGAATTTAAACTTTTGAGTGTTGTTTTCCATATTATGTGGTTTTTGAAACGGGGTAGTTTGCGTGTACATATAGTTTTCTATACTTGTTTGTCTCTTCGTGTGTGTGTTTTTCAAATGACATGACATCACAGTTGCTGTAGAGTCTTTCCTTTTGGGAGAACTTTCAATTACGCCCACGAAATCTTACCTATATCCGTGAATTTATACTCAGAAGCTCTCCTGAATAACGGAAATATACTGCATGTTCCTTTTAAAATAACTGAGGATTTACATTGCTCCTTTCGAGTATGGAGTAGTGTTGCAACATATATACAAAAGGTCAAAATGGCACCCAACCCAATATACCCGTCCGGGCGAGGCATGCGATAGCCGACCTATGGTGCCATACAGTACCTGCCTGCGCAATTCATGTGCAGATTTTTGTTATGTTTGTGGGAAACTTTTTTTCGCAACGTTCTTGACATTGTTTTTATTTTATTGTTTTGTATATTTGTTGGTTGTTGACATCTGCGTAGTAGACCAAAATGCTAAACACGCGCAAACCGACCGTGCTGGACAATATTCGAATACTGGACTAGCGAATATTAGTTCCCTTCAAAAGTAGTTATATGTTCGAAGTCTTTCAGTATTGGACTATTCAAATATTTGAGTTTTCGATTTTGTCAATATTCCGATATTTGATTAGTCAAATACCTATATGAAACGGGTAAAAATACGTATGCACTTTACTCAAGTGTCTCGGTAAGTTTAGAAACAGTTTTCAGGTTCAAAAAAGAAGTAACAGTCAGTAATGAATGTCAATTCAACTATTGGAATAAAGGCCGATTTCGAATTGTAATTATTCGAATAGCCGACTCAAATATTCGAATAATCGAATCGACTGTTCGTATAGTCGAACCGACTATTCGAATAGTCGAATTAACAATTCGAATATTCCAATCACATATTCGAATATTCGAATCAAATATTCGAATATTCGAATCGAATAGTTTAATCGAATCTTCGAATCAAATATTCGAATATTGGAATCGAATATTCGAAGCAAATATTCGAATATGCGATTCCAATATTCGATACACATATTAGAACCGAATATTCGAATTACATATTCGAATATTCGAATCGAATATTCCAAACAAATATTACAACAGTTTCCACGAATATTCGAATAGGCGAAGCGATTATTCGAATAGTGGAACCGACTATTCGAATAGTCGGATCACCTCTTCGAATCCCATATTCGAATCGTCTCCACGAATATTCGAATAGTCGATTCAACTATTCGAATAGTCGAACCACCTGTTCGAATAGTCGCATAAACTAGTGGAATAGTAGATTCGAATAGGCGACTCGAATAGTCGAAACGTCTGCTAGTCGCAGCGACTCTTCGAATATTCGTGGAGACTATTTGAACAGTGAATAATTCGAATATTTGAATAATAAATGAAGTAAATATTCCATTACTTCAATTCCAAAACTTCCGAGCCCTAGTCTACACTGGAACCCAGTCACATTTAAGAATATATTATCGCCAGCAGGAAAGGTACAACTACGTATTTAACTTTTTAACTTTTCTCCCCAACTTTTTTCCAACTTCTCTAGCTTTGTTTTTCCGTTCCTTACAAATAATTTTACTTTTGCCGTAAAAGTTTTGTATATTCCAATTGATAAAAGCTTTAGATTCGGTGCAGAATATAAAGGATAACACCGTACATGAGAAATATTCGTAACAATGGACATATAATAAAGATACGAAATAGAGAATGATTGGTATTTTGTCTAAGACCTTCCACTTTGTCAAAACTATATTTCATTTAGGTAGGTATGTTTTGTTACGTAATAGTATAAAGGGCTTACATTATTGTACAAAGCCTGTAGTTTTGTACTTTCATGCAATGCTTTTCATTTTTGCTAATTCACGAGTGAAGTATTCATATTTTTCTTTATTTTCCTCTACATGTTTTATAGTTTTTCTTGTAAACGTAAAATTGCTATAAATAAGGTACCTACTTACTTGTTCCTAGATTAGTTATTAAATATTTAATAATACATTTGTATTCTACTGTATTGTATTTTTTATTTTGCAGCATTTCTTTATTATAACCCAAAATCTGCATCGCACGCCCATGGCAGATTATTTCGACTTCGGTTTGGAGGTCATAGAAAGAAAATCGTATTTATGAATTAAATCATTACGAGATAGTATACCCTCTGTCTTGGTTGTACTCTGGTTTTACTATTGGTAATTTATTCTTGAAAGTGGGTGGGTTTGAATGTCGACACCAACGTACGTCCCTTGAAATTTCGGGCGCATGTCTAGCCCTCTTGGTTTGCGCGTGGTACGCATTTTGGTCTACTGCGCAGATGGCAAAAAAACGAAAAATACAGTCGAAAAAAACTTGAGAAAAAGTAATCAATTTAAATACGTGGTGGTACCTTGCCTATTGGAGATATATTTTTAAAAATGAATGGGTTCAAATGTAGACATCAAAGTCCATCTCCTGAAATTCCGTGCGCATGTCTAGCTCGCTCGGTTTGCGCGTGGTGCGCATTTAGGGTCTACTGCGCAGATGTCAAAAAACGAAAAATATAAAAACGACAAATGAAGTCGAAAAAGTCAGAAAAAAGTTAGAAAGAGTGCCCTACAAAACAAAAAATAAATGTGCGCGCGGACTGGTACTGTATGGCACAAGAGGTCGACTAACGGTCGACTTATGCCCCGCCCGATTATACGATTTACGATATATAATTTTGATAGGCTTGCCATTTAAAAATGAATTAAAATATGGGGTTTGCTGTAAAATATTTCTTTTTTGAAGACTTTTAAAAGAAGGGACCACACGGCATAGGTTTGCATTCGAAATTTTTGACCTCAACTCCCTAGCGTCACACACCCCCCCCCCCTCCCAAGGGGGTTGAAAAAGTAAAATTACGTAGAAAAGTGGATTTATTAACCAATAAGATACAACTAAAATTTGGAGTCTCTATCTTTATTAATAGCAAAGATATTTACCCATACTAAGACTTTTTAGACACCCTGTATGTTATATTGCTGTAACCAAAGTATTTTCGTATTTCGCATTTTCAAATTACACAATGTGAATGTGAGTAAATAAATATTTGTATTTTATTTTCAAATCGGATCCTAAATTTATTTATAACTAGGTTAGAGCCGTCCCTGGAATCCCCCTAGTTTGCAAAAGCTTTACTGATGAGTTCTGCTAAATATAAAAATTATTTATTTGGCGACATATTTAACGGCGGCCAAAATTAATAGATTATATGACCCCACAACACAAAATGTATTGTTTTGCTTGGAATAACCCTTATACCTACATAATGTATATTTCTTTTCGTGCACGAAATGAAATAATCTCAGAAATAACGCGTAAAAAAAGATAATCAGTAGTAAATGCACGATTCCTACCAAAATATTATTTGGACTTGGTTGAAAAAGCATAAAAAGTACACTTAAAACTAATTTCTGATCATATTATTATAGTAAATGAAAACCTTGAATCACACTCGTATTTTATTTGGTACACGGTATAATATGATCCCAAATTTATTAATTTGCATGGATTTATTTTAATTTGCATGTACGAGCCGAGCGCCATCTGTCAATCAATAACCAAAGTAGCCATAAAATACCTGTAAAATTCAATTTCCAAATAATTTTATAAAATACTATTGTAGGTGCCATCTACAAAATATATAAGGGAGTAATTTTCACTTATTTTTGACGGTTAATTTTTGTCAGATTTTAAGCGATCAAATTCCCGTCTTAAATGTTTTAATAGAATTTCAATCTGATTCCTACATTAGAATTAGAAGTGTTAAAAATAATGAGAAAAAGATATACAGTTCAAAAACCTTGTCAAATAAAGAATTTTTAGATTTTCAAATATCTCAGCTTAACAATGGCTACACAACAATGTTCGATTTTGTTAAAATTGTTGGGAACCGTCTTAAAATTTCATAATTAATATGTTTTATGTATGTACTTATAGGTTTAAAGTTAATTATAGAAGTTTTTATTTTATGAAAAATAAATAATTTGTAATCCCACGATGATTGTTTTATTACTAGCATGTGGGCCATTAGGAGCCGGACTGAATTGGCCTATAGTTAGGACTGAACTGGGCTGTCATTAGCGCGGGATTATAGACCCGGGACTGAACTCGACTATGCCCATGTGAACTCCTTGTTTTGTCTTTTATTAAAGGTCCCGAGCAAAAAATTAATCGTGTATAGGTACCTTAACCTACAAATTACGTTTTGTTTGAGAAATAATATAATGTCTTCTTGTGGCCATGGAGTTGAGAAATACGTTCTCGGACAGGTTTGCTCAGTTCTAGGGTTGCTCAGGATCTTTTTTGGTACTTTTTAAAGGTTCCGAGCAAAAAATTAATCGGGTCAAACGTCAAGAAGCCAATCAGCCGAAATTCCGGGGTCCCTGTAGACGCGAGTTATATTGTGCACAAGACAAAGTCGGAGGTCAATCCTCCCTTGAAAATATAGTTCTCACTCTTGCAAAATACTTACTAAACGAAGGACGCACAATCTACACCGATAATTATTATACAAGCGTTTCGTTAGCCCATTCATTATTAGACAAATATACTCACTTAGTGGGTACATTGAGGACCAATCGAAAATTGAATATAAAACAAGTTGTGCAAAAGCAACTTAAAAAGGGCGAGACAGTAGCCGCAGAAAGCAATACGGCGTCGTAGTCCAGAAATGGAAAGATAAACGTGACGTCTTAACTTTAAGCACTAAGCATAGTTCTAACTTACTAAAAGTTTCCTACGGTCGTAAAGAAACAGAAAAACCATCTATGGTTGTGGAGTACAATAATCATAAAGCTTTTATAGATTTATCTGACCAACTGAAAGCATATGCTACTTCGCTAAGAAGGGGCGTAAAGTGGTATCGAAAATTGGCAGTAGAACTTCTTATTGGTACATCATTAGTAAATGCATTTATTTTGCACCAAAATATAAATAATGACAAGATGACAATAACAAAATTCAAGGAGCTTGTCACCATGGAACTATTTGAAAATAGAAGACCAAGTATTGTCGTAAACGATAATCCGTCTCCTCAACATACCGTGGAAGATCTTGGTCGGAATGGTAGTCGGAGATGTATTGTTTGTTACAAAAAGCTTAGTGATGAACATGGACGGGAACACGCTCAAAAGAAAACACCTTTTACAAAATTAAGATGCTCGGAATGTAAACAACATTACTGTTTGGAATGTTTTTTTGAGGTTCATAAATGTACCAAATAAATATTTGTTTGAGAAATAGGCGATTTATTATTTGTTTCTTTGTATATTTTAGTTAATCTCTTTTTTAATATATGTCTGACTTTCGAGCCATGTGAAGCCACTGGTGATCTTCAATAGTACAGGCCAAACATAATTTGTTACTCCTACAGCCATAATATAACGCTTCCATATTAGATACAAGGCGCCGAATATCCAACGGAGTTTCACGCGGCTCAAATAAATCGAGTCGCATGAGATGCCATCATGGCCTCACACGGCCATATTGTAAAAAAGTTTGAGAAACCGCATGTGCATCTAATGGCAGTCAAGGTGTTAACTGGCAGACATTAACCATTACAGAGCCGCCTCTGACAATGAAAATTTCAGATAACGAACTCCAGGGAATGATCTCCGATGTCCCCGCTGAAATAGAAATTCTAAAATTTCCATGTCATTCCCAAGACGTGGAACGCTGTGTTAAGTTAGTTTCGGAAGCCTGAGCGGCAGTATGGGGCTATGAAGCAAGAGACGGTTTTATAAGATCAAGAATTGCCTCCAGAGCCTCGCTTTCGAAATTTGAGACAAAAGGTCAGTATCGCCAACTTTTCGAAAACAATTAAATATAAAAAATAAATAAAAAAGGGTGGGTGGGTGTTGGGACTCGATTTGCAACCGCCTCCACGTGGTGAGTTCTGGGTAATTTTCATGAAGAAATCAAGCACTTGGGTTCTTTATGGAAATAAGCGAAGAGTTGAATAAGATGATATACCTAACATATTTTTTTCAAAATTAATCGTCAAATTGGCAGCCAAAGAAAGGGTCCCAGCATACCAAGTTTTTGCAGGGTAATTTTCATCTACAAAAAGCAACTATTCCATATATAGGACAAGTGATTGACCGAAATTGTTTTTTTACCATTTTTGCTCCACCCTGACATACATGTACAAAAATTCAACGCTTCCCATCGTAAATAAACGAAATTAATAAAAATAAAAAATGTGATTTTACCATTTTTTATTATTAAAATTTTGATGATTTGGGGCCAAAAATAAAAGTGGTCAAGACAATGGCGAATGCGTTAGAATAAATACATTATACCTCGTTACATTTATTACAGAAAGGTAAATCTACCGATTTTTAACGATATGTACCGATAAATTCCGAGCCTTTCTACCGTGTAATTTTGACCTGGCAACCCTGAGTATATCGGCAGTATCATTGTTATTGTGACTAGTTAATAACGGTATTTTTCGGTGTGCCAGACGCGACTATTTGGCATAACTTTTTTTGGCTGACATCAAGGTAAAATATTTTTAAGTTTTATGTTTTAAAAACTATTTATTAGAGTTTATTTATTTTTAACAATTTGTTCATATGCACAAGAGCAAAAGCGCCTTAAGCGGATGTTTGAGGAAGTTTTGACTGATGAAGAATCTGAACAAATTAGAGTGTACAATGACGAGTCTGACTGATGATGAATCTGATCCCGAAGGGCATCTTAAACATGAAAGTGATTCCGAGCAGGAGATTTCTGATTGTGAGGCGGAATACGAATTTTTCGAATGACTCTCAACAAAGCTGTCATTTATCGGTAAATATAAATAAAATATAGGATATATATGTAGTTACGCAGTAAACATTTGGTATTTGCATTTTGGGAAAAGATAAAATATCCTATTGGAGAAAATTGCCACCATCACTAAAAACTGTTAGAACAAGAAAAGAAAATATTATAAAACGGCTACCTGGTTCGACCGTAGCAACAAAGTTTTTAAAAACTCCAATAGAAATATGGAATTATTTTTTAAATAATGAAATAATTGCGATTATAGTACAAAGTACCAACATCTATATTGAAACAGTGTCGGAAAACTATAGCCGCAGTAGAGATAAGAATCCTATGAATCCTACTGAAATTTGTGCCGTTATAGGTCTACTCTACCTGGCTGGGGTAAGCAAGGGAAACTATCTGAATACTGAAGATCTGTGGATCTGTGGTTATGAAATTGAAATATTTCATTTGACCATATCACTAAAGCGATTTACTCTTGCTTCGCTGTCTTAGATTTGACGACAAGCAAACTCGACCTAATCCTGTAAATTCTGACAAACTAGCAGCCATTCGAGAGGTTTCTGAAATTTTTCAAACAAATTGCAAAGATGGTTACTGTCATTCTGAATTCGTGAAGTGGACGAAATGCTGCCGGCATTTAGGCAAATGTGGCTTTCGGCAGTACATTCCCTCAAAATTAAATAAATACGCACTATGCGACTCTAAAATGTTTTACAGAAGTAAAATGGAGGTATGTGTAGGAAATCAAACTAATAGACATTATAAGCTCTCAAATAGTCCAATGGATGTGGTTTTGTGACTTTGTCGCGATATATCTGGTTCCGGAAGAAACGTGACCATGGATAATTGGTTTGCATCCTTGCCTCTCATTAAAACCCTTTTGAAGGACCATAGATTAACTGTAATTGGTACGCTTAGAAAGAATAAAAGAGAGCTTCCCATGGAATTTTCACAGTCGATTACTCGTCCAGAATATAGCAATATGTTTGGATTTACAGAAGATTGAACCTTGGTTTCCTATATACCAAGAAAAAATAAAAATGTATTGTGAGTATCCACTTTACACCACCATGATGAAATTAATAAAGATACGGGAATTTTACAAAAACCATCAATAATTACTGATTATAATGCTACTAAGGGGGGCGTTGACACAGTGGATAAGTTGTGTGCTACATACAATTGCTCCAGGAACACCCGTAGGTGGGCCATGGTTATGTTCTATAGCATTTTAAACATTACAGGCATTAACTGCAATGTCATTTATTCCGCTAATAACCCAGACATCCATATTCAAAGGAGGCCTCCTTTGAGCATTTCATACGAGAATTGGCAAATGGGCTAATATTACCATGCAAAGAGTACGAGCACATATGGTAAATCTACCACGCAGTATTAAATTAAGAATACAAACTATTTGTGGGATTGAAGCTGATGTTATATCACATAATATTTATCCTGGAAGATGCGCGTTTTGTAATTCAAAAAGGAATAGAAAAACAAGATTTTCCTGTTTTAATACTCATATGTGCTTGGAACATAATATAACAGCTATATGTAAATCTTGCAAAGAAAATGTCCTAGACCAATAAAAATTTCGTACAAATACATAAAAACCTAAACATATTCATCGTTTTAAAAGAAAATGGTTGCTTGTTTCTTTTATTCCCTTATTTTGTTTTTTTTAATAGTTAAAATTTAAAAGAAAGAAAAAAATGTCGTCCTTACATGTGTCTTTTGTTTTGAAAAATAAACCTACGAAAGCGAATTTTGTTTGTTTGTGTATCTCTCTAACACCTTTTAAAACCTTCTGTGGAAATGTTTAATAAAAACCATAATTTTTTTTAAATCGGTCTCAAAGACCGACGCGACTAAATATGTTAAAAATATATAGCGCGACCACTTAAAGGTTAAATGCGAAATGTACTGAGCCTCCGAGCTCCTATGAAAAATTGTTTATTTATTTGTATTTTATATTTTGTATATCTCTCCTTTGTATATTTGTATTTTGAAAATGTATATTCTAGTCTTTGGACTTTTAAATTTTTAAAAGCTAGGGACTAGCTTTTACTGGCGCGGAGAAAATGTCATATTTTCTTATTTCTTAAAAATTTCCATACATCTTATTATATTATTTATTTTATATTTCGGGAACCATTCTACGTGATACAATTGCATATCGCTGGCCTCGCCATTATTTGAAAATGAGATGTAAGTACGTTGAAATAGACATGCAGAAAATGCAAGCTGGAAGACCTAACGCAAAAGCCTTCAAAGATATTTTTTTACCCATGTGGCCAGATGATACAGAAATCTCTGCTCCAAAACTGAAAGACATAAAATCGATAATGCATATTATATCCCAGGACTGCAAATATTTTTACAGAAACCTACAATGTAGAGAGGGCTTTGAAGGCGACACAGATGTTGTCAGTGTATCTCCTGATTTTGATTTAGACAAAGAAAATTTTATATAATTAGTTTTAAAAAACTGTCATAATAACAGTTGACGTTTTACATTTTGCTCTACAATTGTTATCAATCTAAATAAGTTTTATACAATAATAAATATTGACCCATAGTTTAAAAAGAACAAAGGAACATAACATTATACAAAAATAAGAAGTTCCTCATCAAAACCAAGAAAATCCTGCTATTTTAAGTTTTTAAAATATTATTGAATTTGACAGCAAAAATGTCAATTATGTTGGAAAGAATTCAAGAATTTGGCCATTTGTGATTCTTGTTCGAAGAAAATTTGTAAAAATTGCTCTAAACTAATAGTGAAAGAACATAACTGTGTCATTATACCAACAAGAAAACTTAAATTCCATTGCCCTATTTGTGAAAATAATGATAACATTTTTTCACAAGACCTCTTGCCTACACAAGATTTAACATGTGAAAGCCAGAATATAGTTAATGATACACAAGAATATATAAAAAAAAAACAAAATTTTGAAAAAGAAATGAAGAAAGTTTGTGATTTCTTGGAAGTAATAAAAAATGAAATAACAAACCTTAGAGAGTCCAATATTGATGTGGTTAAATTTCTTTCTTCAGATGATTACATTAAAATAGCTAAATTTCAAAACATCAAAAAGATTCCAGCTCAATCCATATCAAATCCTGTAAACCTTTCATTTTCTGAAGTTGTAAAAAATTCTCAACAAAAAGACAAACATAAAACTACCAGCACTAAATTGACAACCAATAATGACAACGTCAATGTTAATTTGTCAACTTTTCGTCAAAATATAGAAGAAAATAAACAGTGCAATAAAACCTTAAATATAATTAGAATGCCAGGTAAAAGAAGTGAAGAAAGAAAAAGTAAAGCAATATATGGTTCAAAAATGACAACTTGTTTATTGTCTACTAAGAAATTCTGGATTTTTACATCTGGTTACTCTAAAACAACAACGGAAGCTGATATCATTAATTATCTGAAACAACAGAAACAACATTGAATACAGTTGCGAAAGGGTTTCTACAAAGAATACAAACTCAAATGCATAGGGGAGAGTAGGATCAAATGGGCAGAGGAGCGTAGGACATTTGATACCCATTCAAAATTCGCGCCGTTTTTAATATTTAGTGCACTAATTTGCCGGCAGTGGTTACTGTTTAATGGCGAAATCGTGGGCAGTAACAGTCGACCACGTGAAGCCAGTTTATAAGTGAATATCAAAACAAATAGATATTTGTATAAGAGTTCTTTTCTGGTAAGTACTTTATAGTTTTTTTGGCCATACGCCGTATTAATAACTCTTTTTGTTGATATGTGTCTGTTTGTAAGTATATTTAGCTCACATATTTTAAATAATCATTTACTTTAATCAAGTGATCTTGCAAAATTACTTCAATCATTCGACTACTGCTGGCTGGGAGACTTGATCCCGTGTTGCATGAGGAGACTTGATTCCGGGATCAAGTCTCCTTATAGATAAGATGCTATGCTGTGAAAGAAATACCGACATTTTTATTATTTTCTTACAGCCATGCCGAGAAAATATAAAAGAGGCTGCACAACCAAGGATACCCCCTGACCCACAAAAATTAAAAGGAGCCGTAGAAGCGGTCAGGGCAGGAGGTACCTATAAAGGCACAGCCAAATTATTTAATGTACCTTTAATGACACTTAAAAGGTTTGTGAGGAGGGGAGATGACACAACACCCGGCTACAAAAAAGCGCAAGTATTCAGTGCTGATGATGAAAAAGAGCGATTGCAAATTATCATTTGACAGCGTCCCAACTGTATTATGGACTAAGTATTAGCAATATTAGAAAATTAGCTTTTCAATTAGGGAAAATGAATAATAAAAATTTTCCGCAGTCCTGGGCAACGAAAGAATCTGCGGGAAAAGAATGGGCGAGAGGGTTTCTTGAAAGAAATAGGGCTTTATCTTTAAGAACGCCGGAACCTACAAGCCTCAGGAGAAGCACTGCCTTTAACCGACATACTGTTGGAGAGTTCTTTGATAACTTAAAAAAAGTTTATGAAAGACAAAAAATCGAACCATCGAAAATCTGGAATGTTGACGGCACAGGGGTAACCACAGTTCATCAACCTGGAAAAATCATTGCTGGTAAAGGAGTGCAGCAGGTCGGAAAAGTAACCTCTGCTGAAAGAGGGGAACTAGTGACGTTATGTTCTGCCATTAATGCTTGTGGTAATCCCATTCCATTCATGTTTTTCCACGAGTAAACTGTCAAGAAAGAATGATTGACGGAGCACCTCCTGGTACTAGGGGTGTTACCAACTTGAGTGGCTGGATGACGGCGCCAAACTCTTAAAATTTTTGAAACATTTCTCTGAGCACACAAATAGTTCTCCAAGCAACCAAACTTTGCTAATAATGGATAACCATGATAGTCACATCTCAGTGGAAAGTTTGGCCTACGCAATAGGAATGGGTATTGCCTTTTTAACAATACCTCCCCATACCTCTCACAAAAGTACAACCCTTAAACCGGGCTGTATTTGGGAAACTAAAAACGTATTACAATGTGGCAGCTTCAGAGTGGATGACAGTTCATCCTGGCAGGCCTCTAACACTTTATGACATTGCAGGGTTGCTTGGAGATGCATACCCAAAAGCCATGACACCTATAAATATAGATTATAAGTTTTGTAACAGATCGTCCAAATGCAGGGCTAACAGAACCATTGGATATTGCAATATTAGATAGCTCTGAACCTTCAACTTCATCTGCAGCGCCCGAGGTAGTAACACCAAAACAAAATTTGAACCTTTCAATTTCTTCTCGTCACTTTTCTCCAGAAGAAATTTTACCTTTTCCTAAGGCCCCGCCAAGAAGTAACAATTTATCGGCGCGTTTTCGAAAGCGCGCTAAAAGTAGAATCTTGACGGATACCCCTGAGAAGATCAAAATAGAAGAGGAGATTTTGAAAAGACAAGAAAAGAAAGCGAAGAAAATACCCAATCAGAACCAGCAAAAAAAGAAAATCGAAGCTGTAAAGCGAGTACTTGTAAGTTCCAGCAGCTCCAGCGAAGAAGAGGACCAGTTTAGTCTTCATGATGATAGCAGCGATGACTCAAACTTTGTAAAATCTGACTCTGAACCTGAAAACTTCGTAGGTGCAGAAACTAATTTAAAAATCAACGATTTTGTTATCGTTAAGTTTGAGACTAAAAAAACAAAAAACATTTTATTGGCAAAATCGAATGGGTTAGCAGCGAAGATTTAGAAATAAACTTTTTAAAGAAAAAAGAGGAAACCTCCCAATTCTTTACCCTGCCAAGTCCGACAGAAGTCTAATTAAACGAGAAGACTGTATTGTCAAGTTGCCTCAACCCACAATGACTCTGGAACAGTTCGTACTTCGGGTGTCCTGTGTTTTCCAGTCCGTTTCGCAAAATATTTTTTACTTTTTATTGTTGTTACATACTTACTAAATAAACATAATTTTTTACTGAAATGGTGTTTATATCTAATAAAATCTTTTAAAATGTTAATTATATAAATGGAATCAATTCTCCTTATGGGGTGTAATCAAATCTCCCTACCGGTAGGGATACTTGATCCTTTTGACTAGCTTAGTCAAAAGCTTAAATACTTGGAGATATTTTAAAAGCTGACTTTTAAACTTAAAGAATTATATATGGAAAAGTATTTAATATACCTACATTTTACTTTATACAATTAAAAAATAACAAAGCATCTCGAAATAAGTAAAAAATAATAAAAAGGGAATCAAGTCTCCCCACTCTCCCCTACAAAACTGGTATACCAATCCTAATGAAGGATGAATTCTTATGTGAAGATGTTTGGTCAATGGGCATTTACGTTAACCAATATTTTCCTCCAAAAAAAATTTACAAGAAACAAGCAGGGCTATAGTAATTCTAGTACAAAATCTAAATAATGACGTTAGTATACTGGTGGCACACGTTAACATACGATCATTAAAATCTTCCTTTTTTGAATTTAAAGAATTTATTTTAGATATAAATCCTGAAATTTTAGCTGTAACTGAATCTTGGTTAAATCATAATGATTCATCTACTAATTTTGATATTTTTGGCTATAAGTTTTTTAGATTGGATAGGAATACTAAAGGTGGTGGAATTAGCGTTTACGTTAAAAATTATTTACAAGTCAAAGTAATAACTGTTCTTGACACTAGACCTTTGGAAACATTTTGGCTTAATATTTTAATTAATAAGAAAAAAGTAGGTTTTGGAATTATTTATAAGCCACCAAACATTAGTTTCAATTCATTTTTTATTCTTAACCAGGTAATTCCACAAGGGTACTTATCGGTTGATAGACTTTTCATAACAGGTGATTTTAATGTTGATCTGTACAATAAAAATCAAGATAGTTATCTTCTTGAAAATTTGTTTGTCACTTTCAGTTTGAAACAAATTATTTCAGAGCCTACAAGAAAACAAACGTCACCAAAAATAATTGATCATCTTTATATAGATGAAAATATCAATATCACAGATTCTGGTATATTCAAAACACAATTAATAAAAAATTCTTCGGAAATTTCTCTAACTGATCATTCAATGATATTTTGTAAACATTTATTAGAAAATAAAACTCCTTGTTCATTAAGGTACCTACTACAAAAATTTTAAAAATATTAATTTTGATTTATTTAATGAAGATTTAGCGCAAATTGATTGGAATGCGGTTGAAAACATTCACAATTTTGATACTAAAATTGAAATATTTAACAATAACATCCTAAATTTATTTAACAAACATGCATCAGTTCAAATAAATAAAAATATAAAAACAAATTCATGGATTAATTCAAATATAAAAAATTTTGCAAAATTAAAAAAAAGCTTTCAAAAACTATTGTAAAAATAAATCTGAATCAAATTGGAAAGATTATTTAGAAATAAGAAACTTTCTATCTAAAATAAAGAAAGAAAAGCAAAGATTTATAAAGAATAATATAAATCCAAATAATCCGACACTTTTTTGGAAAAACTTGAAAAGCTTAATATTAATTTAAAAGAATCTAAATCAGTAAATGAATATCCTTGTGCACAAGTACTAAATAATCATTTTATAAATTCTGTAAAAAACGGATCTCCAAATCAAAATTTACTACCTTTTTATTTGAATAATAAGTTTTCTAAAATTGATAAAGATGTATTTCAAATTCTAAAACCAATTACAAATTATGATATTGTTAAAATATTATCAAAAACTAAAACAGAATCATGCGGAACAGATGGTATTACTTTACGCATGTTAAAGCTGTGTATAAATAAAACAAATTTAAATACTATTAAACATATAATAAATTTTTCTATTCTAAATAATAATTTTTCTAATATCTGGAGAACTAGTTTAGTTATACCGATTCCTAAAATTCACAATGCAGAAAATGTAGATGATTTTATACCCATTTCTCTACTTTCTATGATATCTAAAATTTTAGAACGTATAGTTTTTGACCAAATAATAGAGTATTTAAAAATATATGATATTTTACCAGACAACCAATCAGGTTTTAGAGAAAATTTTAGTACTTCTACTTTACTCTGTAAACTTAAAGATGATATTTTAGAAAATTGGGATTCAGGTTTTGTTACTAATATAGTCTTTCTAGATTTGGCTAAAGCCTTCGATTCTCTAAAAAACATATACGTTCAGATTCACTAAGAAGGTTTAAGATTTAGTACTGGCTTAAATTAAGATCTTATAGTTGATCGGTTATGTTTTGACAGGTTTTTGTCCTGTCATTGTTAATAAGTAGTCATTAAAAAACTTATGAATTATTCTGATATTTCAGCTATTTCCTTGGTTTCCAAATGATTTTCATCTTGGAACGAGTTGCTGTAATTAATTTAGTTCTATTATTGTCGAAAGTACGTACTAAAGTTGCCATTTTCTTGATAAATTTGCAAAAACGCTCAGAAATAAATCCATCGTATGAAACTTAGTTGTCTTATTCTTACACTTGTCAGTTTAAAATTTTGGTTGTCAAATTAGACCGGACTAGCGCTGGAGAATCTGGCTGATAGGTTTTAGTCAAAAAACTTGTCAGTGGTTCAAACAATATTTATCTGACAGAAAACAAAGGACAAAAATTTCAAACGAATACATTTGTGACATTTCAAATTCACTGCCTATTTCTAGAGGTGTTCCACAAGGATCAGTATTAGGCCCTTTATCGTTTATTATATACACTTTTGATTTTCATTTATCTATTAAACACGGCAATCTTTTAGCTTTTGCAGATGATACTCAAATATACCACTTAATCAATTATACAGATTTGAAAAACAGTATTTCCTTAATCAATAAGGATGTTTTAAATATTTCAAAAACTATAACTGATCACGGATTAAAAATAAATGAAAATAAAACTAACTTAATTTTAACTGGTCCTAAAACACATCACTAAAATAAAAAATAATTCTGATTTCAAAATTTTTCTTAACAATAGTTTTAAGATACCTTCAATCGAATTTGGTAAAAATCTTGGGGTAACTTTTGATCAGTATCTTAATTTTAATGAACATATAAAAATATAATTAAAAAAGCATACTACAAACTAAGAATTTTATATAACTTTAAGGACTACTTAAATACCGATACTAAACTTAGACTGGTTGATTCAATTATTCTAAGTGGATTAGATTACTCCAAAAATATCACTAACGAAGATAAACAGAAATTACAAATTCTTCAAAATATCTGTGTTCGTTTTTCAATAGGGTTAAAAACATATGATCACGTATCACCTACTTTTGACAAACATAATTTAATTAAATTAGAAAAAAGACGCGAAATACACATATCATGTTTCATATAATATAAAATAATTTTAACTTAGAAACCAAGATATTTATTTGAAAAAATTGAATAAATATTCATAATGTTAATACTAGAAATCAGAACGCAATAGAAATACCTAAACATCATACTGACAAATATAAGTCTTCGTTTAAATATACGTCTTCTGTAGGGTTAGGTGGGGTAATTGAAAACACGGGGTAATTGGAAACAGTCTAAATATTTCCGTTAGAGTTTTAAAATTCCCGCTCCCGACTGTCAACGGTGGTAGATGTGTGCTTATTTCATAGGCGCCATGTTTTACCGGCCTTCAGTCTTCAGTCGCATTTCGTTGACGAGCCGTAGCAGTCGCTTTCATGTGCTGCTTGAAAATTTAAAAAACGAGTGTGCAGTTGTCGCATGTAGTGTCGTTTTTTTTCCAACTGCAGGTAAGGATGATGCTATATAATGATAGTATAAAATATGTGTTTTAGGACATTTTCTGTTAACCGGTAAACCCAAATAATTATGGAGACCATATTTTAGACCTGTTTACATTTACCCCTTAAATATTTCAGCTGGGGTAAATGGAAACAGGTTTGATATGGGGAATT
Source organism: Philopedon plagiatum (assembly GCA_963971165.1). Classification (NCBI taxonomy): domain Eukaryota; kingdom Metazoa; phylum Arthropoda; class Insecta; order Coleoptera; family Curculionidae; genus Philopedon; species Philopedon plagiatum. Next base: position 36,329,000 of record OZ020193.1, on the reverse strand, counting down.
GTAAAAATGATTTCTTTTTCAAATTTATGAATGTTTTAAAACCTTTTGTTCTAAAAATAGCCTTTTGTATTTTTCTTTGTTGCAGAAAGAAACTATGCCACGAAATTATGTTAAAAAAAGGGCAGGCCCCTACTACACTCAAGAAGACTTAGCTGCAGCAGTACACGATGTTCAAAATCATAACTGCAGCTATCGTCAAGCTTTTGAACGATATGGAGTGCCCATTGCTGTTATATACAACCGAATAAATGGCAGAAAAACCTCCTTGGAAAAACTTGGAGCCGGCAGACCAACCGTTTTACCTCTAGAAACTGAAAAGCAGGTGGTTGTATGTCTTAAAGCAAGATCACAAATTGGGTTTCCGTGTGACAAAGAGGAGCTCAAAAATTTAGTGGCAGCGTACCTAAAAGTTAATAACATTCAGACTAGCAAAATGCTAGAAAGACAGCTCGCGACCCTTTTATCGTATACGACTTTTATGATAAACTTAAATCACTGTATACTCAAAATGACCTTTTAGAGGACAACAAGGCACCATTTATTTTTAACTGCGATGAGAGTGGGTTTTGCAGTGATCCTAGCAGACTTCGTGGAATTGGTGAAAAAGGAAAACCACTTTGCAGGATATCTGGGGGATCCGGCCGTGAATCCACAACAGTTCTGTTGTGTGTTTCCGCCAATGGTACTTTCTTGCCGCCCTTGATAATATTTAAAGGACAAACAGGGGTGCAACCTCGTTGGACTTCTGAGAAATGTTACCCTGGGACGCAATATGCTACATCAAAAAACGGATGGATGGAGGAACCCCAATTTTACAGCTGGTTGAAGGATGCATTTGTTCCATACATAGCAGAAGTTAGAAGAGCACAAAATCTTCCAAACCAAGCGGCTGTACTTATTTATGACGGACATTCAAGTCATTCAAGTATAAGAATTATTGAAGAAGCCCTTAAAAACAATATACAACTCATTCGCCTACCAAGTCATCTAACTGACAGGATTCAACCGTTGGATAAGTGCGTATTTGGACCTGTGAAAATTAAATGGGATAAGTTGCTGGTCCAATATGGTAAAAATCAAATGGGCATAGGATCTTGTCGACTAACCAGATCAAAATTTGTAGAACTCCTTGGAGTGACACTACAGGAGTCAGTCACGCCAAGTAATATTATTAGTGGTTTTAAATCAACAGGGCTTTTTCCAGTTGATCCTTTCAAATTTTCTGAAGACTTGTTTGATCCTGCCGATTTACAGCGTTATAAACATCTTAAAAAACATAGAACAGCAGTAGCAGGTCCTTCTGAATCTTCAGCTTTACTATCCGCAGAAGCTGTCTTAGTTTCAAATTTATCTGTAGAAATAAAGCTCGTCAACTTAATACTTCAGTCCAGCATGTCTCCTCCTGTAGCCAAACATTACCAAAAAAGGCAATTATCACTGCTACTACTTCTGATATTTCCCCTCAAATAAAAGAGATTGCTCTAGACTTGACAACAAGAATAAATAATCCCTCTCCACCAAAAGTTCAAAATGCCACCAGAAGCATTGTTGAAGTCTCTTCTGACGTTATTAGAAAGTGTAATATTTCGCAGGAACCAAAGGCTGGAAGTTCAAAAGATTTTAATATTTCCGTACCGAGGCTAAAAAGTTCCACCTATGGAGAAATACTTACAACAAATGAGGTTTTAGAACGGCTTAAAGACGCGCAAAGAAATAGAGAGAAAAAAACAGTTACTATTACGCAGGCGCGGCCCGTGAAATTTCAAAGTTGTATATCTCTGTTGGTACTAAAGGGACCCATGTCAAGTTCAGGTTTTTTAGTAGTGAGCCTACTAGGAATATTTCGGTAAAGAAAAAAAATATTTTGCAATTTGCGAAAAAAAGTTGAATTTTTGAATTGACCCACCTGGGTAAAAAATTAACACGCTTAGGTATTTTATTTATTATTTTTTCTAAACAAATTTTACATCATTTTGTCGACAATTCTTAAATTTTAAGAGAAAAAATGTGTTAGTAGAAAATTATATCTTAGGTTTAAAAAAATTCAAATGGATGTAACTTTCTACTAACACATTTTTTTCTCTTAAAATTTAAGAATTGTCGACAAAATGATGTAAAATTCGTTTGGAAAAAATAATAAATAAAATATCTAAACGTGTTAATTTTTTACCCAGGTGGGTCAATTCAAAAATTCAACTTTTTTTCGCAAATTACAAAATATTTTTTTTCTTCGCCAAAACATTCCTAGTAGGCCCACTATTAAAAAACCTGAACTTGGCATGGGTCCCATAAGTAGCAGCAGAGATACACAACTTTAAAATTTCACGGACCGCGCCTGCTATTACGAGAAAAAACTTGAAAAATAAAAATGACAAAAAGAAAGGTTTAAAGCAGGAAAAAGAAAATGCTATAAATGATTCAGATATAATTTCAAGTGAGGAAGAAACAGAAGAGGATTACAAAACTTCACTAGAAATAGAAAATACGAGAGAGGTAACATATCAACTTCCTCAACTAGAAGCTATTGTTCCTGGGTCATACATACTAGTTGACTTTTTAGGAGGCACCCGAAATAAAACCCACTATGTATATCTTTGTGTAGTGAATTCATGTCTTGCAAATAGGGAATTCATGGTCACGGGATTGAAAAGTCAAAACACTACAAAAACTACATTTTGTGTTGTGGAAAATGATGTTTCAACAGTATCATATTCGATGATAAAAGCGCTGTTACCTTCGCCTGCTGTAGAGGCACGTGAAAGAAAAATATTTTATGTATGTATGAAGTAAAAGAAAAAATATAATTTTTCTTCAAAAAACAAAACCTAATGAACCATTTTATTTTTACTTGATCTTCTAGTTTATCTTAAAATCTGTGTGACAATCAAGAACTTTGTTATTACTTATTCTCCTAGTTCGTCTTTGGTTACATAAAAACCTTTTTTTGCTCTTAATGGACATGTCCAATTTGATTTTCACTTATTTTTGTATAAGTACGTTTAACTTTTTGGAGAAAATAAATCTTTGAATAAAAAGTATGTAGCCTTAATAGTGTTTTGGGGTAATTGTAAACATTGCCCAAATATAAGAGAATAGCTTTTCTTATAACATAACAAGTATGTACCTATTTTACTTAACCTATTTTAACACATTGTATTTTAAAAAGTGGCTACATACTATATTTATGTGTTTACATTTACCCCGGTACCATAGGGGTAATTGAAAACATTGAAGGGTAATTGTAAACTAGCTTTTTTTAATTAAAAACAATAATTTTTTGTTCTTACACTCAAATATAAATCAAGAAACGCTTAAAGATGTCATTCCATAACACGCTAGAGCCTAAATCAGATTTTTTTACTTTTTAAAGGAATTATTTAAACAAACTTTAAAAAAGTGTTTCCAATTACCCCACCTAACCCTAATTTATAATAAGATTCCTTCTAGTCTAAAGGGCTTAAGCTATATAATTTTCAAAAATAATATCAAAAATTATTTGGTAGAGGTAGAATTGGAAGAATGATTTTTTATAAATCAAAATCCTACCTATTTATGTCAACTAGTATTGTTGCAATATGCAATAACTAAATGTGCGCCACTGTATCTGCGGCGCCATCGTATCCGCAGCGCCACCTGTCACTTCGTCTACTTTCTTTATCCGGATGGCGTTGAAAAATAAAAGTTTGTTTACTTTGAAAATGACGAAGGGCGAGTGTCAAAATTTTAGTGAAAAAGAAACTAAGCAACTTACAGTAGGTTTTAATTTGTAATCGGTCTTAAACAAGTAGAAGTTGTATTACCCATGGGTTTAATCAAGTAAATGTTTACATTATATTCAGTAATTTATTCAAGTGAAGAGAATAAACAAAATGTTGGTTTGAAGACCGAGGGTTTTTAATTTGTTGAAAACCAAGGAAAATACAGTCCACTAGGAAGAAATTAGGAACAAGCTGAGGTAGCTAAACATGGTCCTTCGAGCCGGATATTTAGGAACGGCAAATTGGAAGAAAATTGAAATTTGTTGAGTATTGGACACTGACAGTTGTCAAAAATAAATTTTGGATAATTACTGGTTATTATTGGTAAAGTTGAAGAAGACTGGTGAAAAAGAACTTTCAACAGGATTATGGTCAGATTATTCCTTATTTATTTCTATAAATAAAGGCCATTGTTGCAAGGATATCTCCAGAAAATTAGAGACTTTAGAGTTAAATGGACAGCTAAAAAAAAAATTTGGGTTTTTAGCAGTGAGAGATAGGGTTTTATAAAATTGGTTGATTTTTACGGGATTGGTGATACCTACATAAAAGTGTAGTATAAAAATAAAGCTCAGGTTGAGGGTTTATAGTTGATAGGTGGATATAGGTTGATATAGTACTTGTAGCGACAAATATTGAATTTTGGGTTGTTTATTATAAACATTAATTATGGAAAATTTAGAGGTACTCACAAAATAAAGGGCTATACATAAGGGTTGTATCACGAGAGTAGAAAAGTTTGTTCTAGCCAGTGAAAATAAGTCAGATGTTGATGTAAATGAATATATTACTAGGGAAGTTTATTTACAAAAAAATTTTGATGGTTACTGTCAGGTGCAATTAAGGATTGAGGAATTAGATGAAAGTTTGGTCTGAAATTAAAACGCATGTTAAAATGCTATCAGATTTAAATCAGCCTAGTATAAATGCTAGTGCAAACTTGAAACAATCTCCTGCTCAAAGTTTTTCTGTAAATCATAGCAATGCAAGGGTGCCAAATTTAAATACTCCCTCTTTCTCGGGAAAAGTTGAGGATTGGCAAACATTTATAGATCTTTTTACGGCAATCATTGACAATAATACAAGTCTTGATGATGTGCAAAAATTTCTTTATCTAAAGGGTGCTTTATCGGGGGAGGCATTGAAGTTAATTTGTGATTTACCGTTGACAAATGATAATTACGTTGATCCTCTCAGTCTACTTAAAAAGAGATATGACAATAAATTAGTTGTCATAAATGCACATTTGAAGGGTATGCTTGACACACCATCTATTACAAAGGGATCGGGTAAATAACTTAGAGTATTTTTAACGCATATAAGGCAACACCTTAATACATTAAAGGCTCTTAAATTACCAGTAAAGGAATGAGATGTTTTATTAGTCTATCTTTTTACACAAAAGTTAGATTTTCAAACTCACAAGACATACGAATTAGAAAAAAATAAAGTTCAAGCGCTGCCAAATGTTGAGGAATTTCTTGAGTTTCTTGAAAAAAGGTGTGCTGCTTTAGAAAATATTGAAGTTGACGGTTCGAGGATCAATTCGGGTTTTAAGGATAAGGGATTTAGATCTCTATTGGCGCCAGAGCAAGCTGGAGATAAAATTAAACAAAAATGTAACTATTGCGGACGTGAAGGGCATAGTATATTTAAATGTTTTAAATTTACAGGTTTAAGCGTACTGGAGAAACGGACATTTGTACAGAACACTACTACTGAAAAGGGATGTACAAATTGTGGAAGGAAGCATCACACAATGCTTCATCAAGAGGGTGGTCAAAATCAGGGTTATGGAGGTCAAAGTCGAGGCCAAAATAATGTGCAAGGGTTAAATCAAAACAAAAATAGTCAAGAGGCACAAACTATTATGAATCCAGGATCGGATTTAGAAAATCAAGGGACATTTTTAGGGATATCGGATGATCAATATCTAGGGGTGTCACACGGGGTGAACATGGGAGTATCTGGGAAAAATCACATACAACAAACTGCAGTGGCTTGTCCAGGCTCACACATTTTGCTGGCTACTGCTCAAATTAATGTAGTTATGGGTGATGGAAGTAAAATAAAAGAACGGGCTTTACTAGATTCAGGGTCACAAACACACTTTATAACTACAGATTTGTTTACAAGGCTAAAAATGCAGATTGTCAAACAGAAACATTTAAAATTGGGGGTATAGCAAACAAAGTTACACAAATAAATAAAATGGTAAATTTATTAGTAGAATCACAGGTCAAAAAATATGAAATGAAGGGTCGATTCGCAGTTCTGGACAAAATTACTTGCAAGCTCCCACAAGTACGTGTTGATATGGAGAAAATAAAACTTCCAGGTCATATTGAATTGGCAGATCCGTTATATTTTAAACCATCAAATATTGACATGTTAATATCAGCAGATTTGTATTTTCAGGTATTAAATTCTGAAATAGTTAGGTTGGATCCAGGGTTGCCGGTACTACAAAGTACAGAGCTTGGTTGGTTGATTTGTGGTAGTGCACCTGTGAACTCACTAAAAAGGGGTTATGTTTGTGGTACCAGTGTTAATTTGTTTTGTCAGTCTGAAAAACTAAACGTTGACGAGGTGATTCCAAAGTTTTGGCAACTGGAGGAGGTCTGTAATAAGCGATTCTTATCCTCAGATGACAAATTATGTGAACAAAGGTATATCGAGTCTTGTACACGTTTGGAAAATGGGCAATTTCAGGTTGATTTGCCGATGCGCGATAACAAGGATTATTTAAAATTAGGAAACTCTCTTAATACTGGAATGAAAAGATTTAAAATGTTGGAAAATAGGTTTATTAAAAATCCAGAGCTCTTTTCGCGATACAAGGAGTTTATTGATGAGTATGTGGAACTAGGTCATTCAAATTATGTCGAATCAGGGATTGAGGAGAATCAGCATAGGGTCTTTTTGGCCCATCATTGTGTAATAAGGGAAGATGCTACATCAACAAAGCTTCGGGTAGTTTTTGACGCATCAAGCAAAACGTCAACCGGACTTTCGTTAAATAATATCATGCTAAAGGGATATCCGGTGCAGCCGGAGCTCTTTGAAATTCTTTGCAGATTTCGCACTTTTGAATATGTTCTGGTTACGGATATCAAAAAGATGTACCGCATGATTAAAATAAATCCAAATCAAACTTTTTTACAAAATATTTTGGGCGGGATAAACCTGGCGAGAAGTTGAAAATAATAGGGTTGCAAACAGTAACCTATGGAACAAATTCAGCACCTTTCTTGGCTACTAGGTGTTTACAGCAGTTAGCTACTGAAGAAATGCTAAATTACCCTCTCGCTTCTAAGGCTGTTCTGCAGCAATGTTATGTTGATGACATACTGTCTGGGACAAATTCAAAAAATGAGGCTCTTGAATTAAAAGAACAACTAATAAATTTATTAAATTCTGGCGGTTTTACACTGCATAAATGGTGTTCAAATGATAGGTCTCTTTTGGAATCGGTCGATGTATGTAAGGGTAAAAATGAAATTGACATAAATGATGAGAACTTTTCAAACAAGGTGTTAGGTATAGGTTTGGCATCCTTTTCAGAATACGTTTAAAATTTCTGTGCCATCTATGGAGCATATGAATATGGAAAGGGTTACAAAGCGTCAAGTTCTGTCTAAAATAGCACAGATGTTTGATCCAATGGGATATGTAGGTCCGGTAGTTGTTATCGCTAAAATTCTTATGCAAGAAATATGGGCTAGTAAAAAAGGTTGGGACGACGAACTACCAGATTTAATTGTGCAAAAATGGAAAGGTTTTTCAGAAAATCTTTATGAATTAAATGAGTTAAAAATTCCACGTTGGTTGTTTAGTTCTGGAAAATTAATTGAGATACAAATTCACGGATTTTCGGATGCTTCTTTGGCAGCATATGGGGCATGTCTGTATGTTCGAGCTATTTATGCTAACAATACTGCCACATGCAATCTTCTTTGTTCAAAATCCCGTATAGCACCGTTAAAAAAGGAGTGTTATTGTTATCAAGATTGGTTCATAAGGTTTTATCAATTTTGGATTTAAAAATTAATAAGGTTTATCTGTGGACGGATTCAAGTATTGTATGGTGTTGGCTGGATTCGTCTCCAAATCGTTGGGCTACATTTGTAGCAAATCGTGTTTCCGAAGTACAAGAGCTTACTACTAATAGCGAGTGGAAACATATAAGGTCACAGGAAAATCCTGTAGATTATCTTTCCCGGGGCATGTCTCCTTCGGACATGTTAGTAAATGATCTTTGGTGGCACGGGCCAAGGTTTTTGTTGGATTCAGAAACAAGTTTTTCTAGTTCAGAATTTCCAAAGGTAAAAATATTACCAGGAGAAAAAAAGGTTGTTCTTACCCAAACAATTGAAGGTCCCATTTTAATTGATTGGTTGAGGTTTTCTAAATTTAATAGGTTACAGAGATCTGTTGCGTATCGTTTAAAATTTGTAAAAAGAAACAGGAGTTCTGATCAACTTACTGTGGATGAATTAAATAAATCCTTAATAAAAGTTATTCAGTTAGTTCAGCTGGAGTCCTTTCAAAGGGAATATGATTATCTAAGGTCACATTCGAGTACCACAAATGATGACAATGGGAAGGAGTTGTTTAAGGACAGTAGCATAAAATGTTTAAATCCATTTTTAGATAAGGATGGGTTACTTAGGGTTAATGGTAGATTGGCCAAGACAGAAATTGATTACAATCAGAAATTTCCTATTTTATTGCCAGCAAAACATCATGTAGTAATTTTACTTATTAGACGGGAGCATGAAAAACTTTTTCATGCTGGCCCTAAAGCTGTTTGAGCAAATTTGCGTCTGAGGTATTGGCCTGTTCATGGAATGGTTCAAGTAAAATCAGTTATAAAAAGATGTGTTATTTGTCATAAGTTTAGAGCAAAAACATCAAGTCAAATAATGGGTTCGCTACCTCTAGATAGAGTATCTGTGGCTCTTCCTTTTCTTAAGGTGGGCATAGATTTCGGTGGGTCTTTTACTATAAAGCAATCAAGACTTCGTGGTTCAACCACTAGTAAAGCATACATTGCGTTATTTGTATGCATGGTATCAAAAGCGTGCCACATTGAATTAATCAGTGGCTTGAGTACTAAAGCTTTTCTTCATACATTAAACCGGTTTATTGCTCGACGTGGCTGTCCTGTGACCATATACAGCGATAATGGGACAAATTTTCAAGGAGCAAATAATGTATTAAAGGATATTTATTTGTTTTTTAAATCTAAAGAAAAAATAGACAGTATTCATACTTTTTTAGTTGATAGGAAATCATAATGGCGATTTATTCCGCCAGTAAGTCCTCATTGGGGAGGATTGTGGGAGGCGGGAATAAAATCCACTAAATTCCACCTAAAACGAATCGTTGGTAATTTAGTTCTAACGTTTGAGGAAATGATAACAGTTTTAGTTCAAATTGAAGCGATTTTAAATTCGCGACCATTATGTCCAATTTCGTCAGATCCATCTGATTTTAATTTTTTGACACCTGGGCATTTTTTAATAGGGGAACCTTTAACATCGTATCCAGAACAGGATGTTACGTCAATTCCCGAAAATATATTAAATTTTTGGCAATTGTGTACAAAAATAAAACAAAATTTTTTTGGAAACGCTGGTCCGTTGAATATTTAACTAGATTACAAAATAGACCGAAGTGGGTTTATTCATCAAAAAATTTTGATAAAGATATGGTTGTACTTGTCAAGGAAGACAATGTGCCGCATTTAAAATGGCCATTAGCTCGTATCATAGATGTAACGCCAGGATCCGACGGTAAGGTGCGCATGGTACGCATAAGATCGAAGGATGGAGTATTTACGCGTTCTATCACAAGGTTGTGTCCGTTGCCATTTGAGAGCAATTTGAAGCCAACGCTTCAAGGGGGGGGGGGAGGATGTTGCAATATGCAATAACTAAATGTGCGCCACTGTATCTGCGGCGCCATCGTATCCGCAGCGCCACCTGTCACTTCGTCTACTTTCTTTATCCGGATTGCGGTGAAAAATAAAAGTTTGTTTACGTTGAAAATGACGAAGGGCGAGTGTCTAAATTTTAGTGAAAAACAAACTAAGCAACTTTCAGTAGGTTTTAATTTGTAATCGGTCTTAAAAAAGTAGAAGTTGTATTACCCATGGGTATAATCAAGTAAATGTTTACATTATATTCAGTAATTTATTCAAGTGAAGAGAATAAACAAAATGTTGGTTTGAAGACCGAGGGTTTTTAATTTGTTGAAAACCAAGGAAAATACAGTCCACTAGGAAGAAATTAGGAACAAGCTGGGGTAGCTAAACAAATATACAACTGTCATTTTTTTTCTTGGTTTTCTTTTTTACTTTTATCAATTTTATATTTATATTTTTAATTGTTTTATTGGCATAGATAAACATCTTTATTATTATTAAAAGTTAAAAAAATATAAGTGTTTTAGTTTTCAATAATACTGATATTCATTCAACCAGCCGTTTCATTAATTTGAAAAGACAAAAATATAATTATTATTTTTGCCAAATTATTTTGTAATATAAAAAGTCACACATGAGTAAGTAAATAAAATACATACTTATATAAACTAATATAAACATAATAATCTGTCACTCTATAATAGATCTAAATAGAATGCAGAATTTTAAATGTATGAAAATGTTTCGTCATTATTTTTATCATTATGTAAATGAATGGGTTGGGCTCTTTCTGCAGAAAGCCGTCCAATTGGCAGGCGACTTCGCCGGTTCTAAATAAGTGGCCCGCGTATTCAAAGTTGTTTTTGAAATAAAATAAAAAAAGGTTTTTGATAAAAGTTGAAACTCACACAGGACATTCTATAGACTCACTCTTGTGAATAAATATAATGAATAATATGGTTTATCAATTATTAATAATTTTGTATTATATTATTAATATTATGCGTCTTAATATATGATGTGTCTTAATATGCAAGGTATCAGTATTTCGTAAAATAAAATCACAATCTTTTTATTGACGTATTCGACTGTGTGTGTCATTCCAAAATATTGTGGAGTCTAGAATCTAGAGATTATTTCATTCCTGTCCTTTCTTCAAGTCTTGAACCAGGTATGGCTACGATTTTTTTTGCTTACTACCTAAACAATGTTTGATTCTTCTCTTTCATACAAACTACTCCATTCGAGTTAATCCCTGTCCCTTAAAATTGGTACGCCAGGTCACGAATATACTTAAAACTTTTAAGTAAGTTAAAACCATCGGTCTTTTTTAATAAACCGGTGAACTGTAAAACATACTTTTACTAAAATAAATAAGAATAATTTTTTTCGGTAACTCTATTTATATACCTTTACTTTCCATTGCAGATATTATCTCATCAAATCAACCAACTACTTCTACAATTTCATCAGATCAACCCTCTACTTCTATAGTTTCACCAGATCAACTGTCTACTTCTACAGATATAAATTAATCTTCCATAGAAATAGAATCATCGGCCCATGAAGCAATAGAAGGTGTTCCAACAGGAGAAAATATTTAAAATACTTGTATTTTTGTGACCAATCCAGTAAAAGAAATAAAGGACGTGAACAACCACTGCCTATTGGAGAAAAATAAGCATTTAGTTTAAAAACATAATAGCATAACAACCTAAAGATTGTAAATTACTTGAAAAACTCGAAAAATCATCAGGTACATTTTTATACCACACACCTTGTCGTGTAGCATTTTTAAACTCACTGAGAGACTTAGCTGAAAAACCAAGAACCAGTTTTCATCAAAACAGAGATTACAACAAACTTGTTTTTGAATAAATATGTTATTTTATAGAAAATGACATAATAGAAAACGTAAGAGCTAGCTTTTACCATACTTACGCAGGTATTATGTTCACATTATCGAAAGCATCGCAAAAGACCTGGGAGGTAAATATCGCCGGTGTACAAGCAAAACACACTAAGTCATTTTTTTATATCGACTTATTTATATCAGCTGCATTAACTTTAACAGCCTATTTTCTGGAAAAACCCACTAAGTCGTTCGATTTATGATATCTATCTTTTCCCATATCACTGTTTTCACTAAGTCAGAAATAAGATCCCTTTTGTTCAGGTTAAACCGTTAAGTGACTTGAGTGAATTTTTCTTGGAAGAAATTACTTTTAATGTGACGCGGCGTTGCCACAATGGATTTTGCTTAATCGTCCGACAGGTCGGCACAGGTAAAAAATCCCGATTCGCATTGAAATTTTCTTACGGTTAGTTTTGTTCGTGCGTTGCTAGAGGAAAGGGCATAATGAGACGTAATTATAAAATAGTTCATGAATTGCAGGAAAATCAAAATATTTTTACGAGTAAGTGGGTACCAAAAAATGCTGTTTTTAATTATATTTTAATTAAGTCCAAGTGGTACGAAAAATTGTAAAATAGATTACATTGACGTTTAGGATGTCAAATGAGAATTAGTCTATGAGATGTTAACAACGTTGCCAATTTTACTTTTAAATGAAATTTAATATTATAGGTTGAACTGGATCCTGCACCAAAAAGAATAACTTTATAACTTTGTTTTCTCAAATACCTAACTTATTTCCGTCTCTTCAATATATTTTTGGGAAAAAAGACTTTATATTTGACAGTAATCTGATGAGAAACTGTGAGGTAAATAGTTGTTATTAAACCCCATGGGCAAATAAAAATAGTTAAGTGAAGTTTTACAACCTATAAACAATTTTTTTTTGGTAAAATATGGTTTATCCGACAATTTTTTTGCTTTAATGTGTTTCTTTTGAGGTAAGCTTTTTAAAAAATCCAAAAATGTTATGAAATTCGTCGTATATTGCTCTAGAACCCAATATTTCTATGTAACAAGTTTCAAGAACTAATATTTTTATTATATTACCTTTAAATAAAGAAATCCTAGTAACTCTCCTACATTATTCTCACTTTCACAAAGTTAAAATAAATTAAAAAAAAAAGTTAAAATAAATTAAATAAATTTAATAAAACACTCTAGAGAACAGCTGTTTAAACCAACAAATAGCTTCAACTAACTACCAAGGAATTAGTGTTTTTCTAATTTAAAATAAACAAGCGCGAACGATATTTTGTTAATATTAAATGGCTTTAACTTTTGTTAATATTTAACAGCTTTAACTTTAACACAAGAATAATGTACACACGATATTATTAAACTCTTCAAAATACATCTTTCGCTTGGATTAAACAGCTGCAACTGACGTACGATATCGATTTCTGCCGACCACTTCATTTACCAATCAGGTAGGCGCTTACTCTGCGGTATGGGGTCAACAACCCTTCAGCCAGGCTTCGGCGGCTACATAATATCTCACCATCGAAAGATATCTAATATTATTATGTATTTAAATAAAATATTTTTTTACCAAATTTCCTTATGTAATCAAAGATTTTGGTTAAAATTTTATAATACTGTGTAGTTGTGTTCAATTAGTGTGATAGTAAATTATGTGAAACCATATTTGCGACTACCGTCTGTAAATGTGTTAAAATTAGCGGGATACGTTTTAATTTCTACAGTTTAAGCTAGTAGGAATAATTCTTATCGCATTATTAACGTAACAGGTAATTCATAATTGTTTGTGTTACCGTATAACATTGAATATTTTATTCTGCTTACAATATCAACCTAATTTCACGAGTGCATATTTTCCCATATTAAGTAAATTGCTGTTAAATTAAAATAGACATTTTTGGTAAAATATATCTGTGGAATTAAAAATTGGATTATTTTCGGTTTTCACTACAATTGATAAAATGAGATTTCACGATAATATTTAAGTTTGGCAACACCCTGGCTGGATCATTTGTTTTTCTTCATAATATTTGAAGGTATGACGTGAGACTCTTTAGAAGCGTCGGATACGGGGATGGCTTAGGGTATTTTTTAAAATAAAAAAAAGTGCGATTTGAGGGGAAAAAAGTATTGGGTATGTCTGTAGACTACCCCAGGAGTCACTCATTCAAATATATGCAGTGAATTTCATAACACCCTGTATATATATACAGGGTGTCTGTAAAAGGTCTGTACTAACAAAAAGCTACCAGGTATTCCTTAGACTAAATTAAGACGATTTAACCCAACTTACCTATATCCAAAAGTGTTTCGTTAGGGCGCTAACAAACGTCAAAGATTTTATTTGAAATGTTATTATTCTAAATAAAAAAAATATTGCCTTTAGCAATTTGGATGAAATTTGGAATGTGAGTCTCTACTTGAAATAGGGTATTTTTGAAATGATTTTTTTGCTTGTGAGTGTTACGCAAGTGGTCAAAAGTTAATCATTGACATGCAAAAAATGTAATATTTTTTTACCTGTCCGGCCAATACCTTTAAAACTTTTTTAACAGATACACATGCTTATTTGAAACATTTCTCCTGTTCGATTTCGCTATCTGTCATGGTTTAAGCAGAAAAAAATAATTTTGATTTTATGCGCATTAAGTAAACATTGCGACTATGATTTAAAAGTTTTGCCGTCTTGTCGAGAAAATTCCGAAGAAGACTGACAAATGAACTTGTCACTTCAAAACAGCTTTTTGTTCTGATAAATTCAATCAGAACTCAAAGCAGGTAAGACTTTTATTGACTGTCGGTGCTTCGTTGTTTACGGTAAACGGTGTTCAAAACTTGTCATTAAATTTTCTAATTTGCTATTTTTGTACATAAATGCTCCCGTAAACTGGCCACCACGCTCTCCTGATATGACGCCAATGGATTACTTGTTATGGGGTATTGTAAAATCTCTAGTGTATTCCTCACCCCTAGATACAGAAGAGGAATTGTGGCGACGAATTCAGAATGCAATGGACATTCTAAAAGCCAATGCGGATGTTACAAAAAGTATAATTTAATTTCTTACGACGCATTAATCTTTGTATGCATGTAAACGGTGGACATTTTGAACATTTGCTGAAAATACTGTTTAATTAAAATGTACCGTCAAACGGGGCTAAGTGGATCAGCCGGGGTAAAGTTGATTAAACACGTTTTTGTACAATATTAAATGCGCATGAGCCAAATGAGTACGATTGAACGTAGTTGTGACCGGTCACCTTGCTTCTGTGGTCGTGCAGACTCTGTAAGAGGTGGCCGCTTCGCAATATTCAAGGTGAGTTACGAGAAATAAATTCTAAAGCGGGTAACACATATTTAGCTATTTCTTAAAACTTAAAATTCGTTTGCTTCCGCACACGACTGGGTGCACTTTATAAATTTTTTGCCACCATCGGTTAATAGCCCCATGTGTAACTTAGATCTGGGACAATAGAATTAATTGAAAATCTGTCACCAGAGCCAATCTGTCATTTTTTTTATAAATAATGTGCCATTGCCGGGTAAAGTGGATCAGCGCTTTTTACACGTTATTTTGAGGTTACTGTACTACCTAACCTACATAATAAGTTGGTCATTCCCAGAATTCTGCATTTATACATGATTAAGTCGTGAACCAGTGGCGTGCATGATTGATTTAAGGGTGTGTAGGTAAAATTCTATTGCTACATAGGGAGAAAGGGGGGTCGTTAGTAGGTAAATGTTAACTCAACCGAATGTTACTTGTAATTAATTTAACACCTACCTACTATTGTTTTAGATGGTTAGAAATATGTAACAAAAATGGGCCAATATGGAAACAGAAATTATTCGCCGATATTCTTGGAGAGAGCAGTGGCTGCCGTAAGAGCTGGCAGGATGTCACAAAGAGAAGCTTCGGTATCGTACGGAGTGCCATATACGACTTTAAATAGTCACGTACATGGCAAGCACCCGCTTCAATATGGAAGACCATCCGTACTATCCAAGGATGATGAAACGTTTTGGTGGATTCGCTAAAGTTGTGTGGTGAATGGGGATTCCCAATGAAACCATTGGCTGTCCGAAAAATTGTCCAGCAATTTCTCAATAAGAAAGGCATAATAGAATCAAGGTTTTCCAACAATCTGCCTGGTGCAGGTTTTGTTTATTTATGGCAAGACATCCCGACTTGACAGTCAAATTCGCAGAAAACACTAAACGAGTCCGAGCGGCTGTTTCCCATGAATCAGTTGGAGCATATTTCGAAAATCTTCGTACAGTTGTGGATAACGTGCCTGCCTCAAATATCGTCAATTACGATGAATCCGCATTTAGAGATGATCCCGGAGCTGCGAAAGTGGTGGTGAAGAAGGGAACAAAGCATGCCCACAGAACACTAGACGCCAGTAAATCAAGCACCACCGTCATGTTTGCGATTGCGGCCGATGGCACAAGATTGCCACCCTAGGTGGTCTATAAAGCTAAAAACATGTATCAAGGTTGGAAAGAAGGGCGTTTACCAGACTCAGAATATAATATCTCTTGGTTTGATAGCGCAATTTTTGAGCACTGGTTTTTTATGATCATGCTCCCATTTTTCCGAAGGTTGGAAGGTCCAAAAATTCTTATTGGGGATAACCTAAGAAGTCATTTAACGGTCAGTGTCATTCAAGCGTGCGAGCGAAACGACATACGATTTGTATTGCTGCCTCCGAATTCGACCCACATGCTGCAACTGCTGGACGTGTGTTACTTTAGGCCGCTAAAAGCAGCATGGAAATCGGTCATCGAACAATGGAAATTGAAAAATCGGGGTCTTCTTCCCAAAACGCTCTTTCCAACGAAATTGAAAGAAGCAGTCAATAAACTTGGCCCTAAGTCTGAGCAAAATGCAGTTTCTGGCTTCAAAGCGTGTGGAATCGTGCCTTTCAATCCGCAAGTGGTCTTGGAAAAAATGGCATATCGAAAAGCACCGGCTGAAGGTGCTGATGATTCTTGGACAAGTGTGCTTGTGGCGCATCTCGATGAATTAAAAACTGGGGGTAATTCTGCTCCGAAACGCGGAAAGAAAGTAGCGGTGATTGCTGGAAAAAGCATCACCTCAGGCGACTTGGAAAAGAAAGAAGCTCCAGTTTCGACCAATGGAAAGAAGAGAAAAAGACAACTTAGCAGCAGCTCTGAAGAGGACGATTTTGCTAATGACGCTGAAGATGGTAACGAAATTGCTACGAATGGCGTCGAAGTCGAAGATTTAGAAGCGGAAAGTCCTTGTTACACATACGAAATTGGAGAACCATCAAACCAGTGTGAAAACACGAATTCCGACATATGCAAACCTGATCAATTCGTTCTTGTAAAATTTAGGACGAACAAACGTGACCGACATTTTATTGCAAAAATACTCGTAGTGGAAGAATCTGAAGTCATCGTCAGCAGTCTCAGAAAAACAAGTTCTAAAAAAGAATTTGTGTTCGTATATCCGCAGATAGCAGACATCTCAACGATCTCCAGGGCCCAAATTGTGAAAAAAATTACACTGAAGAGTTCAAGTAGAGGACGGTTCATTTTTCACATCCAAAAAGAAGACGAAAATATTTTAGAATAGCATTTTTCCGTTTTGTTTTGACTTTTTTAGTTTCGTTATCTACGTTCTTATGCAGAATTTTTTTTATTTTCTCATTTTGTTCTGACTATTTTTAGTTTCGTTATGTTGTTATGCAGAATTTATTTATATTTTAGTTGAAACGTGTGGCTGTAGTAACACAAAAGACTGAGAATAAACCTTTATTTTTAATTTCTACCTTTTATTAAATGCCTGTTCCCCAAGAATTTTTTTTTTAATTAAAATTGCGATCCGCTTTTTTTTAAAAGATAAATTGTGATCCACTTTACCCTAAACTAGTGTAAAATCCACTTGACCCCACTTTGCAGGGGAAAGTGGATCACTATATATGTATAAAAAAAAATTATATAGCTAGTTTTACCTCATGTAACGATAGTATTCGAAGCCTAGAGAGTGAGAGAATCTAAATATGAAGTTTCAACCAAAAATTCAAAGCGGTTACGAAGTTATTGCCAAAAAATCGATTTTTTTGATCCACTTAGCCCCGTTTGACGGTACCTCTTAACCAATAGCTTTTGTTTTATCTCTTTCTTTCCTTAACGCCAACAGACTTTACAATATGTTTTAAATCAAAATTATTTTTTTCTGCCTAAACTATGACAGATAGCTAAATCGAACAGGAGACAAGAAATGTTTCAAATAAGCATGTGAATCTGTTAAAAGAGTTTTAAAGGTATTGGCTGAACAGGTAAAAAAATATTACCTTTTTTGCATGTCAATGATTAACTTTTGACCACTTACGTAACACTCACAAGCAAAAAAATCCTTCCAAAATACGCTATTTCAAGTAGAGACTCACATTCCAAATTTCATCCAAATTGCTAAAGGCAATATCTTTTTATTTAAAATAATAACATTTCAAATAAAATCTTTCTTTGACGTTTGTTAGCGCCCTAACGAAACACATTTGGATATAGGTAAGTTGGGTTAAATCGTCTTATTTTAGTCTAAGAAATACCTGGTAGCGTTTAGTACAGACCTATATATATATATACAGGGTGTCCCACGACGAACTGCCGCGATCGATTATAGAAAAAGTATAAATAGCAAAGATCTGAAAATTTGGCAACATACTAATGTCAATGGGGGCAATCCGGCTAAAATATTTTCAAAATGGTGGCACTTCTGGTTGTACCGGAAGTCGATATCAACTTGCTTATTTTAAATGGAACACCCTATATATTATTTCATTTTCGGATTTTACGTAAAATTCTAATCGCATTTCGTGTATAATCTCCTATACCTAACTCGTACCGATTTTGACATATTTCAAATTTTATGCCAAAAATGACGTTTGCAGGCCGAAAAATAATTATCGATTTTTCCTACATGAATGCCTTTATGATTTAATTGGGGTTGGTTTCCTTGTGGAAGGGGATCTACTTTAGTAGACTGTGTTGATAATTTGGTAATAAATAAATACAGGGTGATCAAAAACTAACATTAAAAATGAAATTGAATAAATCGTTAAAAGTCATTTTTTTCAAATGGAAGCCCCCTATTTTTATAATTTTACCCTACTCAGCATTAAAAATAAGGGTAACTTTGTATAAGGTTGTCTATTCCGAAAATCGATAGTTTTAGAAAAAATGGCAGTTTAACATTTTTCTATTGTAAAAATCATATACGGATTTCAAGTTTTGTTATTAGTTGGCCATGAACGCAAGGCGCGGCCAAAAAAAACACTCGAGCACTACAGAAATGTCATTATTTCTTGCCATTTGGCAATTATTGATAATAATCATGCCAGGGCGATTAAATTATACAAACGAAGATTATTTAAATTTGTTTATTATCTATGGGGAATGTAACAAAGTTTTATCAAGAACATGCGAGACATTTGCTGACAGATGTCCAGATAAACAGAAACCGTCACGGGTTAAACGAATAATAGAAAATTTCAAAAATTTTGGCACTGCTAAGGCAAAAATGCATAAAAGAAAACCCATTCTCAATGATGAAAATGTCGAAATTGCAATTTAGGGATATTTTGCGGCATATCCTATGACATCATTAAGACAAGTGGCTCTACAAACAGGAATCTCAAAGAGCTCAATCCATAGAATTCTGTTGAAACACAACTTCCACCCTTATTTAATATCTTTGGTTCAACACCTGAAAGATACTGATTTGCCGAAAAGAGTGCAGTTTTGTGAATTTCTTTTAACGATGATACAAGACGACGCTAGATTTTTGGACAACATAATTTGGACTGATGAAGCAAAATTTACGAAAAATGGCCCTTTTAACAGACATAATTCCCATTTTTGGAGTGATTCAAATCCTCACGCAGTAAGATCGCGGAATTATCAAGAAACCTGGCAATTTAACGTATTTTGTGCTGTAAGGAATGATGGAATAGTAAAACTACATTTTTATATAGAAAACTTAAATGGTAAGTCATTACAAAGCAAATTATCTCCCCATTTTAAATTATGTATTAACTTTCGTAGGAGAAAGATACTTAAATATTCTGGAAGACTTAGACAATCAATATTTAAGCAATTTACCTCTAGCGGAACACAGGCAAATTTTTTACCAACACGATGGCGCCCCACCACACAGAACCGTTCCAGTTACCAACTTCTTACATTTAACATTTTATGACAAGTGGATTGCCAACAATGGGCCTTACCTGTGGCCTCCTCGTTCTCCTGATTTGACTGTCTTAGACTATTTTATATGGGGAACGACAAAAAACATCGTTTATCTTAATCCAGTTACAACAATGGAGGACTGTATGGCAAGGGTAAGGGACGCGTTCGAAAGTTTATTTCCAGATTCAATTAGAGCGGCCACCCATGACGAATTAACTCGGAGATGCGACAAATGTTTGGAAGCTCATGGTGGAAATTTTGAACATTTATTAAAATAAGTTGTTTCACTGAATTTTTGAAATTTTCCATTATTCGTTTAACACTGTTCCGTGACGGTTTCTGTTTATCTGGATATCTGTCAGCAAATGTCTCGCATGTTCTTGATAAAACTTTGTTACATTTCCCATAGATGATAAACCAATTTAAATAATCTTCGTTGCTATAATTTAATCGCCCTGGCATGATTATTATCAATAATTGTCAAATGGCAAGAAATAATGACATTTCTGTAGTGCTCAAGTGTTTTTTTTGGCCGCGCCTCGCGGTCATGGCCAACTAATAACAAAACTTGAAAACCGTATATGATTTTTACAATAGAAAAATGTTAAACTGCTATTTTTTCTAAAACTAACGATTTTCGGAATAGATAACCTTATACAAAGTTACCCTTATTTTTAATGCCGAGTAGGGTAAAATTATAAAAATAGGGGGCTTCCATTTGAAAAAAATGACTTTTAACGATTTTTTCAATTTCATTTTTAATTTTAGTTTTTGATCACCCTGTATTTATTTATTACCAAATTATCAACACAGTCTACTAAAGTAGATCCCCTTCCACAAGGAAACCAACCCAAATTAAATCATAAAGGCATTCATGTAGGAAAAATCGATAATTATTTTTCGGCCTGCAAACGTCATTTTTGGCATAAAATTTGAAATATGTCAAAAACGGTTAGAGCTAGGTATAGGAGATTATACATGAAATGCGATTAGAATTTGACGTAAAATCCGAAAATGAAATAATATATAGGGTGTTCCATTTAAAATAAGCAAGTTGATATCTACTTCCGGTACAACCGGAAGTGAAACCATTTTGAAAATATTTTAGCGGAATTGCCCCTATTGACATTAGTATGTTACCAAATTTTCAGATCTTTGCTATTTATACTTTTTCTATAATCGATCGCGGCAGTTCGTCGTGGGACACCCTGTATATATATATATATATATATATATATATATATATATATATATATATATATATATATATATATATATATATATATATATATATATATATATATATATTTTGCAGGTGACTTGGTATGTGTAAAGCGGTTCCTTTTCTATCAATTTCTCTCTCTAACTTTTTACGTTTGGTGTAGTTGCCAACTTTAGTAGAATTTTACTTAACCCTAAAATTGTATCTATGATTTAACTGTCAAAACAAGCTATTAAAAACAGAATAACTATTTTAAGTGAATATGGGAAAGTTATTAAAAAAATATAAACTAAAGATCTTAAAATCAGTAGTTTTATCGCTTTTATTAATCCGCTCAGTGCAAAAAAAAGAACAAAAGAAAGCGTAGGTGGTGGAACCGACCATGGCATATCCGAGACAAGGGACACTCAACATTAATCCATAAAGAATTTATGGAAAGTGATCCAGAACAGTTTAGAACGTGTCTTCGAATGGATATTACACTTTTTGAAGAGCTTCTTCACAAAATTACACCGATAATTTCTAAGCAAGATACTTTTATGAGAGAAGCTATTAAACCCAAAAACCAGCTAACAATAACCCTACGTTTTCTGGCAACAGGGGAAACATTTAGAAGCCTGTGGTATACTTTTCGTATTCATGCGTCTACAATTTCTTTATTCGTTCCCAAAGTTTGTGAAGCCATCTGCAAGGTACTTACAGATGAATATTTAAAGGTAACACTAAAATTTTTTTTTAGTTAGTGTCATATCTTATGTATGGTGTTGTTTGGGTAGATGCCTTCATCAGCAGCTGATTGGCTTAATATTGCCAGACTTTGAAACCTGCTGGAACTGTCCTAATACCATCGGAGCTTTAGATGGGAAACATATTGTATTTCGTGCACCAAGATCAAAAGTTGCTGAATATACTACAAAAGAACACATAGCATAGTACTGCTTGCCCTTGTAGATGCAAAGTATTGTTTTACATATATTGATATAGGATGCAATGGAAGGGTGTCTGATGGTGGAGTATTTTTACATAGTACTCTTTATAAAAGGTTGTATGCTCCTGGAAATAAATTAAATTTACCAGAAGAAAAATGTTTACCTGGGCGTAACAAGCCTACACCTTATGTTATAGTTGCAGATAGTGCATTTGCTCTGTCAAATAATCTAATAAAACCATTTTCATTTCGAAATATGACACCACAATAAAGGATTTTTAACAACCGTCTTATTAGGGCCAGGAGAGTGGTATGCATTTGGGATGTTAACGAATCGGTTTAGAATACTTTTAAATACAATAAATCTGTGTGAAGATAAAGTACAACTAATTACAATAACGTATTGTATATTACACAATTATTTAAGGAAAAAATGGCTCTCAGTTTGTTTGTGAGGAAAATACTGTTGATAAGAAGTATATTTTTAAGTATGCATTATCTCAACAAGGTGGAAATCATTCTTCCCGTGTAGCTAGAACCGTAAGAGAGGAATTTACGGAGTATTTTAATAATGAAGGAGCTGTCCCTTGGCGAGATAATTTGGATTTACTATTTTAAAACCTATCTTGTAAAATTTACTTGAGAAAATTTATTATTAGCTACTTTGTAAGCATTTTAGTAACAATATACTTATTACAAAATGTAAATTGTTTAATCACATTATTACCAATCTTGTACCTACTGCAAATATTGCAGAAGAAATTAGGATTGTTAAAATCAATACAAAAGTTCTAATATGGTGTAACATTTCTATTAAGCAGTGGCGACGTTAGAGGGGTAGCACCCCTGACATCTTTGAAGACTTAAGGTTGCTGCATGGCAAAAGGGAACATAACAATTGGAATAATTGCATTTTCAGGGGACCACTTCTACCAGAAATCGACCCACCTTCCCCTTTTAAAATCAACTGAATTTTTTAGCAACATCTCTCTTATCTCATCTGTCTTAGTAAGAAAAAGGAAATCCTAATTGATTGATATATTAATCAATTTTGTGTAATAGTTGTTTTTCTTTTGTTTTCTTTGTAGTGAGTTTGTCGATGAGAATAATTTCTTTGGACAATAAAGCTGTTTTGACTTTGACTTTGATTTAGGCTCACTTTAAAGGGTATTAAATATTGTTTAAAACAATATATTTTTTTTTATTTAAACTGACTAGTTTCTAAAAAATGCATTCGATTTGAAAAGTGAGGTGGGTCGATTTCTATGCACGTAAGTATAGATGGTTATACAAAAAGCTAAATTCTTACATCCCATTTTTTATCTGTTGCACTTAAATTTTTTAAACAATTAGATTACTTCGTAACATTTGTTATAAATATTAATATTAAAACTGAATTGTTTAAAAAAAATATGTAATTTATCTCCAATTTTTGGGGAAATCGATAAAAAAATAAAAGAAATATGAGTTTATAAATTATTTATTAATGAACGGCACAAAAATATAAACTATTAAAAAATCTCATTCTGCTTGTTCCCGGCTTTGTTCCTCATACACCCTGTTTATAAATTATTTTTTTAAGAGGAGATTTGTTTTTGGGTTTTTAATTTGCCTTAATTCTGAAGCCAGATTCCTAAAACAAACAAAGATTACAGTTTCCCATCTAATATTTTAGTGGTAGATAAACCTGAACTTCAAAAACCATTAATTGTTTTTTTATTGTATTTTTTACACAAAAATCTATAATTTACAAAAACTTACATTCCAAATATGTCTAAATTGTCCTGCGTTTCATTCTGCACCTGTTGTATGGCTTTTGCTGCTTCTTTTAGTAATTCATTTGTTGGATCCTCATTAACTCGCCTTTTTTTCGTTGAATTAACTTTGGAGTTGAGATGTCAACAACCTCGACATGACTGGTTTCTAGTTCTTCGACCGTTCCCTCAAAAATAACTTGACTTTCCTAAAAACCAAATAGTACTGAAGGTAATCTGTAACATTAAACTGTAGAAAAAGTACACAGCTCAAACACACCAAATTTCAATTGACACTGGAAATGTAAGAATTAGTAACAGCAAATAAGATTCGGACAGCTTATTTGTGTGGTAATTAACATTATAATGTGTAAAAAATAGTGTAATAAAATTAGGCCCCCATATGCCAAATTTAAAATATTCTTAACAACTCGTACATTATACACTAATCGTGATAGCCCTACTTCTACCCTTGTAATGGCTTAAGAATTTTATAAGGGAATATGTAATATGTTACTTCACCTGATTTTCTGTTGACGGTCCAGCCTCAGGAGAACCCAAACTGCCAGTACAACTTTGGTCAGTTTCTGGTCCACTTTCCAAGTTTGAAATACTTTTCCTAATTGGGTTAGCAGTGTAAATAAATTTGAGCAGGTCGTAACACCACCAATTTGGGATATATATATATCGTCCGAGCCACTGCCTGATGTCAGGGATTCTGAATACTTATTCTGATGTTGAAAGAATTGTGTTCTAAGGTTTGTTATTTTTTTCTTGACATCATCTACTTTTATAGCCGGTAAGTGTTGGCTTAATGCTGTAGTAATTTCCACAAATCTTTGATGGCGAGCAGATTTATTTTTATAATTGGGATGCTGCTTTTCATATAATTCCGGGTACTGCTCATACGCCGTGATGAGAGATTTAATATTCTCTTTAGAAAAAAAAATATTATCTTGCTCTTTAAAACTCATGGCACATTATTTCACAGAAACACAACGAGAACAATGCTACACACGATTGAAATGACTTCTTTGTTGCACGTGCAGTCTCTGAAACACCATAACCTTAAAATATGACATAATGATTACCAACATAAAAGTTGGTAGGTTGGCAGAACTTGAAAATAATAAATAAATTGAACAATTACTTGCGAAGTGTAAAACGATTTTTCGCTCAACTATTTGGTCAAATAATTGAACAAGTTTTTGACCAATTAGTTGCTAGGTGTAAAACCCGCTTTATTAGAGAAGTATTCCTTGTCTAAACCCTAAGCGTGTAGTAATACGTATATGATTTATTGTATTAGTCTTAGACAAGGAAAGAGATACGATTACGTATTCGTAATCGTTTTTCAAGCCTGGCATGGTGGTGTTCAAAAACTACACCTTACGACTCCCCATTCTGATTGTCACATGACTATAAATAAGAAATTTGAATACTGAGTCACGTGATAGTGACACCGATGGGGCGCTCGGCGTAGATTTGAACACAACCGATTATCTTTTCGGCGCGGCGGTTAATTCAAATGATATTTTCACTAAATTCTTGTAATGGCTTACTTCTTTTTTAGTGGAAAACAGCGACTCATATAATAAAAACAAATAATATTGACGTCTTTACTTGACATTTGTAGGTTTAAATTCAATTGTTTTCTCGGCAGCGGACAGGTTTAGCGATGGCACAGATTACTCCTACCAGATGCGAATCTCTTAATAACTTTCCTATATCAGGATTTCGCGGTCTTGGCGCGACGGACAGAGCGGCCCGGTCGGTTCGAGCGTCGATGCCGTGAATGGAATTTTCCACGCGTTTGGTAAATTTTAATTCAGAGAAATTATGGATTATATTTTAAAATATTAAAACATGATATTGTGTGGCATTTTATATAAAATTATATCATTAACAAATACAAAAACGTATCTCGTTTATTAAAATTACACTACAACCTAGTACAACCACAATTTAAACCATAAAATCAACGCAACAAAACTGATGTAATAACATTAGCCTGCTCTCTATTCCACCGAGACGCTCGCACACGCTAACAGCGAGGAATTCACCGTTCGGCGACAGACTAAATAATAAGGTGCATCGCCACCTTATAATTTCTCTAAATTGAGCCACCGTCGAAAGCGTAAGATTCGCATCTGGTAGGAGTAATCTGTGGCGATGGTTTAAATTTTAGTCCACTGCAGAGGTCTAATTCTCACTTGAGATCAGAACTATCCTATGTCACATTTTTAAAATTGTACAGGAGGGACATTTTTCTGATTAAACAATAAAGTTCTTATAATTTTTTTAAAAAATATAGGTGAAACAACCTTAAAATAATTTAAGTCAAATAACAAACGATTTAGTAGGTAAATTCTAAGGTTTTGTCCACCTTTACAAAACACATAGACTATGATACGAAATTAGGGTTTTTCTGTACAAAAAAAAATTTGATGAATTTTGAAATTCATCAAATTGAAATTGAATTGAATTATTCGACATTTTTTAAATAATCAGTGTGCTGTTGATGGTATTTTGTCACTTCAAACCAAACTAGAGTTTCCGCTGCTTTGGCGCGAAATTTAAAAAATCGATTAAACTATGAAAAAGAGGAAAAGTGAGGTTAAATGGCAGGATATCGAAGAGTTATTCAGAAAAAGTGTTTAGAATTCAATTTTCGTAGAGTTTCGAAGTTTGAGCCAAGAATTCGGAACTGATGTGCAAATAAGAAATTATGGGTACCTAACTGACATGTTGGTCCCTTATGATAATAGAATAATAATAAATCTTTATTTGCATACCAACTTGTACAGTTTATTCAAAAGTATATTCTTTTTGCATCGTCACAAAATTAAATGAGAGTGGCAAGAAATAAATAGCAGATAAAATGTCAAAAAATATAATAAAATATATAGGTAGGTATAACAAACTTTTAGACAATAAAGATTACACGTTTACAGTAAAGATGGCAAGACTAGTTTATTTTACACAGTGTTTGTTTCAAGGAATTATCTTTGGTCATATGGGCTTACTGATAATGTGATAATTTTAGTTTAAATTATTTCTTTACTTTGGTTAATATTTTTGAACATTGTTGCGCGAACATTGCCCGATTTTCTTGAATATTGTGGCGACTGTATCAGCTGGTTTATAGCTTTGGCTGCATACGTATTGCAACCGGTATGTAGGGTTGCCTGACTTAAGGAACAGTTTCATACATTTGAACTTTGAACCGGTACTGTGCCGGTACTGTATACATCTTAGATTAGAGAAGTACGTCCTTGTCTAAGGATATATTAGTTCTTGCGTCAAACTCTAAATGGAAATAGTAGAAAAGGTTTCATTACTCGAAATAGGGTTAATTCGGTAAAAATGTGACAGATGGAGCTTAACTAAAGACGGCATTGGCAGATCTTGTATCCGGCTACTTGTTCATCGAATCATTGTCGTTTTAATGCTCGGTTAAGTTCATATTTAAAGTATTATATACTGTTAATAGCAGCTTGACTAATTTTCCGCTTAATTATTTTATAATTATTGTGAGTTACCTAATTTTTAAATTTTACTAGTAATACTATACGATTTAAAATTATAATTCTTTAAAAACAGTATGCTTAAAGTCCATTGATTTGATGAACAGGTAATCAGAAGATTTATTATAAGTTATTAGAGGTTATGTAACTTTCTAATCATTTTCTTAGTTTGTGTCTTTGTTGTTGTGTGATTGAATTATAATAATTTGTCTAGTTTATTGTGTTTATGAATACAATCGAGATGAACGTTAAGGATAAACGTGCACGCAATTTTACGGACTTCGATAAAAACACGTTGTTTGAAATCGTGCAAAGTTATCTGCACATCGTTGAAAATAAAAAAAAAACAGATTCAGCAAATAATGTTAAAACGAAGAATGAAGCTTGGGATTTAATTGCAAGTCAATTTAATGCTAGCTGCCAAAGTGGAGCTCGAACTGCAAAGCAACTGCATGCTTTGTATGATGGCATGAAAAAGAAAGCAAGAAAAAATATGCACGATGATAAGGTTAGTAAAGCTAAGCTCGAAACAGAATACATATTCATAAGTTCATTGATTAATTCATAATAGTTTTAATTATTTAATAATAGCAACAAACGTGTTTAAATCTTTACTAAATTCTGTGAAGATTTAAACACGTTTGTTGTTATTATTAAATAGGTAGTTTTATAATGGATCTTCAAGTAAAGGCTACATCAATTCAATATAGTTTTAATTTATTTCAGACAGAAATTTACAAAACAGGTGGGGTGTATTTACACCTAAAAGTGACACCATAGACACAAAAATAGTTGAGACGCTAGGGGTACAATTCAAGCCACTTCCAAATTTTTTTGATTCTTCCTCGGAATACTTAGGACAAGGTAACGGCGGTTTTATTAATAACTACTCGTATATAATTGTAAAATGACTAATACAATACCATTTTTTAGATGTTATAGTGTATGAAACTGAAGAAGACAAAGAAAAGAAAAATAGCGAAACTTCGATGTCAACATAGTGTCCACCAATAAATATGAGAAACTCAGAGTATAACGAAGGTAAAATTAAAAATATAAAATAAAACTACTCTAATTTTAAAAACATTATTTTCATATTTTTAGAAAATATGTCTCAATTGGATGTTGCACCTTTTTCTGTAGTGGAATCAGCAGGACCAACAATGAAAAGTACATGTATATCTTCATCAACACCAGTGAAGAAATGAGACGTAATTTCCTCAACTTCAAACTTATCTGAAATAAAAAAAAACAAATATGACTACAATTGCAAGGAGATTAGTTGACAGGAAAAACGTTAAAGATGAAGCAGATAACGAAATTAAGAATAAAAAACTAACAATTTTAGATATAGAGGAAAAAATGAAAATGAAAGAACTGGAAATGAAAAACTTAGAGCTGCAACATATGCAATCAAAACATGAAATGGAGCTAAAACACATAAAAGCAAAACAGGCATTGGAATTGCAGATATTACAACAGGATGTAAAAAATAAAAATTGCATTTAAAAATAAAAGGATAACTTAGTAGATTGCGCAATGTATGTACGGGCTCCCAAACCCATGTTATTTCTTATGGAGGTTCAATCTGCAATATTGGGAACGTTTTAAGGCGTGGTCACTTTTTCCCCAGGTAGAATTCGCGACAAAGACAAGGTCGGGAGAGCTCGGGAAGCCTCGGCAACGATCGGAGGGGTGGGTTCAGTGACCCAGATACATCAATGTCAGCATACGGGGAGGGAGGATCTCAGAAGCTAGCCCCCAGCAAGGACATACCGGCCCATTCGTCACAGCGGCATGACACGGCCACATTTTTCAATCTCGATGAGGCTACTCTACAACTGGATGTGACCAAGGCCAAGATGACCGCGTTTTACGGAATACCAGAGCGCACACGACACAGCAGTATTTTTTCAATCTCGATGGGGACTACTTTACAACTGGATGCGAGCAAGGTTAAGATATAATATAAGGTCCAAATATAAACAATCTAGTTCAACGTCACACAAAGTTATCTATATATGCACAATAATAAATTAAACATGTATAATAGCAGCGCCAACATTTTAAAAACCCACAAGGGGCTCAGGTTCAGGCTACATCACCGCAGCGCAAACAAAACGACATAATGTTAAAAGCAAAGATAATAATAGCAATCAATCACATTCCAACGCGGCGCGTGGAAATAAAATAGATGATACAACAAAATTAACATGAGATATCTACAGGGGCGATTAAAAGTTATATATGATCATAATGGTTGGAAAATTATTACTTAAAGGGATTAAAAATAATGGCATATATGTAACATGTTCTCGGTATACTTATTATTATGGGGATAACAACCACAAAATTTTTGAAAAACAGCAACGAAGCAAATTACTGGTTTCTAAGGCCCCACACAGGGCTGTGTGAGAACGTTAACAGGTAGACGGGCGGACGGACAAATACACGAGTGATCGGATTAAAAATATTAGAACATAAAAAATATCTGTACTTGCGGGGTTTAAAAGCGCCAAAGTAGCTCACTACCCCTTCTAGCGATAAATACAACAGTTTCACCGATCTGCAGGTACATAGAAATCCCTAAAATCATATGCGTTTTTAAAATGCGATATAAACCCATTGTTACTATACACAGGAAAAGAAGTTTAGCCCACCAGTTTAGCGAAAAATAAAATAGAAAGAAGTTTGCACACGATTTTTATTGTAAACACGGACAACAAATAACATTTTTGCTATTAACCGAATTTGACTCGAACAGGAACCAGAAAATGGAATTCTTAACAGAACAAAGAGTAGATATACAGCAAGAGTTCTGGCGCAAAATCCCATGTATTTTCTTATGGAGGTTCATTCTGGTATTTTTTGGAACCGACGCCGACGCCTGCAGGGCGTGGTCCAAAATTAGGCGTCGCGACGCCTCAGAAGTGTCGTCCGTCTTCTTAGGTACTTGGACGTTAGCTACTTGGGCATGAACTACTCGAGCATCAACTACTTGGGTCTCAGCTACTGGATCCTGCTGCTGCTGCTAACGCCATCTTGGGCGTCGCGACGCCTCAGAAGTGACGTCCGTCTTCTTAGGTACTTGGGCGTTAGCTACTTGGGTATGAACTACTCAGACATCAACTACTTGGGCCTCAGCTACTGGATCCTGCTGCTGCTGCTGCTAACGCCATCTTGGGGATTTGAACCGGGCCTTCAACTATTGGAATATATTAATAGATTTCTAGTGCGTCTCGACGTCGGCGTCGTCGAACGGCTAAACTTTCCATCTTTCAACTCCAACGCGGCATCGTTAAATATTACAATTATTTCCTCAAGATGACGTCACAAACTTTTTTGATTTGTTTTACCCATGCTAGGCGTCTCGGCGTCGGCGTCGTCGAACGGCTAAACTTTCCATCTTTCAACTCCAACGCGGCATCGTTAAATATTACAATTATTTCTTCAAAATGACGTCCCAAACTTTTTTTATTTATTTTACCCATGCTAGGAGTAGAACCGGGGACCTATGGATTAGTATTGCATCGTCTTACACTTTACGCTGTCGAGGTATATTGAATATTTCCGTCTTTAATTGAGTGTTAAGTATTTTATGAAGATGACGTCAAAAACTTTTTTATTTATTTTGCCTATGGTAGGGTTAGAACCGGGGACCTGTATGTTGGAATATCAGCGCTCTAGCCAATCTCGCCATCGAGTTCCAATAAAATATTGTGCCGATGATCTATAGGCTTGCAGCTATAAGAGCCCTCATTTTCAATTAGTCAATTAGAAATTTAATATACGTAACGTGTTGAGAATTAGGTTGTAAGATCTATATAAAAGTATGGTAGCTGCAACCTGCCATTTATGATATGTCAACTGTTATCAGTCACTTGTGAAACTCTAAAATAGAAATTTAACGTAGGTAACGTGCAAAAGATGGCGTCTTAAGGCATATGAAAAAATTTTGCTAGCTGTCACTTGTCATCCTCGATCTGTCAACTGTCACGTATCACATGTCAAACGTCAAAGTAGAAATTTAACGTAGGTCACGTGTTGAGGATAAAGTCATAAGACATAGGAAAAAATTTTGCCAGCTGTCACTTGTCATCTTCGATCTGTCAACTGTCACCTGTCACTTGTGAAACGCCAAAATTAAAATGTAACATACGTCACGTGTTCAAAACGTCGTTATAAGTCATGTATAAAAGTATGTCAGCTGTCACCTGTCATTAAAGATATGTCAACTGTCACCTGTCACTTGTTAAATGCCAAAATAAAAATGTAACATACGTCACGTGTTCAGGGTGATGTCAGAAAGCGTTTAAAAAAAGAATGACGTCGATCGGCCTTAGGGTTCCGGAGATATAGTTTTTTGCGATTAGCGACCTAACGGCTGATGGTGGAGAGCCGAAAGTTGCATGAGGGATAGTGAATGAGTAGATCTTTCGATTTGTCAAATTAGTTTTCAAAAATCTCGACTTTGAGGAAAAAATGAGATTTCAAAATTTTTACATCACCCCGTATAGTAAATTTTGGATTAATTATAGAAATTATGAATATTATGGGATTTAATAACAGAAAATAGGCATTAGGTCTTCTGATCGTACTAGGATGTGATCAACAAAAAAAATAAAATGCCAAAATTTCCACAATCCTCCTCGGTTTCAATCATGATGATGGTATCCTTCTATTTGTTATACTGTTTTAAACATCCCTCACTTAGATTACTGCTAAAGCCCGCAAGACTGTCCGCAATGCAGTGGTCATTGTCAATGATCTTTGTGGAGTAAGATAGAAATCACCCCGTATACTCTAATATTTTTACACGCTGTATGCCACAATATTAGTAATATGCTAGAAATATTGCATCACCATCGTTGGGAAATTACTAGGTAAAGCGAGCCAACTGATAAGCACGAGGCAAGGTCAACGCGACAGCTGCTTTAATTGCTTAAACGTGTTTTTCCGCGCTTATCTAATCGGCATGAGGCAAGGCCAGTACAACCAACGTTTTAATTTTTTAAGTGTGTTCTTAATGGGGAAACCAGCAGTTGATTCAACACTCGTTTCCAAGGTTTCTTGCAGAACAGTCAGTTCGTGAAAAAATACACGCTTGCTTTGTTTTATCGTGTGTTGGAAAGTGCGTGTAATATTATTTGGTAAGTATATTTATTTCTATTTATTATATCAAGAAACAACTAAAAGTTAGTGATAGTAGGAATTCTGCGCTGGAAATTTATTATGCCTTATTATGATTTAGCTAAAATTAGTAATTGTGTTCAGACTAGTGTTAAAAATACACCAATTCTGTCAGTCTGTATGTAACACAGTCCTATTAGTAAAAAATTATAGTTGTGTCTTTGTAACTGCTACTTGTAAAAACGATTTTATTTCTACAAAATAATAATGTGGTCGTTCATCTACCACATAAGCCTATAGTTCTATAAGGCTAAAAAAAAAATAATATTGCGTAGCAAAAACAACAATGAACGTTCAGATTTACTAAGAAGGTTTAAGATTTAGTACGGGTTTAAAGTAAGATCTTATAGTTGAGCAGTTATATTTTATGACAGATAGATTACATTTCCCCACTCTTCAAACACCCACGGTTCGTTAGTACTTAGGCTTGATGTCTACGTGGGATGACTCATATAAAAAAAAATCTTTAAAGCCAAAATTTATGGAACGTTATTTTCAATTTGTGTTTAAGTAGCAGCATATAAATCTTTAGTTATTTACACTAATATTAGTACCGGAATTATGAAAAAAATTGCCTGCAGAGGTTTTCCCTGTCTGTCCCAACCGACACCCACTCCTTTAAATCTCATGTCAATAGCTTACATTTCCCTTCTCTTCAGACGCCAACGGTTTGTTAGTACTTAGGCTCGAAGTCCACATGAGATGTCTTAGATAAAAAATCTTTAAAGTCGAAATTTATGGGTATTATTTTAAATTTATGTTTAAGTAACAACATGGAAATATTTAGTTCTTTGTACTAATATTAACACCTGGATCTAGGGATAAAAAACCTCGAACTTCTCTCCTTCATTTCTACCTGAATTATGAAAAAAAATTACCTGCAGAGGTTTTCCCTGTCTGTCCCAATACCCACTCCTTTAAATCCGGTGTCAATAGATTACATTTCCCTTCTCTTCAGACGCCCACGGGTCGTTAGTACTTAGGCTTGACGTCTACGTGGGATGACTTAGATAAAAAAATCTTTAAAGCCGAAATTTACGAGTATCATTTTAAATTTATGTTTAAGTAACAACATAGAAATAGTTAGTTCTTTGAACTAATATTAGCACTGGGATCTAGGGATAAAAAAACTCGAACTTCTCTCGCTCATTCATACCAGAATTATGTAAAAAATTGCCTGCAGATGTTTTCCCTGTCTGTCCCAACACCCATTCCTTTAAATCTCATGTCAATAGCTTACATTTCCCTTCTCTTCAGACGCCCACGGTTCGTTAGTACTTAGGCTTGATGTCTACGTGGGATGACTCATATAAAAAAAAATCTTTAAAGCCGAAATTTATGGAACGTTATTTTCAATTTGTGTTTAAGTAGCAACATATAAATCTTTAGTTATTTACACTAATATTAGTACCGGAATTATGAAAAAAATTGCCTGCAGAGGTTTTCCCTGTCTGTTCCCACGTCCAATCCTTTAAATCTCGTGGCAATGGATTACATCCCCTTCTCTTCAGACGCCCACGGTTCATTAGTACTTAGGCTTGGAGTCTACGTGAGATGTCTTAGATAAAAAATTCTCTATTGGGTATTCAGGAACTATACTTTTGTTTAAATTACGCTAAAAACTGTAAATTTCGGGGGAGACAAATGGATCCAAAAGCGTGTTGTATAGTCTGGAACATTTCCTCAGTCACAATCTTTTATTTTTACAGAAAATGTTTGCATAGTTGAAGTACAACTTCAAGCGTCTACTAGTTTGAAAATTTAAAAAATATTCAAAGTGATGTTGGTATGTTCACTATTGTTATTAGTGAGCTGGCTCCTTATGGTATAAAGGGATGGTCGACTTTCTTCCGCATGGAAACACGTCAGGTACCCTTCCGAGGGGAGACGTACTGACTCCGGTGCTCGGTAATTCCTCTCTACAAAGGGGGTTGACACCTTAAAGGAGTTTGGTATATACAGTGTTTTCCATATGTCTTATGGACATGATCAGGGTTAATTGTCGCCTATAGGCTATTAAAGAACCATCCATCGGCCATGTTTCAACTTAAAATAATTTTTTGAGTTTCCGCTGTCACGTGAAATGTGTAATGTAAATGTAATGTTGAAAATATGTCTTTCATATTAGTACCCTAACGGTAAGAATGGGGTAGAGAATATTTGGGGGGTATTGGGTAAAGGCCAAAAAGACCTTTCGATGGGCAAAATTTTTTTTTTTTCGAATATCTTGGCTAATTACATCGCTAGTGGTTGTAATGTTGAAAATATGTCTTTCATATTTTACAATAATAGCGAGAAATTTTTCTGTGAACCATTTGGCGATTTATTGTTATATCTGTATACTAAGAATATATTACGCCCCTTTAGACAGCCTCACTGAGGACCAAGATAGTGGAGCTTGATTTGTAAGACCTCCCTACAAAAGGGGCGATTTGAGATGTGAAACCTATCTTCCAGCGTCTTTTGGGGCCCTTTTTATTCTTTTTATACTGTCGAATCAAATAATGTCGACTTAAATACAAAGTAGTAGTAATTTTTTTCAAAATATATAGATTTATCTTACAATAAGGAGAGCGTTTGCTTGGATTTGCACTTTTTTTGCGGTATTTTGAAAAACACGTTTTACAAATATCACCAATATGGTAATGCCGGAAAGAATCTCAACCATGCAGTTTTTCGAAAATCTAAGACTTAGGCATAAGAAAAAAGAATCTCTTTCGACTCCCCAGTTTTTCGAAAATATAAGACTTAGCATAAGAAAATAAACGTTATTATTGTTTAAGGAGTTTTGAATGGGACTTTGTTTCCGTTTTACAAGTTTTAGAATAGAACATTTTGTATTAACGGCAGCTATATTTAGATATAAGCCCTGTAACCAGATGCATAATTTTAAGGCACAATTTTTTTTTAATATATCTAAGATATTACAGAGCGTTTAAGTAAATATCAACGACAGTTTTAATACTTTTATTCCAGTTTTGCATGAAAAACATCTACTATACAGGGTGCAATCGGAAAACAACACCCCGCAATGATCCTATTTATTAATGCTACTAAATTATTTGCAAAATTTACGTTATAAACTAAATATAACAATGAGCGCGAGAGTCCTTGCAGTAAGAGGCGAGATATTATCTCTCTCTAAAAAGGGCTTTTTAATGTTATCAGAACATATTTTCTAACTGCAGAAATTAAATATAAATGTAATGTTAAAAATAATTATGGGCAAATAATTTAGTAGCATTCATACTTAGCCATGCATTGCCGGATGTGAATTATAAAGTGTAGAACATATGTGATTAATCATAATATTTAATAAGAACTAACTATTATTTATACCATATCTGGGATGTTATTTTACAAATAATACCAAACGACCGTTTCTAACACTATTTTATTTCGGTTTTGTATTAATACATAAAACATAAATTGTGCGGTTATTTTCTATTTTATCATTTTTTATAATTAACTATTATATCTCCTAAACCTAAGGTTTTACAGGGTGTTTAAATAAATACTAACAGCAATTTCTAATACTTTTGTTTCAACATAAATTATACAGGATGAAATCAAAAAAATTATTAGCACTAATAAAATTCTATAACACCGAGTCTTTCAAGTTCCTTCAGGATCACCATTACTTTTGGGGTGTTAACCCCCGAAGTATTGATTTGTTCTAAATACTTCAGACGCTCTACCAGCTCATTAACATCATCGTATTCTTCTACTGCATCCATTTCTACATCTTTTTCATTTTCTTCCTTGTATTCTTCCTTACTTCGATAGTCGCATTCTTCAGCGACGAGTGTCTTTTGACTTTTAAGTTTACATAATTTTTTCATTAGGGCTTTTTGGTTCTCCATTTCGGGTTGTTTCTTTTCTTGTTTGCCCTTCATTCTTGAGATATAACTTCTTTTAGGAGGAAACAGTTTGGAAATGATATGGGTATATTTCCACCCTTTGGAGGCTAAAATGTTCTCGTCTCCATTGAAACCCTTTCGGTGTGCATGTGTAATCAATAAAAGCTTCTTATAATTATTCAAATCATTTGAATTAAATTTTACTGGTTGATTTGTAGCTAATAAGTTAAACAGTCCATCCGTCAGCAAAAATTTTTCTTTCCCTATTATGAGAACGTTATCTTTTATTACAATAGGGATATTTCCAAGAAATAACTTAGACCCCTCTGTCCTTACGCCATATTTAACAGCAGGTGTTTCAAGAAGCTGATACTTTAGCCGGTTGGCATACATCTTATTACTATGACATTCAGTTCTCAACTAAAACCTTTAATCTGGATATGTCCTTTTATCCTTTCAAAACCTCGTTATAACACATACAGGACAACGTCATGACGTTATCCGGACAGCAACAGGGCGTTAACAGGACAACAACAGGACAGTAATCGGACAACAATAGGGGGTTCACATGGCGTTAACGGAACGTCACACAACACAAAGACAAACGCCATGAGAAAAGTTAAAATTCTTTTGAAAACAGGATGTTTTCTATCAATTGTCTGAGGCTGCGGATTGTTTAAGTTTCGAATAATTCTGTACTACCTGCAATAGAATATTTGTTGAGGTTAGGTTTGATTGTTTAAAGTAATAAAACATATAAAGAACTTAGTTTAATTCTTTATTTAATACATCTAGCTACATTTCTATGGATAATTTTTCTAAGAGTTTTAAGTTTATCTGGAGCGTTGGAAAAGTATTGCTGTGTTGTGTTTGTTCTCTGGAACTGATTAAAAATACCTAGCATTCGTGCTGCCTCCATATCTGTGCTTATACTAGAATCTTCTTTATACACAAACTTCGTAAGGTCCACGGATGGCATTATATGTTTTATAACTTTGCGGGTGGGATCGTAAATTTCTCCTTCAAAGACGTTCCAAAAATGAGTGATGCCTCCTATTTCCCCATAGAAAAGCTTTCCGCATTTTGGCTCTAGATGTACATTATATTTTTTAGCAAGTTCCCAAACCATTAAAGTTGAAGGTAAACAGGACCCATAATACTGGTTCCGACTGAATACTTCTTCAATGTTGGCAAGAATAATTTTTAATATTTCCGCCATGTTAATCGCTTGACGGTTGGTGGTATACTAAACATTTCTTACCGAGTTATTCTATTTAGATTACAAATTTCGTCTAGGTATAAGATCGACATCCTCGTAGATTAAGGTGCGCATCAAGATTTAGGAACCAAATAGGTGTTTGGAATGTTAGAATTTGTGTAACTAACGCTTCGATGACAGTTTTGGTAAACCACTCCACTAAATCTCCTCGTTTAGGCAACTCCATTTCCAACGTTTTAAAGTTTTTTTTTTCTTTTCCTGAATTAAAACTAATATAAAACTCTATCCTGACTATATCAGGAGTTCCAATTAATGCAAATTTTATCTGTTTTAACTAGGCTCGCAAACAGCCTAAAAGTGTTGTATGAATATCTTCCTCTGTCTGTGATTTAAAAAAAATTTGTTCTGACCGAACTGGACTCTCGTCTATGGCCTTTAATAATTCATATCTTGCTTGTTCATATTGCCCGATATCTTCCTGATAACATTCATAACAATAAGTTTTAAAGTCGTAATATGCGATGCTCTTGCGATCTTTTCTTCGTTTACCACCAACTTTATATCCATCCTTGACTAAACATATTTCACATTTTTCCTTTAGCTCTGGTTGACACTGGCTACAATCGCAATTCCTTCCCCAAAAGCACTCTTTAGGCATTGTGCTCGCTTTGACAGACTAACAAATACTGATTGTTGCAGAGTAAAATAATTAAATATATAGTTAATTGGTGTGGGGTAAAGGTTTGTTTGTTTTATTTCAGATTTTGCAGTACTTGAACTTCAAAATTTAATCTTCGTGAATATGTAAGTAGGAATAACAAGAGTTTTTAGAGTCTTAGTGTTAGTTGTTCGAAACAACCATAATTTAGATTTGAGAATCCCAGTAAGAACGATATGGGCCTAAGTTCAATGTCCTAGAATTTTCTCGAATATTCTATTAATTTCGTTTTGAATTTCCCGATTTACGGAAAGCACCCCAGCTTCTGAACATACTCTAAAACATTTACGGCCATCCTTTTTGTTGTGTCATGTAAGAGAGAGATAGAGAGAGAGAGAGAGAGAGAGAGAGAGAGAGAGAGAGAGAGAGAGAGAGAAAGAGAGTTAAATGTTTTAGAATTTTCTCTAATATTTTAGTAATTTTTCCTTTGAATTTGTAGATTTACGGAACGTACCCCTGCTTCTGAACGTGCCTTAAAATTTTAACATTTATCCTTTTGAGTTGTGATGAGTAAGAGAGAAATAGACTTATGATTGGGAATCCTGTAACTGTTTTGTTTTGTTAAAGATAGTTTCTATTAATTGATCGAAGTTTAGGAAAGAGAATATTTTAGCTCTACACTTATCTTAAACTTTTACAGCATACTAATCATTGACTTCACATTAAAGGTAAGTTTTCCGAACGCACCCCATTTTCTGAACGCGTCCTAAAATTTTGCTTTAACAAACCGAACCGAGGTTATAAATAGGGGTCAAATTTAGACTCAAGCTCATTAACGCTCTGTGTGTTCAAGAGAGTAGACGTGTGAGCTCCAGTCTTTAGTATTCTATCGTTAAATATTGTTCCAGCTGCAGAATGTCTTTTGCTGATAAACTGATTGAAAGTATCAAGATTTTGTTTTACAGCTCCTCGCTTAATGGAAACAAGAATGCAGTTAAAGATGGCCTAAAGCAATGTGCACAGGCTTCAAAATTGATAAATAGAACATTGAAAAATACCGCAACAATAGGAGCAAAAAATAATTTATTAGCCTGCTTAGGTCAGATCAAATGCTTCAGAGAAATGTTTAAAGCTGCGGAAGTTACTGGTTCTGGATCTATACCCAGGAAGGAGACTGCCAAGCACCGGGTGAAATGGGAAGATCTACATTCAGCCTTTCAATCTCGAATTCGGACCGGCATCGTCATTAATCTCAAGCATGCTGATGTAAAATCATTCTTGGAGGATGCTTCTGCCCTGTTTAAAAGGCGGATTCAAAACGCACTGAAGAAAGACGATGCCTTGAAGGTTAACGCTGTGTTGTGTGGAGAATTTAAAATTCAAAAGGCCGATAAGGAATTGTGTGAAAACAAGTATCTTAACACCGCTAACGCTCCAATCTATAAAGATACGAATTTAGACCTATGGTTTGTCGAAAATATTATACAACCTATATTAACTAACTTGGGTGAATTTCAGGAAAAGGACTCCAATTGGGCGCTATCCCGCGTCGTTAACTTAATGATTAGCATAAACAAATTTAATCCATTACGAGTTGGAAATTACATCGAGCTTCCAAAGCCTATTGCCGGAAGAAAGGCTTGTATTAATGTACAGAACAGTGATGATTTGTGTTTTGCTTGGGCAGTTGTTTCCGCCGTGCACCCCGCCAACAAGGATTCTAATACGACATCATCATACCCAAACCCAAAGGATGTGCTTAATTTAACGGGGATGCAGTTCCCCATGACGATACGGCAGATTCCGCGATTTGAAAAACAAAATCACATCTCTGTAAATGTGTATAGATTAGAAAAGAGGTCAAAGAAGAACTTTCAGATTATACCCTATTATTTGACCAAGGATAAACTAGAAACACATGTAAATTTACTTCTAATTCAGGACGATTACGTAACCAAGGATAGCTACAATGATTTGTCCCCAGTTAAGCTTCATTACGTTTGGATAAAAAATATGTCTCGTTTGTTGTCATCGCAACTTAGTAAAGAAAATGGCCAAAAGTATCTTTGTGATCGCTGTTTACATTACTTTCGTTCTGAAGAAAAATTACGCCTGCATACCAAAGATTGTTTAAAACTAAACAATGGCACCACCATTCCGCAAGCTCCACAAGAAGAAAAGAAGTGGGTTGAATTTAAGGACTTTAAGTACAAGGAAAAGGCACCCTTTGTAATATATGCTGATACCGAGTGTTTGCTGGTTCCTGAAGCAGATGACGCGAGGAAAACTACACAAAGTCTGCAAGAACATCTACCCTACAGCGCCGGGTATTACGTTAAATGTCAGTATGATGACACATTATCATTTTACAAGTCATATACTGGACGGGACTGTATGGAGTGGTTCGTAAAAGAACTTCAAGATTTTGCAGAAGATGTGGAAACGGTGTTTTTATGCGATTTACCCATGGATAGCTTAACACCCGAGGAACAAGAACAATTTAATAATGCTACCATCTGTCATATATGTGAAAAACCCTTTGTAGCTGGAGATAAAAAGGTTAGAGATCACAATCACTTCACGGGGAAAATAAGGGCCGCCGCCCACGAGGTTTGTAATCTAAATTATCAGGATGACTGCACCATACCGGTCCTGTTTCATAACTTAAGTTGTTATGATGGTCATATGGTTATTAAAGCTTTAGCGGAGGTGGAGGGGCATATTGATATTTTACCTGTCAACAAAGAAAAATACATCTCTTTCACCAAACATATTCCCGATAGCTTAATTAAATTCCGATTCGTTGACAGTTTTAGATTTCTGGCTTCCGGATTGGATAAGTTAGCTGCAGATCTCCCTGATTATCCAATTCTTAAGTCGGGATTTAAGAACCTAACAGAAGAGCAGTACTCGCTGTTGTGTCGAAAGGGTGTATTTCCCTACGACTTTATGGATAGTTGGACTAGACTTGAAGAAGATAAACTACCAACAAAACTTGAATTTTACAATAGCTTGAACGATTCCTCGATCTGCGATGAAGAGTATGCACATGCACAAAGAGTGTGGAACAGTTTCAACTGCAAAACAATGCGTGAATATTCAGAGTTGTATATGAAGACCGATATTCTACTGTTGGATGATGTATTTGAAAAATTTCGCAACACGTCGCACAAAACATATGGGTTGGATCCAGCATGGTCGTATACTTTACCTGGTTACGCCTGGCAAAATATGTTGTTTCAAATGCAAAGATCAAGTAACACCAAACTCGAGCTTTTAACCGAACTAGACATGATATATTTTATTGAAAAAGGTATTCGCGGTGGACTAAGCCAGTGCTCAAAAAGGTATGCTGAAGCTAATAATAAATTTTTACCTGATTATGATTCTACCAAGGAGGACTCATTTTTAATGTATTATGACGTTAATAATCAATACGGCTGGGCGATGTCGCAGTACCTGCCATATGGAGGATTTAACTGGTTATCTGACAGTGAAATTTCTCAACTGAATATTCGAGATGTTGCTGATAAGGCAGATATTGGTTATATCTTGGAAGTAGATTTGCAAATACCAGAAGCACTTCATGATAAATTTTCCGATCTCCCACCCTGTCCACAGCATGCAACACCTGAAGGATCTAAAAATGAAAAACTGTTGGCAACGCTGTATGATAAATCCGAATACGTCATTCACTATAGAAATTTACAGCAAGCTTTGGCATTGGGAATAAAAGTAACAAAAATACATCGTGTTTTAAGTTTTAAGCAATCGCCTTGGTTAAAAGAGTACATTGACCTCAACACTAGACTTCGCCAAGCTGCCAAGAATGATTTTGAAAAGAATCTGTTTAAATTAATGAACAACGCGGTATTTGGGAAGACCATGGAAAACATTCGAAATCATTCTAATGTAAAATTGATAACTAAATGGGATGGCAGATATGGCGCTGAAGCTTTAGTATCAAGGCCTGAATTTAGAAGTAGTACTATTATAAGTGAAGATTTAGTTATTATTGAATTGGCAAAAACTAATATTTATTTCAATAAACCAATCTATGTGGGTATGAGTATTTTGGACTTGGCCAAGACAACCATTTATGACTTTCACTATAATTATATGAATAGGACATTTGGGGATCGTTGTCAAGTTTTATATACTGACACAGACAGTCTTATTTACGAAATTAAACATGAAAATGTTTATGATGTTATTAAAGAAGATTGTCATCAGTATTTTGATACCAGTGATTACCCAGAAAATAATGTATATGGTATTCCAAAAGTTAATAAGAAAGTTCTGGGTATGATGAAGGATGAAAACAATGGCCGAATTATGACACATTTCATTGGACTTAGATCAAAAATGTATGCAACTAAAGTTCTGTACACACCTGAAGAAATAGAGACATCACGTATTAAATTGGAGAATGCTAATAAGGAACGTGCCGATATAGATAGAGCATTGGCAAACTTGGGCATAACAAAAAAGATTAAGGGTATAAAAAAGTCTGTAATAAAAGCTGATATTACATTTGAGGACTATGTCACCTGTTTGGAGACATTTACCGAAAAATGTATTTCACAAAAACTAATTAGATCTAGACAACATGAATTCCACACAATACAGCAAACTAAAATAGGATTAAGCCCCCATGATGATAAACGAAGAATATCGAAGACTTCACCTACTACATTACCTTGGGGACATTGTAGCATAATGGAGGAATAGGATCAAGAAGATGAGCAATTTTTACTTGCTGATATATAAATCATTTTAAAATACTTGGAAATATACATTGTAAATATGTTTGGTTTTAAAATAAGATCGATGTTTATGAGTTGTTCGTTTAATTAAAAACTGTGGTTTTTGCTTTCAAAAATTTCGTTTTTATCCTCAAAAAAAATCGGAAATGGAGCGCGCTTGAGGGCTCAGTTCACGCCTGGCAGCTCTGTTAAGGTGTTATCTTGTGATTGTTAATGCTTTGGTTTAATAAGTATTATAAATCTTACTCTCAATAATACTCATCAGTATAATGTTGAATTTAAAGTTTGTAATATGGGTTTTACCTTTGTATTTACCAATCACAAAATAAGACCGACCGGAAGCCCTCATACTTTATACCAACATTATTTTAACTTAGAGAATTAGCTATACCTGGTGGTGTAATAATTAGTTATATTTTTTTTTCAAGTCAAGTTTTCACTGCTAAACGTTTTTATCACCCGTCCTCATCAAGATACCGAATTTTGCATTCTAAATCCTGATCTTTGGGCACATAATAACAGTTGGCACATTGAAGATGGCGAGTGACAGCTGATATACTTTTACATATATCTTATGACGTCATCCTTAGCACGTGACGTATATTAAAATTTTTATTTTGGCGTTTGAGAAGTGACGGATGACACATTGGAGATGACAAGTGACATATTTTTTCATACGTCTTATGACGTCATCCTCAACATGTAACGTATGTTAATTAATATTTTTACTGTTGAGAAAATCTACAAAAAAAATCTTCCTTACAGTCTTCCTTAGGACTAGAGAAAATAGTCTGTACGAAGTGTGGATATTAAGTCATCACATTCCTTTGTGTAAAATTTATATATTCATTTTCGAGCTTAAAACAGACGACTAATTTGCATATTTCTAATAAATAAATACATCATTATTTCCAGTAATATTGGTGGCTTTATGCCAAAAGAAAATAGTCTGTACTTACGTGTGTAGTTATTAAAGATCTTTGGAAGACATTTTGTATTTTAAATTCAGCCTTAAAAGGGGGTAGACTGGATGCTTATTTTTTAACAGATAAATGCCTGATTATATTTTTATTAGCAGCAACATTAGTACCCTTATATTTCCGAAGAAAA
The DNA here is from genome assembly GCA_963971165.1 of Philopedon plagiatum. Taxonomy (NCBI): domain Eukaryota; kingdom Metazoa; phylum Arthropoda; class Insecta; order Coleoptera; family Curculionidae; genus Philopedon; species Philopedon plagiatum. Next base: position 36,284,962 of record OZ020193.1, on the reverse strand, counting down.
TAGTCCGTATTCATTGTATATTGTTTCTATATTAGCCAGCATGAATACGAACGAATTACTGTTCCCCCAAACAAGGCTTATTTCTTCGTTGTTTCACAGCTGTTAGCAGTTGTTTTCTGAAATAACATATGTTTTTAACTGTTGACCGGTTGAGCGGTTAGACGTTTAAGCGGTTTTCCCGGAACAGGGTCTGTTTTTTAGCTGTTTTTTTTCAGAACAGCTTCTAACGCCATTTGGAACACGTGACGTATGCCAAATTTTTATTTTGGCATTTAACAAGTGACAGGTGACAGTTGACATATCTTAAATGACAGGTGACAGCTGACATGCATTTACGCACGTCTTCTAACGCCATTTGGAACACGTGACGTATGCTAAATTTTTATTTTGGCATTTAACAAGTGACAGGTGACAGTTGACATATCTTAAGTGACAGGTGACAGCTGACATACTTTTAGACATGACTTATAACGACGTTTTGAACACGTGACGTATGTTACATTTTTATTTTGGCATTTAACAAGTGACAGGTGACAGTTGACATATCTTAAATGACAGGTGACAGCTGACATACTTTTATACATGACTTATAACGACGTTTTGAACACGTGACGTATGTTACATTTTTATTTTGGCATTTAACAAGTGACAGGTGACAGTTGACATATCTTTAATGACAGGTGACAGCTGACATACTTTTATACATGACTTATAACGACGTTTTGAACACGTGACGTATGTTACATTTTAATTTTGGCGTTTCACAAGTGACAGGTGACAGTTGACAGATCGAAGATGACAAGTGACAGCTGGCAAAATTTTTTCCTATGTCTTATGACTTTATCCTCAACACGTGACCTACGTTAAATTTCTACTTTGACGTTTGACATGTGATACGTGACAGTTGACAGATCGAGGATGACAAGTGACAGCTAGCAAAATTTTTTCATATGCCTTAAGACGCCATCTTTTGCACGTTACCTACGTTAAATTTCTATTTTAGAGTTTCACAAGTGACTGATAACAGTTGACATATCATAAATGGCAGGTTGCAGCTACCATACTTTTATATAGATCTTACAACCTAATTCTCAACACGTTACGTATATTAAATTTCTAATTGACTAATTGAAAATGAGGGCTCTTATAGCTGCAAGCCTATAGATCATCGGCACAATATTTTATTGGAACTCGATGGCGAGATTGGCTAGAGCGCTGATATTCCAACATACAGGTCCCCGGTTCTAACCCTACCATAGGCAAAATAAATAAAAAAGTTTTTGACGTCATCTTCATAAAATACTTAACACTCAATTAAAGACGGAAATATTCAATATACCTCGACAGCGTAAAGTGTAAGACGATGCAATACTAATCCATAGGTCCCCGGTTCTACTCCTAGCATGGGTAAAATAAATAAAAAAAGTTTGGGACGTCATTTTGAAGAAATAATTGTAATATTTAACGATGCCGCGTTGGAGTTGAAAGATGGAAAGTTTAGCCGTTCGACGACGCCGACGCCGAGACGCCTAGCATGGGTAAAACAAATCAAAAAAGTTTGTGACGTCATCTTGAGGAAATAATTGTAATATTTAACGATGCCGCGTTGGAGTTGAAAGATGGAAAGTTTAGCCGTTCGACGACGCCGACGTCGAGACGCACTAGAAATCTATTAATATATTCCAATAGTTGAAGGCCCGGTTCAAATCCCCAAGATGGCGTTAGCAGCAGCAGCAGCAGGATCCAGTAGCTGAGGCCCAAGTAGTTGATGTCTGAGTAGTTCATACCCAAGTAGCTAACGCCCAAGTACCTAAGAAGACGGACGTCACTTCTGAGGCGTCGCGACGCCCAAGATGGCGTTAGCAGCAGCAGCAGGATCCAGTAGCTGAGACCCAAGTAGTTGATGCTCGAGTAGTTCATGCCCAAGTAGCTAACGTCCAAGTACCTAAGAAGACGGACGACACTTCTGAGGCGTCGCGACGCCTAATTTTGGACCACGCCCTGCAGGCGTCGGCGTCGGTTCCAAAAAATACCAGAATGAACCTCCATAAGAAAATACATGGGATTTTGCGCCAGAACTCTTGCTGTATATCTACTACAAAGGCTACTATATTGATATACTGCATCAGTAAATAACTTTAAAACTTTAAGCTATTTCGCCAAAGTAAAGCGGTTGTTTAAAAAGAAAAATACAGAGCAGTAAATGCAAAGTGCTTTCTTAACTGTTTTTTGAATAATAAGGAGCGCAAAATGTACAACTAAAAGCGAGTAAATATCTCATAATTAAGCACGAACAAAATTCTGCCACACAGGTATTTTTAAGTTAAAATGTTTTTAAAATATAAGCAACTCTGTGATATTTGATATTTTTAATACAAAGCCATAAAAGAGCATGCGATTTAAACCAAAATTTATTCTCGACGGAAAAGGATTTTTCTTATACATTTCGATGCTAAAATGGTTTAAAATAGGAGACAACCCAGCGATATTTGATATTTCATACAATATCGCAAAGGCGTACCCTATTTAAGCCCAAATTTTGATGGAAAATCTCCAACGCCCACAGTTTAATAATATAAAAATACATTGATACACAAAACAATATGAAATATATGTCAAATATATCCTGAAAAGTAAAAAAGGTAGAGAATATATATGCAAACAATAATAAATACAAAATAATCTTATAAGAATAGAGCGGAATTAGTATACATATAGGGAGCGCAATAATCGTTAATAATACAGTATTCCACCCAAGCTTCAAATCAATTAGTAGGGTATACCCATTTATCGCACACATTTTAACACACATGAGACGACCCAATAGCTAAGGCTTTTAGTCATTATTTGGACGGCTTCAAATAATAAAAATTAGCCAGTCTTGACGCGACGGGGGGCGCAAAATTATTCGAAACATAAAAAGATCCTTACCCTCAGGCTATAAATAGAACCAGCTCTGCAGACCATTGTTTCTTGTTTGCCCGCTGCTTTGCCATATAGAGAATCAGCTTACTAAAATCACGCCATGTTCAGGATCGCCACCCACATTCTGTTTAGATGTTTCACCCTGTACAATACGGTATATTTGAGCATCAAAAATTCAGAATTATTATTAAAAAACACAGGCGCAAGCTAAAGATTTTGTATTATATTGCGTAACATGCACACATCGCTATAGCCTCTAAAAATATGCATACATAGTATCAATAACATTACAAAAAAAAAAGGCGGCGCTGCTTCACTTTCCCAGTTGAAGTTTTGGGGGCCTAAAACATTGATAATATTGCACGCAAACGAATTTCAAATATGCGTTTTACGGCAAAATTATCAAAAACCTTAAACTCTCAGCTGAAAATGGCAAAAAGCAGGGCCATAAAAGTGTTCTAGGACGTACTGGACACATAAATTTAAGACCATTGAATATCAGTTTGGCTTTAAAATAAACAAATATTCAGAATGATCTCAAACCAAAATGCCCAAAAAAGTCCGAGCCGAAATGTAATGAAAACGGTTCTGGAACGTCGCTGCTATGAAAAAGCATAAAGGTAAGTTATAGATTAGAAAAATTATTATTGAAATATCTGAAAATATACATTTTTTACATGTTGTCCCTACAACAATATGTTAAATGAGTACCCTAACAAGCATTTCCTTCACACTTTAAGGTATATTTATCCAGAATCTTCTAGAAAAACATACCAGCGGACTTAGGACCGTTTGAAAAAAAACATTCTGTTATATTTCAACACATGTTTTTAATCAAGTGTGTTTAAAAATGGGTGCATATAGGCGGTGCTATTTTTAGGGGGCTTGGTGGGGGTTGTAAACCCCCCAGCTACCCTTATGCATATCACGCGATAATTCGCCAATACAGCCCTAGAACAAATAGTAATTAGAACTATATTATAAGAATATACAAAAAACATATGCCATATTTTAAAAAGCGGCAGTTTATTAGGACGGCTAATACAAGCTTATTACAATAGACGAACGCATTTTGTTTATGTTAAGTTAATCAGAAATATTTGACTTTAACACGTATAATTTCTGGCTGCTTTTGTGTTATGCAGCAATATTTTGGTTATTAATAGAGCGTTATTTTAAAGCGCTTTAAAGCACCAATCTATAACAAATGTTTTTGTATAAGTTTTTGGTTCTTTGTAATTAAGAGAATACATAAAGCACATAATTTAAAACTCGCGAACGAGAAAATTTTACAGTGGCGTGTCCATGAAAAAATATGTATATATACATAGTATTAAATGGCTATGTTTGAAAATATATAAATTTTTCTTCTACAACACTGATAAGAAGTATAAAATAATAGAAACTGGTGCGGTGCTTCAGCAGTCAAGTCATTTTACAAAAAGATGTCTGAAGGTATGTTGAGCATACAGTTTTAGTGCTAGAAAAAAATGTTTGGTATTTTTCAGTTCAAGCAATAATTGCGTTTGTCACCGATGTCTGCGGGGACTTCTTCCCGGGGATGGAGGTAAGTTTATAGTTGTTTTTAGGACAAAATTTGAGTAGGAATATTTTATTTTCAGTTTATATATCTTTATTCGGTGGGCGAAGCGCCCACGCCAAAACCGCCCGAATTGCATGAAGTATGGAATTCAGACATTTATAATTCTTGGGTCACCGCATGGGCTGACCCGGAAGATCAGATAACTTATATATATTCTAGCCCATTATAAGAATTAAATAAAAAGCCAAGTTTGTTTTTCTACACGCAAAGAAATTCCCATGAAATTTTTTAAACAATAATAAGCAGCAAACTATATTAAAATGCGGGGCATTTTTTGTAATCACGGTTAAATGTATGACATAAAGATACTCTGATTTTAGTTTTTTAAAGTTTTTCAAAGTTTAAAAATTTTAACTAATAAGGGTATGATACCAGGTGTTTCAACTTTATAGACTATAAAAGTAATGTTATTAATTTTTCATTAAAACACATGCGTATAAGTTTATAGTTGTTTTTTAGGGTACAATTTGAGTAGGAATATTTTATTTTCAGTTTATGTATATTTATTCGGAGGGGGAGGCGCCCGACATGCACGAAGTATGGGACAGCGATATTTTTAATTGTTGGGCAACCGCATGGGTTGACCCAATAAATCATTTAATTTTTATATTTTCGATACCAATATAATAATTATATAAAATGCTAAGTTTGTTTTCTACACATAAAAAATTCCCACGAAAAATTTTTAACAATAAGCAGCAAATTATATTAAAATGCAGGGCATTTTTTGTAATCATGGTTAAATGTATGACATAAAGATACTCTGATTTTAGTTTTTCAAAGTTTAAAAATTGTAACTAATAAGGATATGATACCAGGTGGTTCAACTTTATAGACCATAAAAGTAATGTTATTAATTTTTCATTTAAACATATGCTCTACAAATAAACACCTTTTGTTAATAATCAAGTACCAAAAAATTATTTGTATCTATTATGGCGGGAAAAAAATAATTTATAATTTTTTATAATATTTTTAATTCATACCGACTCACCAACGCTAGGATTTAATTTAGCTCCCTACCGAATATACACGCAATATAGATAAATAACGAAATATATGGTTCGCCGGTATTCCAAATTCGGCTCCTTTAGACTTAATGCGGGGAAGCGTTCGCCCAATTTTAGGTTTCTTTTGAGGAGATAAAAGAGAATTTTTCAAGAAGAATAAAATGAAATAATATCCGAATTTTTGAGAAAGAACTTAAATTAAATAGGTAAATAAAAAACGGGATTTTAGCAAAATTTTACTGCAAATATTTTACATTGGATTTTTACTAATGAAAAAGTTCTAGCTTCTCTGTAATAAAAAGAAAAAAAATATCAGACATAAAAGAATATATCCCTTCGATTTGGCGCATATAATAACAAAAATATTCTTACCATAGCCATCAATCTTCCACGATCTCTAAAAGAGGAGTGATTCTGTTGTAAGATTTCACATAGTGCTCGCCCCTCTTCACAAGGGCGATTTGCTTGTTCTTTAAGCTCTCAACCCTCTGGTCTGACATGGTCATCCTCTTCGGAAGAAACACAATATTTCCGCAGTGTAAAGCCACTTTTGTCTGCAGCCCATAACAACTCTGAACGTTTTCCAGCGAAGAAATGGGGTAATGTACACCCAGTTCCAACATCATGGGTGATATAATACGCCCAGTGGGAACCCCCTCAGATTGAGAACTACCAGCCACAGATTGAGAAAACATTTTTTGAAAAAATTGAAGTAAAATTGAAAAAAATTTTAAAACAAATTCCAAAAATTGGTTCTGATTTTTCTCTACCTTAAACACGCGCAGAGTAGGTTCTAAAACTTTGAAAGAAAATTTTTCTTTTTCTTATATAGTTTAGTCCTACGTCATCGCATATTCCCACTACCACACGTTTTACTTACCACCACCGCCAATTCTACTTTTTCTTAACTTGAGCATGGTTCTTTTAGTTGTTCCGCAGTTTCCATTCAAACACAAGATTTTACAGAGGTGAGTTTTAGAAAAATAATAATCGTATTATATCACAAACTTCAGGGTTTTTAGATTTAACCATTCAGAGCCCAGCAAAAACATGTTTCAGTGCCGTTATTGCCAACAATTGTTTCGATATAACCATGAAAATATTCTTGACGAAGTACAGTTTGAATATTGGCTTGATTTATATGGAATATCCTACGTATATAATGACTCTTTAGAGGATGGTATTCATAAACGGGCCCTAGGTTTTACGACAGATAATATTGTGATCTGTCTAGATTTTTTAAATAAACTCGAGTTCTCGCTATATAAAGTTATATCAAAGGGAATAGAACCATTCCAAGTGAACGATTTAAGTTGTGTTTGTAAGAAGTGTATAGCATTATTTGACTTTTGATTAAACTACTCGATAAATTAAGGAATTTTTTATTAAATTGCTCAAATTAATTTTATTATACTTGGCATACATTACATTGCCGAGATGTTTTAAGGATTATGTCGACGAGACCAGATATTTGGAACTGATTGTGTCATAGTGTAGGATTTTTGATTATAAAGTTTTCTGCTTTAATTAGTAAAAGGACATAGTTTAAGATTTTTGATTATAAATTTTTCCGCTTTAATATATAGCAAAAGGGCAACACTGTTTTTTATAACACACAAGATATCTGAGACAACCAAATATTTTTGCTATTAGTAAAGACATATACAAATTTTAGGCACCTTACCAGGCTAATAAATTTTACTTTTTATATTAAAGCCATCTGAAAAAAACAATCAAGTGCAAGTTATACATATTTTTTAAATGCATCCCTGCCATGTGGAATCGTTTTCATCAGATATATTTTTTTAATTTATGTCTCAGTAAGACCGCAATGTCAGAGAAAATCGTCTGTGACGACGCTTGCTCTAAGCGGTATAAGAGGGAGTGTTATATATTTATAACAAATAAAACACATAAATATTTTAATAAAATTCTATAACTCCAAGTCTTTCTAGCTCTCTAAGTACATCCATTATTTTTCTATGATTATTATTGTTTTCAGTATTTTCTGCTTCTAAATATTTTAACTTATCAACTAACTCATTCACATCCTCGTACTTTAATATTTCTTCCTGCTTTAATATTGCTTCTACTTTATTACAAAGCCCTCCAAGTAGAGCCTCCTCTTTTGGTTGCTCGGCCGGCAAATTCTTTAAATTAGCCGTGAAACTTCTCCGAGGCGGAAATAGTTTTGATACAATGTGTTTATATTTCCAACTACCACTTGAACTGGTGTGTGCGTTTCGATAGAATCCACGCCGATGGGCACTGGTCAGCAAGAGTAGTTCCTTGTAATCCGCCAACTCGTTGCTCGTATATTCTTCTGGTTTCTTTTCGGTTAATAACTTTAACAGGCCATCTGATAGGGGATGTTTTTCATTCTCAATCAATAAAATGTTGTCGTCAAATTCCACCGGTGTGTTTCCAATAAACCACTTTGATCCATCTGTGCGAAAACCAAACACGTTTTCACCAGTCATTGCTGCCAGTTTTAATTTAATTTTACGACTTGCCATCTTATCGTCATAACGCATGTAGTACTACTGAGGGTTGTTCACAGATGTTAATGCCTTTATTTGTACACAACGACCACACTACACCCACACAACGCCCACACAACAACCACACAACAACAACACAACAACAACACAACGGCTACACAGCAACAACACAACACAATCACCTATGCAACAATAAGACAAACGTCACACAACCTTAACAGATAAAAAACAGTAAAAAACATCTAAAAACAGACACCTGTTTCAGAAAACAGCTTAGAAACCCTGTTTCTGGAAAAACAGCTAAAAATCAGCCCACCACTAATTGTATCAATCTCCCATATTTTTTTTTAGTCACTTAGACGTAAAAATGAGACGAAAAACTTATACGTACCTCTATAGCTCCTTTCTTAATTTACTAGCAAAAGACATTTTTAGGTTCTGTAGGCTTTCTGGATAAGGGACTAGGCTATTGGGGTTGTTACGCTAGTAGAAAAAGTCATGAGGTATAAAGAACTATTTATTTCGCTCTATACTTTTACATTATTTGTTATAATATTACTTAGTAAATCTTTGAGTTGTTCTAAAAGCCCTATATTAGGACATTTAATACCAAAGAAATTAAGATCTATCTTTCCTGAACTAACGAGGCTGTTGGTAAATTCATTATATTCGAAATACATGCCATTTTGAAGGAAGTATAGACGACCATTTGTGTATCGAAATACGCCATCTACTCGAGCAGGAACGCCAGTAAAAAGTTCTGATATTAGGTGTGTTTCTTTCGGTCTAAAGCTACATTCATCCATGCCCCACACCTCAAATTTATTTATAAACAAATAGGTTCGTCCCTTATTAGTGTTCACTGCTGCAGAAATGATAGTTTTATCACCTCTTCTAGCAAGCATATCAATATTTTCCGAGCGTATTAATTTAAAGGTTCCATATTCAAAAAAGTAAATTGTATCACCCACAATGGTAACAATTTCGCCATTGGGTCTTTCATAAATAGCTGTAATGTTTTCTAAATCTTTTGGCAAGAATGGCAAGTAATCAGTTATCAGGAAAGGTTTGTTATTAATTTCTTTGTTATTTAAATTCAGCATCCACACATATTTTTCATAAAATATATACAACTTATTTTTTACCACTAAAAATGTGTTAAGTGTTTTAAAATTTAAATCACATAACTCTGGGCGTATATCGCTTTTCTGCGTTGTTGTTTGCAAACTCGGGGTTTTTTCCGTTGGTTCCAGTGGCGGCACAGGCTTTTTTTCTGTTGGTTTCATACTTGGTGGTGGTGGAACAGGTTTTTCCGTTGGTTTCGTACGTGGTGGTGAAGGTTTTTCTGTAGATACCAAAGGTGTCTTTGCAGGTATGGGATTCGGTAGCGATGGTATAGGGCGTGTGATTGGTCCATAGAGTTGTTGTATGCCATATATATCATCCGTAGATAGGTTATTGCGTTCTTGGTACCCTGGGAACATAATCGCATTCGGATCCATTGAGTGCTCTAAGCCTAGAGCATGGCCAATTTCATGTACCATTACCCCCAATAAATTGTAGTGTGTCTTATAAAAAATTGTTGTCATAAAACTCCATGGAAGGCGATCATTTATATGAATTTCTACATTACTGCCGCCGTCGGGGAAATAAGCATGTCCTAATACTCGATCGGCGAACTTGTATGGACAGGAGCTATTTTCGTTTGTCATTGAGTGGTTTGCGTACTCAAAGGCGATAGTAATGTTTGCATCCTTCTGTTCTGTCCGGGTAAAGCGAAGGTTGGATGCTGCTTCCCAGATCCCAAAGGCCTCGTTTGCTGCTCTCTGATATGGATAACGAGATGTAGCATATGTTGGAGGATAAATATTCCATATTAAATCTGTGCTAGACCACTTTGTAGGGTGTGTTTTAAACTGCGCTACATCTATAACACCACATCGGGGTTTGCGCATCAGGTTTATAGTTTTTTCGTTTAAAGTTCCATCTGCGGGCAACTCATAGCTTTCTTGGAATTGTTTCAAACCTTGAGATATTTCCATCAAAGAGTTGCTGGTATTAGTGTTGTTAAGGTACCCATATTGCACTAAATATTTCCATGCGTCTGCTTGAGTGAACGGTTCTTCTTCTGATTTTAACTCATATTCGTCATATTTAACTTCATCTGTAGTAGGTATTACTTCTTCGCCGGATGTTGATTCTGCGTGCACAACACTTACAAGCACTAAGTTTAATATTATTAACAGCTCCATCTTGCAACAAGCTAAACTATACGTCCGTCTTGTTGAAAGGTGCATCTAGAACTGATTATTTTAGAGTCAGTGATGCCTATTTATAATAAACAAGTCTTTCCAGTCCTCTCAAAATACTCCATATTTCACTAGAATTAGCATTAATTTCTTCTAAATATTTCATTTTCCCTTTAGCTCCGGTCGATACTCGCTACAATCGCAAGCCCTTCCCCAAAAGCACTCTTTGGACATTGTGGTCGATAGACTAATAAAGACTGATTGTTTAGTAGTAAAAACTAAAGATATGCAATAATAAAAAGTGGTGGGGGTAAATTTTTCTAACAAACCGAGGCTATAAATAGGGGTGCATTACAACCCTGAGCTCATTATTTCATTAAACGTGCGGACGTGTTAGAATAAATATTTTTGTTACAGAGAAAAAATGGTTTTCGCAAGCGATTTTGTCAAAGCAATTAAGGCTCAGGTGGAAAGCCCTAATTTAACGGTTGAGACCTGTGGTAAAATTTTAAAGGAATGTACTATTGCAATCAAGAATTTGAATAAAAAACTGAAACACGCCAAATCTGTGTCTGAGAAGGCGCACATTTCGGCTTGTTTGGGGCAGATTAAGGGTTTTCAACGACGCCTAAAAGATAATAAGGCGGGGAGAGGGAGCGGTATTAGACGAGCTGAAACAGCAACCTCTCGAGTTCAGTGGGATGATGTTAATTCGGCCTTTCAATCTCGCATTAGAACAGCTGTAATCACTAATATGCGTCATACCGATATATCCCCGTTTTTAGCCGACTGTTCTGTCCTTTTTAAACGGAGGATACAGAGAGCTCTGAAGAAGAACGCGGCTCTTAAAGTTAACGCTGTATTCTGTGGCGAGTTTAAAATTAGTAAGGCCGATCAGATCGTAACCGAAAATAAATACTTAAATACTGCCAATGCTCCGATTTACAAGAATTCTAATTTAGATGTCTGGTTCAACGATAATGTGATTCAGCCGCTTTTAACTGATATGGATACGTTTAGCGAGGGCCGTTCTGGCTGGGCGTTGAGCAGGATCGCTAATTTAACGTTAAATATCAATAGCTACAACCCCCTACGTGTTGGTAATCATATCGAAATTCCAAAACCAATTGCTAACAAGCAGGCATGTATCAACGTCAAAAATGTCGATGACATGTGTTTCGCGTGGGCAGTTGTTTCCGCCGTGCACCCCGTTAACAAGAATTCAGACAGGCCGTCATCATACCCAAATCCAAAGGATGTGCTTATTTTACCGGGGATACAGTTCCCCATGACAGCACGTCAGATTCCTAGGTTTGAAGCTCAAAACAACCTCTCTATTAATGTATACCGACTACAGAAATTTAAATATAATTTTCAGGTTTTTCCTTCATATTTAACCAAAAATAAACAAAATAAACACATCAACTTACTTCTCATACAAGACACTTACGCCGATGACGCCGAGTTTGATGATTTGTCGCCAGTTAGATACCATTATGTATGGATTAAAAATCTATCACGCTTGCTATCAAAACAGCTTAGTAAAAATACGAAACAAAAATTCCTTTGTGACCGCTGCCTTCACTATTTTAGCTCCAACGATAAATTGATAGCGCATGTGAAAGAGTGTATTAAAATAGACGATGTTTTAGTACCTAAAATACCATGTAAAGGCCGCTCAATTATCAAATTTAAGAATTTTGAGTTCAAAGAAAAGGTCCCATTTGTTATATACGCTGTGTCTGCTGCAGCCTGTACAGGGCGATTTGGGCAAAAACACGCAAAAATATCAAAAACATCTAGCATACAGTATAGGGTATTACGTACAATGTTGTTATGATAATACACTCTCCTTTTACAGATCATATACATGAGCAGACTGTATGAAATGGTTTGTTACAGAACTAAGTGATTTTGCCGAAAACGTCGAAACAGTATTTTTGTGCGATTTACCTATGGAGAAGTTAACACCCGAACAAGAAGATCAATTTAACAATGCAACAGTTTGCCATATTTGCGAAGAACCTTTTTCTGAAGGGGATAAGCGTGTGCGAGATCATAATCATATCAATTCAAAATGGCGGGGAACTGCTCATGAAAGTTGTAATTTGAATTACCAGGATTGTCGCACTGTTCCTGTTGTATTCCATAACCTTAGTTCCTATGACGGCCATTTGTTAATAAAGGCGTTGGCTGCTGTAGACGGGCCAATCGAAGTTTTGCCAGTTAACAAGGAGAAATACATATCTTTCACGAAGCAGATTAAGGATAATACGGTTAAATTTCGCTTCATAGACAGCTTTAGATTTCTGGCTTCCGGCCTTGATAAGCTAGCATCTTACCTAGAGAAGTATCCCATTCTAAAGTCGGAATTTAAAAACTTGTCCGAGGAACAGTATTCGTTACTTTCTAGAAAAGGCGTCTTTCCATACGACTTTATGGACGGTTGGGACAAGCTAAAGGAAAACAAACTACCAGCTAAATATAGTTTTTATAATAGTTTGGACGATACTCTAATAAGTAACAAAGATTATGCACATGCCCAACAGGTCTGGCCTAGCTTCAACTGTCAGTCAATGCAAGATTATTCGGACTTGTATTTAAAGACAGATGTTTTGCTGCTAGCTGACGTTTTTGAGGAGTTTCGTCGCATTAGCATAAAAACGTATAATCTAGATCCTGCGCATGCGTACACCCTACCGGGATATGCCTGGCAGTGCATGTTGTATATAACAAAACAGAAACTTGAGTTGCTTACGGACATAGATATGGTCTTATTTATTGAAAAGGGAATAAGGGGCGGATTAAGCCAGTGCTCAAAAAGATATGCCGAAGCTAACAATAAATATATGAAAAATTATAATTCTAATAATAAACCAATTTATTTAATATACAAGGATGTTAATAATCAGTACGGATGGGCTATGTGTCAATATCTGCCTTATGGGGGATTTTGTTGGCTTTCTAATGACGAAATTTCAAAACTTGATGTATTGGAGATACCCGACAGCTCTCCTATTGGCTACATTTTGGAAGTTGATCTAGAAATACCCGAAACGTTGCACGATAAATTTTCAGATTTACCTCCGTGCCCTGAACATCGTGAGCCCAAAGGCTCAAAAACTAAAAAACTTTTAGCTACTCTACATAACAAGGAAAAATATGTAATCCATTACAGGAACTTAAAGCAAGCCGTTCAACTCGGCGTTAAAATTACTAAGATACACAGGGTTTTAGCATTTAAGCAATCTGATTGGCTAAAGCAATATATTGACCTCAATACTAAACTTCGTCAAGCTGCAAAAAATGAGTTTGAAAAGAACTTTTTCAAATTGATGATTAATGCCGTTTTCGGCAAGACGATGGAGAACTTACGGAAACACTCAAACGTTAAGCTAATAACCAAGTGGGATGGGCGATATGGCGCTGAAGCTCTTATTGCTAGACCCGAATTTAGGAGCGCTGTAATCATTGACGAAAACCTTGTGATAGTAGAACTTGCAAAAACTAATGTTTATTTTACTAAGCCCATATACGTTGGTATGTGCATTTTAGACTTGGCTAAGACAACGATATATGATTTTCATTACAATTATATGAAAAGTCGTTTTGATGATTTCAATCTGTTATATACGGATACTGACAGCCTTATTTATGAAATTAAGAATCAGGATGTATATGAAATAATTAAACAAGATTGCGGGCAATATTTTGATACAAGCGACTATGCAGACAATAATGTTTATAAAATCCCTAGAGTGAACAAAAAGGTCCTGGGTTTGATGAAAGATGAAAACAACGGCCGAATCATGACGCATTTTATTGGTTTACGAGCTAAAATGTATGCAATTAAAGTACAGTATACACCCGAAGAGCTTGAACAGGAGCGCATCAAACTAGAACAGGCTACTACAGAATACGCTGAAATCGAGAGGGCGTTGTCGAACGTGGGGGTAACCAAAAAGATTAAGGGGGTTAAAAAGTCTGTTATTAAAAACACAATAACATTTGAGGACTATGTTGATTGTTTAGAAACTTTTACAGAGAAACATATCTCTCAACATTTAATTCGGTCCCAAAAGCATGAACTACATACCATAAAACAAACCAAAATAGGTCTCAGCCCTTTTGACGACAAGCGTAAAATCACTAAAACATCGCACCTAACCTTGCCATGGGGGCATTGGACCCTAATGGACGAGACATAGGTTGGGTTGGGTAATGTATGATTGTTATGTACCTATTTAATTAATTTTCTTTTTAGAGTATCTTTAGAGTCATTATAGATTTCACCCGATCCATTATTATAGATTGCTCTTTTAAGCGTTTTAAAAACAAGAGTCTATTAAAAAAACATACCAAAATATCTCTGTATAAAATAAAAGGAGCCATGTATTTTATACGGGGGAAAAGAGCCAAACGTTGTAGGTAAAATAATCAAACAAACATTGTTATGGATTACTGCTTTAAAGCGTTTTTAAAGCACCTATCTATTAATAACCAAAATATTGCCGTATAACATAAAAGGAGCCATATAGTACGTTATACGGGGTAAAAGAAGCCAACTGTTATAGCTAAAACAACCAAAAAAATATAAAAAACCCTAAAAAGCCATTACAGTCAGTACTTAAAAAGAGTCATTAACAAAGTACTTAAAAGATGCTAACATGGTTTTTGCTTTGAAAATTCGTTTTCCATTCAAAAAAATCGAACGGGGTGCGACTAAGGGATCAGTTCACGCCTGGCAGCCCCGTTACGATTCTATTTATCTAACACTTTACCTACCTCAGGAATTTAATTTTTAAGATTATGCTTAGATAAGTAGAATTAACCGGAAGCCCTTAAAGATCAACAAATGCATTCGTCTATTGTAAAAGGCTTGTAATAGTCGAGCTATTAAATTGCCGCTTTTTACAATATGGCATATGTTTTTTGTATATTCTTATAATATAGTTCTAATTACTATTTGTTCTAGGGCTGTATTGGCGAATTATCGCGTGATATTCAGAAGGGTAGCTGGGGGTTTACAACCACCACCAAGCCCCTAAAAATAGCACCGCCTATAGGCACCCATTTTTAAACACACTTGATTAAAAACATGTGTTGAAATATAACTGAATGTTTTTTTTTCAAGCGGTCCTAAGTCCGCTGGTATGTTTTTCTAGAAGATTCTGGATAAATATACCTTAAAGTGTGAAGGAAAAGCCTGTTAGGGTGCTCATTTAACATAATGTTGTAGGGACAAATGTAATTTTCAGATATTTGAATAATAATTTTTCTAATCTATAACTTACCTTTATGCTTTTTCATAGCAGCGACGTTCCAGAACCATTTTCATTACATTTCGGCTCGGACTTTTTTGGGCATTTTGGTTTGAGATCATTCTGAATATTTGTTTATTTTAAAGCCAAACTGATATTCAATGGGCTTAAATTTATGTGTCCAGTACGTCCTAGAACACTTTTATGGCCCTGCTTTTTGCCATTTTCAGCTGAGAGTTTAAGGTTTTTGATAATTTTGCCGTAAAACGCATATTTGAAATTCGTTTGCGTGCAATATTATCAATGCTTTAGGCCCCCAAAACTTCAACTGGGAAAGTGAAGCAGCGCCGCCTTTTTTTTTTTGGTAATGTTATTGATACTATGTATGCATATTTTTAGAGGCTATAGCGATGTGTGCATGTTACGCAATATAATACAAAATCTTTAGCTTGAGCCTGTGTTTTTTAATAATAATTCTGAATTTTTGATGTTCAAATATACCGTATTGTACAGGGTGAAACATCTAAACAGAATGTGGGTGGCGATCCTGAACATGGCGTGATTTTAGTAAGCTGATTCTCTATATGGCAAAGCAGCGGGCAAACAAGAAACAATGGTCTGCAGAGCTGGTTCTATTTATAGCCTGAGGGTAAGGATCTTTTTATGTTTCGAATAATTTTGCGCCCCCCGTCGCGTCAAGACTGGCTAATTTTTATTATTTGAAGCCGTCCAAATAGTGACTAAAAGCCTTAGCTATTGGGTCGTCTCATGTGTGTTAAAATGTGTGCGATAAATGGGTATACCCTACTAATTGATTTGAAGCTTGGGTGGAATACTGTATTATTAACGATTATTGCGCTCCCTATATGTATACTAATTCCGCTCTATTCTTATAAGATTATTTTGTATTTATTATTGTTTGCATATATATTCTCTACCTTTTTTACTTTTCAGGATATATTTGACATATATTTCATATTGTTTTGTGTATCAATGTATTTTTATATTATTAAACTGTGGGCGTTGGAGATTTTCCATCAAAATTTGGGCTTAAATAGGGTACGCCTTTGCGATATTGTATGAAATATCAAATATCGCTGGGTTGTCTCCTATTTTAAACCATTTTAGCATCGAAATGTATAAGAAAAATCCTTTTCCGTCGAGAATAAATTTTGGTTTAAATCGCATGCTCTTTTATGGCTTTGTATTAAAAATATCAAATATCACAGAGTTGCTTATATTTTAAAAACATTTTAACTTAAAAATATCTGTGTGGCAGAATTTTGTTCGTGCTTAATTATGAGATATTTACTCGCTTTTAGTTGTACATTTTGCGCTCCTTATTATTCAAAAAACAGTTAAGAAAGCACTTTGCATTTACTGCTCTGTATTTTTCTTTTTAAACAACCGCTTTACTTTGGCGAAATAGCTTAAAGTTTTAAAGTTATTTACTGATGCAGTATATCAATATAGTAGCCTTTGTTCTGTTAAGAATTCCATTTTCTGGTTCCTGTTCGAGTCAAATTCGGTTAATAGCAAGAATGTTATTTGTTGTCCGTGTTTACAATAAAAATCGTGTGCAAACTTCTTTCTATTTTATTTTTCGCTAAACTGGTGGGCTAAACTTCTTTTCCTGTGTATAGTAACAATGGGTTTATATCGCATTTTAAAAACGCATATGATTTTAGGGATTTCTATGTACCTGCAGATCGGTGAAACTGTTGTATTTATCGCTAGAAGGGGTAGTGAGCTACTTTGGCGCTTTTAAACCCCGCAAGTACAGATATTTTTTATGTTCTAATATTTTTAATCCGATCACTCGTGTATTTGTCCGTCCGCCCGTCTACCTGTTAACGTTCTCACACAGCCCTGTGTGGGGCCTTAGAAACCAGTAATTTGCTTCGTTGCTGTTTTTCAAAAATTTTGTGGTTGTTATCCCCATAATAATAAGTATACCGAGAACATGTTACATATATGCCATTATTTTTAATCCCTTTAAGTAAAAATTTTCCAACCATTATGATCATATATAACTTTTAATCGCCCCTGTAGATATCTCACGTTAATTTTGTTGTATCATCTATTTTATTTCCACGCGCCGCGTTGGAATGTGATTGATTGCTATTATTATCTTTGCTTTTAACATTATGTCGTTTTGTTTGCGCTGCGGTGATGTAGCCTGAACCTGAGCCCCTTGTGGGTTTTTAAAATGTTGGCGCTGCTATTATACATGTTTAATTTAATATTGTGCATATATAGATAACTTTGTGTGACGTTGAACTAGATTGTTTATATTTGGACCTTATATTATATCTTAACCTTGCTCGCATCCAGTTGTAAAGTAGTCCCCATCGAGATTGAAAAAATACTGCTGTGACGTGTGCGCTCTGGTATTCCGTAAAACGCGGTCATCTTGGCCTTGGTCACATCCAGTTGTAGAGTAGCCTCATCGAGATTGAAAAATGTGGCCGTGTCATGCCGCTGTGACGAATGGGCCGGTATGTCCTTGCTGGGGGCTAGCTTCTGAGATCCTCCCTCCCCGTATGCGGACATTGATGTATCTGGGTCACTGAACCCACCCCTCCGATCGTTGCCGAGGCTTCCCGAGCTCTCCCGACCTTGTCTTTGTCGCGAATTCTACCTGGGGAAAAAGTGACCACGCCTTAAAACGTTCCCAAAATTGCAGATTGAACCTCCATAAGAAATAACATGGGTTTGGGAGCCCGTACATACATTGCGCAATCTACTTAACTTAAAATATAAAATGTAATTTTTATTTAAATATATACAGTGCGCCCAAGACAAGAAAGTATGCAACATATGTAAGACTTGTTTTTTGGATTTCTCAAAAAAGTCTATTCTTTAGAAAAGTTGGTGCGTGCCTTAAAACAAAAAATGATTATTTCAGATTTTACATGCGGCTTAAATGCCATTTAATAAATTAATAAATAATATTTCAACTATAAAAGTTGGTTTAGGTAGAAGCGTGTTGCATGCATATATAAACACTTCATCGAAAATGTATTTTTGTTTTATCTTAAAATTATGGTACTTTGCTCTTAAGGCGATTTTGAAAAAATGGCATTTACTTCCTTACTATAAGCCGCACGTAAAATCTGAAATAATCGTTTTTTGTTTTAAGGCATGCACCAACTTTTATCAGGACTTCTATAATAAAAAAGGTTTAAATACGTTGCAACATGCACCCTGCATTTTTAAGACAGTTTTGATAAAATGATGACAACTTGCAAATATGTAACTGAACATACCTAAAATAATTGTCAATAAACTCATCCTTAATGCATTTCCTTCTACATTATTTTGCATATTAACATCATTAGGTAATATCATGTCTTCCACAAGCAGTTCTTCCATATTATTATCATTTTCAAAGTTATCGTTCTTTATTATTGTGATATTATGCAAAATTGCTGTCAGTACTATCACTGCTAATGTAATATCTATTTTAGTTCTAAGTCCTAATGAGAGGCAAGCAAATCTTTTATAAACTCCAAATGTACGTTCTACAGTATTTCTTGTTTGAATATGAGCTGCATTGTAATTATTTTCTGCTTCAGTAATGGGATTTAATAGTGGCGTCAGTAAATATCTGTTGCAGCTGTAAGCACTATCCCCTAGAAAGTAACCTATTTGATATTCACCAGCTTCTACACGTGGACAGAGAAAAGAACCATTAAACATTGTGCTATCATGGGTTGACACAGGCCATCAAGCAACAATATCACGTATCACTAATTTTGAGTCGCACACTGCCTAAACATTTACAGAATAATTCTGCATTTTCTCCCCCTGGTGACTGTATAGCTATGTGGGTGCCATCAATGCATCCAATAATTACATTCGGGAATCTTCTTATATTATAAAATTCAGCCTTTACATCCCTTACTTCATTTTCATTTTGAGGCATCTTCACAAATTGAGGGCGAAGTCTTGCTATCTCTCGAGTAACTTTTTGTACACCCTACAAACTGTTGCTTTGTGAATATGATTGTCGTCACCAATTAAAATTTGGAAAGAGCCTATAAAAAAAATTCCACATATAATACTAATTAACAGGCACAACTGTGCTGTATAATATCACAATAATTTTATTCTTTTCATAATATGTAAAATTAAACACACTAACCTGTTGCGTAAAAACGAAGAGTTATCAAGAATTCGTCTAGTACTGATAATGAATTATTTCTATTACTAATTGTTTCTATATTATTTCCTATCAACTCTATCAAGAAGTTTACACTTTCCTTGCTTAAACGAAATCTGTCTCGAAATTCTTTATCATTACATTTTAAATATTGGTCTTCTCTTTCACGATAAATTCCTGGTCGTTCAATATACCTAACTATATTCATATTATATTCTTCATCTGATGATTCTGACGAACTAGAATAGTCCATTTTATTTAAAAAACAACAAACTTGTATCCTAAACACCACAGTAATCATCACATCAACACAAAAGAGTTCGGGTTTTGGTTAGAAGCCATAATCTACGGCGCTTGCGTTAATGTTATGGGAGATATATCTGTCCATTTTTCATAAGATATTCATTAGATAACTTATGCAATAAATACGCCTTGTCGAATGGTCGAGAAACCCAAAATTAAGATTATAAGCAGTTTATTGGCTCAATAACTTTATTTAACAGATACCTACCTGGTGCTTCAGAAACCGGGCATTAGACAAAGAACCCACGAATACTAATACAGGTTGGGTTGCAAAGAACGTACTTCTCTACTCTAAGATTACACCGTGGATGTATTAGTAGTATTCTTTTCACAGCAAAGAGAAGCTCCTAAACAGCTCCGGTGCGTGAACCACGTGTTTCTTTCATTTAATGTCTGTTGCGAAAACACGCGTATCACGCCCCGGGGCAGTTCCGGAGCTCGTCTTCCCTGTGAAAGGAATACGTTTATTATTCGTGGTCCAAGCCTACCTTGCACGGAAATCTCCAAACATCACTGTCATCGCTGTCTATATTTGGAAGCTCTCAGATTCAAAGCATTTTTATAAAATATAGTTTTGTTTGAAGTTGTTTAAACAGAAAAATTCATGATTAAGCAACAACTAAATAAATTTAATACGTTTAAATCGGCTGCTGTCCATAAATCATCGGTTAAACTTATACCGCCGTTTTCGATTTAAAACTTTCCGTATCAAAATCAAAATTATCGTTAAACCAGAGTAAAACTTTAAAATTCTCTTGTGTGACGGCAAATAAGAAGCCAAAATCTGAAAAAAGGTAAGTAGGTAATACAGATAAATAAATATAATATAAAGAAGTATATAATAAAGTAAAATTATTCTACCCATTCAAATTCTACGTACCTAGTATAGAAATGGATCCATTTTGGTTTCACAGATAGTCACAGTTTAAAAAAAAATGGAAAACTATTATAATTTTAATGTTTAAAAACAGAAAATACTGAAAATCCTAGGTAATTCTAATGGTTGTAACTGAAGTCGCAGTTGAATGTATCAGGAACGTTCGTTGCACAAATATGATTAGGACAGGACTAGGTCGTACAAAATGTTTGTTCTGTACCATTTAGAATTTACATTCCGTAGTGTATATATATGAAATAAATAAAATATGATTTTAAACCCAGTCATGTTAAACTTGGTTGGCAAATATTTGGCTATCTCTTTTACCCTCTAACGATTTGGATTATAAGCACTTTCTTAATTCTGATATCTTGTTTTAATTGAACCTTTCGTTGGAGAGATGACCATAAGAAGACCTATCAACTACATAAAGAAATATGTTTCTGTGAGTTAGCATTGGTACATACTCGGAACCACCTTTTATATAATCTGAATCGGGGTCTTCTGAAATGATTTACTGTTACAAATTTTACTGTTATTTACATTTGATCTCCGTAAACAAATTTATTGTCTAAATTTAAGTTACAGTTATTACATTACATCTAGTAGACCAATTAATCCAAGTACCAAAATAAAATAAAATATACTAATTTATATTGGTGCTGCCTCAGAATATTTACGGAGTACGTTGATGTATAATAGTGATGTGCATCACTACAGTACTCGACAAAGAAATGATTTTTTTATTCCGCCAAAAAATAAAAGGATAGGAACAAATTCTGTATTTCACAGGGGGTTAGCAGAATTTAATCAGCTTCTGCCCGAATACATTAAATCTTTGCACTCTGTGAACACCTTCAAAAGACAATTGAGACTATATAATATGTTGATCTCAGCTAATATTATTGTTCAGTAGTGGCAGGTGTGATGTCTCGGCTGTATATTGTTCTGGGGTGTTGTGTGTCTCGGTGTTTGCTTTTGTGTTGCTTTGTTGTTTTGTGTGATGTGTAAAACCATTGGTGTTCATTTTTTTTATTTTTTTTGCTCAATGTTGTCCTCGATTTTAGCCTGTTTTTAAATATTTAGTTTCAACGTTGCCAGGGTCATGTTTCTTTTTTCTTGGTTTTGTTTTGTAATTTGTGCGATTATATATATATATATATATATATATATATATATATATATATATATATATATATATATATATATATATATATATATATATGTATGTATTTTTTTTGTTATGTAGGAATGACTAGCAATTTGCTAAATAAAGGATTTAATAATAATCATATACGGTTATAACATTTTACAAATCGGTGCCAATTTTAGTACCTACCATTGTGCCGATAAAAAACTAGGACAGCAAAATCACAAACCTGGGAAAGGAAATACATAATATGTAAAAACATTAACAGCCAGATTCTTCAACGCTAGTCCGGTCTAATTGGACAAGCAAAAGAATTAAACTGACAAGTGTAAGAATAAGACAACTAAGTTTTATACCTACTACGAATTTATTTCTGAGCTTTTTCGCAAATTTATAAAGAAAATAGCAATATTAGTACGTACTTTCGACAATAATAGAACCAAATTTATTCTGGAAACCCGTTTCAAGATGAAAATCATTTCTGAACTAAGCAAATCGCTGAAATATCAGAATAATGCATAAGTTTTTAATGACAGCTTATTATTATTTATCCTTTATTTAGCACTTGCTAGTTTACAAAAATTACAATCTATGGTTTACAGTCCGTGTCATTTTCACTAGCCTAAATTAATATATCTAACAGAATAATTAATATATCTAACAGAATATTATTAACAATGACAGGAGGAAAACCTGTCAAAACATAACTGATGAACTAGATCTTAATCTAAACCAGTACTAAATCCTAAACCTTCTTAGTGAATCTGAACATTAACTTTTAAAAAGTAACCTAGGTTACATAATTTAACTTTATGTATTTTGCGATATGAGCTGGCATCAAAATATGCTGTATACATTTGAGGGACATTTTATATGGAGAAACTAAATTTATTGGGCATTTGTTTATTTAGAAAAAGTCATATATTGTATTTAAAGTATATTTAACATCGCCTGAAAATGAAAAATAAAACCAAATAATGAAGTAAATTCAATAAAAGATACAAAAAAATACAAACACAAAATTTGTACAACACAAAATTTTTAATATTTGGTAATAGAACCATTTCTGTTTATTACTTCTTCAAGTCTTTGCGGCATACTTAAAACTAGGTTTCTGCATAATTCACCCGTTACTTCATCCCAAGCTTGATTTATCCTGTAGCGTAATTTATCCTTGTTTCTGGTCAAAAATCATGTTTATACATGGATTTGACCATTTTACCCAAACTGTTCTCGATCGGGTTCAAATCGGGACTCTTCGAAGGCCAGGGAAGAACTGATATATTATTTTCTTGGAGAAAGTTTTGCACAATGCGTGCTGTGTGTATTGGAGCATTATCATGCTGAAATATAAAATTTTGACCATAAACAGCGTTTATCGATGGTATCATCACTTCATTTAGTATATTAATTCCTTCCACGAGTTGGCAAACTCCTGGCCCTCTAGCGCTAATCCAACCGCAAACATTTATAGATACACGCCCACTTTAGTTGGTTTTGTGGGTGTATATCTCATCGTACCGCCTGCCGGAAGGCCTATAAACCCGAATTCTCCCTCATTACATGATTGAAAAGTTTTCTCGTCAGAAAATATAACTGATTCCCAGAAATGATTTTGATTTAAATATTCTTGTTTAAATTCTAACCTGCCCTGTTTATTTATTTCCGTTAAAAATATTTTATTAGCAGCACAACGACTTCATTTATCGGAATTTCGAACCCTGTCTCTAGCAGTATTTACACAACCTGGAAAGTTCGTGACTTCTTTCGCCATTATTGCAGTTTCGAACGGATGATCCCTTAGATCAGCGGTTCTCAACCTGTGGTACATGTTACATGTACCACCGGTGGTACATTCAATTATTCCCGGTGGTACGCTAAACAAGACAAAATAAACACCAACCAAAAAAAGGCAAACTGAAATAATCCAAAAAAAGGCAACAAATCTTATAAATATATTGAAGAAAAAAGGAAAGATGGCAACAATAGCAACACTGATTGTGAAAACTAGATATAATAAAAAATATTTTTAATACTTATTGTTAAAATTTTATTTTATCCCTTGGTAAAAATTTTAATTTTCCTTAAACTATAATTAGTCAGAATTACCTAGAATGACCTAGATACGTATTCTAATTAGGTGGTACCTAAAATTACAAAACGTTTTTGGTGGTAGGCCATTATAAAAGGTTGGGAACCGCTGCCTTAGATAATTAAGCAGTCTTCTATCTTGATCTTCAGTAGAAATTTTAGGGGGGCCTGAACCTGCTTTTCTAATAATAGTCCCATGCCTTGCTATTTTTTGTTTTGCCAACAGCACGGTACCCTTGTTTACTTCCAATTCGTCTGCAATATTCCTAATAAAAGCACCATCTCGCAACCGACTATCAATAATAGCCTTTTGCTGGGAGTTAATTGTGGCATATTTTTAGAGAAAAATATGCTTCACAAGTTAATGATTAAATGACAATCTATATTGACATGTAAAAGTTTCACATGAAATTTTACCAGGCTTGACAGTAAATAATTCCTAATAGTCTAGGAGAAAAATGTAAATTTTGCTGTCCTAGTTTTTTATCAGCACGATGATATACATGTGTATCCACAACATTTATATGTTGGAGGACCTTTTTAGTAGATAAAGTCATTTGTTCCAGGCTTCGCCAAAAATAGCTTGTTTGGTAATTGTATGAACCGTTCTCTATTTTTATTGGTTGGCACATCTGAAATTTGGTAATTGATTTGCTTTATAGTATTTACACCATAAAAAAAATTTTGTTTACCCCCCCTAGTCTGAACTAAATTCCAGTATTGCATTGGTTACTGAACCTTCTTATTCTGTTATAATTTATGTAAATTGTTTAGTAGTTTATGCTTAATGTTATATTGTTTCAAAAAAAGATGTATTTACGGAGTTATCGAATTTTGAAAGTCTTGTTGTCTATTAACTTTTTGAAAATTTTCATACATTGCTGACTTACGCCTATATAATTTATAGTATATAATCATAAGAGAGAGATATACGCCAATTTGTATTTTTATAAATATGACCTATGGTGGCCATAACAGGAAATTCGGGTTTTCGGAGTTTCCTTTGCCCTTTCGTCCCTTTTGCCCCTTTGTCTTTCCAGCGACGATACGTTAAAATAAAAAATATACCTAAGTTAACAATAAAATACTAACATATATGTATATCAAGGTAAACAATTGACTTCTTCAGTTTTATTTTAAAATAAGGTATTTGGGGTAATTTACATATATATTTCCTTCACATTTCTCTACTATTATTTTTATTGTTATCTGTTTTTTTCATAGTAGGTATTCACATTTTTTGTTTTAATAATTCAAAAAATTAACATCTATCCACAAAACTTCTTTAGTGATAACTCGCAAACAAAATTATTCATGTTTTCAAAAGGTTAGATTTTCTATGGTCATTTCTTGGACTATACGAAGCAAATTTGTAACATGCATTTGATTGTTTTCAGCATCTCTGAAAAGTGTATTAAGATTGGTCAACACATCATGTGTGTACATTCTGTTGTTATCTATGATAATGGGATAATGAAAATTGTACCCTCTAAGCATGTGAAGAAACGAAAGGATTATAATGAAAAATTACCAAGTAAAAATTTTACTTGAAAATGGTAAGATATTTTATATTAATGAAGTAAATGGTAGTAATTGAGTAAAATTTTTTAGAGCCTCAAAATACATGCCAATCTTGTGTGGAAAGTTTAAGAAATAGTGGTAAGTTTCAATTTTAGTCACCAAGTTTCAACTTGATAACTAATTTGAGTCCTCTAGTTGTTTAGGAAAAACTTTTAAAAAAAAAATCAACAACCTGTGTACCTATTAAAATCAAAGTCGTTTAGGACCTAAATATGTTTATATGAACTTTTTGTCTTTAAATTGAGTAAGGAATATAACCCTGAAGTTTGGCTACATAATTTATTAACTCTGTATAGTAATTTTAAAATGAAAACAAAACAAAGTTTATGCAGAGGACACATAAAAGTATAAGAAGTAAAAATAATTTGAATTCTTTTACATAAGTACTCAAATGGATCTTATAGGGTTGCCATATCACGCGTTAAACATAAGTTTTGGAAAAATACTATAATGATGCTTCAAGCTTTAATATACCTTTTTAACACATTTTAGAATTGATTTATCGCGGGATTTAAGTGCCCAATCCCGGGATTTTTCGGTACTGAATTTTTAACGGGATCCCCGGATTTCGGGATTTCGGGATCCCAGGATTGGAAGCCCTACTGAGTAGTCAAAATAATGAAATTTGAATTAAAGTTCCTAATAATACAGTTAAAAAAGGATGCATTACATGGAGTTACGCGATTTTCTCCTGAAGGCGACGATATTCTGTAATAAGTATCTCTAGTTGAAAAGGCAGTGGGTTCAAGTCCACTTTTTGTCAGAGTTGACTTTTTATTAATTTTGAACTAAAATCTCTTAACTTTCACACCAAATTACACAACTTTGCCTTCATTTAACATACCCCATACCATATAATTTCTGAAATTACAATGATAGGGTTCCAATTTGGGCACCCTATACAGTACACGGAGCTATTTCAATATATTTATTTATAGATGAACATGATGTTATGGCGTTAGAGTTATGGCGTGGGTTTTTGCTGTCTCTTATAAGGTTGGGTGCCAGTGTAGCGCTTTCCCGCCTTAAAGAGAAACTATAACGCAAAGCCACTACTGCCAAATGTTGCTAAAAATGAATCGCCCAATCCTGTTATCATACCGATAACAACCTGTGACCCAGGTGCGCCCTGAGAAGGTTATCTACTTACAACTCTTACCTAATCGACCAAATTCAGCTGCTTGTAGAACACCTCCATACGCTAGCTCTATCTCAAGGTATAGGTTCTTTTAGTGAGAGATGAGCGTTTAGCTTTTAAAGTCCAAATCGGTAATTTAGTCAAAATTTAGTGAGGCGCCACCATAGTTTTACTTTCTAAAATTTAGGCTCTAAATGGTGGTCCGGTTAGCCTATAGCGTTGAAACAAAACCAGGAAAAGAAAATCAAATATGTCCAGTCCGGTATTAAAAATTACTAGGTAATCAAAACAAATTATGGTTTAAGGCCAATACATTTAATCTTTAAAAAAAATTAGGATATAATGACGAGTCCTGTTTCCTTTTTTTTAAATGTAAGCTCCTCAGAGACAAAACAATACATGAATTACCTATGTAATTTACAGTATTTGGTGAGTGATAACTCACCCAGTAGGATTGATTCAACTGTATTTGACGGCAGCCACTATATCCACACAATAAAGTCAGCTGTGCCTTAAGGTATAGTGACCACATAGACCTGACAACTGGAATTTCCGCTTGGTCAAAAACACTTGTATCAAAAACTGTTAACCGCCGTAACGTAAAATATATTTACAAGAAAGATCTTGTTTCGACAAAGATCCAAGTTAAGCTTTAAAGTTACGGTATAGAAAAATTTACAAAGTTACTGAAGAAAAATGTACCAGGTTATTCTCAAAAAGGTCCAAGTGGCTGTGGACACTAGCACGCTTGACGGTGACTATACCCCCTGCACGAAAAATCCAACTGTGCTTCTACAGGGTACAGTCACAAGTACCGGCCCTGGGTCAGCCTAGCTACCCCAGCACCGATAGGTCCACTAGGCCAAAACGATACTAGAATCCACCTCCCTCTACTAATAACCCCATGAAAATAAATGCTACCCCAAATGTACACTTAAAATTTATGCACAAGTAAAAATGTAGTTACATACTACACGTATAGATTCTAATATTTAAATTTTGTTACGTGAAAATTTACAAATTTACCAAAAGAAATTATATGTCCAGTTTGGACCGACGAGGCCTGGTAGTACGCATGCGTGTTGTCGACAATCCGCCCACGTTTACAGTCACCGGGACTTTACATTCGTTCGTTCGAACGCACAAAGAATAAGGTTATCAGAAAAAGTAAAACAAAGTGATCATATTTTTATAGCAAATTATTGTCTGAAGGACTTACTACCAGTAAGGTTCAAAAACATTGATTCCCCGATAGGGCATTCCAAAATAAAAGGACCTCTATGAGGTACAATCAGTATTGCACAAGATACATTAAAAATAGGGAAAATTGTCCATCGGCAAAAATTAATGTCAGTCCCCACACCGGTAAGTCATATCTTAAGAGCTACACTTAGCTGTCTGCAACCATCGGAGTTGCCTCTCGGTGCGTTGAAACCAGGAAGAAGGTTCTCAAGTTCCCTGCAGAACCTTGTTGTCCCGACGTGGACAGGATATAGAAGATTGTTCCAAAACTGACAACTACAGAGTCCCAAGGTCATTCAAGGTCATGTCAAAATTTCGGAATGGAATTTTAGGCTCTAAAATACCAGCCCCGATGTCTAGTCCATAAGTTCAGGTACTTTAACCCAAACGCAAAACATTTGATCCAAAATTAGGTAGTTAAAATTTAGTCCAAGCCAAAAAACTTTATCCAACCAAAAAAAGGTTTAGGCGCTTCCAAAAAAACTTAGTCCATCCTAAAAACCCTACAAAAGAAATACCCTATATAAGTAAAATCCTTTCATACTAGAACTACTTAAATTAATTTTGAATTTACAAATTGTTTACAATCCTAAATCTGATCTGTAAAATTTTCGCTTACCTTAAATTAATAAGGGTTTGCACCGCAGAGAAAAACACATATTTAACGGCATCTTGGCCAGGGAATGTATACCATCAAAAAACTACTAAAAACATTCCAAAGGGGATGTTCCCAAAAATTATATTTGCCCATGTAGCATTTTCTAAAAGAAATTTATCTCGGTTTAATCCCCATGTGCTTCCTTATCGGCGGCCAACAAAGGAAAGGGACACGTCATCTCCCCCCAATCCCTAATATAGACGGTTCCTTCCACAGCCGGACCAACTGCAAACTTTAAGAAACCAAAATCCCTAAGAATCTACGCCAATTCGACAAATCGCAATACAAAGTTAACCCTTTTTCTTATCAAAATCTCGGTCGCCTGTGTCGCCAGAATACGAATTACGGTAGGTTCTCGCCTAAAATTCCACAGGAGAAATGTCAGCGTCCTGACATTCCAACTGTCAAACAGCTGGCTTATATGTCACATAATAAATTGTTTTAAAAAATAAACACTTTTGAAGAAACCCCATTTCGAAAACAAAAAGATCCAATCGAAGTTCAAAACCCATGTATCCAATTATCAAGTCTCTACGACTAGCAATATATACCAAGAAATTGTCCTAAAAATATACTACCCAAAAAATGGGAAATAATAATGATGAAACCACTCGAACACACATCGAGCCATATATTTATCTTTTACTCTTAGCGAGGCTTTACAGAAGGTATAAGGTATTATTTATTTAATTATTACTTAATTGCTTATTAAGGTCTCAAAAATTCCACAACAAAAATATTTACTTAAAAACATGAAGTCTAAAACTGAAATTTTGTTACTAACTATTTATTATATCCTGTTGCTATTTTCTGCCCATAACAGTCACCCCCTTTTCCAAGGAAAACAAAATTATGCAATATTTTTTTTATATAGAAAGCTAATAGAAAAAAAAATATCATTCAAAATTTATTCATCTTCAGGACCAAAGTATGGTTTAAGATCCTGGATATGCCAGTTACCCTTAGACTTTCTGTTCATATCCTCTAATTCATATACACAATAGCCTACTTTTTTACATATCTTAAAAGGTCCTTCAAATTTTCCGGCTAATTTAGAAGAATAATAATTTCCAGCGTCAGGCAAAGCATAAAGTCTTTTCCAAACTAAATCTCCTATCTGAAAATGAACGTCTCGACGCCTAAGATTATATTGATTTCTTGACCTTTGATGAGCTTGTTGTAATCGTTTATTTACAAATTCCCTTAACTTTATTAAACTTTCTACTCTTTTAACTAAATTATCATGTTTATCTCTCTCTGTTAAATTTTGAATATCCATAGCCCTATTATATTCGCTGGCGTGAAGTATCATTTCTTTCCCGAAATTAATGAAATATGGTGTGCGTCCAGTCACCTCATGTACCGCAGTATTAACAGCATAAGCTAACGCCGCTAAATTTTGTTAGTAAGGTTAGGTTGGTAACACTGCATCTAGTAATAAGTTTAGTTAGTAAAAAATGTTTGAGACACTGTGCTAGTGTAGAATTGAATAAAATGGAGTCGTAAAAAGTATCCTTAATAAAAAGGGTTATTAAGAAATAAAACAAGCTTTTAAGAATAACAATATTTATTTCTGTTTCCAAAAGTTAGTGTTCAGGTTATGGGCCCAGTCCCGCAGTAGAATATGGAGACAGAATACAGAATAAACAAATACGGGGTAACGCCCTTCAGTGGTGTGGACTTTGGAAATTGGCTTTTTAGAATCAAGCTTGTTTTGGAAGAGAACAGCCTTTTAGAAACACTAGATGAATCATACGATAAAGAACTAACGGATTTAACTACCGATCAGAAGTCGAAAAATGTAAAGGCAAAGAATATTTTAGTACAGTGTATTGCAGATAGTCATCTCGAACTAGTAAAAGAATGTAGTACTGCAGCAAGAATTATTAACAAGTTGACTTCCACATTTCAAAGAACAGGGATAGCCTCACAGTTGTTGTTAAGAAAAAAGTTGCTAACCTTAAAGTATAATGAAGAAAGGTCCTTGGATACATTTATTATTCAGTTTGACAAATTAGTACGGGAACTAAAAAGTTCTGATGCCAAACCTAGCGATAGTGAAATTATTTGCTATTTATTGCTAGCCATGCCAAGTTCCTACGATCATGTTGTAACAGCAATTGAGACAATTAACAGTAGCAATCTTACATTAGAATTTGTTAAGAACCGATTAATAGAAGAAGAAACTAAAAGAAAAGAATTGAAAGGAGGTGATAGTGAAAGTTCTCATGCTTTTTATAACTATAACAGATGTCAAATAAATAAAAATAGAAACAGTAAACCTTTCAATTTTGAGTGCTATAATTGTGGAAAGAAAGGTCATAAGAAATCAGAATGTAAGTTTAGGGTACAAACAAATAAAAAGGGCGAGAAAAAGGCTAATACCACCAGAGAAGCAAATGTAAGTGAAGAAACATCAGAACCGAATGAAATTTGTTTTATGGCTGGAGGTATAGGACAAACAGAAAATAAAGATCAGTCAGTTTATTTTTATGCTGATTCTGGAGCATCAGATCATTTAATCAATACAGATAAATATTTTCAGCGATCTATTGTATTAAGAAATCCTATTAAAATAAACATTGCTAAGGAAGAAGAGTCTTTAATGGCAGTTAAAATTGGTACTATTGTGACCGAAGATTGTAAGTTAACAAATGTCCTGTACGTTCCAGAATTAAGAAGTAATTTGTTATCAATAAATAAAATTGAACAGTCTGGCTTTGGTGTAAAGTTTGAGAATAACAAAGTTTTTGTTTACAAGAATCAAAATGTCATTAAAGAAGGATACAGAAAGAACAATTTATATGAAATAAAGTTTAAAATTAAAGAAGTATTTGCTCAAAAAGCTTACTCAATATCCGAAAATGATGAAATATGGCACAGACGTCTCGGCCATGCTTCAATTGAAAAACTGAAAGGGTTGAAGAAACAAAATGTGATAGAATGTGAAACTTCAGAAACAGAAATTTTGTGCGAAGCTTGCCTAAAAGGTCGTCAGACACGTTTGCCTTTTAACAATGAATATCAGCGCTCTACAAGAGTGTTAGAACTAATACATTCTGATCTTTGTGGTCCAATTAATCCTGCTACACATGACAATAAGAAGTGCATGTTAACATTTTTAGATGATTTTAGTCATTTTTGCATAATTTATTTACTAGAAAGTAAAGCAGAAGTACTGAATTATTTCAAAAGGTATATAGAAATGGTGGAGGCGAAGTTTAATTCAAAAGTATCCAGATTTAGGTGTGACAATAACAAAGAATACATAAATAACGCTTTTAAGGAATATTGTGAGTCAAAAGGTATCCAAATAGAAACTACAATAGCATATTCCCCTCAACAAAATGGAAAGGCCGAAAGGCTGAACCGAACCATCATTGAAAAAGCAAGAACTTTGTTGGCTGACACAAGTTTTACCAAAGATATGTGGGGTGAAGCAGTCATTACTTCGGTATATATTATTAATAGACTACCTACTGTAAATAAAATAATTCCTGCCCAAATATGGTATGGAGAACTTCCTAAATATGACAAACTGAAAGTTTTTGGAGCAGAAGCTTACACATATATAAATAAGGAACACAGAGAAAGTAAAATGTCAGAAAAATCAGTCAAGTTATATATGATTGGATATTGTAATAATGGATATAGACTATGGAACACTGAAGAGAGAAAAGTTATTCTTGCAAGAGATGGTATATTCAATGAACAAAAGAAAATGAAAGAAATCATTTACATAGATTCAGAAATATTAAATATGAAACAACAAAACCAGACAGTTATTGATGAAAGAACTAGTAACGTAAATGAAGAACAAAATAATGAACCAATTAAGACAAAAGAAACAAAAATTAACTCAGATACTAAAAGAGATAGTAGAATCAGAAGAAAACCACTATATTTGCAAGATTATGAATGTGATGAATTCTATGAATGTGAATTTTCAGCTTTTAACGTACAAGAAATTATGTATGATGTACCAAGAACAAAGAAGGAAGCTTTAGAATCAGATGAAAAAGAAGAGTGGTTAAAAGCTCTAAATGAAGAATTAAAGTCACATGAAAAACATTCTACTTGGACTTTAGTTGAAAAACCAAAAGGAAAGAACATAATAAATAGTAGATGGGTTTTTAGAAGAAAGGATAATGGTGTTTATAAAGTGAGGTTGGTTGCCAAAGGTTACGAAACATCTGAGTGGAACGAAACCTATGCACCTGTTGGTAAACTGTCAACATTAAAAACATTATTAGTTATTGCAATCAAAGAAAATATGTATATGGAGCAAATGGATGTAAAAACTGCATTTTTGCATGGAACTTTACTCGAAGAAATTTATATGTATTTACCCGAAGATATGAGAGACGAACAGTATGTGTGTAAACTTAATAATTCTTTATATGGACTTAAACAGAGCCCTAAGTGTTGGAACGATGCTTTCCATAACTTCATGATAGACAATGGTTTCCAGTGTTCAACGTACGATACGTGCCTTTATACTAAGAATGACAGTTCAAAGTTTTATCTGTTTTTGTATGTCGATGACATTTTAATTTTTCATACTGATAAAAGCATTATAAGTGACTTTAAAGAAAAACTTAAATCTAAATTTGATATTGTGCCTCTCGGACCAGTGCAAAGATATTTAGGTATAGAGATAGAAAGAGACAGCAAGAACAATGTTTTAAAACTACATCAGAAATGTTTTATTGAAAAATTGTTAAAACGTTTTAATATGAGTGATTGTAAAGGTTTAGCTACTCCCTTAGAAAAAGGTTTAAAGCTCAATAAAGAAACAAATGTAGAACTGTTAACTAAACATCCTTATAGAAAACTGATAGGTTGTTTGATATATTTAGTTGTTGGCACTAGGCCTGATTTAAGTTTCAGTGTTAATTTTTTTAGTAGGTTTCAAGATAGCGCAAATGATACCCATTGGAATTATTTAAAACGTATTTTACGTTACTTACAGAATACTAAAGATTATGGTTTATGTTTTAAAATTAATGAGCAAGAAGAACATTTTGTAATAGGTTACGCAGACTCTGATTGGGCATCTGACTGTATAGATAGAAAAAGTGTCTCAGGTTATTGTTTAACTTTGTTTGGTAATGTAGTATTATGGGCTACTAGAAAGCAGAGAACTGTGTCACTTTCAACTGCTGAAGCAGAATATGTTGCTCTCAGCTCTCTAGTAACTGAAACATTATGGTTTAAAGGATTGTTAAATGATTTAAAACTAAATTGCCAATATGTTGTTATTTATGAAGATAATTTAAGTTGTATTCAAATAGCTAAAAACAGAGAATGTAAAAGAGTCAAACATATTGACATAAAGCACCATTTTGTCAGGGATACTCTAGATAAGGGTGATATTTTAATTAAGTATATTCCTTCTTCAGAACAAAAATCTGATATTTTTACAAAAGCATTAAGCAAAGAAATATTTTGTAAACACAGAAGTTCTTTAGGTATCGAGAAATGTTAAGTAGTAAAAGAAATAGTATGAAGGGGGAGTTTTTTATAATGTTAAAAAAAAATGCAGTATTAAGGGGGAGTGTTAGTAAGGTTAGGTTGGTAACACTGCATCTAGTAATAAGTTTAGTTAGTAAAAAATGTTTGAGACACTGTGCTAGTGTAGAATTGAATAAAATGGAGTCGTAAAAAGTATCCTTAATAAAAAGGGTTATTAAGAAATAAAACAAGCTTTTACGAATAACAATATTTATTTCTGCTTCCAAAAGTTAGTGTTCAAATTTTCATCCCCAATTCTTTGATTAAAATTATCAGAGACAAAAGCTGAAATCATTGACTTAAGTACTCTATTAACTCTTTCTGTAACGTTTGGTGATGGATGATAATTTGGATTAAAAAGTGTTCTAACCCCATATTTTTGAGTTAAAGCTTGAAATTCGCGACTTTTGAATTGTACCCCATTATCGCAGCGAATAACTTTAGGTATACCATGAACTAAAAATACTCTTTCTTCTAAAAGATCAACAACGGTTTTTGCTATTGCCCTTTTGATTGGAAAGAAATAGTTAAATTTACTAAAAATATCAGTTACTTCAAAAATATACATATTCCCCCTTCACTTTTAGGTAGTGGTCCAAACAAATCCATACTGATGACTTCCCAACAATGTTCTGGAACCAAATTGTCCTTCATCAAACCAGCTGGTAACTTTTGCTCTGGTTTCACCCGTTGACACACTATACAATGTTTGACAAATTTAGTAATGTTAGCTCTCATACAAGGCCAACAATATAAGCGACAAATTTTCATATAAGTTTTGTGGACTCCTAAATGACCTCCAGTAGGAGAACCATGACAAGACTCCATGATCTCTCGTCTCCTTTCCTTAGGTAAAACCAATTTCCAAAAATCAGCAGGGTCACGTAAATCTGGAAAATCAAGTTGAACATACTTATAGATCTTACCATCAGTAACTCTCCAACGAGGAAAATTCAATGGATTGTTCACAATATGCTGTGCAAGGTCAATATACCATTTATCCTGTACTTCTTGTAGATTTATGTTAAAAATCTCCAGGGCATCACAAGATTCAGTCACACTACGGCTCGAAGCATCTGCAATAACATTATCTCGCCCTTTGCGATGAATGACCTTATAGTCAAATTGCTGCAATCTTAATGCCCAACGACCTAATCTACCCTGAGGATTCTTAAGATTATCCATCCATAGAAGGCTATAATGATCACAAACCACTGAAAACTTTGCACCTTCTAAATAACATCTTAATTTTTCAATTGCAAAAAGCACTGCTAAAAGTTCTCTTTCTGTAGCTGAGTATACTCTTTCTTGTCGAGTCAAACTACGCGATATATAACATACCACATGTTCTCTACCATCATAGACCTGATATAAAACTGCTGCTACCCCATAATTACTTGCATCTGTCTGAAGGATAAATTCATGTTCAAAATTTGGACAAGTCGAAATGGGTGCAGAAACTAAAACGTTTTTAATTTTTTGAAAAGCTTCGTCGCAGTCATCATTCCAAGAAAATTTGGCTCCCTTACGCAACAAACTAGTAAAAGGTGAAATTAAATCCGAAAAACTAGGAACAAAACGTCGGTACCATGATAACATACCTATGATTCTACGTACTTCTGTAACTGTTCTTGGTGTTGGAATCCGTGGAATTGCTTCTATCTTAGCAGGATCTACAGAAATACCATGTCGATTGACTACATAACCTAAGTATCTTAATTCAGCACGACAAAATTTACTTTTTTCCTTATTCAAAGTTAAACCAGCTTTATCTAACCTATCAAAAACAATCTGTAAAATTTCTATATGTTTGTCGAAGTCCGGAGAAACAACAATGATATCATCTAAGTAGCAAAAAACATATGGTTGTACATCAGCACCTAAAACTGTATCGATGAGTCTTTGAAAAGTAGCTGGAGCATTATGTAAACCAAAAGGTAACCTACGAAATTGAAACAAACCACGCCCTGGAACTGTAAAAGCTGTATACTGTTTACTATCCTCCTCCAGTTCAACCTGCCAATATGCACTTTGTAAAATATGCACGTGGAAATAATAATGAAGAAACCACTCGAACACACATCGAGCCATATATTTGTCTTTTACTCTTATCGAGGCTTTACAGAAGGGATAAGGTATTATTTATTTAATTATTACTTAATTGCTTATTAAGGTCTCAAAAATTCCACAACAAAAATATTTACTTAAAAAAAATGAAGTCTAAAACTGAAATTTTGTTACTAACTATTTATTACATCCTGTTGCTATTTTCTGCCATAACAATGAGATCAGTGAAATGGAAGATAATGATGATGAGGATAATGATCTTAGCTATGAACCCAGTAGTGATCAACCAAAATTTAGGGGAATTCCAAGTTCCCCAGTGAGTAGTCATGACAGTGAAATTTCAATTAAAGTTCCTAATAATGCAGGTAAAAAAGGTTAGTACATATTCTGTTATAAGTATCTCTAGTTGAAAGGCAGTTGGGTTCAAGTCCACTTTTTGTCAAAGTTGACTTTTTATTAATTTTGAAATAAGAATGCTTAACTTTCACACTACCACTTTGCCTTCGTTTAACATACCCCATACCATATAATTTCTGAAATTACAATGATAGGGTTCCAATTTGGGCACCCTATACAGTACACGCAGTTATCTCAATATATTTATTTATAGATGAACATGAGATCAGTGAAAAGGAAGATAATGATGATGAGGATAATGATACCAGCTCTGAACCCAGTAGTGATCAACCAAAATTTAGGGGACTTCCAAGTTCCCCAGTGAGTAGTCATGTCAGTAAAATTTCAATTAAAGTTCCTAATAATGCAGGTAAAAAAGGTTAGTACATATTCTGTAATAAGTATCTCTAATTGAAGGGCAGTTGGGTTCAAGTCCACTTTTTGTCAAAGTTCACTTTTATTAATTTTGAACTAAAAGTGCTTAACTTTCACACTACCACTTTGCCTTCGTTTAACATACCCCATACCATATAATTTCTGAAATTACAATATGAGATTTATTTACTGATTTACTTAAATCATTAGTATGTAAAATTAGCTATCCTAGTCAATTTTCCATACTCCTATTTTGACAAATGTCAGGTATTTGGTTTGCGCGATTCGTTGCCAACCCATATGCTTGTGAACTTACCATTACTGAAGTGCTTTCTCTTTTAATGATGAGACAAATCATCATTCTTTGTGATCCTATCCACGCCCACGTCCAGGCTCTCTTTAGACTGGTTTGCCTAGCTTATAGTCTTCATTAGAGCAGCTATAAGAGCAAAACGTGGTAAATATGCCATTCATCAAGAATTCTGTCATCTACATAAGAAAGACTCCTTTGACTGACTTTACCCGTAGGTTGTTTATTAATTTTCTCTGGTTACATCGTTGCCTTGCTGGGTTCGTTACAATCCTCCTGTTGTTTGAAACCAGTTTAGGAAGATAGTTGAAATCAGTTGAACTAGATTGTTGAAGCCAGTAGAGAGAACCATGAACATTGATGAAATTCTTAGTTAAAAGAAAAATGACTGTAAAAATTATTCTGCAGCCATACAATACATTTATAAGGATTTTGATTAATTTAATTTCCAATCATATATCAAAATTACTGAACTGTTAACACTGTTTTGTAGAGAGTGGTGTCGAAACCGAAGATAACCAAAATGAAGACAATCAGTGCAGCTTTAAAGGTAATAATGATTTATTTATCTATTTTACACCTTTCAACCAATACCTATAATTTAAAAAAAAATACCTATAGAGGATTCATTAAAAAATGTGAATTACTTTTACTAAAAATAGTACCTTGGAATTTTATTCAGGCCTCTGTAATAGCAATATGCAGCTTTTTATTTATAGAATGTTTTTATTTATTTTATTAGCTGCTACTTTGTTCAATTTATATTTACGTTTCTAACATAATACTGAAATGATTATTTGTCCTTTAATGGTTGACAAAAAATTATCTATGAATCCTACCATACTCACAGCTCTCTCTTTAGACGTGTTCGACTAAACCTGACCAAACCTTATGCCCTTCTTATTAGTATGGCATTTTAAAGAGATAAGCCAATAAAATTAAGGTCAAACCTAAAACAAATTTATAACAAATTGATTCTATCGTCTTTTGTTTAAAAGGGGGTGTTTTTTAACGCACTAAAAGTTTCCTTATATCCCAGTTTCCGGACTATCCTACCAAATGTACATTTTTTTTAGTCTTTTGCAGTTTTCTCTAAGTATTAGTTTTTCGTAAAAAAAAACATGTACGTTCAGATTCACTAAGAAGGTTTAAGATTTAGTACTGGTTTAAATTAAGATATTATAGTTGATCAGTTATGTTTTGACAGATTTTATCCTGTCATTGTTAATAAGGCGTCATTAAAAACTTATGAATTACTCTGATATTTCAGCGATTTGCTTGGTTTTCAAATGATTCTCATCTTGGAACGAGTTGCTGTAATGAATTTAGTTCTATTATTGTCGAAAGTACGTACTAAAATTGCCCTTTTCCTTTTCCCTATAAATTTGCGAAAAAGCTCAAATACATTCATAGTATAAAACTTAGTTGTTTTATTCTTACACTTCTCAGTTTAAAACTGTTGGTTGTCAAATTAGACCGGACTAGCGTTAGAGAATTTGGCTGTTAGTTTTCTATAGAGCATAAAATTTCCAATCTGCTGATTTATTTAGTTTAGAAATTAATTAGATGTGAAACAAGCCACACAAAGAGCTGAAATTCTAAAAAAAGGCGGGAAAATATATTAATTAATCAAAGGAGAAAGCACAAATTTTGATGCTTCCATGGAATAAATTTATAAGGTTTTTGATGAACTGAATTTGCACCAAAATAAACTATTACAATATAAGCTTTAAGTAGAAAATTCTTTAATTTGTGTTTTTTTTTTCTAGATCACAGGGATAGCTGGAATGAGAGATCGGGAAGTATTCTAACAGAATATGGAAGGGAACGTTGTGGTAAGTGTATTGCATATACAGGGTGTTGATAAAGAATGGAATATTGTAAATGTCAAGAAAACCGTGTCGTTTTACAGAAAACGCTCGGACAAGTCGATTATATTTTATTTCGTAAAATCTTTTGTATCATTAGATATTATATAAATAAGTCCAAAAGTTGAGAGATAACAGTTTTTTTTTAAATGAACAACCCATACATGATTGAATATTTCAGCTGTCCTTAAAGTTGTAATCAAATTTGATATAGCATGTCCTATACCGAAATCAAACTGTTCCCGAGACTGTAGCATCTAAAAGTGGCATTTTCGACAGTTTGATACTGTGTAGAGCCCGAAGGGTGCATTTTAGGACAAGCTTACATGCTTCTATCTTAGATTTTCAGTATCTAAAATTTCAAAGTCCGGTTGAACCAGAAGTTCTCAATTTTCGACCGAAAAACGGAGAATTGATTTGTTCCAGTTTAACAGGAAATTGACATTTTTGGCTGCACTAAAATACATCGTTTCTGTTCTACAAAGTGTCAAACTGTCAAAAATACGACTT
Source organism: Philopedon plagiatum (assembly GCA_963971165.1). NCBI lineage: Eukaryota > Metazoa > Arthropoda > Insecta > Coleoptera > Curculionidae > Philopedon > Philopedon plagiatum. The sequence continues at coordinate 36,245,168 of OZ020193.1, read as the reverse complement.
TTTAGATGCTAATATTTCGAAAATGGTATAGGACATGCTATATGAAATTGTAACAAAATTGTAAGAATTCAGAGGTTCAATCAAATACGGGGTTATCTGAACTTTTTGACCCATCTTATGTAGTACATAAAGATATGAAAAGATTTCTACAAATGAAATAAAATTAAAGTGTTCAAGCATTTTTGGTAAAATAGCACTGTTTTTACATATTTCCATTATTCTATACTACATCTACCTACTATATGTATTTAAGACCATGCACCAGTTAATGAAAAAGCATAGAGGATACCAATAATTTCTATAGGTCATATGTTACTATACCACATTTTAGTCTCTCCCCTGAGGCACCTAAATGTTTCAAGAAGCTGGAATGCAGAAGAGGTTCAAACAGCGAAAAATCTTTTTTCTAAACATATAGAGTGCAAGGAATTACCAAGCTTACCAGAATGTGTGCTGGCCATACAAGGGAATAATATTTTACAGGGGCGATCACCTAGCTAGTTGGAAGCATGGGTAAATAATGAAATTAAGAGACATAAAACCAAAGTAAATAAAAGTAAAGGTAAATGTTTTGGTAACTACAAAACACATAGTACATACAGTGACTGGGAAAAAGTTGATATGGGAAACTTGATTACTGATTTCTGAAAAATTTTTATTTTTAATAAATTTGGTGCATAAAGAGAAACTAAATTGGCCAATGTCAAATTCTGGATAAAGTATACAGGGTGTTCAAAAAAATTCAAAAATGTTTGTTCGAAAAAACAAGTATTTTACAATTTTAAAAATTGTCTACAGAAAAGTAAAGCGTTTATCAAGACAAAAATTGAAGTCAGATAACACTTTTTCTTGAAAAAGTTCCGAAAAAGCAAACCACCAAGGCCCCAGCACCGACGCGGGAAGAGAGTATCGGGCGCTGAAGCCAAAAGAAGAAGGAAGGCAAAAGAACAGGCGCTGGCTACCACCAACACTGATCCCCGCCCCTCCACATCTAGCCACCACAATCTGATCAAACCCTCAGGTAGTAATGCTAGTTCTTCCTCCACAAGAGGCAAGGAACACGTCGCTCCTGCGGATAAGAAAAGATTGCGGTCAGGCACATCCTCGGAGGCAACACCCCAAAAAGGAAAGAGGCCGCGGCAAGATCCTAAGATCGCCCCCTCTAAATCATACAAGGAAGCAGCTACCGCCCACCTAAAGGTAGCCATAATACACAGAGCAAATCCCTACGGCAAAATAACTGCAGATAGAGAAACCCTTGTCAAAAGAGAGCTGATGGGAGAGCTGGACAAAACCATTATGTCCGCCTCCAGCAGCAAAACGAAACCACCAACGTTTCGATCGTGGACACACTCCGGTGAAATCATCCGAGTAATATGTGACGACGACCCTACGCTGGACTGGTTAAAGACCACCGTGCCCACCTTAAAAACATGGGAGGGAGCAACACTGGCGGTGGTGAGCGTCGAAAGGCTACCGAAGTTGACAAAAGCCTCTCTCTGGGTCCCGGGGGAACCTGAGGGTGAACCCGAGGGCCGGGAGGTTGTGCTGCGTCGACTTCGAGGCCAAAACCCCGACCTTAACGTCGCTGCCTGGTGTTCCTTCCACCATGAAATGAAGGAAAGCCCAAAAGGACACCTCTTCGTTTTCGGGATTGGAGACGAAGACATGGAAGTCCTCAAAAAGAAGGTAATGAGGATGAGCTACGGGTTCACCTCATTAACTGTAAAAGCTAAACCCGGAAAGGACGGTCCAGAAGCTACTGTCGAGCCTCAGAAAGAGGCGTCCGATGGTGCAGAAGCTCCCAAGGATGGCACTGAACCATCGGAACCGATGGTGATCGGTGACACCTTGGTGGAGGACACGGAAGACTCTCCGGATCATATCGAGGCCATCTCCCCACCCGCAGGTGAGGAAAAGATGGTCAAGAAGTAAAAACCCAGCACCTTTAAAACCAAAAATGGAAGTGAAGGCAGCTGGCACAAAGGTAAATATAATCCAATGTAACTTGCAACACAAGAGAGCGGCCACGGCAACACTATGCCGCCATCTCGACGAGTTGCAGGATACATTAGCGCTTATCCAAGAACCTTGGATACGACAGACCAAAACGATAGGTTTTAGTAATCTAAACGGTCAAATTTTTAGCTTTCCCAGCAATCAACAACCTAGGACAGCCATATACATCCCTAGGAAATTCAAGGCCTATCCAATGGCACACCTCTCCACCTCGGATCTAACCGCGGTTAGGATGGAGTATGCCGACAATGCCCAAAAGAAAACGCTAATCCTAGTATCAGTGTACCTCCCCTCAGACGCGGCCACCCCACCACCTACTAAAGAAATGGAGGACCTGGTACAACACTGCCAAGACCAGAACCTTGACTTGGTGATGGGCTGCGACTCAAATGCACACCACGTAAACTGGGGCAGCAAGGATATAAACGCCAGAGGTAAGTCACTTTATGATTATATAATACAGAAAAATCTTAGCATTTTAAATGTAGGTACAACACCAACTTTTATAAACTCTCGCAGTCAAACACTAATAGACATTACGTTATCCACAACTAACGTTTCTAAAACTATACGAAACTGGCATGTATCTGACGACATCTCGATGTCAGATCATCGCTGGATAACTTTTGATATAATTACAAAGCTCTCGACCTCCAAACTATCTCGCGACCCAAGAAAGACGGATAGAGTGACATACACTCTCCTTCTGGATGGGACTCTACGAGCGGTGGAGCCCGAGACGCCCAACAACAATGACGGCTTGGAGAGATATTCCAATACTATCCAAAACGCCATTACAGAAGCATATAAAAAATCCTGCCCCCTAAGGCGAGTCCAGCTCGATGGAAAATCCACCTCATGGTGGTGCCCAGAGCTGGAACAACTTAGGAAGATGGCAAGGAAATCTTTTAACAAAGCCAAAGACACTAAACTCGAAGAGGACTGGAATCTATACAGATCTCACCACAGAGAGTATAAGAAAGTCGTCAGACAAAAACAAAGAGAGGCCTGGAGAGTCTACTGCGAAGAAATAGAAGATCTACCACAGGCGGCAAGACTCCAGAAGGCTCTCACAAAAGACCCACACCGAAGCATCGGTAGACTAACCAAGGAGGATGGCAGACAGACTGCAGACCTCCAAGAAAGCATCCAACTCTTAATGAGCACGCATTTCCTCGACTCAATCACTACGGAGAAGGTTGTTTGGACGGAGGAAATACAAATCACCTCTGCAGACGACTGGCAAACAGCGAAATGCATCGTCGACGAGGACAAAGTAAGGTGGGCAATCTCAAGCTTCTTTCCATTTAAATCACCAGGACTTGACGGCATCTATCCAGCCCTGCTTCAGTGGGGTCTGGACATACTCATGCCGCACCTGGTAGGAATGTTCAGATCCTCTCTGGCTTTGAACTACATCCCCAGAAACTGGAGAGAGGTAAAGGTTGTCTTTATACCCAAACCTGGCAGGATGGATTATTCTATTCCCAAAGCATACAGACCAATAAGTCTCACATCGTTTTGCTTAAAAACCTTAGAAAGGCTTTGCGAAAGATACATTAGGGATACGGTGCTTATCGACAAACCACTCCATCCCAATCAGCATGCGTACACACCAGGCAGATCTACGGATACGGCTCTCCACACTGTCGCGGGCCGTATAGAGAGATCTCTGGATACTAAAGAATCCACCCTGGGAGTATTCATAGACATAGAAGGTGCCTTCGACAAAACTACCTTTCCCAAAATATCTGCTTCTCTTTCCGCTAGGAATTTTCCCAAAACGGTGAGCGGATGGATATTGAAAATGCTCTCAAAAAGAGCAATAAAAATCAGTGTGGGCGATGTCACGGTACAAGGCACGGTCATGAAAGGGTGTCCACAGGGAGGAGTGCTATCGCCGCTACTGTGGAATATGGTCCTTGACACCCTGATTAGCCGCCTAAACAATGACAACACCTACACCCTTGCTTACGCAGATGACCTAGTCATTCTGCTAACAGGTAAGTTTGAGAGCACACTCTGCGAAAGGATGCAGGTTGCCCTTAAAACCATAGAAAAGTGGTGCAGTGATCACTCCTTGTCTATCAATCCCAAAAAGACGGAGATGGTCCTCTTCACAAAGAAAAGGAAGCTAACGGACCCAAAAGCACCGGAACTTCTGAAAACCAAACTAAGCTTCTCTACAGAGGTGAAATACCTTGGAGTCATCTTTGATAGCAGGCTAACATGGAACTCTCACTTGCAAAACCAAGTAAAGAAAGCATACATTTCTTACGAACAATGCCGTCGGACCGTGGGCCGAACCTGGGGTTTATCCCCCAGAGTTGTCGCATGGACTTACACGACCATCATAAGACCCATGCTAACATACGGAGCAATAGCCTGGGGACCAAAAGTCCTCCAAGCCACAGCCTCACGAAAACTAGATCAAATCCAGAGAATAGCATGTCTCAATATTACTGGAGCCATGAAAACCACACCAACCAGAGCAATGGAAGTGATCCTTAATCTCACCCCCCTTAGTATTCACATTAAGGAGGTTGCGTTGATGACTATGACACGACTTCGCACGGTTGGCATCGAACCAGGAGCGGGTACCGGCGCGGTGAAACGTCGCTTGTGGAACGATGCGTTGAACGCGCTTCCACTGTTGCAAGCGAGCATGGACGCCATTGCGCCGAGATTCGTCTTCAACAAACCTTACAGGGTAATCACTAGACACACACAAGATACCGCAACGGCAGGTGCTATACACATCTACACTGACGGTTCCAAAACCAAAAATGGCTCAGGATGTGGAATATACTCCAGAGCACTGAGCCTGAACATAAAATGGGCTATAGGCAAGATGCAAGTGTAGTTCAAACAGAACTCACAGGTATCTGTATAGCAGCAAGAGAAATAACCAGTAAGAATATTACTGGACAAAATGTACACATCCTCACGGACAGCAGGCAAGCACTTCTGGCCCTGGACAGACCACGTATCATATCAGGTACAGTATTAGAATGTCACCGAGCCCTAACAGAAGCCTCCAATCACAATGTGGTCACTCTGAGGTGGAGGAAAGGGCACGGCACATCAAAAGGAAATCGCATTGCTGACTCCTTAGCTAGGGGGGCGGCCGCCCTAAATATGCCCGGGCCTGGCTGCTCCACTGACTTAGCGACGTCGGTGGTAGCGAACCTAATAAAAAAACACTCCCATGAACTTTTTAAAAAAGTATGGGATGAAACGGAAGGCTGCAAACTTGCCAAGGAGCTACTCAGTTACCCTGACAGCGGAACAGCTAAAAAGTACTTGACGATGACAAGGCAGAACCTGCGTCTTACAACGGGCATTCTGACAGGACACTGTCAACTACGCAAGCACCTTCACAGAATAGGTCAAGCTGACACACCCCTATGCAGAGGATGTGAACAAGAAGACGAGACCGTCGAGCATATCCTTTGTGACTGCCCGACTTTTACACTCTTAAGGAAAACCGTGTTCGGCGAGTATTGGACCACCTTAAACAACGTCAGAGAGGCACCTCCCGGTGACGTCATCAACTACTTTAAATCAGTAGGCTGGTTGACGCGCTGAGAGGAAGTCTCCTATTTCGGGAGGACGCACAATGGGTCTAATGAGGCCTAAGTGCCGTAGAGCTTCGGCTCACCCTCCCACCGCTTCAGATCAGATCAGAGTATGGCATTTTAAAGAGATAAGCCAATAAAATTAAGGTCAAACCTAAAACAGATGTATAACAAATTGATTCTATCGTCTTTTGTTTAAAAGGGGGTGTTTTTTAACTCACTAAAAATTTCCTTATATCCCAGTTTCCGGACTATCCTACCAAATGTACATTTTTTTTAGTCTTTTGCAGTTTTCTCTAAGTATTAGTTTTTCGTAAAAAAAAACATGTACGTTCAGATTCACTAAGAAGGTTTAAGATTTAGTACTGGTTTTTTTAATTAAGATCTTATAGTTGATCAGTTATGTTTTGACAGATTTTATCCTGTCATTGTTAATAAGGCGTCATTAAAAACTTATGAATTACTCTGATATTTCAGCGATTTGCTTGGTTTTCAAATGATTCTCATCTTGGAACGAGTTGCTGTAATGAATTTAGTTCTATTATTGTCGAAAGTACGTACTAAAATTGCCCTTTTCCTTTTCCCTATAAATTTGCGAAAAAGCTCAAATACATTCATAGTATAAAACTTAGTTGTTTTATTCTTACACTTCTCAGTTTAAAACTGTTGGTTGTCAAATTAGACCGGACTAGCGTTAGAGAATTTGGCTGTTAGTTTTCTATAGAGCATAAAATTTCCAATCTGCTGATTTATTTAGTTTAGAAATTAATTAGATGTGAAACAAGCCACACAAAGAGCTGAAATTCTAAAAAAAGGCGGGAAAAAATATTAATTAATCAAAGGAGAAAGCACAAATTTTGATGCTTCCATGGAATAAATTTATAAGGTTTTTGATGAACTGAATTTGCACCAAAATAAACTATAACAATATAAGCTTTAAGTAGAAAATTCTTTAATTTGTGTTTTTTTTTTCTAGATCACAGGGATAGCTGGAATGAGAGATCGGGAAGTATTCTAACAGAATATGGAAGGGAACGTTGTGGTAAGTGTATTGCATATACAGGGTGTTGATAAAGAATGGAATATTGTAAATGTCAAGAAAACCGTGTCGTTTTACAGAAAACGCCCGGACAGTGCGATTATATTTTATTTCGTAAAATCTTTTGTATCATTAGATATTGTATAAATAAGTCCAAAAGTTGAGAGATAACAGTTTTTTTTTAAATGAACAACCCATACATGATTGAATATTTCAGCTGTCCTTAAAGTTGTAATCAAATTTGATATAGTATGTCCTATACCGAAATCAAACTGTTCCCGAGACTGTAGCATCTAAAAGTGGCATTTTCGACAGTTTGATACTGTGTAGAGCCCGAAGGGTGCATTTTAGGACAAGCTTACATGCTTCTATCTTAGCTTTTCAGTATCTAAAACTTCAAAGTCCGGTTGAACCAGAAGTTCTCAATTTTCGACCGAAAAACGGAGAATTGATTTGTTCCAGTTTAACAGGAAATTGACATTTTTGGCTGCACTAAAATACATCGTTTCTGTTCTACAAAGTGTCAAACTGTCAAAAATACGACTTTTTAGATGCTAATATTTCGAAAATGTTTAATTTAGGTATAGGACATGCTATATGAAATTGTAACAAAATTGTAAGAATTCAGAGGTTCAATCAAATACGGGGTTATCTGAACTTTTTGACCCATCTTATGTAGTACATAAAGATATGAAAAGATTTCTACAAATGAAATAAAATTAAAGTGTTCAAGCATTTTTGGTAAAATAGCACTGTTTTTACATATTTCCATTATTCTATACTACATCTACCTACTATATGTATTTAAGACCATGCACCAGTTAATGAAAAAGCATAGAGGATACCAATAATTTCTATAGGTCATATGTTACTATACCACATTTTAGTCTCTCCCCTGAGGCACCTAAATGTTTCAAGAAGCTGGAATGCAGAAGAGGTTCAAACAGCGAAAAATCTTTTTTCTAAACATATAGAGTGCAAGGAATTACCAAGCTTACCAGAATGTGTGCTGGCCATACAAGGGAATAATATTTTACAGGGGCGATCACCTAGCTAGTTGAAAGCATGGGTAAATAATGAAATCAAGAGACATAAAACCAAAGTAAATAAAAGTAAAGGTAAATGTTTTGGTAACTACAAAACACATAGTACATACAGTGACTGGCAAAAAGTTGATATGGGAAACTTGATTACTGATTTCTGAAAAATTTTTATTTTTAATAAATTTGGTGCATAAAGAGAAACTAAATTGGCCAATGTCAAATTCTGGATAAAGTATACAGGGTGTTCAAAAAAATTCAAAAATGTATGTTCGAAAAAACAAGTATTTTACAATTTTAAAAATTGTCCACAGAAAAGTAAAGCGTTTATCAAGACAAAAATTGAAGTCAGATAACACTTTTTCTTGAAAAAGTTCCGAAAAAGCAAATTTTGGTTATTTTTGCCTCCGTAACGGTGAACTTTTGGAAAAAATGTTATTTGCCTTCTCTTTTTTTGAAGTCCTATATTTTTGTTTTTTTAAACCAAAATTTTTATATTTCTTGAACGCCCTGTAGACTAGCCAGGGCTCCCAACAGGTCCCTATTTACCCTAAAAGTCCCTAAAATTGAACTTGGTCCCTAAAAGTCCCTTTTTTTATGATTAAGTCCCTAAAGTCCCTATTTTTAGAGAAAGATCATTTAAAATGCATTTCCACTATAGACTAAGCCAATTAATTTATTATTTGCGAACACTTATACTTTCAACTTGTCCCAATGAAGACTAGCTGAGGGACCTTACATGCTCCAGTTAGTAATTTTGACTGTTGAAGCATCTTATAGGAGTATTTCACTTTTTTCGCTTGCGACAGAAGAAAGTAAAATACTCCATTTGTACTAAATGTACATGTATGTATTAATGATTGTAATCTTTTTTAGATTTTAAATAATTAAACATGGGCAAGTGTCATTTTCAAACTGAGTGGTTAGAAGAAAAAGACTGTAATGGTTATACAGTATCACAGTGGGTAAAAAAAAAGAGTGATAATGAAGCACTTTGTACTGTTTGTGTGCGAGTTATAAACATTTCTAAAGGATTTTATTCTCTCCAACAACATTGTGAGGGGGAAAAACATAAAGAAAATTGTAGGGCAAAGTTACATTCCAAAAAAATTGTTTGTAGTTCTAATAATGAAAACGAAGCAAGTAATAAACTAGTTCTCTTTAGTAATCGAGATGCTGCAACTGCAGCTGAGCTAGTTTGGGCACTAAAGACAGTTTCTTCCAATTTATCAGCAGAATCAAGCACTGGTATAGTTAACGTTTTTAAAAAAATGTTCCGTTTACAAGATGCTGTACCAGAAGGTTTCTCTTTGAACCCTACAAAGTTGAGCTACCTTATCACTGATGCTTTGGCACCGTATTTTAACGATGAACTTATCGAAGAAGTGAAGAACCAGGGATTTTACTACTCGTTACAATACGATGAAACGACAAATAATTCGGGAAAGAAAGAACTGCAGATCCGCATAAGATATTGGTCTGATAAGAAGAACCATGTTATTTCACGTCACTTGGAAACCTTTACTATGGGACATGCAACAGCAGAAGACTTAAAGAACCACATATTAAAGTCACTTACTAACGCTGACTTGCCAGTTGAGAGACTTATTTCGGTGACAAGTGATGGCCCCAATGTGACCAAAAAAACATTTCGTCTTTTAAATGCAGAAATTAATACTATTAGGGGTAAAGGGCTTCTTGATATTGGCACCTGTTGTATTCATACTGTTCACAATAGTTTTTTGAAAGGTCTTCAGCAACTAGGTGAAGATGGTGCAGATCTGGTTTTAGCAATATACAACTATTTTGATGGTTGGCCAGCGCGGTGGGAGGATTACAATATGATACAAAAAAAGAAAGGAGTACCTCAACACAAATTTTTAAAACATGTAAGCAGTAGATGGCCCGCAACGGAGCGAATTCTGGAACAGTGGGAAGCAATTATAGAATATTTTTTAAAATTTTTACCTCTAAAAGCTGTTCGCCAGTTAAAAAGTGCTGCTTATCAGAAAATATCAACTCTTTTACAACAGAGAGCACTGAAGTGTGAATTATACTTTATTTTATCAAGTACCAGTTTATTTACCAAATTTTCAGCAAGTTTTCAAACTGAAGAACCACTAATTCATAAAGTGTATTATGAACTAAAAGATTTAATTACCAGTATTTGCATTAGAGTATGCAAACAAAATGTTGTAAAAGATTTTAAACAGTGCACATCAATAAATCCTTTTCAGTCAGAGAACCTCGCACCCTTAAAGGATATGATATTTTGTGAAAATTTGCACAAAGAGCTACTAACATTGCCTGAGAAAGATAAATTAGTATTTCTTAATGGTGTGCAAAATCATTATATGGCAGCAGGAAATTATCTAATGCAAGCAGAAAATTTTCTTAACAAGAATCTAAAATATATTCGCTGTTTAAGCCCTAAGGCAAGGAAAGATAGTTTAGCTGTAAAAGACCTAGTAAAACTAGCTTCTGCAATACCTATTGATATCAAGGTAGATGCGCTGGTTGATGAATGGCAGCTCATCCAGTTGGAAAAAGAATTTAATGAAAATGTAACTAGGGCCGACAGCTACTGGAAACAGTATATAGAGATAAAAACTGATTCTGGTGAAATTAAATATCCAGCATTTACGAAGTTTATAAAAGCTGCATTTAGCATCAATCATGGCAGCGCAGACGTCGAAAGAGGGTTTTCAACGTCTAACCAGGTATTGAGTGAAGTCAGGGCCTCAATGAAAGAAAGAATGCTAAACGCCAGGTTAACAGTGTACGATGCCTTAAAGGACTATGACAATAAACCGGAGTTAGTACCAATCACTAAAAAATTATTGGCTTTAGCACGAGTAGCTTATAGAGGGTATCAACAATATCTCGAAAATGAAAAGAAAGTTAGAGAACAGAAAGAAAAAGAAGACAATGAGTTAAATAGCTTACAAGAAACTGAAAAAGCTAAAAGGGCTGATGCTGTAAAATGTAAAAAAGAAGTCGAAGTTCTGGAAAATCAACTAAAAAAGGTCAAATCTGATGTTATTTTACAGGCTTCGGTTACCGATAAACTTCTTAGTGAAGCAAATGACCGACTCAAGAAAGCTCTTAAAAAAGGTGATATCACAGAAGCTAAACTAGCACAGTCAATGGTGGAGGCAGCCATGTCTTCTAAAGATGAATTAAAGGAAAAAGAAGTCAATGCTATACAAAAACAAATAGGAAAGAGACAGAGCTCAGCAATTAATATGTTTGTGTCTAAAAAAACAAAGGGTTCTTAGTAGGGATGTGTTTTTAGATTTAAATAATAATTTTTAGTTAATTATGAGTCTGTGACACAGAAAATGATATTACCTGTTCATGATTTTTTTGTGTTCTTATCAGTATTAACATACTGATCTCTTACAAATTCGTACCTTTGTTCTCTTTCAAAGAATAGTCACATTTATTTTTAGTGTTTTTAAAACTCAGTTTTTTCTATTTGATTGGTTAGTGCAAATAAAAGAAACTAATGATCTCATTTATTCCTAAAGTAAGTTATAGTTTCGCCAAGAATATACCATATTTTGTTTATATCTTTGTAATAAAAATATAATAAAAGGCCATACCCCATCCAGGATAAATCAAACTTTTGCTGTCCGCCATATTAAACTTAAAATTTTATTTTTAAATTAAATATTTGATACTGCTCGAAACTTATTAGCATTGTTCTGCTACCTTCAAGTTTATTTCAGAAAAAGTTTGGTTTTGTCTCAACCGGCCACTTGGTAGGGGTTTTTCCTAAAAAAAATTGGTCCCTTTTTTAGTCCCTATTAATTTTCCAAAGGTCCCTAAAAGTCCCTTTTTTTCACAACTTTGGTCCCTAAGTCCCTAATATTTTTATTCCAACCTGTTGGGACCCCTGGTATCTAGAATTTGACATTGGCAAAATTATTTTTTCTTTATGTACAAACTTTTATCAAGAATAAAATCTTCTGAGAAATCAATTATGTAAAAGTCTTACATATTATGTGGACTTTATACTATAATATATAACAATATCCTTATAACTTTATACTATAACTTATAACTTATAACTTTATACTATAATATGCTATATAAAGAAAGTATTGTTTGATGTGTTATTCACGTTTTTGACAGTGTTGCCTTTAAAAACTTTTATCCAATTTTTGGGGGACAATTTTGAATATTTGTATCATATAATTGAACTTTATCATCCCTTAACTCGATAATGTTTATTGAAAAGTAACTACCCAAATTGCAAAATTAGAGTTATGACACTACACGACAGCCTGATTTTGATTTTATTGTGAAAAAAATACCAAACGCCTGCTATGTTCTAGTGTGTTCTAATTGAAGACACAAGCCACTTAGAGCGAAAAAGCAGTTTTCTTTAATACACAGAAATCCAGCTAGCGGCATCCTTAACAGAAAATCATCAGTAGTTCCTTTTTACTGAACATGTAATATTTCATTTATTATGCTTTTGCTTATGTCTGAAAGCAACACAACTTTTTTCTGTAACTTTTTTCAGTAGGTTCTCTTATTAAGAAAGTAACTCAACCATTCCGGTTCTTTTTCCTAATCCACAGATTTGAAATATGCTATTCTTCATTCACAACTAGGAGTAGCTCAGAATAGTTCAGGAACATAATGTCCAAGCCTCATTCATCAAGTGCTCATTATCTCGCTCTCACTTTCGGTCGATAAAACTGGAATTTTTATTTCTTTTTATAAATGGTCCGGAACAGTTCAGCGCTTCGCGCCCGGGGCTTGAAGTTGTTGAATAGGGGGCACGGAATCAAAATTGTTTATTTGGAAAATAAGCATTCAGTAGAATTGTGATGCAGCCTATAAATTCATAATAATCATTATTTTCTTATTTGAAAAGAAGGCTGCTTCAAGAAACAAAGAATTGCCAAGCAACATGTAGAAAATGTAACTTAAACCCGTATTCAAGGGAAGAGGGAAGGCTGTAATTGTTGATTCAGTTATATTTATATATATATATATATATATATATATATATATATATATATATATATATATATATATATATATATATATATATATATATATATTTAAATTTCAACTCGCTGGACACAAGAAGAAATAAAAATTATTAAAAAAGAATTTAGTAAAAATTTAACAAACAAGGTATTGCCTGGATTAAAACTATGTGAGCAAATCCGTTCAGAATACGTATCAGTTCTAAAGAATCGTAATGCCGCTTCTATAAAAGCATGGTTACATAATCAAATTATTAAAGAGACAAGAAAGTAACTTATTTATATTATTTCTTAATTTCTTTAATAAAAATAAAATGAATAAAAGATCTCGAGGGGTGATTCGTGAACTAAAAACTTGTACACCACTGCCGAATCTAGACATTGGACATCATTTGCCATCACAGCCTCGTTTCCGCTTGTGCTTTATTAGTCAACCGAGAAATTGTGAAAATGGGCGATAACCGAATATTTACCAAATCATTTTTTCGACGCGATGAGGGAGCTCGCCTTAAAAAAGTCGTTTGTTCTCTGTTGTGCTGTGTAATTTGAGGACGACTTTGCGAGTACGTCCGTGTAATTTGGGATTTTAAATTAGCGGGATCTAGAGATTTTTTATAAATCAGTGCAGCACAAGTGTATATGTATCACCTTTTAACATTGGAGAAATAAAGGACATAAAGGAAATGTGGAACAAAATTATTCATGTTTTCAAAAGGTTAGATCTTCTATGGCCATTTCTTGGACTATACGAAGCAAATTGGTAACATGCATTTGATTATTTTCAGCGTCTCTGAAAAGTGTATTAAGATTGGTCAAAACATCATGTGTGTACGTTCTGTTATTATCTATGATAATGGGATAATGAAAATTGTACCCTCTAAGCATGTGAAGAAACGAAAGGATTATAATGTGAATAAAAATTACCAAGTAAAACTTTTACTTGAAAATACGATATTTTATATTAATGGAGTAATGGTAGTAATTGAGTAAAATTTTTTAGAGCCGGAAAATACTTGCCGATCTTTTGTGGAAAGTTTAAGAAATAGTGGTAAGTTTCAATTTTAGTCACCAAGTTTCATCTTGATAACTAATTTGGGTCTTCTAGTTGTTTGTGTCAATGTCAATATACATATTTATAGATCAACATGAGATCAGTGAAACGGAAGATAATGATGATGAGGCTAATGATCCTAGCTATGAACCCAGTAGTGATCAACGAAAATTTAGGGGAATTCCAAGTTCCCCAGTGAGTAGTCACGATAGTGAAATTTCAATTAAAGTTCCTAATATTGCAGTGAAAACGCAAACCCAAGCAAACCGAACCTGGGCGGGGTGGGTCCCCAGTGAGTAGTCACGATAGTGAAATTTCAATTAAAGTTCCTAATATTGCAGTGAAAACGCAAACCCAAGCAAACCGAACCTGGGCGGGGTGGGGTGCCTCGGTAAACAAATGCAAAACGTTAAGAGTGCCAACAATTAGTACTTTTAGGCCTTAGGTATTTTAACAATAACAATTTATTAAAACTCAAGCAGTTTACTGCTAAAGATGTTTCATTTAATAATTAAAGTAATGTATCTACAAAAAAGTTTAATTATTAAATTATTAAATAAAACATCTTTAGGAGTAAACTGCTGAAATTTTAATAAATTGTTATTGTTAAAATACCTAAAAGTACTAATTGTTTCCCAAGGCACTCGTAACGTGTTGCGTTTGTTATATTAGAAACTAATATTAGAAACTATTAAATATAATAATTTGTTAGGCTGTCAGGAAAGAAAAAAATTAATTGAAATCATAAGGAAGAAAGGCTGTTTTGAATACAACACCAACGAAAATTATAATAATGGCCAATTGATTGTGTCCCGCAGGCCTAGGAAGTCAGTTGACCATAAAAGTAATTACAGAGTTTGCCCGCATTGCAATTTGCCCGCATTGCAGAGGATTTTTTCTAAGTTTTCTATAAGAAAACATTATCCAAAATGTATTCCTGGCCTCACCAAAGGAGATCGTTCGGTAAATTTGATGGGTAAGTTAATTCATGGGCAGATTAACAGAAATGCATCAGACGCTTTGAGGACTATATTTTCATCTTTAAGAGATGATGACATAACCAGAGTTATTAGATTTGATGAACTTATTATCACCTTTGGGAACATGCTTTGTGAAAAGTACAGATTACAACATGTGAGAAAAATGATAAGAGCAAAATTGCGACTAACTGGAAAGTTTTTACTCCAAATAAAAAAAGTAGACTCTACTATAGACAATTATTCTGAGGTTTTTTCACCACAAACATTTGATACTGCATTGAAAGCTGTTAACTACATGGGGGGTTTAGATCCAATAAAGCAAGAATATTCGTCACCTGCCGCAGCAACAGAAATGGGAATGATACTAAAAAACTGCTAAGATGTTAATAACACTCTGCATTAAAAAGAGGAATGTAAAAAAAAATTAGAAGTTGCAGATTTTCAAAAACTTTTGGAGGAAGATCTACCAATATTCATAAATAAGCCGATCTTAGAAAGTCAATTACAGCAAAACAGGCGGAAACAAATTGTTTTACCTAGAACAGAAGAAGTTAGCAGTTTTAATGATTACATTGAAAAAAAATAGGGAAAAATATCATACATTGCTAAAAAATGGGTATTCATATGATAAGTGGAAGGAATTGGCCTCACTATGCCTCACTGCTATACAGGTCTTCAATAGGAAACGCGCAGGGGAAGTGGAAAGAATAAAAATAGAAGATTATCGCGAACACCAGTCTGTTGATTCCAATGCCCTCAGTGAATTAGAAAATATTCGACATAATTTTAAAAATACACAGAAATATGTGAGATTTCTAATTAGAGGAAAGTTAGCAAGAGGTGTCCCAGTTTTGTTATCGACAAAAATAGTTCAATCTTTAGAGCTAATATTAAAATACAGAACAGAAGCTGGGGTCCCTGAGGATAATCCCTATCTGTTTGGACTGCCAGGCAGTTCGGGTTTAGAAAATAACACTCCTCAGAGTTGCAAGCACTAAGATTAGTAAAAGCACTCACCCAAGGTTTCCAGGAAGGCAAAGCAACCGGAGCTGTACTGCTGGACTCAAAAAGAGCCTTCGATAGAGTATGGCATGAAGGCCTAATCTACAAAATGTACACGTCAGGGTACTCAGAAAAACTCTGCAAAACAATATTGAGCTACCTAAGGAACAGGTCTTTCAGCGTCAAGGTAGGGCAGCTGACATCAGCACCAAGACTGCTAGAAGCAGGAGTCCCCCAGGGCTCAGTTCTAGGCCCTCAGCTGTACCTGATCTACACTTACGACATCCCCAGAACGCCAGGCACGCTCCTAGCGCTATTCGCAGACGACACAGCAATAACAAAAAGCAGCATAAACATAGGAGTCATCTGCAGAAGGCTGCAAGAAGAAGTCGACAGAATAGTGTAAGGGTGCATAACATGGAAAATAAAAATAAATGGCCAAAAAAGCCAAGCCATAACAGGAACATAAACATAGATGGCGAGGAGATTGAGTGGTCAAACAAAGTCACTTACCTAGGTATAACGTTAGACCCCGGCCTTACATGGAAAAATCATGTAGATCTAGCCATAAGGAAAACCAAAGCAGGAATGGACAGACTATTCCCCCTCATTGGACCCAAAAGCACAATGAGTCTAAAAACCAAGCTGACAATGATAAAAACAATAGCCAGACCACAGTTTACATACGGGTCAACAGCATAGGGCTATGCAGCTGATACCCACATAAAAAGACTGGAGTCGACAGAAAACGGCTACGTAAGAAAAGCTGTAGGGGTACCATGGTTTGTAAGAAACATGCAAATACACAGAGACGTGCCGTGGGAACCACTACTCACCTTCATGGCAAGAAAAGCAACGAAAACAGTCATCACAGCTGGAACACATCCCAACGAGGAACTCAGGAGGCTTACGAACTACGATCCAGTACAGGACGCCGCAAGAAGGGTACGCCATAAACGCCCCAGAAATCAGCTATTATAATAGCTAGAAATTCGTGCAGGTCGCCAGGTAAATACACGACTACACTAACATAACACTAACAACACTAACACTAACAGCATAACACTAACTAAACACATCATAACACTAACATAAAAAAACCTAACTAACAACAACAACTAACAAGATGACTAACCCTAAACCCCGAACTAAGGTACCCCCTAGTACAGGGTAAAGGCGAGGTACGACGCAAAGCACCCTGGAGTGCGGAGCAGAAATACCCAAGCCAGAGGTCTGGAGGTTTAATACGCCGAAGGCGCGGAAACCGAAAGAACACGGGGAGTTTAGTTGGTAGGCATCTCCTTCAGAGATGAATCCAACACTACCCTGCTTCACAGAGTGTCTTTTGAAGATTCTCCTCGAAAAAAAAACAAAGCATGAGTTATCAGAGTGCCGCCAAGCACACACAACGTTGGTAAAATCAGCCAGGTGATCGCAGAAACGTCGAGGGAAGGAAAACTCCGGCGATCTTAGACGACACCAGGAACATTCCGAGGAGAATATCCGGTTACGACTCATCGATATTAAAGAAAATCAACTTCTTTCAAGGGGAACAGCTAGATCCAACTCATCAGTAAGAAATCTGCAGGACATAGCAGGGTCATAAGATCTTCTTGTGTGCTTCAAGAGTCTCGTGCGCACTCGAGATATCGCGATCTTCTTCAGGCATTTTGAGCCTGTGGTTCTTTATTGGTATCATCCATATACCGATTTGATCGCAGACTGGATTTGGTTTGAGCCGCTTGGTCCGGTGATGTAAAATTCCAGGGAATCCTTCATGATTCCTAGTGGGCTGTCGATCATCCAGGGTACCGGCCAAGTTGGTGGCTAGAGTTAACTTTGTAAATGTTAAGTGAAGTAACCAAGAGCAGAAGAAAAGAAGACATCGAAGATTAAACTCATGGTCGCGAGTCAGGCTAAGCTAAGCATCCGAAGCGTTCGAAAAAGCCGCTAACCAGGTGTTAGGGAAGGCTTAGGTACGGATCGCTAGCTAGAATCGCTACAGTTCGTCCCAATACCAAGGCAACACTGACCTCGAACTGGAGGTGGTGTCCTGGCTGCGGGGGGAATAGAAAAATCTAATAATAAAAACTTCGTCGCTAAACCAAAAATCCGCATTTTCGACGCCCAGTCATTTAAACGGTAGGCCCCATTTTAGGTGTCGATCTACCGTAAGAAAGTGGGGTTTTTACGCGAAAACAATCTCTCAATTAGTCCACACGGGACTTTAAGGGCTTAACCCAAAATTCCCGAAAAAAAATATAAAAACCTCGATTTCATGCGTTCGTGAAAATACCCTAAAATCGGCGAAATAGAAATTTAACTCAGGGATTAAAATCAAATGCTCTCTGTCATTTTATCGCTTGGGTTGCGAAATCTAGGATACAGAACAATCGTCATAAATCGGGAACGACTTGGAAAAATCGATCTCGGTTTTCGACAGAATTTTCGAAATTTAATTTTCTATTAACTTAGACCTACGGAAGGGCTTTTGCGTCAAGGGTACCATCCCTGCAGGCCCTTTAGGTCGGCGAGTTTTGAGTTTTTAAAAAATAAACTTTGACAAAATTACCGATTGTGACTAAGGGCATTATGTTTCTCCCTAACTTATAGTAGTGCCCTTTTAGTCGATTAGTAGCAGAAGAGCCCAAGCTGTGAAATAAAATCGATTCTCTTATAAAAAAATATAAAACCGCGACTTCTGTTCGAGATGTAACCGCAGAACTAAGTGAAAATGACCCCGATGAAGAGGAAGAGGACTACTAAGTTTGATAATTTTGCGACGCACTTTGTGAAAAGAAAAGGTGTTTAGTTTTAAACTGTCAAAGATACTATGATGAGTATCATTGACCAAGTACTTACCGCTTATAACTTGGAAAGAACATTAAAAAAAAGTACGAACACGTAAAAACAACGAAAAACACAGGAACAACAGGGTGTCCTGAGGGAAGCAGATGTAGTAGAGCGCGTGCAAATTAGCCCTTGGCTCAGTTAGCCGGGTAGGTTCAATTGGACGCCACCCGTTTTTTTACACCGACGCAAACTGGAAGTCGCCTAGATGGTTTAGGAACCTGCTTCTCACACGACAAACCTGCTATTCATAACTGAAAGTTAAAAAAAAAACATAGGGCGCAGTGAGCTGGATAAAAAACAACGTAATAAGTTTACCCTATATACATATATTTGCACAATGAGAAAAAAATTACAGTTGTTGTTAGTACATAAAAGAAAATTGAAAATTGGGCGATTCTGCCCCCGCAAAATAATTAAATTAAATTACTCAAAGAAAACTTCATGAGGAAGTCGGTCCTCATACACATAAAAAATTTTAGGGCGGCTCCTTAGCACCCACCGAAGATATGAAGGCTGCCTAGCGCCCGCCAAAAATAAATAGGGATGTTCGTAGCCCCTACGGAAGGCAACGTAATAGGGATGCTTCGTAGCCCCCACGGAAGACCCTAGGAACAAAACAATTCCCAGTAGTTACAGTAGCTCAAATGCAATCAATAAAAAAAATATATTTGAAGTTACGTTAATAATTAAAAATAAAAATCAGAAGTTGCGTTAATAGAAAAGATTACTACTGATAAAAGAGAGAGTAATTATTTGCAAAATTTAAACGAGCTTAAGATATGATTAAAAAGTTACGTTAATAAAAAAGTTAATATTTGGAGAAGAAAAAAAAATTACTGGATCTAATCCGCAAAATTTAATTAATATTTTATTAATTAATTAATTAATTTAATATTAAAAGAGAAAGCCATTGGCTTGAACAGAATCGCAAAATTTAGATAAGTAGAAAAATATTTTAAAATAAGAAGCTACGTTAATATGAAAAAAGGTACTAAAAAGAGAAAGTAATGATTAAAACCCACCTGCAAAATTTAAGCAAGCTTAAGATAATATAAAAAAGAAGTTATGTTAATAAACAAAATAAATTATTATTACCTAAAGGGCATCGATAACTAAATTTTAAAGTTCATTTACTTTACTGATAAACGTTAATATTTACAAAAACTAAGTGTTCACTAAATGACCAGTTTAACGCTATATTATGCTATCTTACATTACCAATAAAAATAATAAAAGTACAACAAAATAAAAATAATTGATAATTAAATCACAAGTTCACGCAAGATTACAGGTATAAACAAAGCAAAAGGCTTAAGCGAAGACAGTAAAAATAACTAAAAATGAAACCCCAGTTAGCTTGACTTAAGATCTAAATGTTCAATACTAATTTCAATGTAAGATAACATAAGGAAATAGAACCAAATAATTGACTCCAGAAAAATTCTGGTCATTGACATACAGAGAAATTACCCCTTATAGGAATAAACCGCTTAAATAGAATTAATCCAAAAATATATACCGCTTATGTACATTTATAAGAACCCAAATGTTAAATTAAAAGCAAAATATACCGCTAATGTACCTCTATCACAAATTTAAATTTAATTAGTGTGTAACTTTTGTGTTTATGGCCGTAAATGAATAAATAAATAAATAAATAAAGACACAAAGCTTAAATCACAAGCAAATAAATTGCTACCATAAAACTACTTACTACTCTAGGTTCCCAAAAGCAGGTTTCACTAATTATATAGCATCTATCGACCTTAAATTCCAACCAAGCAAATGGTATGATAAAATAAAAAGTGTAAAACGTGTAAGATGTGTATGAGCCTAATAAGTTTATTTCCCCAAAACAATAGTGACAAATTTGAAAATTAAATAGTAAGTTAACCCCTCTGAACACATAAAAAAAATTACTTAATTACTTAACCAATCGATATAAATAAAAGCTAAAATAAATCTACACTTTCCAACTTCATAAACATAAAGCCCGACACTTTAAGCTCATACACCTTTTAACTTATACAAGAAAGGGAATAAAGATTTTGTGGTACCTATCTGGAATACTATTTAAGTACATTTACACAAATTAATAAATTTAAAAAAAAACACTGACTATACTTCACACTTTAATTTTTCAGTCTGGGGCATATGACAGGCTTGTCAACTTGGCGTTTACGATAACAAATTATAGTGTCAGAACTAAATAGTACCACAAATTCCTTATTCCTTATATGAATATTGAAATTATAATGATAGATAGTAGCCCCTGCATATGATTCAGTAGCATAAAATCGATAAAAACCTGATAAAACAATCTACATTTACTACGCGAGTGACTGACTACTTAAATCCAAGCTTAGCTGTTCCCGCTGGCCCATAAGCTGGTATAAAGAGGCCCTAAACATAGCTTACAGATTGTATGAGCTTTACGGTACACGACTCAACAATTATTCAGGCTTTTAAGAATGCAAATCAGGTAAAGTAATATTACTATTAACAAATTGAGTGGTGAGTGGTTATTATCAGTCAAAATATGAGGTAGTACACCGAGCTACAAAAACGAGTCTTAGTACAACACATTTTAAAACAGAACTTCGATAATTACGGTTCTCTAAAATCTTAATTAAAATTTAGGGGCATAAAAAAAATAGGCAGACAATACGCAGTTGAAAAAAACACGCGGCAAACAAAACTTCAAGGTTTAACTTACCCCTTAAACAAGGAGGACTCGATATTCCAACTTCCTGAGACAGAAACACCGAAAGGGGCAGCTATCAATGGCTTGGGCCAGGATCATTCATGCCGTTGTTGATGGCTTGAGGGAAATAAAAGAAAGAACATCCTTAGAACTCGAAACATTTCCATGCACGTGGCATCACGAGGCAGACTCGCAAAAAAACTCATCTATATAAAAAAAACTAGCTCACCTGATTATATCGATCGAAATTGTCATCAAAACCCTGCTCTAGCAGGCACCAATCCAGCAAAAAGGATTTAACAGCGGTCTCAGAAATTTTAATCCACACACTTGGGCCCCCAAAATGGCCGACCCCCAAGACCGCAGACAATCTCGTCGCAAATCAAGATGGAAAATGCCAGACGTTCTTCGTTCTTTGCCACTGAACCAAAAGGGTTGATATCTGCGCAAGCCCAAAAGGCTACACGGAACATCCAATGACCCGGGGAAGAAAAAGCGGTGACCTTGAGTGGAAACTCATGACAGTAATTAATAGAGTCTCAAGATGGCGCCACGGCACATCGACAAGAATTACTAAATTTCTACCAATTCTAAGCATGGACTAGAAGCTGCTCCCTCACATGACCCCGAAGGCAGAATTGCACAAGTCTCCGACCCCATACTGAGAAACAAATGCAAAAACGCCGAAACTTAGGACTCCAGTTATCGCCACGCAATCAAACAAATACACTACAATCGTACAGAAGCCCCTGGCGTGAAACCATAAAGTGACGGAAATACAGAAAGTTAGAGATACCTACGCCGGTGCCGATCGAGACGCACTATTTCGGTTCGATGAATCTAAAGACCCTAACAGCTGAGACCCCGAATGTCGAAACTAAAGAAAGGACAACGATGACGTAGTGCCACCAAACCATGCTTCCCACACTCGAGAACGCCACTGCAGCAGCCGTGTTCACAAATCGACGGCTCCCGAAAGCGCTGCGTGAATCGACCTCGCGGCCCGAACTTAGATATTGTTGTACTTAAACTTGATACTGTCCTGCCTTACAGCTCCGGCAGGCGAAAACATACACACAACCCTGCCTAACCTTCACATGACAGCTAATTTCTGTTAAACTGATAATAAAAATAACAAGAAAATTAAATTCTAACACGAGATCTGTGAACACGAAGGCCGACTGTTAAAGAGCACCCTGCATGTGAGAAGACACTAGGATTAAATCCCATCCAATGATGAGAGAAAATGCTAACAGCTGGAAAACGTCTGAAAATATGTAGGTATCCCCTTATAATTTATTCTTAGCATGTAAACATAAATAAACTAAGAGGGTCTGTCTGTACTCAGGGGGAACTTTAAGCAAGGCAAAAAAAGCAAAGTCCAGGGCCCAACAAAAGAGAGAGATGTTAAAACTTACTACAAGCTTCGAACGAAGGCCAAGCTGATGTCAAGCTGACTTGGACAAGAAAAAGGCAAACAACACTCCCAGGGGGTAGCCTGGAAAGCAAGGGAAGGGGGCCACATAGGGGAAGCACGAAAATAGAACTTCTCAATCAAGGTAAATAATTAAGTCAAACAGGCGTTCGTGAATAAACTAATCAATAAAACAATCCCCATACTGTGACAAAATTTACTTGTAATTGTAATTGTAATGTAATTTACTAATAATGAATGGCTTGAGTCGTTTTTTTCATATTATTAACTATTTCTTTTCCAAACTTTATTCAAATTGTTGTTTTGTGTTAATATTTAAATATATTTTGTTCTTGTGTTCTTAATAAAATATAATACATATTTTTTATATTCTTAAGTTAAACAAAGAAAAGATTAGAAGTCGCAGATTTCCTTAATATTATACAAGTAAAACATACTACGTCAATCCTTACATGAAAACACATTTAGTCAGTGCAACTGAAGAAAAAAATCGTTAATAAAAAAATCAAAACTCAAAATAATCTCCTAATGTGACATGTTACTCAATACATATGCAAAAATATTACAATAAAATATAAGAAAATGTTGCACTCATTAAAACTACAAAACAAAATACAAATTTAAAAAATTGAAAGCTTAATTTCTAAAAACTGCATTTTTGACTTAATGTATTTTGCTTGTAAGCCGACGATATGATATGCAGTAAAACATTCGAAAAGAAAATGCTTGAAAAGTATGGCGATAAAATTAAAATAATTTTGTATAAACATAAGAAATTAGTGCAAACGATAAACCGTGACGTTGATGAGGACTTACTTTCAAAGTTACATGAGAACGAAAAATTACAAGAAGCTTTGATTTTACGTCAAGAAATTTTAAACGAAAAGAAACCACTGCCGAATAATTTAACTATTGCTGACCTATTAGAGAAAGAATGTTCTATTCCTTTCAAATTAAGATTTTATGAAACTGTTTTCAGCGGTTATAAATCTACTCGGCTAGAAGGCATTGAGTGCCAACAGAAAAATTACTGCCCATTGTGAAGATATTATTTACAATGTAACAAATGGAAAGATAAAAACAAAAAGCAACCTTAGCTATGACACTGAAAAGCTTAACAAGCTCTCGTAAAGTAGTCGATATTATTATTAAGTTGGTCACTGATGGAGCTACCATGTTACTGAAGAATTAGAAACTGAAGCAGTTTTTTTTATCAAGTACTCGATCTAATGCTTCTCCTGATGGTATTATTCTAAGCAATGATTTATTTACTGAAGTTGCTTTGGACATCTTTGACCGATTTATTGACACATCAAAAGGCAAAGACGCGTTACATGACAGAGTGGGCATAACATATCAAAATGTCAAAGAAAGTTCCAATGATACACAACCTCCGGGAAATGTTCGCGAGAAATTGAAAAGGCGAACTTTTGAAAGCATAGATCCGGAGCTAATGCCATAGTGTTAAAAAACAACAAATAGCAGAGCTTTTATTATCGAATAAAGATGAACGTCGTAAATCAGTTCCACCAAAACTTCCGTTAATAAAAAGGATTGATTCAATTTGGATACTCTCACATGTATTAGAAATTCCTCAGACACCTATGTGGGTGGGTTTCAATTGCAAATTGGAAGAAGACATTAATCCTTCGAAACAAAAAATTTGTTACTTAACGCCTATTAACCTATCTCCTACTAACACTACGGTCGTAGTACAAACAATGAAAGAAAGCTAAAAGATTGCACAGAAATTAAAACAAACTCCTACCCAAGTGACGGATGATTTAGCAATTGCAAAGATTGCAATGCAAGTACAATCTGTTGAAAAACTATTATACAGGGTGATAAGAAATTCACTGTATTGAAACCGGTAAATCCTGGTATGAATTCAGATTAAAGAAAAATATTCATAAATGACGTTTCAAGATAAAAAAAAGGAGATATCGTCCCTCAAAAATTTTTTTTTGAGTGCGCATTACTGGTAATAAACACATGGTCATATAAAATCAACGAGCAATGTCAGTTACAGAAAAAAAACTTTTGTTTTGACGTCAGTCAAGTCAGTCAGTAGCTGTGGCATTGCCAAGTCGGCTGTTGGGAAACCCATTAAAATACTCACGTGCGAGAAATAGAGGCATAGGCGGACAAAGAGGCCACTGTTTACTTAATTAATTATGTGAGAAATGGGTCTATGAAATTGAAAATGGGATTATGAAATTGTGGCATTAAAAGTAAAAAGAGATCGAATGAGTTAGAAAAATTACCCCCACTTGAGATTATAATAAGGAACCAAGCCGTTCTGGATTTAGCAATTAGTTCTTTGCCTAAAAGACCGGTGATCGAGTGTACCGAGAAGCATTAGTGAATAAAATAAAGAAAAAAAAATTAATAAGCCTAGATACTTAAGAGAGACAATTTAAAAAATATATACATATATAGAGACAATTAATTTCACCCGCGGTGAGTTTTGTGTTAAATTGACAAGAAAAAAAAATAATAATAGTAACTTTTAAAATGGAGTGGATGATCCTCTTCCTCACCTATGTGCGGTTCCTTAGAGGGAACCTCCCAGTGACCAACAACCTCCTGCGGATGGCGCTCTACCATCTGCGGGACCTATTTTTCCAGTTGGGGGAGAACCAACCGGGTCCAGAAGAGTTCTTCTCCCATAGAGTCATTGTCACCATGTGGCTAGCTTTGGTACATGCTGAATACCAAATGTTCAGGGCGGGATGGGCCCTAGAACATGGGCAGCAATATGACTCCGCCCGATGCGACTGCCCAAGCTGTCATCCGCTGCCCGGTCATAGAGACCTGTTTAGGCTGGCGGATTACCGGGCCCTTATTCAGGACCAAGGGGGGCCGGCATGTCAATGTAGGGCATGCCAAGGACCTCCCGCTCCAGCAGAGCCCATGCCAGGAGGTGCCCCAGCTCCCCCTCATGCAGCGGAGCCAGCACCCCGTGAGGCTGTCCCAGAGCCCGTTCCTGGTCCTTCCCACGGACCAACAGGCGGCCCAGTCCACCCCGGGGAACCTGCCCCACTAACGCCCAGGACCACCGCCGAGTACGAGGTGGCCTTCCTCGACGGTTTAAGGATGGTGCTGCGGCGGGCCCCCGCTGAAACCGATAGTGATAGTGAATAGTGGAGTTACGAAAAAGGATAACACAAAAAAAAACTTTTGATATAACATAGAGGAGGAAAATTTTAATAAAAAAGGCGGGTCTATATATATATATATATATATATATATATATATATATATATATATATATATATATATATATATATATATATATATATATATATATATATATATATATATATATAAGAAAAAAGGGATTTAGCGTCCGTCATATATAAAAAGGGGGAAAATTTTGGCTAATCGGACAAAACCAGTAAGTTGCGTTCTTGCATTAAAGTACGGGGAGTCCAAGATCTTATGGCACCTTTCCACACATAGAACCCCGCATACTATGTCGTCCGCTTTGGATAAAGACGGTACACAATACACGTGAGCGCCATCTATGGGAAGTCACTGAAATGCAAGAACAGATCTTACTAGAGTAAAGCTGCTACTGTAGGCAACCAGCAAAACAATAATACGTACGGAAACATGACTCCTGGTACCCGGTACCGATTTTGAGCATCACTCCAGCTATCCACAATTTTGCGGTTTATACTAGGGGTCGCACACTCAGTCCCACCGAGAGCCGTGCAACTCCGTCTAAAAAGCCATAGAATAAGAATAAGAAAAAAGGGATTTAGCGTCCGTCATATATAAAAACGGGGAAAAATTTTGGCTAATCGGACAAAACCAGTAAGTTGCGTTCTTGCATTAAAGTACGGGGAGTCCAAGATCTTATGGATAACCCCGGGCCGGTAGACAGTTAGCTTTCGTCCTTATTAGGACTCATCAGACTGACTTAACCCTTTGGCACCTTTCCACACATAGAACCCCCGCATCCTAGGTCGTCCGCTTTGGATAAAGACGGTACACCATACACGTGAGCGCCATCTATGGGAAGTCACTGAAATGCAAGAACAGATCTTACTAGACTAAAGCTGCTACTGTAGGCAACCACTAAAACAATAATACGTACGGAAACATGACTCCCGGTACCCGGTAACGATTTTGAGCATCACTCCAGCTTTCCACAATTTTGCGGTTTATACGAGGGGTCGCACACTCAGTCCCACCGAGAGCCGTGCAACTCCGTCTAAAAAGCCATAGAATAAGAATAAGAAAAAAGGGATTTAGCGTCCGTCATATATAAAAAGGGGGAAAAATTTTGGCTAATCGGACAAAACCAGTAAGTTGCGTTCTTGCATTAAAGTACTTGGACTCCCCGTACTTTAATGCAAGAACGCAACTTACTGGTTTTGTCCGATTAGCCAAAATTTTTCCCCCTTTTTATATATGACGGACGCTAAATCCCTTTTTTCTTATTCTTATTCTATGGCTTTTTAGCCGGAGTTGCACGGCTCTCGGTGGGACTGAGTGTGCGACCCCCAGTATAAACCGCAAAATTGTGGATAGCTGGAGTGATGCTCAAAATCGGTACCGGGTACCGGGAGTCATGTTTCCGAACGTATTATTGTTTTACTGGTTGCCTACAGTAGCAGCTTTACTCTAGTAAGATCTGTTCTTGCATTTCAGTGACTTCCCATAGATGGAGCTCACGTGTATTGTGTATCGTCTTTATCCAAAGCGGACGACATAGTATGCGGGGGTTCTATGTGTGGAAAGGTGCCAAAGGGTTAAGTCAGTCTGATGAGTCCTAATAAGGACGAAAGCTAACTGTCTACCGGCCCGGGGTTATCCATAAGATCTTGGACTCCCCGTACTTTAATGCAAGAACGCAACTTACTGGTTATGTCCGATTAGCCAAAATTTTCGCCCCTTTATATATATATATATATATATATATATATATATATATATATATATATATATATATATATATATATATATATATATACAGTGTGTCCACGGATTGGCTCCGGAAGAGGAAAAACTTTTTTGTTTGAGGATTTACGAAAAAAGTCATTATACAAAAAAAGTTTTGCTTGTCCTAAAACGTCCAAAGAAGATGTTAGCTTTCAAAAGTTTTATACATGGTGCGTAAAAATTACAAAAATGTAAAAATGCTGAAGTCTAAATTGCCTCAATTGTTATAGTTGCATGAAAAATTCATTAAGAAAGGTTGCTTAGAATTGGATTTTATGTCTAAAGGTGATGTCATTGCTTGCTATTCAAATAAAAGCTTTCGTGCCCTATTTTTTTCAAAGGTAGGTTTTTTGTTACAAAACTTTTCAGTAAAAAATTCATAACGTTTTTCACCTTTACATCTCCTTGGCAATATTGTAAGGTATTATGTCAATCAATGTCAGTACAATAAGTCATCTAAAGTTTCGTATGTCACAATGTTAACCGTGGAACAAAAAGTTTTTATAGTGCAGTGTTATGGTTTAGGGGAAGATATTTGTTACCTAGGCGTATTAAGAAAGTTTCAGGAAAATGGCCCAATGAAACTTTGACAGACAAAACTGTGAAATCTATTATTTCGAAATTCATGCAAAGAGGCAGCGTATTGAACATTAAAAAGCAAAAAACCAACCTTAGCGAAGAAGAGAATGCTGTTGCAGCGATAGCATTAGATTCAGTGCGTCTTAACCCTAAAAAATCTTTACGAAAGAGAGCATTGGAAATTGGCAACGTAGGAAAGTCTTATTTACAAGTTATTTATAATTTTAATAAATTAAAACCATACAAACCGAAATTCAACCATACTTTGGAGAACGGCGATGAAGGCAAAAGGTTGGACTTTTGTTTGTGGATTGGTGAGCAGTATGTTCAAGATCGTCGTTTCCACCAAAATATTATTTTTTCAGACGAATCAACTTTTTCAACAAACGGGGTAGTAAGCTCACAGAATGTACGTTTTTGGTCTAGGGAAAATCCAAATTTTCGTATTAACTGCAGGAGACAATACTCTAAAAAAGTTAATGTTTGGTGTGCTGTATCTTTCAATGGAATAATTGGTCCTTACTTCTTTGAAGGAAACATGAACCAGCATAGTTACTTACAAATGCTAAACGCTGTTATGCTAGAATACCTAGATAACTTACCAATAAATACTCGAGAAGCAGCGTTTTTTCAACAGGACGGTCACCCGGCACACTCTAATGCAAATGTAAGGGAATGGTTAAATACTTATTTTCCTGGACGCTGGATAGGACGATACGGTCCTAACCCTTGACCACCTCGAAGTCCCGATATCACAATAATGGATTTTTATTTCTGGGGATATTTATGGCTAAAAGTTTATGCAGATCCTCTAAATAATGATTTAGATCACCTAAAAACCCGAATTCGAGAAACCATTCGAGATATTCCTCTTAACGAAATTCAGAACAGCTATAAAGCTTTTATCAAGAAGGCTGAAAAGTGTGCAGAAGTTGGTGGGGCAACGTTTGAATAATTAGTAATTTATTGTTCTTTTTACGTTGAAAATAAATTATTCTTATGTTTACAATAATACTAAATGCATTTTTAAGACTGATGAACTACATAACTAGCTTCCGATAAAATATAGCTCCCAAAGCGATCCCTACAGTTCCTAGGGCGTCATAAAAAAAATAATAATTTTGAACACATGCCACAAAAAACTCAGTATTTATTTGAGTAGCAAGCCATGACATCACCTTTAGACATAAAATTTAATTCTAACCAAGCTTTCTTAATTAACATTTCATGCAACTACAACAATTGAGGCAATATAGCTCCTAAAGCGATCTCTACATGGCCTAGGACGTCATGAAAATAAAAAATAAAAAAATAATGCCACAAGAAAAAAACTCAGTTTTTATTTAACTAGCAAGCAATGACACCACCTTTAGACATAAAATCCAATTCTAACCAATCTTTCTTAATGAATATTTCATGTAACTATAACAATTGAGGCAATTTATACTTCAGCATTTTTACATTTTTGTAATTTTTACGCACCCTGTATAAAACTTTTGAAAGCTAACATCTGAGGCAATATAGCTCCTAAAGCGATCTCTACATGGCCTAGGACGTCATGAAAATAAAAAATAAAAAAATACTGCCACAAGAAAAAAACTCAGTTTTTATTTAACTAGCAAGCAATGACACCACCTTTAGACATAAAATCCAATTCTAACCAATCTTTCTTAATGAATTTTTCATGTAACTATAACAATTAAGGCAATTTATACTTCAGCATTTTTACATTTTTGTAATTTTTACGCACCCTGTATAAAACTTTTGAAAGCTAACATCTTCTTTGGACGTTTTAGGACAAGCAAAACTTTTTTTGTAGAATGACTTTCTTTCGTAAATCCTCAAACAAAAAAGTTTTTCCTCTTCCGGAGTCAATCCGTGGACACACTGTATATATATATATATATATATATATATATATATATATATATATATATATATATATATATATATATATATATATATATATATATATATATATATAATTTAGGTACGAGTAATAAGTGTAAGATTAGGATTAGGGTTCGATTAGTTTAGAGATTTTTTCATATTTAAACGACGTTTATATACATATATTCAACAAAAAAAAACCTTATGTTGTATTATAGATGTTGGGTAATAACGAAATGTTATAGGAGGTAGTATGTAATAATTTTATTCAAGTCAGGTATTTTGGAAATTATTCACCATTTAAGAATTAATCCATACGTACATTCCTTAGGTAGTTAAGTAATGATAGTTATATATATATATATATATATATATATATATATATATATATATATATATATATATATATATATATATATATATATATATATATATATATATATATATATATATATATATATGCAGACTAATTGTTTAAATAAAACTTTGGGCCGAGTGAATTCTAGTCAGAATTGTAGAATACGAAATTTAGGGTCAAGAGAGAGAATTAGACTGAATTGTAAAACGTAATAAGTTTAAAATAATGTGTGGAAAAATAAAAAATTAACTAGAGAAAATGGAATGCAAGGTCCTATTTAATTACAATGATAACATAAAATATTAAAATTAGGGTATGACAAATTTAATAAAGTAGGCTAAGAAATTTAAATAAAAGTTGTAAATCATGAAAAGATGTGAAATTTTTAAAGAATTGTCATTTAAAATTATAAAAAAAAGTTGTAACTTAATATGATTGCTATAATGAACTATAAGGAAACCCATTCGTTAAACAAAGACAAAAAGTCTTAAAAGTTAATGTTAAAAGATAATACTTTAACGATAAAATGAGGTTCGACATAAATTAATTAAATAATTTTTTTATAAAGAACGAAAGCGTTTCCTCGAAGAAAAATATTGATATAAAATATTATTTGTAGAATAAGAATAATAACACATTGATTATCCAGGTAGAAAATATAATGTATTCTGTAGAATTTAATGAGCACCTACTTTTTCACTAGACGGAAAGAATGCCCCAGACAAGACCCCTGTTTGGGCGGTCAGTACAGTTAGAATTTGCGAGATGTAAGCAAAATCCCTGCAGGTTTAAATCGCGATTCTGTCCACGGGAAAGTTCAAAAGTCTGGATACAATAAAATCAGGGTTGGCAGATATATATCAAGTGATATATATCATGATATATATCTTGATATATATCCGATATTTATTGATTAGGGTGTTTCAATAAAAACTCCCAGGCGAATTATTTCGAAAACTAAAAGTGACATCTAAATTCTGTAAACGCCAGTTTTTAGCCTCTATGATTGGCTTCACAACTGTGTAAAAAATGTGTTTGAATAATACAAGATGTAGGTGGCGCCACGGTGCAAAGAATTTTTTCGATGACAGGAACTTTTAAATGTTGTGGTTCTTAAAGATAATTAATTTTTGATCAAATTATGTCCCATAACAATTTTTCATAAATCCAACATGAACGGAGATATTTGGGGTTAAGTTTTTTTTTTGAATAATTTTAAGGAGTATTTTAATTATAATTATTTTTAATATCCTTTAGCAGATTTTAATGTAATTTTGGTAATGATAATTTTAGTGATAAAACGCTCGTGTAGCGCTAAATTATTACGTCCAGTGACGTCTCAGGGGACACCTTAACAAATAATATTGGTAAAAAATAAGACGCCACTGAGTTTTTGGTAATTTTTATATTCTTTTCGGATTAAGCAACTACTTAATTAAAAAATTATTTAAAAATTAGACATTAAAGCATAATAAAATTAAATTAAAATATGTTTTAAATTTTATGAAAGAACTAATGAGAAATTATACAAAATTATTAATGAAAATTAGAACATTACCAAAAACTAACTAATGGGGTCGAATGAGGTGTTCAAAATTATTGCCGTTTTCATACACACACATAGCAAATCGATATAATAATTCGGATCTGCAAACTCTCAATAGTGTATTTCGATTAATAGCGGCTATAGTAGCATACATTTTGTTGTACAGGTCAGCCATGTCTTCTATTGGTTCCTTGTAGATTTCATTTTGTAAGTAGCCCCATAAATAAAAGTCCATCGGGGTGAGATTAGGGGACCTTGCTGGCCATCTAAGATCCCCATTTGTGCTGATCACTTTTCCTGGAAACGTCACATTTAGATGATTCATAACGATATTGCTATTGTGTGCTGGGGCACCGTCTTGATGAAACCACATAGTATTTACGTCAATTCCTACATTTTGTAACAGCAAAGGAAGATCGTTTTGCAGAATATTTTTAGTTGCTTAATCCGAAAAAAATATAAAAATTACCAAAAACTCAGTGGCGTCTTATTTTTTGCCAATATTATTTGTTAAGGCGCCCCCTGAGACGTCACTGGACGTAATAATATAGCGCTACACGAGCGTTTTGTCACCAAAATTATCATTACCAAAATTAAATTAAAATCTGCTAAAGGATATTAAAAATATTTATAATTAAACTACTCTTTAAAATTATTTACAAAAAAACCTTAACCCCAAATATCTCCGTTCATGTTGGATTTATGAAAAATTTTAATGGGACATAATTTGATCAAAAATTAATTATCTTTAAGAACCACAACATTTAAAAGTTCCTGTCATCGAAAAAATTCTTTGCACCGTGGCGCCACCTACATCTTGTATTATTCAAACACATTTTTTACACAGGTGTGAAGCCAATCATAGAGGCTAAAAACTGGCGCTTACAGAATTTAGATGTCACTTTTAGTTTTCGAAATAATTGGCCTGGGAGTTTTTATTGAAACACCCTGTATATCATGATATATATCACTTATTAATTTTTCACAAAATAAATACCCAGACTGAAAAATTCTTGATATTTTGAATAAAAATAAAAACGTGGCAACAGTGCGTTTGTCGGTTGTTACAACTTACAATTCGGGGATTCCCTGCTTTTGGTTTAGGTGATTCACAATACGACGCCGACGATTGCACGGTTTTCGTTTCTTAGGTGATTCCCCGGGCTTTGTTTACTCTTTGTAGGTGCATCGCGCACACAACTCGTTAAGTCAAATTGATATTAGGTCGTATGTTTGTTCACCTTTAAGTTTTAAGCGTGTTATAACGTGACTGTTTTCGTTTTCAAGTATCTAGACGTATTTGTTTTACGAAGAAAATGCCGAAAAATAAGCATCCCGTGTGGGTTAATTTTGAGTGTAAAATTAAAAAAGGCAATTCCGGTAAATGGCCTGTGTGTAAAAAGTGCAAGAAGGAAATGCAAGGTATACCCTCAAGAATGACGAATCACTCAAAAATATGTACAGGCCATGCAGAGACTCTCTCAGACTCAGAATCGGAAACTAACTCAAGGAATTCAAATGATAAGGAGGTTGATGTAATATCAAACAAGCAAACAGGTAATCATATTACGAATTATGTCTTTTTTTTAAACTCGGATTTTTTTGATGTCTTAAAATTTTTAATATGTATTAAAATCCTGTATCCGTCCCTGAAGTAAACCTTTTCAAACCGATTGGGGGCCTTGTACGAAAGTGCATTCTATTTATTTCTAATTCAAATTTTTTTTATAAATATAGGTAATAATTTTTAATGATTTTCAACTTAATTTAACTTACTAACTATAAAACTTTTTATTGTGGATATTCAATTCTTCAGGATCCGATTAAATATAATAGTGTCTCTGCAATGTTGGCTATATGCAAAAAAATCAGAAACTTGTCTTCAAACAATAAATTCTGCATGTCGAACAACTTGAAAAACATAACCGACTTGGTTATAATAATTTTTTTTTTCATTATAGACCACCAACCTCGACCCCCAACATCAATCGTAACTTTACCAACAAATGAAAACATCAGATTAGAAAATCCTTCCAGCCGTCAACAGGAAATTGAGGTAGGAGATATTGTGTCAGAGGCTTCAATAACCAAGGCCAAGACAGCTTTACCAACTCCATCTGGCAGTAGTATTGGCAGTGAAAGTGGCAGTACAATTTGTTGGGATAGTTTTATACAACAAACATCAAAAATACAATCTACAGAAACAGAACTAAGTCAAAACCAGCCGAGACCAGCGAAAATTCGACGAACAGAAAAATCTCATTTAAATACTGTTAAAGATGCTGACATAATTTTTACGTCAGAGTCTTACGCGAAACGTATATCTTTACAAGTGGGCAGATATTTCTATGCTACAAATACGCCTTTCAATCATGCCGATCATGCAGAATTTCAAGAGCTATGTAAAATAATGAGGCCTGGATATAAACCACCTTCAAGGCGTCAAATTGGTGGGCAAATTTTGGATGATACCTATCAGTCAATCTTGGAAGAGTGTAAACAGAAACTAGAAGGTCAGGTCGTCTCCATGTCTCTTGATGGATGGAGCAACATTCATAACGAGCCCATTGTATGCTGCTCAATCATGACTCAAAGTGGAGATTCCTACTTAGTGTCAACTCTTGACACATCGGGACATCCACATACCGCGGAATATTTAAAAGAAGTGGCAACAGATGCAATCCAGCAGGCGGAACAAATCTTTGGAGTGAAAGTAGGAAGCTTCGTTACCGACAATACGGGCAACGTCATGAAGATGCGAAAAGAACTTGTCAAAAATGTTGAGATAATTCACTATGGATGTTCTGCTCACATCCTTAATTTGCTTGCAGAAGACCTCGATATTCCAGGAGTCACCGAGCATATTTTAAAAGTTATTAAATACTTTAGAAATAAGCATTTACCAGCTGCTTTTTATAAGAAAATGAAAGGAAAAAAACTAGTTATGCCTCAGGTAGTCCGTTGGAACACAATGTGCGATGCAATAAAGTCATATTTGGATAACCGGGGAATATTGGTCCAGCTATGTCAAGACCACCAGGATGTTGTCGATAAAGAAATTATTAAAATAATTAATGATACTCATATTATGAAAAATGCGATGGATATCATGAACCGACTTAATCCCATTAGTATTGCATTAGACCGTATGCAACGGGATCAAACTACAATTGGAGTTGCAGTAGAGATATGGCACCAACTGGAAAAAGATTTGGGAATGAAGGATCAACCCAGTATGGTAAAACAAGCGTTTGTCAAGAGGAAAAATATGTCGTTGGGATCACATCATTATTAGGCGAATATGCTCGATCACAGATTCTTAGGACAAAATTTAACACCACCCCAAAAACAACAGGCTTTAGATATTCTGAATTCAATAAACCCTGAATTTGTTCCGCTTGTTATGGCTCTTACTACAAAGTCTTCTCCATTTCCAAACTATTTATTTTCCGCACAATTTCAAACAACAAACCCAATGATTTGGTGGAAATCAGTTGCGATTTCTGAGTCGGAATGGCCCAAAAAGGAATTTTTACAACTATGTGAGCAGTTATTCAGTGCAGTAGCGGCAACAGCTGGATTAGAAAGAATTTTTTCAAGCTTTGGAATAGTTCAGTCTAAATTAAGAAATCGTCTGGGAAACGAAAAAGCGAGTAAACTAGTATTTGTTTTTAAATGTTTAAATCAAAGTACCAATAAAAAAGCCAAAAGCTTGGACTGGGTCTTCTCAAAAAGTGATAAAGTCGTGTTAAGTGAAGATAATGATGATATTCCTTTGGCCCGATTGTGCGAAACTTAAAAATATGCCAAACGACAAGTTATTTTGATATTTACGTAGGATAAATACTTAGGATAATGTTATTTTTTGTTACGTAAATAATAATAATTTTTGTCTTGTTTTTTGTTATTTTAAGTTAAAGTTTGATTTTTGTTGTTTACCAAAATAAAGGTATTTTACGTTTCATGTTTTTTTTTGCATATAGCATAAGAACGAAATTCCTGATATATATCGGATATATATCCGATATTATGATATTTTGATATTTATATAAATATCATGATATTTGCCAACCCTGAATAAAATACGGCGTTAGTCGGAAGTTTTGGAGCTCGTCGAATTTTTTGACAAAAGCGCGGAAATATAAGTGAGAAAGTGAGGGCGCTTAAAATCAAAGATATTGTCTAGAAGTATTGGAAAATTATTGTGAATTTTGAGAAAATTGTGAAAAGTGTAATTTTGGGTGGCTGCCAACCGTAATTTGTGGTAATAAAGGTGTAATTGATCCAGAATTTTGCGTTTTACTATTAGGGAACAGGAAAATATAGAAATTAGTTAGAATATAAAAATAAAAGTCAAATTCTCATTAAAAATCGGGTTTAGTGCTAGAACCTTTGCAGTAAGTAATAATTGTTAAGAAGCCTATTGCAAGGCTAGATAAGCGATTAAATTAATAGGTGGTTTAACAGCAATTGACACGGGGCTCTTCCGGACTCCACGCAAAAGTTTTTCTTGTCACCGCCAGCTGTATTCCTGGGTTACCGCTCGCCCGCCAACCAGATAAGGAAAAGAGAGAAAGGAATCAATGGTGGGTGTTACATGTCCTAACAAACCTGTAAGAACTAGAAGGGAAAACATTATTGTTCGCTTATCAGGTGTAAAAAACTATGGAAAATGCTAAAATCCCTTTGGAATGCTGGTCTCTGTTTTTCACTGACGAAATGTTAGGGGTAGTAGCTGAAAATACGAATTTATATATTTCTAAATTAGCTGAAGGATATGCAAGGGAAAGAAGAGCTAAGGTTACTGACATTCACGAAATCAAAGCATTGTTTGGTCTGTTGTACTTAGCGGGAACTCTTAAAAGTGGTCGGTTGAATACAAAAGAATTGTGGGATAGAGATGGAGTTGGAATTGAACGATT
Source organism: Philopedon plagiatum (assembly GCA_963971165.1). Lineage (NCBI taxonomy): Eukaryota > Metazoa > Arthropoda > Insecta > Coleoptera > Curculionidae > Philopedon > Philopedon plagiatum. Next base: position 36,208,216 of record OZ020193.1, on the reverse strand, counting down.
TTGGTTAGTTATGTCTCGAGATCGTTTTTACTTTGTATTGAGATGTCTACGCTTTGATAATCTTGAGATAAGAGAGGAGAGAAGGCAAATTGACAAATTAGCTCCGATAAGAAGACTTTTTGATTCCTAAAAATGATGCCTTTAAAAAATGTAAAAGAACGGACAGTAGAGCCAACTGGGACTACTACAGGCAAATTAGAAATCAAACTAATATTGTTATTGCTAATGAAAAAAAGGTGCCTCGAGTATTTTGTTCGCAACAATGCCAATGACTCAAAGGCATTATGGAAAAAATTAATGAATTTTGTATATATAGTAAACCTCTAGCTGCGGCACTACCAGGGTCACTAAATAACCCCAATGAAATAAATGATTATTTCATAGAAATCTCTAAAAATGTTAAACCCCCGGACACACCTTTGTTGCAAACATATAAGCAAGGGAGTATGTGCCATTTCCCTGAACTTTTCAATTTCAAGACTGTCACCATAGAAGAAATAAAAAAACATTATTTGATATGAAGCCCATGGCAACTGGGCCGGACTTAATTAATTTGGAAATGATACAGTTCTGTTCTCCTGAAATACTACCATACTTGACCAATATCGTAAACTCCTGCTTATTGCAGTTCATGTTTCCGGAATATTGGAAGGTATCGCGAGTTACCCCCATACCAAAAAAAATGTCATATCAGTTTATAAAGATCTGCGACCTATAAGCATTCTTCCAAGTTTTTCAAAAGTTCTAGAAAAGATTATATATTCTCAAATTTCCGAACATCTAAAAAGGTACAATATACTTCCATCTTGCCAATCAGGCTTCCGTCCGGGTTTCAGTTGTACTACTTTATTGTTAAGCTTGACAGATGATATTGTTAGGGCCGCGGAGGAGGGTGAGTGTACGGTTCTAGTCCTGCTGGATTACACAAAGGCGTTCGATACAATAAACCATGAACTTCTGCTGTCAACATTGAATTATGTCGGTTTCTCAAATCATGCCGTGGACTTCATGAAAGAATAGCTCTTTGGCCGATGTCTGTTTGTTGAAACTTCGGCGGGGAGTTCCGAGGGGCGGAGTGCACGCTGTGGTATCCCTCAGGGCTCTATTTTAGGCCCCTTACTATTTAGTATTTATACCTTCAACATGACATCTTGCCTACAGCATTGTAAGGTGTTTCAATATGCAGACGACACCCAGCTTTATTACTCCTGCCCTCCGTCAGACTGGCTTAGAGCTAAACAGGTCTTAGAAGAAGATATAAAAAATCTAACACTCATTTCAGAGAGACACAATTTAAAAGTTAACCCGGTGAAGTCATCAGTAATACAAGGAGTACGTGCAGTCTGTCTTGCAAATACGAGTGGGGGGCGATACATTCGGATGTGTGGGGGTGACAAGGAACCTGGGGTTGCATTTGGATACAGACTTACGTTTTAAAAATCATGTAAATAATTACGTACAAAGAGCATATCGCTGCTTTGAAACAAGACCGGCACAACTCAAAATTTTCAGTTTTCACGATTTTTACATCAAAATGCTTCAAATTACATCTAGTTTGCTTTGCAATAGACAAATTAACCGGTTTTGGGCCTCTTCTGTTAGATGTCGCCACCTACATTTTGGCTCATCTCAAATAATTATATTAGTTTTGGAACAAGACCGTACCAATTTAGTCGTGCTTGAACCATTTCGGCGTACACACGTAGTTGTTATCTGCAAGAGTGTACCAATTTGTGATAGACCGCAGTTAGTGGTGATACTTTTTGTGCAAAATCGTCAATTTTTAAGTTAGTCCAGTCTTGTGCAAAATATTTTGAATGGTAAGTATTTTTATTTTATTGCAAGAGTATATCAATTAGTGTTGGACCATTCTTGCAAATATAACTAAATCAATATTTTTAGAAACTTTTTCTCCACCAGAATTATTTTGAATTATACCAGTTTTGTCTATAATGTGATAATGTTTTTGCCGTATTTTTTTTGAGTTATGCCATTATTGTTCATAAAATACTAATAAAAACTAAAATATATTTCTTTATGTTAAGAAAGTGACGCTGATATTTTCCATCGTTTGTTAATAGTATAGGCCACCTAAATTAAAACAAATTTGATTGGATGAAAAATTTAGCGCCATGGCTGTACCGTCAGCTTAGAAAATATACTACCTGGCTAACACACACCTGTAGCAGTTTGTGCTGCCGTCGCTCGAACAGTGCCGCTTGCTTTGTATTGCCGCCTTTGTCGGCGCACGATGGCCGATAGTTTTTTTTACCTATATGTTTAGTGTATTTTATAGGCTCGCTAGCGTGTCACAAGCCAAAAAGGATAGTAAACCAGTTTGCTTTATTTTACAGGTATCAGGCGCGGCCCGTGAAATTTCAAAGTTGCATATCTCTGTTGCTACTTATGGGACCCATACCAAATTCAGGTTTTTTAATAGTGAGCCTACTAGGAATGTTTTGGTACAGACAAAAAATATTTTGCAGTTTGCGAAAAAAAGTTGATTTTTTGAATTGACCCACCTGGGTAAAAAATTAACACGCTTAGATATTTTATTTATTATTTTTTCTAAACAAATTTTACATCATTTTGTCGACAATTCTTAAATTTTAAGAGAAAAAAATGTGTTAGTAGAAAGTTATAATCATTTGAATTTTTTCAACCGACAAATAATTTAAATTTTCGGTTGCAAAAAATTCAAATGACTATAACTTTCTACTAACACATTTTTTTCTCTTAAAATTTAAGAATTGTCGACAAAATGATGTAAAATTTGTTTAGAAAAAATAATAAATAAAATATCTAAGCGTGTTAATTTTTTACCTAGGTGGGTCAATTCAAAAAATCAACTTTTTTTCGCAAATTGCAAAATATTTTTTTTCTTTACCAAAACATTCCTAGTAGGCTCACTATTAAAAATCCTGAATTTGGTATGGGTCCCATAAGTAGCAACAGAGATATGCAACTTTGAAATTTCACGGGCCGCGCCTGACAGGTATACGTATTACCAATAATATGGATGAAAAAAATCGATCATCTCTAATACTTAAACTCTCTAGACAAAATTTGGAAGTTCATAATATAGATGAACCGATATGGGCTATTAAAAATTCTATTTTGCAGTCTCCTGATGACTTAGATTCAACTTGTCCAGAATCATGAAGCTTCTAATGGAAAAATACATGCAGGTAATAATGAAAATTAATTTTATTTTGTAATTGGTGAGGTAACGAATTAATCTTTTTTAGTGGACACTGAAATGGGCTTGAAAGAGTCATGTCGGAACACTGATGGCGAATTTTTTAAGATTTCCGAGCTCAAGATTTTCACAGTTAAAAAAGGCAAGCCAGAAAAATTTGTCTATAAAAATTCCTATCAAGACGAAAACTACTACTATTCAATGATGTCAGTTTTGTAAGCCTAAAGCCAGTCTACACCCATAAAGTAGGAATCTCCGAAAATAAAAAAACAAGGAATACTCACTTTAATTAAGAAAATGTTATACCCCAATTTTAGACAGTTTTACGAAAACTACGAATACCATCTTTTAATTGTTATCTCGATTTACTATTTTTTTATATAGAAATATGCTTGATATTTACTGTAAAGGCTATTTTGTTAAACTTTTTGTTTATTTATTATAATTCTGTTATAATAATGAGATTAATTATTATGATTAATAAACCTTATTCTGATCATAAGATTAAAACTGAAGTTAAGTTGACGATGTTTTTTTATTTACACTGAAGAACTGAAGAACTATACCTTACTCTGTTTCGTATTTATTAAAAATTAGTTCAATTAAGTTTCTTTTTAGCAAATAATAATAATATTAAGTTTTAGTACCAAAAATAACAATAGTTATGTAATACAATTTTTTTTTCAAGAGTGACACAACTCGGATTTTTTTCTAAAATTTTATCAGAAAAAAAGCTAACTTAATACCAAAACTTATAAAATGATAAATAACAACCGAACCAATATTATTATGAGCAATCAGACTTTTATTACCTTTGTTCAAATAAAATTAATGATATTTAAAATCGACAAAATATTCCAACCTCTCTCCTGAAAAATTTAGTTTTTTGAGTTATGCCGGCCTTGTTGCAAAGCAACGATATGCCTCTTTAAAAATGCTGTATCTGCATCGGAATATTTTAAGTCCAAATTTAAAAATAAAACTTACAGAAATTTTGGATCTGTTGAATCGGCAAAGAATTGAACGCGTTCAGAAATCTTGTCTCAGATACATTTATGGTATTAGGAAGTTTGAACCAGTATCATATAGGTTAAATGATACAAAATGGCTTAATATGGAGAGAAGGCGTAAGCATCATTCATTGGTCTTGGTTCACAAAATTATTACAAATCAATTACCTCCATATCTAGTCAATAAAATTACTTATCGGACTGACATTCATAACCTAAATTTAAGGTTTAGAAGCCTTATTTCGCCGCCAGTTCATAGAACAGCTATATTTCATCGTTGCTTCTCTTATAACGTTTATCTGCTTTATAATGAAATTCCCGATGAAACCAAACAACTACCTCTAGCAATGTTTAAAAAGAAAATTTAAATGACTCTAAAGAATGTCTTATAAGTATTACGTGTATGGTGCCTGGACGGGTGCCAGTGCTTTCCTTCCCTCTCCGAAAAGCGACAGAGAGTTACATTTGTATTGTACTGGGGCTGGACTTTGAGCTTTTTAAAATTGTTTTCAGCCCCATTTTGTAATTTTTTTTTCATTTAAACATCATGTATCTATAATAATTAATTGTTACTTATATGAAATGCAAATAAATCATTTATTATTCTTTTGTCGAGAATTGTAAGAATACTAAACTTATACTGTTGGGTTAAATACTACTATCGATGAGAAGCTTGGGGCGTTTAGAGGACGATGCTCCTTTAAGCAATATATTCCAAGTAAACCCAACAGATATGGAATAAAAATATTTGCTTTAGTTGATTCCGCTTCATCATATGCCTGCAATCTTGAGGTTTATGTTGGGCAGCAGCCTCCTGGCCAGTACGAACGCCCTAATGATCCATGTAATATTGTTTTAAGGTTGATAGAACCGATATCTGGATCACATAGAAATTTAACCTGTGATAACTGGTTCACAAGTTTCAATTTAGTAAATAAATTATTCAAAGTTAACAAAATAACGTTTGTGGGCACCATAAATAAAAACAATAGGGAACTTCCACTTGAATTTACTAACACAAGAACTCGCCCTGAATATTCATCAATATTTGGTTTTCAAGAAGATACTACAATCGTCTCTTACATATCTAAAAAGTATAGAAATGTACTTCTTGTATCCACTTTACATCATGATGATACTATCGATGCGTCAACGGCTGAACAATGTAAACCTGAGATCATTACATTTTATAACCATACAAAGGGCGGAGTAGATAATTTGGACAAATTATCTACGATGTAGCCAGAACTACTAGATACTATTGTCATCTTTTATTCTATGATGAATATGGCAGGCGTTAACTCACAGATTATTTACGCTTGTAATAATAAGGTGTACGATATCTAAAGATTGTACTTGCGAGAACTCGCTTTGTCTTTGACCAAAAATCATTTGGTACGGCGTTCCATGGAAACAAATGAAGCGTTTAAATATCAAAGGGGTTAAGTGCCAATTTTTGCTGATTTGAGTTTGTATCATAGAAAGGGGCTTAGTGCCATCGGGTATAATATAAGAAAGGAGTCATGCACCAAAAAAAATACTTTGCGCTTTAAGAGTACGTTGATAGCTAGGTGGCTCTTTCTCCAAGTGCAGCGGTAGTTTTAATGGTGCTAAGTGCCATTCCTGTATCATTTTGTGCTGTATGCAAGCTGTCAAAATCCACGCGGCCCCTTGTCCGACGATCATCTCGTGCGTGTCTTGTTGTTGTTCACGATGTGTTCGGGTTTTTATTTAAATAAAACCTTAAAAATGGAAAAACAAAGGCGAAAAAGTGGTACTGGAGCAGTAGCGCAGGCTCAAAGAAAGCTAAAAGTGTAATTCCTATCAATCTCGTAAAAAGAAGGAAATCCCGGCAAAAGACAGACCAAGCTTAGAGGTAAATAAAATTGACATAAAATGTTGGTTGAATGTCTACTTACCTATGTAAATATTTTAGGTGATATGCAAATGCAAATTTGCGTGTAAAGGTTTGTCTTTTGAAACGAAGCTGGAGTTATTTAAAAAGTTTTACAAAACGGATTTCGCCACCCAAGGAACTTATTTAATGGGGCTTATCCATGTGGGAAGAGTATATAGACGACGACACGGAACTTACGATGAGCCTGCTAATAGTCACAGACAAGCTAGAATCCATTATACTGTACCTGACGGTGAAGGAGATGTCATTGAAGTTTGCAAGAAAAACTTTATGAACATTTTCGGAGTAACCAGAAAAAGACTTTTTACTATTATTACTAAAAAGAAAAAAGGTGATACAACGTTTACTGATAAAAGACCGCGTATGTGTCCTAGCAAGTTTACTGATAATGATATTTCAATGATAAGAGAGCATGTAAATTCTATTCCGCGAGATGAGTCTCATTATTCTCGGGCCAAATCTAGCAAGGAGTTTCTAAGTCCGGATTTAAATGTATTTCGCCTACACAAAGTGTTTAAGGAAGTGCATCCTGATAGTTTGGTAACTTATGAGTTCTATCGTTACATATTCCTTAAATATTTTCCAAACCTTTCATTTAGGCCACCACGTACTGACCCATGCATAACTTGCGATCGGTTAAAATGCGAAATTCAGGCTAAAAATGAAGGTAGTCTCTTAGCAAAACAGCAGCTAGATCTGCACCATAGAAAAGTCCAAGCAGCTACTTCTTCTATGCAAGCGGATGTTCTACAATGTCAGAAACCTGACAGTACAACTAGTGTTATTTCCATGGATTTGGAGCTGGTTTTGTTTGTCCCAACACTAACACATTCGGAAATGTTTTACTTAAGTCAGCTATCATTATTATTATAATTTATGCATTAATTTAGGGGATAATAAAACATCTTATATGTACTTTTGGAATGAGGGATTCGCCGGGCGGGGAGGTAATGAGATTTCTTCATGTTTGCTACGGGTTGTAAACATGGGCATTACTAACAAAAAAAATCTAATAGTGTAGAGGGATATCTGCGCCGCTCAAAACAAAACCGAATGATGGTTTTTGTTTATTGTTTTCTCATCTCTATTCTATCTCAAATTTTTAGTTAGCGGTCACAGTTTTTTACAATGTGACCGCGATTTCGCATTAATAGAAAAACGAAAAAGAAAAGTAAAGGCAATGGTGTCTGAAGACTTAAAAGATGTTATAATTTCTAGTCGGTGGTTTGAGGTAGTTGATATGTGTGGAAGATTTTTCAATATTCAGTCTTCGGCAGACGCTATTATGAACCTAAAAAATGTAAACATTAGTAAAGTTACACATCTAAAGTTAGGTAAAAGTTACCCTGGCCTTCTTTTCTCAAAAGAAAATTTCAGCGATCTGGCACCTTGGAAAAAAACTAATATACTAAAAAAAAGGTAAAATTCCTTCGGACTCAAATAAAATTGAATTACTTACATTGCCAGATGAAAACAAAATAACAGAAAATAGAAAAAAAACATTTAACATCAATGATACCATACTTGGAAAAGGAGGAACACACTCTTTTGTGCAAAACTTCTCAATATAGAGTAAGGCACTTGGCCCCTTTCTCATATATTAGTCTAAGGCACTTAGTCCCTTTCTCATTTTCTTCTTCGTTTTTATTTTTCTTTAATTATATATGCCGTTATTATGTTTAATCAGTGTTCAAAACCTATAAAGCGGTTGTACACATGTTTAGTTTTGAATTGTTTATGTTGTCATCCTTAATAAAGAACATAAATACTTTTTTCTTGAATTTCTACGTTGTTTATTTTTGGCACTTAGCCCCTTTGATATTTAAACGCTTCAAATGTGCCACGATCTGTGAGAGAAAGGCGACAGGACGTAGCAGGTACTGCAAGTGTTCAGGACAGTCTAGAGATTCCACCTGCTGGAATAAGAAAAAGATGTTTTTTCTGCAAGAAAGACTCAAAAACAAAATATTATTGTCAAAAGTGTAAAAAATTTATTTGTCTCACTCACCTTCAAGCTTGGTGTCCCCCATGTTCGGCTGTTGTTGAAAATGAATAGAAATTAATATATATTGTTTACTTGGCTTGTAGTTTTTAGTGTAATAGTAATAGTGCGAAGTAATTTTTGAGTTTCAAAGCTTCGAAATTACATTTTTTTTAAAATAAGGAAAAATAGGTTAAGAATTTGTATTGTATCTGTTGGTGTGAACTTTTATATATCAATTGTTTTTTAATTTAACTTTTCTTCACTTTTATTTATAAATAAAGCTTGTTTCTTTAGTTATATACAGGGTCCGTTAATATATTTGGTATCGGGTCTGTGAGACCCGTGAGCCCCGACTCGTGTTACAATTTAGGGCGCCCGGCCTCCAGAGGGTCGTGTGCCTACCTATATTGTCAAAGGTTTTAAATTTAAAAAAAAATTGATTTTTAAGTAAAAATATATCTGTAGAATATCGTCGTTGATACTGAAATATGTCGTATGTCAAATTACAAATCGCTAATAATCCAAATCTGAGTTTTTTGACACGACATATTGCAATATCAACGGTGTATCTCCATTAGTAGGTAGATATACCTTTAAAATATATTTAAGCGTAAATATTTTTTTTTAACTTTCTTCTACCAATTGGTATACTATAACATTTTTGTAAGAAATAGTTTTAAAAACTATATTATTCTTACCCGTAGAGACATCAATAAAGTGTGCAAAGCCTCATTCGGTTAACAATTCATTAATTTCGTCGGCCATTTTATCCCGTGCCCATGCACAGTTTCTCGCCGATTGCTAAAAACCGCAAATAAGATGTAAATGAGGCCCCAAAGCAACCAATATTAATACATTACTGGTAAAACATACCTGTAACTTTTCAGAAAATAATTGCAGCGAAAAGGAAACAAAAGCGCAAAATTTGCTCATCTAACATAAGCCAACAAGTCATAAAACCTGTACCAGCTAGAAATGATAAAAAAAGAAAGGGTTGAAACCTGCAAAATTTTTGCATTCTGTACTAAAGCACTCGAGTCATTGCCGATATCAGCCGAGTTTTCCCGAAAGAAAAAGCAGTGTTGCCACTGTAGTTTAAAAAAATAAATTTGACCCATTTAGTAAAAGATTTTTCTTTTAAAACTCGTTACTGGAATAAAAGTTGCTTTATAACATGCATGGTAAGATTAAAGAATTAAAAAATTAGTCAACATAATGATGTCACACTAAGCGGAATTTCATGCATCCATTTTAATTTCCGTTAAAATTTACTTAAATATTCTTTGCACTTTGTAATTAGGAACCAGAAATATTTATTATTATTTTGACATTACCTTCAAGTAATTTAAATACAAGTATCAAGCAGGACAACAATGAAAAATGCTTTCGTAACGAAGTGATACTAATAATAAGTAATAAACAGTAACCTATATTGTAAACCGCTAAAATATCGCAGCATCGGCATCGTCGCCAGGCTTATCGGTACGACCTATAAAATTTTTTACAAATCATTGTAAACTTTAAATATTAAATAAAAAGTGTTTTCTTTAATAAAAATTCAAAATTATTACTGTATTTAGCAACTATTGCTTCAAATTAATGTTGTGTCATTTACTACAAAATCTACACTAAAACTTGTGCTTTCTTAAATAAAATAGTCAATTTATGAAATAGTATATTTTTATTTATTTATATTAACTTACCGTAAAAGTTAGTATAAATTGTTTTGGACGCTACACTTTTCCGTATATTTTATTTTTAAAAAGAATTGTGCTTAGTAATATTTCCAGTGGTTACGTATTTAAATTTTTTGTGTTAAAAATATGTGCAGTTTGTTTTAAAATGTATAATTTTAAAGCTTATTTACTTTACGAAAAGTAAAGAAATAATTCAAGCTTTTGTCTACAATTTGTTACAAATATCATGTTTCAATTACATAGTATAACAAATTGTAAAAGAATTGAATATAATACGGTTTATTTTCTGCAATAAAATTTTAGTATTAACAATACATTGACACATAACTTCTTTTCATAGAATCGGAGTTATATTTAGAAGTATTAGTTTAAAATTAATAAATTAAACGACTTACCTTGGTAGGATGTTTAATTTTGATTTCTTGAGGGTTTCCATCACAAATAGTAACAAAACCAGGTAGTATCATAAACTCCAGCGCGTTGTTAAAAAAGCTGAGTAATCAAAAATACTGAGTGTGTGACCTCCCAAACCCAGGAACGTATCTTCAGTCATAAATTTGAAGCAAGTAGCTAATTTTCATAGAACGCTGGATGATATAAGTAAAGGATTTTGCGAATTTCACTGTTTATGATAGTTAATGGTGGACAGAACTACTAAAAATGGCCTGACCGTCGTGTGTTTAAAGAAGAAGAAAATAAATGCGTACTCACGAACAGTTTGTGTAGTAGTGCTGGTCTGTGTCGGCTAGTGGTGTGGCAAACCGTATGTATTCGTTACCAAGTAACGGGTAGACTATTAGATTCGAAGTACCGATTCGTTACTACCGCTGCCGGGCCGCATCTGTATGTTTCTCGCATCGCCACGAACGGAGATAATCGACACTCGATCGAACATCCCATCATCACGGCGGCCGTCTCCTAACTAACGAACGACGTACGTACTTCGGCTTAAATACAAATCGATGCCGATGCCGATGCTGATGCTGATGCAGATACAGATACAGATACAGATGCAGTATCGTACAAGCATTACCACAGCAGATGCAGATTCGCATTTTGCATTGGCTGTTTTCGATTCGCAACCAATTCGAGACTGGTTGGTTAGATTTTGACAGATATTTTGTGACAGCGGTCCGTCAATAATGTCACTTTAATGACGTCATAACAATTTTCAATCGAATGGACTGGTTTGTCTTTTTTGTTTACAAAAGTTTTCAGTTTTGTTGAAGAATTGGAATTATGGCATCTCCTTCAAAAAAAATTAAGATCTGCCTTGTTTCCTACCTCCTAGAGGATATAAAAAGTGCACGTAGTACAGATATTTGTTGTAACTTGCTTCCAGCTATCCAGTTACTCACCAAAAACAATTATATTTTTGCAGTAGCTACTCATCGTCAGGAACATTTTAGACCACCTGGTTTTTATGAGGAATGGATAAGCAGATATCTAGATTTCGATTTTTTTAGCTTGTTTAGAATGCAAAGATCCACTTTTGCCAAATTGTATAATCTGGTAGGCCAGACTGAAGTAAAACATTTTAAAAGAATTGGACACACTGGGGGAAGAGCAGAGGTACCTCTGGAAAAATGTTTGTTGAGTTCAATCTGGTACCTTGCCAAGGGCGAAACTATCATATCTGTAGCAGATAGATTTGATATTACTTTGTCAACCGTTCACAGTTCAGTTTCAAAATGCCTTAAATACATAATTGTATTGTTGCAACATGTTATAAAGTGGCCTACAGAAGAAGAAAGACCATTTTTAGGTAATGAATTTGGAAGGCTTGCTGGATTTCCAGGTAAAATAGTTTTCTCTCACTAATATTTGTGGTTTTGACAAATTAGGAAAAGTGTCTTAGCAATTCATTACTAAAATCATTACATACTTTTGTTAATAGGGAAAATAATTAATCACCGATATCCAGCTTATTTAAGAAAAATATTGACTGAATACTTTCAATATTAAATGGTTATAAGCCTTAATATTTTAGATGTAATAGGAGCGATAGATGGCTGTCACATCCCAATCAAGATAGATCAAGATCAAAGAGATAGCTATACAAATAGAAAGTTCTTTCAGTCCATAATTTTACAAGGAGTTTGTACTTCAAAAAGACTATTGACAAATATATTTGTGGGATTTCCAGGCAGTGTAAATGATGCAAGGGTATGCTCCTATCTGTAGTTTGTACCTTTGTCACAGCTATGTAGTTTATCTTTTCACTTAAAGCTTCTATGCAAAAGATTACAGACAATTTTATTTCAAAAATTTTATCGAAAGTAGTGCAGAATATGAGATAATTGATAACATTTCATTCTTTTCAGGTGTTCAAAAATTCTTCATTGTACCAGTGTGTGGAACAAGAAGGCAGAATCAAATTATTTGGGGAAAAGTATCATATCTTAGGTGATTCTGCTTATCCATTAAAAACATGGTGCTTGACTCCTTTTGAAGACAGGGGAAGACTCACACTTAAGGAAAAAAATTATAACTACAAGTTAAGTGTTACGAGGGTAGTCATTGAGCAGGCATTTGGAATACTGAAAAGCAGATGGCGAATTTTAAGATATGTAAATGTAAATTGTACAAGGAGAGCCATTCAGATAATTGTTGCTTGTTGTGTTCTACACAACTTCTGCCTTTTGAATGAAGACCACTACATTATTGAAGAAGAAGAGGAAGAAGAAAGTAGAAGTAACATTTCAGATGTTTGTCAGGAAGCAAGTGATGTAGTGGCAAAAAAGAAAAGAAATGAAATTTCTAATTTGCTTAACAACTAGTTTTAATTTAATTTTTTTACTTTTGTAAATATTTTTTTAAATAAATTTTTTAATATTGAAATTATTGTATTTTATATTTTAGCACTGCCCAATTAAGACCCTTATACAAATTTAAAGATGGTTTGTAGATGAGAAAACAATATTCTGAATTGACAGTATTAGCAAAAAATTTATATAAAAAAACATTTCTTGCTCTTTTTATGCAACACTGAAAGCTTTAATTAATAGCCGATTCACTTTATTTTATTTTCTACAACAGAAATATAAAGTTTAGATACAGCATATTTTAACAAAAAAAATTATAAGTGTAAACTTACTTAAAATTAACAGGTACAAGAAACCTTAAAAGTATATAGAATCATGGAAACATAGGCACAACTTATTTGAAACTAGATAATGTAAATCATAGCATGACTATGTTAAACTAAATAAACAGAAACTGGAACAAAACAAATATTAAATTTTCTGTAACAAACTACAACCTAAAAAACACTCGCAACAAATCTCAGTCTTGGAGGACACTTTGGTAAAGTGAATGATGTACAGAATATATTAGGCACCTAATCTGAAGATGAAGAACTTCGCCTGCGTTTTTTTGATTTTTTATTGCTGGTGCAAAGCTCTTTTAAAATACTTATTAACTGATCTCTTTGTTCACATTCTTTCTCAAGATGTTTATTATTTTTTTCCATATTCTCTGTTACAATACTTTTAACATTTTTCAGTTCTTCCATTTGTTGTAAGTGTATGTTTTCTATAACAGAAATCAAATCTTTTTTTGGTCTGACTGATGACTTTGTGGTTTCAAATCTATTTCTTTTTTGATCAGTAGTCTTTGGGGTTCCTATGATATTTGAGTTTGAAGTACTTGCTTGGAGAGAGTCAGAGAGGGGCTTATTTCGATCAGTACTCTTTGGAGTTCCTATGATATTTGAGTTTGAAGTACTTGGCTGGAGAGAGTCAGGGAGGGGCTTATCCTTAGGCTTATCACTATTTTGTACACAAGTTTCCGTCGAAGTATTATTAAATGAATCTACAAGAATGGGAGGATTAGCTTTATCTTTCTCTCCTAAAATTTCAAATAAGAGATCAAAATAAGGTGGCTTTGGGATGCTTTCTGCACCAGTCCTGCGCATATTGTCCATGAAGCCTGTAAACGATTTTTGCAGGTTGGCAAATTTTTGTCTTACTCTACCCGCAGCATCTTTTTCTCCTTTACTTGATATTTTGAAACCTGCTTTCTCTAATTCTTTGGCTATTTTTGCCCAAAGGCTTGCTTTGCTGTGCTTCTTATCATTAAACCATTTTTTGTATTCTGCCCTGTTTCTTATTTGTAAGAGTAATAAGGTTGCCTCATTGTCTCTACAGGTTTTTTTATTCGGCTGCCATACTATTTCACAACTTGGTGCTGTCAAATATTCCTCAGCAATTACTGGAGAGCTAAGTGAAGAAAATTCTTGTGATTTTTCGCTTGTATTAATATCTAAAATTAATAAAATAGAGTGAGGATAAATCATGTGTATTAGGGATCTGCGATATATACATGTCTGTCCAACATTATGATAGTTTACTAATTAGCCAAGTAATTAATCTGCAAGATGCTTAAGCTACTTTCTTTCATTTGTATAATGAAGACTAGAATACCTACCTTCTATATTTTTTTGGTTACTGGCTTTTCTTGATGCTTCTGGTGCATGAGGTTGATTTTCATCTCTAATAATTTGCAAATTATACAAACTATTTTCATCGATCCCATAAGCTGTGAGATTATTACTACGAGCAGCTCTTCCTATATAATCTATTGTATACTCATCATCTAAAAATACAATAAGTATGGAAACATAAATTGACTTTTGTTAAGCTAACTTTTTCAAATTTCGGCTATTCACCTGCCGAAAATTGTTTATTTTGCACTAGTCCTATACATACTTGACTTTTGGCTTGTTACCTGTTAGCAACAACACACAATTTTCGATCGATTCTTCAAAATAAACGCTTTTGCCGTTAAGAATAAATTTAACTGCCTCCATTATTTATCCACTAGTATTATTAAATAAGTTTTTATTTGTTTTTATCTTCTTTTAATAAATCTTAGGTTAGATTTCCAAACCAGAGTTTACAACCAACCTCCGAGGTTGGTTCCGATTTTGACAAACCAAAATGATATCATGACGTCATCGTTTCCCAAACGAATTCATTTGGTTCAAATTTTTGACGGACCAAACTCAAACCAAAACGAATCGAAAACAGCCATTGTAAAATCATCCGTATGGTTTAGGTTACGTACCGGTGGTATGGTGTATGATTAGTTGATTACATATTATTGGCGTTAGGGTGCGTGTATGACTATTATTGTTAGGGTGCGTGTGTAATTAAAATTGTAAGTATTTTAAACACTTTTTTTGTGTATAGTCCTTTTCAAAACATTTATAGTTAGGGTTACAACTTTGGGAGTGAGAGCATAGGTGGGTAGGTCGATATTTAAAAATCTTTAAAAAAAAGGTACTGTATTTCGATTGTTTAGAGGGTGAGCGTTCCGCTATTGCAATTCTTTAAATATTTTAAATTGTTCTAAAATGAGTCTTTAAATTTAAACACTAAACATTTCTTATTAAACTTAATATGGCACACATTTTATTTCCTCATTATTTAACTTTAAATAATGATATTTTCGCAGGTTTTTAAGACAATTTGCTAAATAATGCAAATGGCTACCATGAGGTCTTGTCATGCATATAGTATTATAATCTAAGAATATTCTGACCATCTTAATATGTTTTAGAGTTTTCTTCAACTTATAGGTTACATTTGGTAACATTTTGTAATTATGTCAGTATATTTTTGGGATTTTGATATTTTATGAAACTGCATTCTTAACTTATTTCGGCAACTGATTATGGCAATTTTCTATTAAATTACTTTATATTTTCTGTTCTTTTTGTGTAATAAAGGTTCATAAAATCTAGTTATTTTGAGATTCTGCTTGGCTTTTTAATGTTTTAGCACATGTTTTGGTGGTCAATCTTTTGTTTTTATGGTCATTTGATGACGTTGGTTGAATCCAGATTTTGGGGACGAAGATTGTTCCATTACCATTAGTTTTAAGCTGGACAGATTGATGTTGATATCAAAATCCCAAAAATATACTGACATAATTAAAAAATGTTACCAAATGTAACCTATAAGTTGAAAAAAACTCTAAAACATATTAAGATGGTCAGAATATTCTTAGATTATAATACTATCTGCATGACATGACCTCATGGTAGCCATTTGCATTATTTAGCAAATTGTCTTAAAAACCTGCGAAAATATCATTATGTAAAGTTAAATAATGAGGAAATAAAATGTGTGCCATATTAAGTTTAATAAGAAATGTTTAGTGATTAAATTTAAAGACTCATTTTAGTAACAATTTAAAATATTTAAAGAATTGCAATAGCGGAACACTTACCCTCTAAAAAATCGAAATACAGTACCTTTATTTTAAAGATTTTTAAATATCAACCTACCCACGCCTATGCTCTCACTCCCAAAGTTGTAACCCTATTTATAGTTTTCGTACGTATTGATGTTTTGCGCGGGGCTAAATTTTAAATTTATCTTAGCTACGACATTATTTAATAAATTTGTTTATTTTAGTTTTGAAATCAGCATACCCAACTACCATGGATGGAAAAAGAAGTAAGATTTGGAACTTCTTTAGTAAAGAATCGGATAATAAGGCTAAATGTGATTTATGCCTTACGTCATATTCAGTTAAAGGAGGTTCAACAACAAATTTAAAAAAGCATTTATTGACAAGACATCGTCCATCTTATAATAGCTTATTTCCATTACTTCCATCAGCATCAGAGCCTTTGCCACCACCTCCAACAAATAATAATAATGAGACACAGCCATCAACATCAACAAGTATTAGCAACCAACCACCTAAAGCGGTCCAACAATGTTCCGAATCTTCAAAACCAAAAATAAATCCCAGACAAACAAGCTTAACAATGTTTACAAAAAAACCCATGAATATGGCCAGAGAAAAAAAATCAATGATTTGATTTTAAAACTAGTCATCAAAGATCTTCAGCCATTTTCTATAGTTGAAGATTCCGGCTTTATAGATTTGGTTAATTATCTAGAACCAAATTACAAAATCCCATCCCGGTACGTTCTTAGTACTGGTTTGCTCGATGCACAATTTACTCTGGTAAAAGAAAAACTAAAAGATGAGCTGAAACGCGCTACATACATATCCTTGACCACAGACGGTTGGACTTCTCGTGCAACAACATCGTATCAAGCAGTTACAGCACATTACATTTTAGGGGATGCTTGGGAATTACGTTCAGCTCTCTTGGGATGCTTTGAATGCCATGAGCGACATACAGCTGAATATATAAAAGATGAGTTAATAAGAGTAACAACTGATTGGGAGATTAACAATAAAATCTTTGTTTGCGTTACAGACAATGCTGCAAACATGAAAGCTGCCATACGTCTAACGGGGTGGGAACATTTTCCGTGCATTGCTCATACCCTAAATTTAATTGTACGATCTGGTCTTGAAGCAATACAGGATGTTGTTAAAAAAATTAAATCCATTGTTGAATATTTTCATAGAAGCCCTGTTGCCACGAAAAAACTATATGACATGCAAGAACAGCTAAAACCCGGAAACAAACCTTTAAAACTTGTAATGGACGTTCTAACGCGCTGGAATAGTACATTAGACATGATAGAACGAGTCACAAATTTGCAAGAGCCTATTGAGGCTGCCATTGGTTTATTACACAACCCTGTTCAAAATTTATCAGAAGAAGAATGGCGGAGCCTTCCAGAAGTTGTTAAAATCCTAAAACCATTTAAACAACTCACAGAAGAAATGTCTTCAGAAAATGTGGATACTATTTCGAAGGTTTTGGCGGGAAATTTCAGTGTTTTACGTATATTAAATAATTTACGAAATGCAACAATGGGACAACTATCGAAAAATTTACTTGACAGATTAATAGTAGAATTTAATAGTAGGTTTAAAAATAGCTCGCGGCATCCACTCTTATCAAAATCTGCTCTTCCAGACCCAAGATTCAAAAAACAAGCATTTTTCGATGATATGTCTTATGAATGTGCCAAAAATTCCTTAAAAGCAGATTTGGAAAGAATGCCAAAGCCAACTGTTGTTACGGAAAATCAAAGTGAAAATGAATCAAAAGAAACAAACAAGCCTGAAGTGGATGAAGACTCTATTTGGATAGAATTTGATATGCAAACAACATCGAGTGCTACATCGACTATAGTTACTAGTGTTATTACTATGCGGCAATATATGGAAGAAAGAATAATATTCAGAAAAGAAGATCCACTAAAATGGTGGCAAACACGAGCACTTTTATATCCTGAGCTTTCTAATTTAGCTCAAAAATATTTATGCGTGATGGCTACATCGGTACCATCAGAAAGAATTTTTTCAAAATCGGGACAAATATTATCCGAAAAACGTGCCTGTTTAAAGCCAAAACGTATGGAAAAAATATTGTTTTTAAACATGAATCAAAGATTCTTTCGGTAAGGAAAAAGTATTATATTTTTGTTGTTTAGAGAATTTTTCTTTATTTTTTCATTAAAAGAGTCTATTTTTGTTGAAACATTTTTTAAATTTTTATATAATATAATATTTTATTTTATTAGAACGTATGGAAAAAAAAATATTGTTTTTAAATATGAACCAAAGATTATGTAAGAAGAAAACGTATTATATTTTTGTTAAGTTTGGAGAATTTTTCTTTATTTTTTCATTAAAAGAGTTTATTTTTTTTTAAACATTTTTTAAATTTTTACATAATATAATATTTTATTTTGAAATAAATAAATAAAAATATTATTTGTGAACATGTATTTATTGTTAATTCCCATTAGAGTACAAATCCATGCAAGTTACTCTCCGCGTAGGTGCCCTAGAAATACCACAGTAACGAGTAACGAATATTTAGTAACGAATACCGATATCAAAACTAACGAATACGTACGAGTACTCAAATTTTCGTTACTTTTACAGCCCTAGTGTCGGCAATCTTTGTCACCAGTCTTTGTCGATCGTCAACGATCCCTCTCGATGACACGTACTTCGTTCGCACTTGTGCGCACGCGCAATGTTAAAGTCAGGGCCGTAGCAAATTAAATAGTTAAATACACAACATAGCCCCCCCCCCCTTGAAAGCCTATGGGAAAGGTTTCAAGCTAATGTTAAGAGCACAGATATAAACTGCTGGCCAATT
Source organism: Philopedon plagiatum (assembly GCA_963971165.1). NCBI lineage: Eukaryota > Metazoa > Arthropoda > Insecta > Coleoptera > Curculionidae > Philopedon > Philopedon plagiatum. The sequence continues at coordinate 36,189,356 of OZ020193.1, read as the reverse complement.
CAAGCGGGACAAACTAAATTTTTGATAAAATTTAGAGTGGAATATTTTCGAAACGAAAAAAAATTTTGATTTAACTTTTTCAGTATGTAATTGAATAGTTCTTCTAGTTTTTATACTTTAAGGCACTATTGCTAGCAGTCGCTGCAACTCTATTTTACAGGGTGTTAAGTGAAACCCTGACTTTTTTGGAAAAGTTTTCCAGTTCCGAGAATCTAGGAAGAATTTTTTTTGAATTTTCTTTTCATACTAAAATGATCCATGGTCAAATACAAAAAAACAATTTCTCCGGATTTTCTCTATTTTCATTTGTTTTCCGTATACAGGGGTTAGTCGAAATTATCGACTTCTTCTTACAAAGGAACCCCTAATTTGGCCGTTTATTCACAAAAAGCGAAAGATCAAGTAAATTTGTAGTTTGAAGTAGTCCAGCTAACAAAATTAATACAAATTTTTGTACAGGGTGTAGCAAGTTTGGATCACGGGCTAGTAAATTATTATTTTTTAATTTCTACTACTTTTTCCTAAGTTAACTATTAATTATCACGTGCTACGTTAAAGGGTTAAAATTTGTTAGGTCCGATAACAGTACTGGATAGAAAGATCCTTTTTGCCCAAACGGGTTTTTCATTTTTTGTCTAGTCCCATTTTTAGTGATTAAACGGCTCGCATTTTGAACCTAACTTTTTGCAATTGCATCTATGAACGATTGAAGTGAGAGTGCTTTTTTGGTGGTACATAATGAATGTTTTATCCAACCAAAAAACATGTAGTGGCCAAACAGCTAATGATGCTTATTCGAAGAATTTTTTAGCATTATACAGGGTTGCAAAAAATATACCACCTATACTTTGCAGGTGGATTTCTGTTAATTTAGCGGCGTTTCTATTTCTTAGTCAAAAGATCTAGTAGGCCAAAAAATAAAACATTTTCTTTGCTATTGACAGTTACCAAGGCAACAAAGTATTCTTCTTTGAATTGGTGCGTTATTATCCTTTATAATGGCTCGATTAAGTGCAAAAGAACAAGCTAATTGTTTGCGTTTACTACAAGATGGGGTAAAAATTAGTATTATTGCGGATATGTACGGGGTTGGGCGAAGTACAATATCTCGACTGCGTCAACGCTTCCACGAAACGGGAAGTGCAAACTATCGTTATGGGGGAGGTCGCCAAAAGAAAGTCGGCATTGCAGATGAAAGATGGTTGGTTAGAGAGGCTCGTCGAAGGCGAAAAATTCCATCAGAGAAAATTAACCAGGAGTTCAGAGCAAGAACACACATTCGTGTGAGCAATAGGAAATTCAAAAAAAATTCTTCCTAGATTCTCGGAACTGGAAAACTTTTCCAAAAAAGTCAGGGTTTCACTTAACACCCTGTAAAATAGAGTTGCAGCGACTGCTAGCAATAGTGCCTTAAAGTATAAAAACTAGAAGAACTATTCAATTACATACTGAAAAAGTTAAATCAAAATTTTTTTTCGTTTCGAAAATATTCCACTCTAAATTTTATCAAAAATTTAGTTTGTCCCGCTTGAATTGGCCAGCAGTTTATATATATATATATATATATATATATATATATATATATATATATATATATATATATATATATATATACAAGTAGGTTCTGTGCACACTATTGTCAGTCACTAATTAGTCATTAACTGGTAAAACGCAAAGTTTTACAACTGGGCGCATGATAGTACCATTCGCAGTTTTGACAGTCACTGATCTTGCAATATTGTCACTTCCACGATGAAGAGTTAGTATTCGTCCTAATAGCCACTTCAATGGAGGAAGTCCATCTTCTTTAACCAAGACCATAAGACCCGGTTTTAACAACTGTTGATCATTTTCCTTCCATTTCACTCTTTGTTGAAGGCTTGAAACGTATTCCTTGGTCCATCTTGCCCAAAAATGTTGTATCAATTGTTGCATTCGTTGAAGTCTAGAGAGACGATTTTCCTGTACACCCATGAAGTCGTGATCTGGTATACTTGTTAATGTTGCTCCAATTAATAGGTGTGCAGGAGTGAGAGGATTAGTATCGTTCGGGTCATTGGAAAGTGGATAAAGGGGCCGAGAGTTTAGACAAGCCTCTATTTGACACAGAATCGTACAAAATTCCTCATAAGTAACAATCGCGTTACCTATTACACGTTTCAGGTGGTGCTTAACTGACTTGACGCCCGACTCCCAAAGACCACCAAAATGGGGGGCGCGGGGTGGAATAAAATTCCATTTAATTCCATCGTTTGATAGACCTTCAGAAATGGTGTGATTATGTTTGTCAAAGAATTGTTTTATATAGTTGTTAGCGCCTACAAAAGTGGAACCGTTATCTGAAAATATTTCAGCACATTTGCCACGTCTAGCCATGAAACGACGCAACGCGGCTAAAAAGCATTCTGTAGTCAAGTCACTGACAACTTCAAGATGAATAGCCTTACTGGCAAAACAAATAAACAGTGCAATGTAAGCTTTAGTAGTTTTAAAGTTGCGACCCTTTCTGTCACGTAAAAGAAACGGGCCGGCGTAATCAACACCAGATATAGAAAAAGGACGTGAAGGAGTAACACGGGAAGAAGGGAGATTTCCCATTAAATATTGCTCTGAATTTTTAGTAAATCTAAAACATTTTATACATTCATGAACAATTTTTTTTACAAGGTTACGACCGGAAATTGGCCAGTACTTTTCTCTTATTGAGGCAAGAAGAGCCTGTGGACCGGCGTGTAAAAGTTCTAGATGCTCATGACGAGCGATCAATGTTGAAAAGTGATGGTTTGCTGGTAAAACAGCTGGATGTTTTTTAGCGAAGTCAAAATTTGAATTATGGAGTCTGCCTCCGACTCTAATTAACTTAGTATCGTTATCAAAAAAAGGATTTAGGCTAAGAAGCTTACTTTTTTTTCTTAGTTTTATGGAATTAGACAGTGCATAGTACTCGTCTGGGAATGACTGACGCTGTACAATTTGAGTCAGTTTTAAAAGTGAAGTTTTAACTTCATCTGCCGTCAAAGGCCCGGTATAGTGTAATTTTTTAGTTTTGGAAATATTGTTTTTAAATCTTAAGACGTAAGCAAAACGCGTACTAATTTATTTAAAGTGGAGTACTTGTGCAAAATATCAAAATTGCATGTAGCGTTGTAAAACACAGAGGTCTTAGTACGTATTTCTGGAAGTTCAGTAGCTTCGATAACTTTGACCTCTTGTGTATAAGAAGGCCATTTGTCTTTGGAAAGTGTAAGCCAACATGGGCCATGAAACCAAATATCGGAATTTATTAGAAGTAATGGACTCACTCCTCGTGACAGCAAGTCTGCGGGATTATCGGCACTGTTAATGTACTTCCAAGAGTTGGGTTTAGATAAATTTTGAATTTGTGAAATTCTATTGGCCACGAATAGCTTAAGTAAGTGCGTGGACGTGTTTATCCAGGATATTACAATTGTGGAATCACTCCAATAAGTCACATTTGTAAAATTGAGTGTGGTACATGAAAGGATCTTATCGACAAGTTCCGTAAGTAAAAGCGCTCCACAAAGTTCAAGTCTTGGAATTGTTGTCAGCTTCATAGGAGCAACCCGAGTTTTTGCACAGTAAAGGTTAGATGTGCGGTTTCCTAGGGTGTCAGAACAACAAATATAAACACATGCCCCATATGCGGTTTCAGAGGCGTCAGAGAAACCATGAAGTTGAATTGAAACTGAGTTTGATAATATTACATGTCTAGGTATTTTCAATGTGTTAAGTTGTATCAATTCGGAACAGTACTTAGACCAACGGGTGTGAAAGTCAGCAGGGATTGATTCGTCCCAATCAAGTTTTAATCGCCAAAGTTCCTTTAAAACAACTTTAGCTGTGACAGTCACGGGGGAAAGAAGACCCAACGGATCAAAAATCTGCGCAGCACATGAAAGAATTTGCCTTTTTGTGACCTTAGAACAAGGATCAGAAATGTTTATCGAGTATTGCAAGCAGTCATGGAAAGAGTTCCAAAGCAGACCCAATGTTTTATTGTGTTCTTCACTGCCAATCTGTAAAATTTCGGTATCAAAATTATTTCGTAGTGATTTGTCATTTGTAGTCCACTTTCTAAGTGGGAAGCCATACAAGAGTAAAAGATCAGAAATACCCATCTTAATTTCTCTCAGTTCTTCCGAGCTATTACAACCCGTGAGTAGATCGTCAACATAAAAGTCATGTAAAATAATAGAAGCAAGTTTTGGATGTTCGTGAATATGACGATGAGCGATTTCATGAAGAGACCTAATGGCAAGAAATGCAGCTGAAGCTGTGCCATATGTTACAGTATTCAAATTATATTCAGCTATGTCTTCATTTGGGTCAAATCGCCAAAGAATTTTTTGAAGATTTCGCTGTTCTGGTGTAATCAGAACTTGGCGGTACATTTTGGCAATATCTGCACTTAAGACAAAATTATGTTCACGGAATCTTGTATGTTAGGTCCGATCATCATAATATCGTTCAGTGAGTAGCCTGTAGTAGATTTGGCAGAGCCATCGAATACTACCCTTAACCTTGTAGTGGAGGAAGACTCCTTAAAGACACAATGATGGGGAAGGAAAAATTCTGAATTGTTACTTGGAATGTCCGAAGGAGACATGTGTCCAAGTTCGATGTATTCATTTATGAAATCGTGGTATTGTTTTTTTAGGCTAGGATTGTTTATAAGTTTTTGTTCCAAATTTAGGAAACGTTTGGTAGCCATAGACTTAGAATCACCCAAAATGGATGGCAATTCTTTGAGTGGAATGGTAGCAATAAAACGACCATCATTATTCTGAGCAATATTTTGCTTAAAATGGTTTTCACAATAAGTTTCCTCTTTAGAAAGGAATTTTGTTTTAGGACATTCTTCAAGGTCCCAAAATTTGGTAAGCTGGGACTCGAGTTGAAGGTTAGTAGTAAAATAACAGTGTTGAGTATCTTGTTTCTGATTAGAAACGAAAATAGGACCAGAAATTATCCAACCAAGAGTTGTTTTGTGTAAGGTGGGCAATCCAGGTCCAAGTTTAATTTGTCCTATGCTTAGGATGTCCCAAAATGTGTCAGCTCCTACAAGCAAGTCAACAGGGGCTGGTTTTTCAAAATTATTATCAGCTAACAATAAATTTTTTGGAATATTAAGTGTGGACCGATCAAAATAAATGTAAGGTAAATTACCTGTAATGCTTGGTAAGACCAGGCAGGAAATACTTCGTTCGAAGTTGTTTATAGCAGATTTGAAAGTAACTGATACTACTGATTTTATATTGTGGCTCATTTGATTCACACTGGACACGGATATATCAATTTTTTGTTTAGGTAGCTGCAAAATATTGCACAAATTTTCAGATATGAAGTTTGACTGACTACCGTTATCAAGAAGTATTCTACACTCATGTTGGTGTCCAAATTTATCAAAAACCTTGACCACAGCAGTAGAAAGTAATATTTGTGGTTTTAAAGTAATGTCAGGTGTGATATTGAGATGATGTGTAGTCAAAGTAGTTGATTGAGTAGTATTGCCTGCTTGTACTGTGTTCGTAGAAGGAGCGTCAGGTGCTTGAGGGCTATGGACACCGGATTGGCTAGAAGCTTGTGTATTTGTAGTATTTTGAAAATGTAACATTGTGTGGTGGATTTTACCACACTTCCGACAACCTGCAGACTTGCAATCCTTGGTAGGATGGCCTGCACAAAGACAATTTACGCAAATGCGTAGACGTTTTGCAGTACTTAACCTATTAAAGGGGGTAAGTTTCAAAAATTCAGGACAACTGTATATTGTAAGTTCTTTGGTACACAAGCAACATTTAATGGGGTTTGCATTTGAATAAAAAGATTTAGAATAATGGTTTCCATACGTAGAGCGCAATGAGCCCTTTTGTTGCGGCTGCTGTTTTGAAGTGTCATTAAAGTTTACTAAAGATTCCAATACGCGACAACGTTTCTTTAAAAATTTTAATAAGTCGCTCAAATTTGGTAATTTATTTGAATTATTTTGTGTTTCCCAAGCGCGTCTTGAACTGTTGTCGAGTTTGGTTGTTATAAGATAGATAATTAAATCATCCCAGTGTTGGGTGGGACACTTCAAAACTTCTAAGGCTCTTAAATGCTTTTGGGCATCATCAAGAAGCTGTCGGAGACCTTGATGTGACTCTTTGGTAATTATGGGTAAATTAAAAAGCTCTCGGATATGATTGTTAACAAGTAAGGGCTTGTTTTCAAAACGTTCAGTTAGAACTTGCCAAGCAATGTTATAATTTGCATCACAAACTTGTAACGATTTTATTGTGTCGGCTGCAGTGCATTGTAGCGATAGTCGCAAGTAATGAAAATTTTGTACATCGGTAAGAGTGTTATTTTCATGTATAATTGAGTTAAAACTGTCATGGAAAAACAACCATTGGTCAAAAGATCCATCAAACGTAGGCAAATTTAAAGGCGGTAATTTAATATTGATTAAAGTGGGCTCAGCTGCAGCTGAACTGACATCGTTGTTAGCAATAGACTGCTCCCCATTGTGTTGAGCCAAAAAGGTCTTGACACTAGAAATTATAGTAAAATATCTTTCTTCAAAATTTTGTCGCTCAACCGCATGAACAGTCTCATAATCCTTTTCACAATCGGGATCAGCCGTCTCGATTTGCAACTGAGCGTCATTAAATGCGTTCAAAAGTTCTTCAGCTTTAAAAAGTCGATTTTCCAAATCAATAAAATCGACAGTCTCACTATCTCTTATATTGTTAAAATAAGTAGTAAAACGTGTAAGAGAACTTTTGGCGCATGTACGTTTAATTTTGTTGGGGTCAGACATGATTTAAATTAAAGAAAAACAACTAATCTTTTTTTTGTTTTTTGTGTTAGTTGCCTAAAGCAACGCAATATTATAAGGCGCCAAGTATGTTAATATCACAACGTAATTAGATTAAATATTGAAAGATCCAAACTGAAAGTGGTAATAATGATGTAAACGTATCAACGTAATACAAAAAATGCAGTAAAACCTATAAAAGGCATGTACATTGGTGCACTAATGTATGAATAAATTCACAGAAATTGCACTGAAACCTATAAAAGGTGCGCAACCGTATACAAATGTATAGAAAAATGCATGAAAATGCCATAAACACCCATAAGGCGTGCGAGTACACTAATGTACAAAAAGTGTAGTTAGTTAAACCTATAAGAGGTGTATATCAGTACACTAATGTAACAGAAAATGCATAAAGATGCAGTAAGGCTTAATGGCCTGTATTAGTGTGCCAATGTGTAAAAAGTGGAAAATACACCTATAAAGGTGTGTTAGAGTACGCAAGTGTGAAAAAATATGTCGAAAATGTTGAAAACCAGAATAAAAACGTGTATTAGGTATAATCCTACCCTTATTGAAGTGAATTTAAAACCAAATACTGAATTATTTATTTAAATAATACGGTAATAAATGCGTTTTCATCAAATAAAGGCTTAAAAAATATGTAAGGAAACTAGGAAAGTGTATGAAAAGGAATGCACTGACCTGTAGGTATAGTTTCAAAGTTTGTTGTAAGGCACCAGGTTAGAACATTTCTCGAAGATGGCGTCCATCGTATGCATTGAATGTGCAGCAGAATGTCTGGATTTCTTCACTAGGTATGCTGATGCTATTAAAGGTAAGCATCCATTCTCGAAGGACCAAAATGGATGATATAAGTAAAGGATTTTGCGAATTTCACTGTTTATGATAGTTAATGGTGGACAGAACTACTAAAAATGGCCTGACCGTCGCGTCGTGTGTTTAAAGAAGAAGAAAATAAATGCGTACTCACGAACAGTTTGTGTAGTAGTGCTGGTCTGTGTCGGCAATTTTCACTCCTCGTCGCCTCCGTCACCAGTCTTTGTCGATCGTCAACGATCCCTCTCGATGACACGTACTTCGTTCGCACTTGTGCGCACGCGCAATGTTAAAGTCAGGGCCGTAGCAAATTAAATAGTTAAATACACAACAAACGCTATATTGGGTATTAAGGGTGGGAGGGGTGTTACTATTTGTGATGGAAACCCTCAAGAAATCAAAATTAAACATCCTACCAAGGTAAGTCGTTTAATTTATTAATTTCTTTCGTGTTTCCATCACAAATAGTAACAAAACCAGGTAGATGTTTAAAGACAAAAAGCGGTCTATGAAAACGAGAAATGTTTTTAATCAGTTAATATAGTAATACCAATATAAATGAGCATATTATGACATAGACAAACTTTGTATATCTTAAATGCAGATGTTTTATTTTCCATTTATTTTGGCTTTTAAAATATTTAATGCGAACTCATTTTTGTCTGTTGTTAAAGGCCTATTATAAAATCGATTAAACGTTTCAGATTTTGAAGTCCAGCCCGCTGTACTGCGAATAGTATCAATGTGTAGCCCTGCTCTGGCTGCGGCTGAAGTTGCCGCATGTCTGGTACTGTAGCCTTTAAAAAGTGAAGTATCCACCCCACTTTTTCCCAAAACTATCTTTATCCATCTACTAACAGTTTGAGGAGTAGCAGGGTGGTGCGGCTTTCGAAAAGTTAAAATTAATTGAATGTCTTCTGCTTTACGAAAAGTTTTTGTCCGTTGAATATAAAAAATTATAGTTGAAGCTACACAGAGCGAAGGATTTTCTTTGAAAAATGGAAAATAAAGTACTGGTTGACTGGCATTCGGACCAGATGTTTTTATCTTATCACTAATTTTTATTCTAAGTTCACTTTCTGTAATCACTATATTGTTTATCGTGATTTTTGTCAACGTTTGGATTCTGTGCGCACTTGTTAGTGCTAATAGGGATACCAACTTAAAAGATAAGGTTTCTAAAGTAAGGTTTTCTAACGGATATTGTTTATCTAAGTATTTTAAAACTACAGATGGATCCCAGGTTTCAGAATATCGCGGATTTGGTGGTTTTAAATTAAAAAATCCTTTTAAAAATCTGTTGATGATTTGCTGTTCTTTTCCAGAGAAAATTATTATGAGGTTTAAAGCTGATCTATAGCTATTGATAGTGAAATAGCTTAATTCTTTACAAAATAAGAAAAATTCTATGACGTCCTTAACTTGGGGCTTTAAAAAATTTAAATTTTTCTTTTGGCAAAAATTAAACCATTTTTGAAAACACAAATTGTACTGTTTATGTGTTCCGGTCGAAATTGATTTTAAAAGTATTTCTAATCCTTCTTCACTGTCGATGTCATAGTTTTCTCTGAAAGCTTGCCTGATAATTTGATTGCCACCAGGGTAAGGGTTGTGTGTAGAGGGTGCGGTGTCCTGAAAGGAGATAAAAGTAATTCTCTATGTGGTGTAAAAACCAAGCTGTCAAGTTTGTATTTTTGTACAGCTGGGAACCATGACTGGCTAGGCCAGTTAGGGATGACCAAAATACCCTCCGCTTTATCAGTAAGAATTTTTTGTAAAGTTCGATTTATTAGAGGAAAAGGTGGAAACGCATAAAAAAAATAATTAGACCAAGAAATAGTAAATGCGTCAGTAGACCATGACGCTGGATCTGGGTACCACGAAATGTATTTTTTACATTTTGTATTTTGATAAGTCGCAAACAGGTCTATATCCGGCACTCCAAATTTTTTAACTATTTCTTTAAATGCCCAATTTGCTAAAGAATATTCAGTTTCTGAGGGTAGCGCCCGAGATTCTGTGTCTGCGATGGTATTACTTTTTGACTGAATATAAGTAGCAAAAATAAAAATTTTCCGGATTTCACACCATTGCCAAATGTCTCTGCTTATTTTGTTTAGAGATCTATGTTTGACGCTACCCACGCGATTAATGCACGAAATAGCAGTGGTGTTGTCTATTCTTAAAAGCAAATTACAGTTTGAAATTTGTCTTGTAAAAGATTTCAAGGAATAAAAAGCAGCTTTAAGCTCTAAAAGGTTAATATGCAGCGGTATTTCCGCAGAGTTCCAAAAACCTCTTGCGGATTTCCCATTGCAATGGCCCCCACCCCGTGTTTGAGGCATCCGAGAAAATCTCCAGCAAGTATGTTTTCGAACTAAAATTATTGCAAGTCCGGCCAATATTATTTAACCACCAATAAAAATCATTTTGTAGGTACTCTGAGATGTCCATAGTTGATTCGTAGTTTTGGTGATGTTTACGTAAAAAAATAAACTTTTCATATTCGAAATTTTTTATATAGAGCCAACCATAGGGCACCGCCGGGCAAATGGCTACCAATCTACCAATTAGCGTGGCAAATTCCCTAATTGTACACGATTTTTTAATTTGCAATTGTTTAACATGATTGCAAATGCTGATGCTTTTCTCAGTAGGTAAACTTAATGTTAAATTTTGCGAATTAAAAATCATACCCAAAAATTCGATTTTCTGTGTGGCTTTTAGAATACATTTATCCTTGTTTATTATGAAACCTAGGGATTTTAAAAGATGTATTGTTATTCTTACATTTTCTTGTAATTCTGTTACAGAACTGCCAAAAAGTAAAAAGTCATCAAGATAAATAAGCGATATGTAACCTAGTGACCTTAGTGTAAACAAAACTGGTTTCATAATTTTCGTAAAGATATATGGTGCTATGTTTAAACCGAAAGGTAAAACATTGAATTCATAAACATCGCCTTTGAAAACAAATCGTAGATATTTTCTAAACGATTTATTTACAGAGACTGCAAAGTAAGCGTCTTTTAAGTCGATCTTGGCATAGAAACAATTTGTTGTTGTTAATTTTATCGCCGACCGATAATCTTCTAGTTTAAAATGTGGCACCGATATATATTGATTAAGATTTTTTAAATTTAAAATAAATCTTTTCAGGCCATTTGGTTTGTCTCTCAAAAAAAAGGGTGATATAAATTCGCCTTTGACGTGGTTTACTTTTGAAACGGCTCCCAAAGATAATAGCTCTTGAATAGGGCCTGAAAATTGTATATCGTTTATCGGTCGAAAAACCCCCATTTCCGGAGGTTTCTCGATGAAAGGAATTTTTATACCCTTAACCCACTCTAATACACAACTGTCTTGAGTTATGCCACACCAGTTTTTATAGAAATAAGGCAGACGATTAACTTGTCCACTCACAATTATTTCTTGCGATGCTGGTAAGGCTGTTTTATCTCCACCCATTTCCGATTCTGCTACTGAAACGGAGGCCTGGGTCGCTGAAAAACCTGATTGGTTTTCGTAGTTTTTGAGGTTGAGGGCAAAGCCTGGTAAGAGTTTGACGGCTTTGAATCCAACCGAGTTTCCGGAGTTCTTGATTTAAATGTCGGCATCAGGGGTTTTTTGAGTTTCTTCCCTATCTGTGCCAGAGATTCCACAGCCTTGATTTTCTCTTGCATATTGCTTCCAAACAGAAATTCTTCGATTTCTGTGTCATGCAAGGCCTTTTTTACGTCTTGTTTTAATGCAGGAACAATATTGTACCGTCTATGCAATGAAATTGAGTCATGAGCTCTACAAAAAATAGTTGCGGCATCGGCGATTGCCGTAATGTCATCCTGCGTCACCGATTCAGGATCTTGGATAAATTTGGAAATTGGGGAACCTAAAGCGGCCAAACCCAACCCCATTGTGTCTTGTAGAGCTTGAAGGAATTTTTCCTGCTTCAATCCAGTCTCACTTAATGTTGTTTTTATTTCTTCATTAAGTTTTGGCCCTGCTAACGTAGGACAATTCTCTGGTATTGCATATTTTTGAAGTATGTTATCAAGGGTCTCTTTTGCAACTCCTGATTTGAGGTATTCCGTCCAATAGCGAGCCAAATCAGAATTAAGCAAAAACCCGTCGGGTTTCTTCTTTGTCGGGTCAGCCCCTAATATAGAGGATATAACTGTTTGTGAATTACGTGGATCCGTATCTTCTAGTTGGGCGGAGTCTACAATTAACTGCGGCTCCATTATTTCCTCATTTGGAATGGACGATTCTCTGTCCTCTGCAAGGGAAAAAAGGAAACTAAGTTTCACCCCGTAAAAAAACAAAATTAAAGTACAATTACTTAGATTAAGTATATTATACTTTTTGTCAGTTTAAAAAGCAGATCGAGCGATCGCCTTATTTTTACTTTTTCCCTGAGTAAGTCGAGCGACACCCAAAAAGCTTTTAAGCAAGTCGAGCGACTGCAGCTTTGAGAAAGGTTCAAAAATTACCTTGTTCACTATCAGAGTCTAATTCCACTATTTTTCGGGGGAACTTTGCAATTTTGGCTTGATACTTTGCCAGTTTTTCCTCCCTTTTCCGTTTCTTTGACTCGTCGCACATTTTCTCACGTACTCGTACACACTATAATGCACAAATTCCAAAACTGCTTAATAAGCGAAATTGTCGGATCGAAATCACAGATTCGTGTAAGCGACCCGGTAACAACGCGCGAAAATTTATGACTGAAGATACGTTCCTGGGTTTGGGAGGTCACACACTCAGTATTTTTGATTACTCAGCTTTTTTAACAACGCGCTGGAGTTTATGATACTACCTGGTTTTGTTACTATTTGTGATGGAAACACGAAAGAAATTGTACTACAATACTACATAGACTCAAACACAACATTACAATGGGCAAGTCAACTTTTTTGCATCCTGTGAATAAATATTTTAACACTTGTCTCTCAAAATGTTCAAACTAGTACAAAATGAAAAGCACCATAATTGTTGACATTTGTAATTTTTGATTTCTTTCGTGAATGTTGTTTCTATTCTTTAACTGGATGAAAGTCAAAAAAATCAGCTCGACATCTCCAAAAATGGCGGAAATATTGAATTTCTTATTTGTTCAAAGTTTGCGCGCAGCCGCAATATCGTGTGAAGTCGGGAACGCGGCAGACTATCAGTAGTATCAATGGCAGTGCATGGGTAGACTTAAGCAATTTTTCTTGTCTTGACAGGGGCAGATTTAGAAATTTGTCTTCGTCACCTCGAGCTACACGAAAGTATATACCAAAGAAAAACGGGTCAGTTGTACACTGTTTCATAATGGACGAAATATTTGAACCTGTTCTTGCGAAAACAGAACGGTTTGTCTTCTTAACTTACCAAAATTCTAATATTTTTTTAAAATATATACCTTCTGTCCATTTGGACTGATATGAAAATGTTTCGAAAGCATATTTTGTCAAAGCACGTTCTTTTGAAAATATATTTTCGAATACTTACAGGTATTTGAAAACTAGGGTTGTTTTCGAACCTTTTTTTTCGGAAATCAACTTTTCAAATTTTTTTTAACCACTTTTCGAAATCTTAAGAAAGTACATTTTGTCAAACATTGTTTCGAAAAAGACTTCGAATATTCATATTAAAAAACACTTTTTTTGGAAGTAATTTACTACAGAGTAAGATAGCAGACACAAGGAAACGTAAACCTGACCGAACACAAAAACGGTTCAGGATCTTTTTGTCATTTTTTTTATTGACATTTTCTAAGCCAGTAGAGTTCATAATTTAAATTCAGAAAAACTACATTTTCTAAAGAATATATTTTCGGCAAACGTATTTTTCTATTTTGATTTCATAACAAAGCTTTTTCCATACTGTTTTCAGTATCGTAACAGGCTTTTCATGAAACCGATTTTTTATTTTTTAAAAGTTGGTAATGCGGTGTGTAGCCATGTGTAATAAAATAATTTAATTTATCAAGGCTGCTGTGGTAAATAAAATTTCATAGTATTACCAACATTAAATTTTAACATAAAAATTTTCAAAACTTGTATGTCATATTTTCTTTTTTATATGTGCATTTTATTTTGAAAAATACTACAAATAGCAATAATGGTTGCATAATTTTTCTGGCGCATTCGCCAGTTTATAAAATGTCTGGTTTTGGTTTATTTCAAAGGCAACAATACAAACACGCGTCATATTTTAAATTTTCGCGCCAAATCAGCGCCAGCTACTTCATCAAGACACTAAGACAAGAAGTGACAAAGAGACACGGTACATGTATCACGAAAAAGTGAGATCGATAAAGAATGTCATCAAGCGCCGTTCGCCATATTTAACTTTTGATGAATGGTGTCAATATTTTTTCTTTAGAAGTTTTAAATAATAAAGTAATTTCTTTTCACTACCTAGAAAATGGTCTTGGTCGATCCGTTGTTGACTAATATTTTGATCAGTTCTATCTAGTTTGTGCTTTAAATTAGCATAATAGGGTTGAAAACTAAATTAAATTTAAAACCCTGATAATATTTACGTATTATGGTAACATTTGCGGGTGCAAAACTCATTTATGGGGATCTTTTCAAAAAAATCGCTAAGTTACGATAATTTAAATAATGATTTCTTATAAATCAAAATCCCACCTATTTATGCCAACTAGTATATTACTGTCATTTTTCGTTTTCTTTTTTACTAACTTTTATATTCATATGTTTAATTATTTTATCGGCATAAATAAATATCTTTTATTATTATCAATAAATACGAAACAAGCCAATTTTTGAGTAGGTATTTATTAAAACTTTTATAAAGATCATTTTGCACACCGCCTAATTTGATCCTAGATGTATTTTGGATTCGAATGGAACATAAATCACAACGTGTCGACTGACATATGACATATTTGCCTACAACTTTTAAACAAAAACTAAAAATAGTTAATAATAGCCTTTTGTACTTGAGATGTCCCCAGAGAAATCTGTGGAATCCCCCACAGTGGTGGCTTCCGAGGAGGTTATACCGGAATCGTTTTTAAACACAGATAATCTCTCCTGTCAAGTACAAATTCTACAAAATGGCGGAAATTTTAGTTCAGTATTTCAGATAGAAACGTCGCTGGATCCCCACCTGAACGAAAAAATCGACAAAATAATACCAGCAAATAATTATAAATAATTTGGAACATTTAGGTCCCAAAGAAAACGAACTAAAATTATGCAGCAGGAGCTTTCCATGGAAACCGGTAACAGGTTCGACGTTTACTTAATATATTCTATTAATCTGTAGATATTGTAGACCTCTACATCTTAACGTTATAGCTAAGAAAAAGTTTTGCTAATATCTCTTCAAATAGTAAAGTTATAGAGGCAAGATGCACATTACATTATCAGTTGTTAATAACATGACATAAAATGCGGAAAGGTCATATGCCAAGTAGATGTACTAAAGCTGGCCACATTAGCAATATTTGTATTTTTATTAATGCCAAAAATATCCGGATTTTACTTCGATATATGGGTGGTATCGTCAAAATAAATATTTTGCTCTAATTTCGCAAATATTTAATAACGGCGGGCGACTGTCCAATACGTGACGGTAAGGGTACAGTTGGTTTTGTCGTAACCTTGAAGGTGGATTTTCAGTAACTCGCTTTGTGAGCAAACGCACTTCATTGTTAACAAGCACGCTGTGTGGTAAAATAATTTCTTCGCGCTGTATTACATTAATAATTTGGTCCTATTTTTTTGCGTCATATACGTGACAGTTGTTATACATATACATAAGTTATTTACATTGCGGGGTACTGTCTTTTTGGCAAGTGTTTATTGACTTTTTCTGAAATGGAAAGAAAAGGACCAAGTACCAGAGCTACTAGGATGAGGAAATACCACATGAGTAAGAAAGAGAACGATCCATAATATCAAACAAAGGAAAATTAAAGACTGAAAGCCTACCAAAGAAAAAAGAAAAAAAGCATGTCACGAAAGCAGTTAGAAGAAGTAAGAGAACCAACAAGCAAAAAGATTAGAAAGGGCTACGAAAAAACGTCGACAAGAATTGGGGCCAACCCCATTAACCCCTACACTGGAAAAATAGTACGTACACAAGAATGGTTAATTAAAGACCTTTGTTTATAAACGAATTATGAGCATAAGTTAAGAGTGTAAATTATGTGGTATGAACGATAGTATGGTGGTGAGGAAAGGGGGACAGAAAACTACGTTCCAAAACATTATTTGACTATGTTTTTACGAGAGGCTTTTTCTATTTTCAAGCAAGATAATCCCAACATAAAGATGGAATTTTCAAAGTTTTGTAGCTTGCGACCAGCAAACGTTTTATTGTTAAATGATACCCCAACCGAACAGTGTAAATGTAGAATTCACGAAAACTTTTTACTTAAACTGAAAGGATTAAAAATCAAGTATTCACAAATGTTCTAGCAAGATGTGTTGTGCGATGTTTCGTTAGAATGTCTTGTTGCCAAAATGTTAGAACCAAATTGAACCAAAATTAAAGAACCAAATGATTTGTCCCTTGTTGTTGTTTGGAAAGAATGGGTTAAACGTGACTTAAACAAAATTAAATTGCATTTACATGAAACAAGCACAGGCCAGTTATTTGACAACATTAAAAAATATTTTAAAGCATATCTTCATCATGTATTTATTAAAAGAGTTCAGAGTAATTCCTTTTGGAATGATAAAAAAGATACAATTCAAATTTTGCAAATAGATTTTTCAATGTCTTACTCCTGCGAGTATCAAAACGAAGTTCAAAGTGCGCTGTGGGCAAGATCCAGCGTAACTATATTTACAGCAGCTATTTCCTTTCACAACGAATGCCAGTCATACGTTATATGTTCTGATTGTCAACACAAAGACCAAGACACAATATTTGTATTTGTGAACCGGATTTATGACTTAATTATGGCAGAAAGAAATTATCGTAACGTAAAGAATGTAATATGGAGCGATGGCCCAGCTTCCGAATTTCACAGGGTAAACGTGAACCAATAAAAGGCATTTAACTTTTCCACGTCTTACACTGCGGCGCAAATGAAATACGTGCCGTACAACAACTTCGATTAGCAATGAGGAGCCACATTTATCGACCTCACAACGTGAACTCAGAACCACGCCGATTAGTGACCTGATGGAACTACAACAAGATCTTACAAGAACGTGCAGCAACGTAGAGCCACAGCCTTCAACCGCCCAATGTGATTTGCAGGTCACACATATAACAGAAGATACAAATTTGTATGTTATTCAAAGTACTAGCTCAACAAGATCGGTGTTAAAAAGGGTGCCAACAGCATCTCCTAAGTCTCCGAGCAGCATTTCTGAAAGTTGTTCAGGTTTTTCATCTGGCTCAGACGACAATTACGATCCAGCAAGCAGCGATGAATCTTCAAGTTCCGGGTCATCAACAGCCAATGCTCAAGTATCAGCGAATCAACAATTGCTGGGTGAAAGAATGTACACTGAAGAACCTCCAACAAAGAAACCTAAAAAAAGAACACGTAATGTAAGCACGTGGGGCAAAGTAAAAGCAAAAATGTTAAAAAATTCAGGGAAATCTTATACATCAATGGGAAAACTCGTTGAGGCTCGAAAGATGGGTGCTCCGTGTACGGATAAATGTATCCTCTCTTGCTCGAAGAAATTGTCAGAAGACTACAGAGCTGAGGTGTTCAGGAATTACCGGGCATTGAGCTCGTTGCAACGACAACGGGATTTTTTAAATTCGTGCATTGAAAAACTCGTCCGTAAGTACCGTCGTATCACTGCCCAAGAACCTAGAAAGCCGAATTGCGCTTTCTACCTAATGAACAATGACCAGAAAATTCGTGTGTGCAAAAAGTTCCTTATAAATACGTTGGGAATAACAGAAAGGACGATCCGTACTGTTATCCAAGCTAAGTTGACTGACACCGGGATGGCACCTGTGGATAATAGAGGGAAACATGATAACCGCAAAAAGACTGATCCCGAAATTTTGAACTTAATTAGAGCTCACATAAACTCCGTTCCCAGAATTGAGAGCCACTACGAAGACATGACACCAACAGAGAATTCATCGACGGCGGTTTTTCTATCGCAGAAATGCATAGACATTATTCTTCAGAACGGTCTTCTGCTAACGTGCCAGCTGCAAACTACGACACCTATGCGCGCATATTTAATACGGAATTCAACATTGGATTTTTTTACCAAGAAAGGATCAATGCGATCAATGTGAAGGTTACAAAAGCGCGACAGATAAAGAGAAGGCAAAGCTCGAAGAAAGTTTTCAAAAACATCAAGAAGAAAAGATATTAAGTAGGACCGAGAAAAACGTGGACAAGGAGAAGGCCAAAAACAGTGAGATATAATTAGCTGTTTATGACTTGAAAGCAGTTTTACCTGTGCCAATGGGACAAACATCGGCTTTTTTTATAAGTCTAGGCTGAATTGCTACAATTTTACAGTAAGTTTTAAACTACATTTTTATTATTGTGTTGACAATCAGATAGAGGCCTTGAAATACAGTTTTTCTAACTTCCTTCTTTGTTTTTGTCACAGGTGACAGACATTGGAACTAACAAAAGCCTCTGCTTTTTCTGGCATAAGGGAATTGGTAACAGAGGTGTGAATGAAATAGCAACTTGCGTGCTACGCTACCTTGAAGAGTTGTCAAATAACATACCTGGCGCAAATGTAGTATTGTATTCTGATAATTGCGGGGGACAACAGAAAAACAGGTTAGAGGTACAAAGAAAAGGAGATATCAAATTTATTGATTTTTGTTTAATTTCGGTTACAGATACATGATAGCAATATATTTCTATGCGGTTCAGCAGCTCAACATTCAGTCTATTTCACACAAGTACTTGATTCGTGGTCACACCCAAAATGAGGGTGACGCTATTCACAGCATCATAGAAAAGTCATTGAAGAGTGCTAAAAGGTCCAGTATGTAACAATTATTATCCGACATGCTAATAAAAGGGAGAGCCTCTCCGTGTTATAGAAATGGGTTTTGAAGATTTCAAGAACATTAAGGCGTTGCATGATGAGATGGCACCTTACATGGTAAAAGACGTAGGCGGAAATATCTTCAAATTGAGTGACGTTAAAATATTTCGATTTGAGAAGGGATGTAATACGTCTTACTACAAGGATAGCTATAAACAGTTGAAGTGGAGTCAAGTTCAGTTTACAGGAAAAAATGGCCTACTGCAGAGAGTATAACAGCAACTAATATCCCTTTAAAACCTGCCTATAGTAAAAAATGGCACTCTCAGAAAATAAAATTCGAGATTTCAATAGTTTGGTGAACAGCAACATCATTCCCAGATATTATAAGGGTTTCTATGATTCTCTAACTCAGCGGTTCTCAACCTGTGGTACATGTACCACTGGTGGTACATATTATTATTTGCGGTGGTACACAAAAACAGACTTAAAACGCAGAAACAGACCTAAAATCAGCACTCTATAAAATAAAACAAAGAGAAAACTCTACAAAATAAATAATTACATCGAAAAAAACTAAAATACAGGAACATTAGTAACACTGGTAATTTTGTAGAATGCCCACCGCGCCGGCAACACTGATTGTGCAATCTCTGAGAACTCACCGCTGTCTGGCGGCCGGCCGTCGCGTCGCCATCGCATGGGATATTATTTCAGTATTTGTTTGATTTGATGAGTGATTATAAAGAAATAACTTTACGTTAGCCGCGCGCCTTGTTATTTTCATAGTAAAGTCATGGATAAATGGTTAAAGAGACCCGTAGAAGCTGTAGAAGAGTGTTCTGTTCAAGATACAAGTGATTTGCCATGTACTTCAAGCAAGGTAACAAACGTTGATTTAAACTTAAATCGTAGAAAACAAAAAACAGTTACCAGACGATATGATGCAAATTATTTAAAAATGGGATTTTCTTTTGTTGATGTTAACGAAGAGCCACGCCCGCAATGTGTAATATGTTTTGAAGTCTTTTCAAACCATTCGATGAAGCCGTCTTTGCTGCAGCGCCAGTTCAATTTGAAGCACAAAAACCTATCAGAAAAACAACTAGATTTTTTTTAAAAGGAAAGAAGTAGAACTTAAAGGGGGACAGAAGAAAATAGCTACGTTTTCTACAAGCAACGAGAATGCTATAAGAGCTTCTTTTTTGGCCAGTTTAAGAATAGCCAAGTGTGGAAAACCCCATAATATTGGGGAAAATTAATTTTACCAGCTGCCAAAGACATCGTAAAGTGTGTTTTGGGGGAAAAGGTAGCCAAGCAATTGGATTCCGTTTCACTTTCTGATAGTACAGTCAGCCGTAGAATTCTTTTAATGGCTAATGATGTTAAGGAAACCGTCATAGAACAAATAGAGTCCAGTATTTTTTTCGCCTTGCAAATGGTCGAAAGTACCGATGTAACAAATTTTGCCCAGTTGATGGTTTATTGCCGCTTTTTGCACGGAAATGAAATAAAAGAACAATTTTTATTTTGCGAGTCCCTTCTTTCTACAACAACATCAGTCGAAATATTTAATAAAGTAAATGATTTTATTACAACACATGGTTTGGATTGGCTAACGTGCGTGGGTATATGTTCAGATGGTGCACGTGCAATGATGGGAAAACATGGGGTTGTTGTAACAAGAATTAAAGCAGTAGCACCGGAATGTGTTTTTATTCACTGTAACATACACAGACAAGCTTCGGCAGCTAAGGGGATACCAGATAGATTAAGACAGGTCTTGAACGACGCTGTTAAAGTAGTAAATTTTATCAAGTCAAGAGCTTTGAATTCAAGACTCTCTTCAAGTCTCTTTTGTGTTCGGAAATGGGAAGTAATCACGAGAGTTTGCTTCTACATTCAGAGGTTAGGTGGCTATCAAGAGGAAAAGTGCTATCCCGATTATTTGAGCTTCGCTCCGAAGTTCAAATATTTCTAGCTAAACAAAATCATGAGCTTAAAGACAAGTTTACTGACGAAATTTGGTTGTGTCAATTAGCATATCTCGGTGATATATTTAGCAGACTTAACGATTTAAATCTAGGTTTGCTTGGCAAACATACAACTCGCTTTGTTATTATTGATAAGATCAAGTCTTTCATAAAGAAACTTGAACTTGTGAAATCAAATCTTGAAAATAACTGGATCCAACATTTTACAGCACTGGAAAGCTTCGTTGTAGATAATGAAGTTAATATCAGTTCTGAGGTACTGTTAAATTTCAAGATTCATTGTGATAAATTAATCAAGCAGTTTAATGAGTACTTCACAGAAAACTATTCTGAATTCGAATGGATACGCAATCCCTTTCTTGTTGAGTCGCCGGCCCAGAGATTAATTGCAAACGAACAAGAAAAACTGATTGATTTGTCGTGTGATGGTGAACTAAAGTTAGAGTTTAGGGAGTGCGACCTCGGTGAATTTTGGGCAAGAAGGAATGTTGATTACCCTTCTCTTGCAAAACACGCTTTAAAATATCGTAAAACGGGGCAACTTGGTCACCCTGGGGTAACTTGGTCATTTGTGACGTAATATTCTCTTTTTTTAATTTTTCCCCTTCCTTTTATTTTTTTTATGATTTTCACAGGGTTTATCTTTG
Organism: Philopedon plagiatum; assembly: GCA_963971165.1. NCBI lineage: Eukaryota > Metazoa > Arthropoda > Insecta > Coleoptera > Curculionidae > Philopedon > Philopedon plagiatum. The sequence continues at coordinate 36,168,100 of OZ020193.1, read as the reverse complement.
TTTTAGATAACTACTAACTAAAAATGGTTAGAAAATATGAAAGAACCCCAGGGTCCAAATCCTGCCAGGACTACACTAAAGAAAATCTCGAAAAAGCCATGGAGGCTATTAGAAGCGGAATGTCAAAAAAAAAACAGCCGCTCAAACCTATCGAATACCCCGAACAACATTAACCAGGAAGATGCTTGGCAAAAATCTGGGACCAGTAGGCCGTCCAAGAGTTCTTTCCAGCGAAGAGGAAGCTACTATTGCTGAAACACTTGGAGTGGTCGCAAATTGGGGTTTCCCTTTAACCCGGCTGGATGTACGGACTGTAATTGCAAAATACCTTGAGAAACAGGGTAAGGTAGTGCCGGCCTTCAAAGATAATATCCCGGGGGAAGATTTTCTTGAATCATTTATCAATAGGAACAACCTTTCTATACGTCTTGCGTCAAATATAAAAAGGTCCAGAGCCTCCGTTGACCGTGAAGATATTTTAAACTTTTTTACCAATATTAATGAAGCTTTAAATGATGCTGACGATTATGATATTTACAATTATGACGAAACCAATATAACAGATGATCCTGGAGCAAAGAAGGTGGTTGTCCCCAGAAATTCTAAAAGAGTTCAGAATCGCTCCCGCACATCCATTAGTATTATGGTGTGCGGAAATGCCGAAGGCAATTTATTGCCAACTATGGTCGTCTATAAGGCGCAAAATTTATATGAGAACTGGACTGAGGGCGGACCGCCAGGAACCAAATATGCCAGCAGCCCCTCTGGATGGTTCGATATGAACCTTTTTGAGACATGGTATTTAAAAATTCTCTTGCCTCATGTCTTGGAAACGCGAAAACCAGGCGCTACAACTATTCTTGTTGGATAATCTCGCCAGCCACTTTTCGCCGGTGGTAATAAAGTCATGCAAAGAAAACAATATTTACATAACTCCATTTCCAGCAAATGCCACCCATCTTATGCAGCCACTTGATGTAGCTGTGTTTGGGCCTATGAAGAAATGTTGGAGGGCAATTTTAGACAAATTTCGAAAAGAATCGCGCTACCCAGGAAACCTTCCGAAGGAGCAATTTCCAACTTTGCTGTCCAGGCTGTGGAACGGGATTTCCGAAACTGTGAAACAAAATTTAATATCTGGATTTAGGGCCACTGGGCTTTATCCACCCAACCCTAACGAGGTTTTAAAGAGGATTCCAGATGGAATAACACCAGACGAACAAGGCAATATTGGGAGACCTCTTGACGCTTCATTAATTGATCTATTAAGAGAACACAGAGGAATAGGAAGTGAAGAGAAGCCAAATAGAAAGCGAGGAAAAAAAGTTGAACCCGGTAAAAATTTGGCCTTAGACGTAGCTAGTGAAGTTGCGTCTGCAAATAGCAGTGGTGAAACCAGTGTCCCTATCTCTTCAGGCCCACATGACCTTAGCGTTTCTTCTACAAGTAAGGCCTTAGAAAAAGATCTTCCAGGATGTTCAGCATTAGCGAGTCAGAAAAAAAGAAAAAAAAAGCTGTTCCTATCTGCCCTAGAAATAAAAGTGAAAGACAAAAGAAAAGTGACCAAAATGCAAAATGTGGCATTTGCCGTTGTAATTGGATCAACTATAATGGTGGAGTGGATTAAGTGCGTTCAGTGCCTTAAATGGATCTGTGGCCAGTGCAACAATGGAAGAAAAGACCCTTATTACACGTGCGACTTTTGCGATGATTCAGAAGGAGAGCCGATAGAATTTCAAGATGATTCTGACCAAGACAAAGATTTTGTGCCAAGTGAATAAGTTGCATTTGTTTACTTTTAACTTTGTTAGCATTATTGTTGAATGTTTCGTTTATATTTCAAATTACTTTTTTCCTCGATTGTTATTTTAAACGGGAATCTCGTTAAGATTTGTTCATTTTTTTAGTAAATATATATGTTTCCAGAAGATTTTTACCATTATTCCTAATAATATGTTTAAAAATTAGCAAGTTATCAGATTTAGAACAAAAAACTGTATAATGGGATCTACCTACACTAGTTTTTCAACTAAATCCGGGGTAACATGGCCATGCGAACGGTTTTAAGGTTTTCTTTGTTGAAATTTTCAAAGGTGACCAAGTTACCCCAAACCCGGGGCAACTTGGTCACCCCATATATATATATATATATATATATATATATATATATATATATATATATATATATATATATATATATATATATATATATATATATATATATATATATATATAAATGAAATAAAGATTACACGGCCGTTATTTGTACAACAAATATATATATATATATATATATATATATATATATATATATATATATATATATATATATATATATATACAGTGTCACACATAAAGTCCGCATCATATGGGAAATTTTTTTCCTTACAGGTTAAAGGAAATTCTGATTTTACTATTAGTTTTTGCTTTAAAAATGACGCCCAATGGCATGCACATGAGCAGTCACGTGACTTTGTTTAACTGTCAAATTTGACATTTTTTTCAAAAAATGTCCAAAAGGCGGTTATTTCTTAAAATTTCGAAAAATGTTAAAGGAAAAAGTTGTTTGCTTTTTAATTTTCTACCCATGTTCCAATTTTCAGCTTTCTAGTACAAATTTCATTTTTTTCCAATTTTTTTTAAACTCGACATTTCTGGGTTTTTCAAATTTTACCAAACCTGTACAAAAATATTCCTTTATACCAAACTTATCTTTTTAATGTATTTTTATCACCAATTGTTGTTCTAAATACTGTTTTTTATTAGAAAAATAGGAAACGCCAGCAAAAACTATGTCAAAGTTGATGCAAAGTTGACATAATTTGTACAAATAACTGAACATTTGACTTTATTTCGGTCTTTTACTAAAATGTTAGATGCATAAAACCGAATTAAAAAACAATTCCAACGAAAAATCTTTAATTTACTTTTTACTGCACTTTTTAAACAATAAAACCTTGTCTTAATAATAACGAATAATTACAACGCGAAAGGAACTAAGAGCAGGCCCACTCTAACCATTGGACCAATAGGGGCTGCAGCCCTAGGGCGCAGGGCGTCCTTTTTGACCTTCATCAGAATTTCCTTAAAAGCTAAAAACCGCTTTATTAGTAATGTTTTCTGTTACAATTAAAAATCAAAATTATCCTACCTTCGAGCGACCTTTCAGTGGTGCACTGATAGAAAAACTAATTAATACCATTTTTAAAAAACGCATCACATGTTCTACAATAAAAATCAAACTAAGAAAAAGCCAAAAAATAAAAACTATTTTTCTCTTCCATATATTCCAGGCCTGTCAGAAAAAATAAACAACTGTCAAAAATCCCAATATTACTGTCGCACATAAAGGGTATAACCTACTAAAAAACAATTTCAGTCACTTAAAATCCAAAATTCAAAAAAATAAAAAAGTAACATAATTTATCAAATACCCTGTAACAACTGTGAAGGTGTATACATCGGTCAAAAAAGCCAACTTTTAAAAAATAGATTAATTGGACACAAATATGATAAAAAAACAAAACTGCACTTACCAACCATATGCTAGAAAATCAACACACATTCAATTATGAAAATGTTAAAATCTTACGTACAGAAAATCACACAAAAAGCGAGAATTCTTTGAAATGATAGAAATTCAAAAAAAATCAAAACAGTATAAACTCCAAAATCGATACAAAACACCTAGGCAAAATCTATTACAACATAATAAAATAATCCAATAACACCAGTAATTAACAATTAAAATTCTGAAAGACAAATTAATGTTAATCAATAATATAAAAAGAAAATCTATAAAATTCAAAAAAAAAAATACAATAAAAAATAAATTCCATAGCCAATTTCTTTGTCGTTTCGTGATCTCAGTTCTCCAATGAACCCAAACGGTGCTTGACATGACGATATTTTAGATAGATGTGTTAATAAATTAAATGTTTTTAACTGTGATTATGTCTGTGTCACTAGTCCTTTGTAAACAAATTGTGATGCTCTACCAGAATCGTTCGAAGGTAGGATAATTTTGATTTTTAATTGTAACAGAAAACATTACTAATAAAGCGGTTTTTAGCTTCTAAGGAAATTCTGATGAAGGTCAAAAAGATGACCGAAACGTAAATATATGTGAATATCAACCCACAAAACTGTACAATTTTTTCCCCGGGATCCAAAATCCCAATAACCTTCAAATAAAAATATATATAAAAAGGTAAAAAGGATCCAACAAATCAAACCATATATATATATATATATATATATATATATATATATATATATATATATATATATATATATATGGTTTATGGTTTGATTTGTTGGATCCTTTTTACCTTTTTATATATATTTTTATTTGAAGGTTATTGGGATTTTGGATCCCGGGGAAAAAATTGTACAGTTTTGTGGGTTGATATTCACATATATTTACGTTTCGGTCATCTTTTTGACCTTCATTAGAATTTCCTTAGAAGCTAAAAACCGCTTTATTAGTAATGTTTTCTGTTACAATTAAAAATCAAAATTATCCTACCTTCGAACGATTCTGGTAGAGCATCACAATTTGTTTACAAAGGACTAGTGACACAGACATAATCACAGTTAAAAACATTTAATTTATTAACACATCTATCTAAAATATCGTCATGTCAAGCACCGTTTGGGTTCATTGGAGAACTGAGATCACGAAACGACAAAGAAATTGGCTATGGAATTTATTTTTTATTGTATTTTTTTTTTGAATTTTATAGATTTTCTTTTTATATTATTGATTAACATTAATTTGTCTTTCAGAATTTTAATTGTTAATTACTGGTGTTATTGGATTATTTTATTATGTTATAATAGATTTTGCCTAGGTGTTTTGTATCGATTTTGGAGTTTATACTGTTTTGATTTTTTTTGAATTTCTATCATTTCAAAGAATTCTCGTTTTTTGTGTGATTTTCTGTACGTAAGATTTTAACATTTTCATAATTGAATGTGTGTTGATTTTCTAGCATATGGTTGGTAAGTGCAGTTTTGTTTTTTTATCATATTTGTGTCCAATTAATCTATTTTTTAAAAGTTGGCTTGTTTGACCGATGTATACACCTTCACAGTTGTTACAGGGTATTTGATAAATTATGTTACTTTTTTATTTTTTTGAATTTTGGATTTTAAGTGACTGAAATTGTTTTTTAGTAGGTTATACCCTTTATGTGCGACAGTAATATTGGGATTTTTGACAGTTGTTTATTTTTTCTGACAGGCCTGGAATATATGGAAGAGAAAAATAGTTTTTATTTTTTGGCTTTTTCTTAGTTTGATTTTTATTGTAGAACATGTGATGCGTTTTTTAAAAATGGTATTAATTAGTTTTTCTATCAGTGCACCACTGAAAGGTCGCTCGAAGGTAGGATAATTTTGATTTTTAATTGTAACAGAAAACATTACTAATAAAGCGGTTTTTAGCTTTTAAGGAAATTCTGATGAAGGTCAAAAAGGACGCCCTGCGCCCTAGGGCTGCAGCCCCTATTGGTCCAATTGGTCCTGCTCTTAGTTCCTTTCGCGTTGTAATTATTCGTTATTATTAAGACAAGGTTTTATTGTTTAAAAAGTGCAGTAAAAGGTAAATTAAAGATTTTTCGTTGGAATTGTTTCTTAATTCGGTTTTATGCATCTAACATCTTAGTAAAAAACCGAAATAAAGTCAAATGTTCAGTTATTTGAACAAATTATGTCAACTTTGCATCAACTTTGACATAGTTTTTGCTGGCGTTTCCTATTTTTCTAATAAAAAACAGTATTTAGAACAACAATTGGTGACAAAAATACATTAAAAAGATAAGTTTGGTATAAAGGAATATTTTTGTACAGGTTTGGTAAAATTTGAAAAACCCAGAAATGTCGAGTTTAAAAAAAATTGGAAAAAAATTAAATTTGTACTAGAAAGTTGAAAATTGGAACAAGGGTAGAAAATTAAAAAACAAACAACTTTTTCCTTTAACATTTTTCGAAATTTTAAGAAATAACCGCCTTTTTGGACATTTTTTGAAAAAAATGTCAAATTTGACAGTTAAACAAAGTCACGTGACTGCTCATGTGCATGCCATTGGGCGTCATTTTTAAAGCAAAAACTAATAGTAAAATCAGAATTTCCTTTAACCTGTAAGGAAAAAAAATTCCCATATGATGCGGACTTTATGTGTGACACTGTATATATATATATATATATATATATATATATATATATATATATATATATATATATATATATATATATATATATATATATATATATATATATATATATACATATATATATATATATATATATATATATATATATATATATATATATATATATATATATATATATATATATATATATATATATAATATACCCCGGGTTTGGGGTAACTTGGTCACCTTTGAAAATTTCAACAAAGAAAACCTTAAAACGGTTCGCATGGCCATGTTACCCCGGATTTAGTTGAAAAACTAGTGTAGGTAGATCCCATTATACAGTTTTTTGTTCTAAATCTGATAACTTGCTAATTTTTAAACATATTATTAGGAATAATGGTAAAAATCTTCTGGAAACATATATATTTACTAAAAAAATCAACAAATCTTAACGAGATTCCCGTTTAAAATAACAATCGAGAAAAAAAGTAATTTGAAATATAAACGAAACATTCAACAATAATGCTAACAAAGTTAAAAGTAAACAAATGCAACTTATTCACTTGGCACAAAATCTTTGTCTTGGTCAGAATCATCTTGAAATTCTATCGGCTCTCCTTCTGAATCATCGCAAAAGTCGCACGTGTAATAAGGGTCTTTTCTTCCATTGTTGCACTGGCCACAGATCCATTTAAGGCACTGAACGCACTTAATCCACTCCAGTCTACCATTATAGTTGATCCAATTACAACGGCAAATGCCACATTTTGCATTTTGGTCACTTTTCTTTTGTCTTTCACTTTTATTTCTAGGGCAGATAGGAACAGCTTTTTTTTTCTTTTTTTCTGACTCGCTAATGCTGAACATCCTGGAAGATCTTTTTCTAAGGCGTTACTTGTAGAAGAATCGCTAAGGTCATGTGGGCCTGAAGAGATAGGGACACTGGTTTCACCACTGCTATTTGCAGACGCAACTTCACTAGCTACGTCTAAGGCTAAATTTTTACCGGGTTCAACTTTTTTTCCTCGCTTTCTATTTGGCTTCTCTTCACTTCCTATTCCTCTGTGTTCTCTTAATAGATCAATTAATGAAGCGTCAAGAGGTCTCCCAATATTGCCTTGTTCGTCTGGTGTTATACCATCTGGAATCCTCTTTAAAACCTCGTTAGGGTTGGGTGGATAAAGCCCAGTGGCCCTAAATCCAGATATTAAATTTTGTTTCACACTTTCGGATATCCCGTTCCACAGCCTGGACAGCAAAGTTGGAAATTGCTCCTTCGGAAGGTTTCCTGGGTAGCGCGATTCTTTTCGAAATTTCATTATCTACAACGAAGCTTTCCAGTGCTGAAAAATGTTGGATCCAGTTATTTTCAAGATACATATATATATATATATATATATATATATATATATATATATATATATATATATATATATATATATATATATATATATATATATATATATATATAGATACTTTGTTACTTTTCTTGAACCATTTATAATATATCTTTTTTATTGTTTCTTTCTTGGGATTAGGTTCATTATAAAAACATTTTTTTTTTTATTATTTTTTATTAAAAGTCCATTGACGTTTCGACCCCTTTTCGGGTCATTTTCAAAATGTTTTTTTTATTTGGTTTGTTAAAAGACCTAAAAATACATTATTGGTTAAAATTTTTTTTACAAAAACACAACAATACGACAGTAAAGGATTAAAATTTGGACATATTATTTTAAAATTCTACGTTCTTAACAGTAAACATTTTTCTACAATTGGAAGATATTTTTATTATACGCACCTTGAAAACTATAAGGTCTTAGAAGGACTAATCTGTTATTTGTTATCAGACACATTAAAACATACCAGAGTATTTTACGTGGAAAGAGAAAAAGCCGTCGTTTTTTTTTTTTATAAAAAATGTAATCTATTGATTTGATATTAAGAGGATATGACTGATGTTGGTTAAGAGGAGATACTTTTTTTAATTTGCTGTAATTAAATTAGCATATATGCGGCTAAGTCCTCCTATATCTGTTCTGTCATTCAGAGCATTTTTATCTTTTTTTATTTCTATCATTTCTTTGATGGATAATTTATAATAGTTCTGATCTTTATTTAGAATTCTTGTTTGGTTGTAACTAAAGTCATGTTTTGTCTCTCTTACATGTTTACTCAGAGCTGTTGATGTGTTTTTTGTATATTTGTGTCCGTTAAGTCTGTTCTTTAGTAACTGAGATGTCATCCCAATATATTTTTTTGGACCATTTGTGCAATAGAGTGATTAGTAAACGTACACACAAATTCTACAATAGCGCTTTTAGTACCAAAAAAAACTCTGATGAAATAGCAAACAAATATGTATCACTACCCTATATAAACGAACTATCTGAAAAACTAAATAGTATTCTTAAAAAACATAACATAGTGGCTTGTCATAAAACAACAAACAAACTTGGTTCTCTTTTCACGAACTTAAAGAGTCCGACACCAACTATGAACCAATCTAATGTGATATACTCTGTACCTTGCACAAATTGTCCAAAAAAATATATTGGGATGACATCTCAGTTACTAAAGAACAGACTTAACGGACACAAATATACAAAAAACACATCAACAGCTCTGAGTAAACATGTAAGAGAGACAAAACATGACTTTAGTTACAACCAAACAAGAATTCTAAATAAAGATCAGAACTATTATAAATTATCCATCAAAGAAATGATAGAAATAAAAAAAGATAAAAATGCTCTGAATGACAGAACAGATATAGGAGGACTTAGCCGCATATATGCTAATTTAATTACAGCAAATTAAAAAAAGTATCTCCTCTTAACCAACATCAGTCATATCCTCTTAATATCAAATCAATAGATTACATTTTTTATATAAAAAAAAACGACGGCTTTTTCTCTTTCCACGTAAAATACTCTGGTATGTTTTAATGTGTCTGATAACAAATAACAGATTAGTCCTTCTAAGACCTTATAGTTTTCAAGGTGCGTATAATAAAAATATCTTCCAATTGTAGAAAAATGTTTACTGTTAAGAACGTAGAATTTTAAAATAATATGTCCAAATTTTAATCCTTTACTGTCGTATTGTTGTGTTTTTGTAAAAAAAATTTTAACCAATAATGTATTTTCAGGTCTTTTAACAAACCAAATAAAAAAAACATTTTGAAAATGACCCGAAAAGGGGTCGAAACGTCAATGGACTTTTAATAAAAAATAATAAAAAAAAAAAGTTTTTATAATGAACCTAATCCCAAGAAAGAAACAATAAAAAAGATATATATATATATATATATATATATATATATATATATATATATATATATATATATCAAACCATAACAAATGGCTATGGCAATAAAATGCAGTTTTCTTTAGAAAACCCAAGAGAATTTTGATGTTGTGATGCACCATTGGATTCGTAATAAAAAACTACATCTAATTATACTATGAAAGTGTTATAGTTGTATTTAATTTTTTTAAGTTATTATCAAAAAGCTGATTTAGTCTACTTTAAACGCTCTGGTAAGACAAATGAAAGATGATAAAATTGTGTAGGTATTTTTGTGCAGATGTAAACGTCTATTAGAACGATTTAAGGTGGGTCATGGCACTCTAAATTAAAACAAAAAACGTGATCCAAAAATGTTAAAGTGACACAAAAAGTAATAACTATAATACAGTTGTACGTAAAATGATTTCTAGATTCCAAAAATCAATAAATATACAGGGAGTCTCATTTGAAAATGCAAAATTGGGGTCACTTCCGGCTAAACCGGCAGTCGTCGAAATTTGACAAGTACCTCGAAAAATGACTTTTTATTAGCCTATGACTCCTGCCAAGTTTCATCTTGTTCGATTAAAAACTAAACGAATGGCAGCCGGAAAGTGATCCCGTTGACACCCGGTATATATATATATATATATATATATATATATATATATATATATATATATATATATATATTAGGGTGTCCGTTATTTCCCGACTTTAAAATTATTCAAAGCTCGGTAGTTATTTCGGTTCTAGGACCCCAAAAACGGGGTTTCCCCAAGTTTCAGCTGGATCCGTTGTAAATAGCCGTGCCACCGCACACTTCATTTTTCCCATGTTATTTAAATGGGGAAGGGTATTTTTCTTGGTATTTTTGGGATTACAAAATACTAATTCGGGCAATCCGTTTACTAACTGTTGAATACCATTCGACAATGATATATTGGCATGTAGGAACAGTTATTTAGCCCATTCGCAAAAAAAAATTTAAATTTTTTTGTATATTTTTTTAAAAAACATTTTTACGAATGGGCTAAATAACTGTTCCTACATGTAAATATATCATTGTAGAATGGTATTCAACAGTTAGTAAACGGATTGTCTGAATTAGTATTTTGTAATCCCAAAAATACCAAGAAAAATGCCATTCCCCATTTAAATAACATGGGAAAAATGAAGTGTGCGGTGGCACGGCTATTTGCAACCGACCGAGCTGAAACTTGGGGAAACCTCTTTTTTGGGGTCCTAGAACCGAAATAACTACCGAGCTTTGAATAATTTTAAAGTCGGGAAATAACGGACACCCTAATATATATATATATATATATATATATATATATATATATATATATATATATATATATATATATATATATATATATATATATATATATATATATATGTTACCGGTCAAACCCGATTGCAGGAGAAACTAGGCCAAACCAGTCTATCCGAAGAGCGATAGGATGAACTAGTTTGTCCTATCCGATTTCAGGATATACTAGTTTGGCCTAGGAAATATTAAAACTTTCTGTCGTTGTTTTAGGACGTTTGCGTTTTCCTAGGACGCGGACGTACTAGTATTGCCTGGTACTTTTTAGGATAAACCATCATGGCCCTAGGGTTTGCTCAGTATTAGTTGATCACTTTTTGTTTTTAATTATAACATATTTTTTGTTATACCATTAAAGACAAGAACTGATCAACTAATACTGAGCAAACCCGTCAAACGTCCTAGGAAAAACACGTCCTAATCCTGCTTTTAACTAGTTTAAACTAGTTAATCATACAAAATAAAGTAAAATCGCAGTTTGAACTTGTATAGACTAGGACAAATCAGTTTTTCCTAGCAACCCCACATTGGTTTCAGGACAAACTAGTTTGGACTAGGACAAACTAGTTCATCCTAGGAAAAACTAGTTTATCCTGAAATCGGGTTTGACCGGTAACACACACACATATATATATATATATATATATATATATATATATATATATATATATATATATATATATATATATATATATATATATATATATATATATATATATATATATATATATATATGTGTCAAGAAAAGGCTAATAATAATAAGAAAGAATTTTTTATGTATTGGTATAGAAATATACAACAAATTGATAGTTCCCTTCAAATTCTTGTATTTCCGCCATTCTTGGGAAAGCTCCAATTTTGTCAACATAGCGGTAATACCTACCTAAAAAAATTAATAATAATTGAAGCCGGGCCCGAACGCAAATGCATTTTTTTTGTTTCATTATCTACACTAATATAACATAATTAAATAAATGTAATAGCTGCAAACACCTTCAATTTGTCTAAACCCTACACAAATAGATATATTAAAGAAAAAAATCTCTCATAAAACTGTCTCTTTTAAAAACAAACACGTTCTAATACAATTATACAATAATATAATTGAATCGGTCATTTGGGAAAGCCCATAAGTCACAAATTTGACATATTCAAAAAATGGCGGAATCTTGTTGCTAACACTTCGGCGCACATTCCAACGAGAAACCCCATTAGTCATACGACTCCTTGTATTAAATTTTCAAGCGTCAAAATCTGCTTTATTTGAGAAACCCCATAAGTCGCTGACTTATGGTGTTTCTCTAATACACGCGGCACATCAGCTAATAAAATCAGCTGATGTTTGTTTGATTATATTTTAAGCTTTAATAGCAGCATCGCATTATTTGCCAACTTTGTTTAAAATAATTTGTTGTTCAAAGTTAAAAATGAGTTCCAACTCCGATGGAAATGTGCCTAATAATAATGAAAATGTAACTAATATTGACCATCCTAGAGTCAAACGAAAAAAAGGGATTCGAAATACGTCTCAGTATAAATCAGAGGTTATAAAAAAAGCAAGGGTGTCTGGAGCTGCTTATACAAACTGGAAGGGAAAGCAAATTAATCCTATAGTTCCAGGAGATGATTGCCAGTAAGTACTGCCTCCAAAATAAGTTCGCTTTTACCAAAATTATTATTATTATTTTAGGTTATATTTTTAAAATTGTGCAGGGTTGCCAGTTCTTAAATTCGTTTTGTTTCTTACAGGTGTAAGCTAAAGTGTTATGAGAAAATACCCGAAGACCAACGCATTGCCATATTTACAAAATTGCGGGAACAAACAACCAAAAATGAACAAGATGCGTACTTACAAGCAATGATTTCTGCTGTTGAAGTTAAGAACCGAAGACGCCGAAAACCTGAAGAGAGCTCAACTAAGCCTAACCGAGGGTCCTCCTATATATACGAAATTTCGACGGCATCCGGAAAATCAAGGGTATGTAAAAAAGCATTTGTTAATATTCACGGGATAACAAATGATCGCGTTCGCCGATTAACGACTTTGTTAATTCAAGGAAAAGCTCCAGTAGATCAGCGAGGAAAATGTGTACCTGGAAATGCAAAAAGCGGTGCAGTGACTGTCCTAGTAAAACAACATATATCCTCTTTTCCTCTTAAAATTGCACATTATAGTAGTAAAGAATATCATTATTTAAGTGAGAAATTAAATGTAACCGAAATGCACAAACTGTACACCGAAAAATTTCCGGATGTTCCAGTAAATTATAAATTTTATCTAAAAATTTTCCGGGAAAATTTTTCTTTATCATTTGGTCGTCCGCAGGTAGATACGTGCTGTACATGCGAGGAACTTGAGGTCAAAATTAAAAGTAGATTTTTAAATGATAATGCCAAAAGAGTTTATGTTGCTGAAAAAATGGTACATCTTCGGAGGTCAAAAAAATTCAATATTAAAATGAAGGAAATAAAGTCCCTTGCACAAGCTGACGATAATGTTGGAGCGATTTGCATCGATTTTATGCAAAATTTGCAATTGCCTAATGTACCTGTACAAGAGACCTTTTATCTACGCCAGCTAACAGTAAGCATTTTTTGCATACATAATTTGAAAGACAGTACTGCTGATTTTTACGTATACCATGAAGGCATTGCGGGTAAAGGTCCAAACGAAGTTGCGTCATTTATATTAGACTACATCAACAGAAAGATGGCTGGAATTGAACATCTTCATATTTTTTCGGATGGTTGCAGTGGGCAGAATAAGAACCATGTTCTGGTCAGACTTTTCTCCGCATTGGTATCCTTAAACAAATTTAAAACGGTTGAACAATACTTTCCTGTTAGAGGACACTCATTTTTACCGTGCGACAGGAATTTTGCAGTTTTAAAAAGAAAAATCAAAAGGTTCGATCGGGTCTACACAGTAAAAGAGTATGTTGAGCTCATACTAACATCCACTAATAAAAATAATTTCACCGTTCTAATGGTCGAGACGAATGATATTATCGAGTTTAAAGAATGGTGGCCACATTTTTACAAAAAAAATATGCTTTCCGTCGAATCTGGTGGAAAAGGAGTACCAAGAGATAAAAAGATATCACTTAAAATAAGTCAGTACATGCATTTTAAACATTCTTTCGAAAATGAAGGAGTTCTTGTGGCAAAATCTTCGATTGATGGACTTACTGGTGATACATTTCGCCTACGAAATACATCTACACATCCTCTGACTCTTCCGGTCAAAAAGGCTTATGTTGGAAAAATACCTATTAACAAAAAGAAGATGAGTGATCTTGTCAAACTAAAGCAGTATCTTCCGGAACAAGAGGACGTACTTGAATTTTATGAAGATATCTATAACTGGCCGACTGTTGATAAGGATAACGAAGTTGAGGTTCTAGATTAAATGAAAATATTGTTAAATAAACATATCTCAATAAAATATGTAGTTTTATTGTCTAAATAAATTAAAATACTATCCGTATATTTGAGAAACCCCATAAGTCATGTTTTTCAAAAAATATTTTGGGCCCTTTTAAAAAAACTCAGCACAGTTGTTTTGGTGTTGTCAAGTATTAAACCAATCCAGCAATTTTAGAAAAAAAAAATAAATGCTTTATCTCACACACAGAAGATTCTAAAAAGTTTTTTGTGATTTCTCAACATTTACCTTTTTTGACTTATGGTGTTTCTCAAATGACCTATTCAATTGGTATAGCGAAATTATTGTATTAACCTTCCTCCTCACTAGCCATGGAGAAATTTGCATCATATCGCTTTTAACTTAGAAATATGGATTGTTTACTGCAAATAACAAACAGTTACTGGTAATAATAAAATAGGGCAACTACCTGTACGCTCGAACTTTATGGACCTATTATATGGCCCTATCCTTTTTCTGTAAATTCTTTTGTTACCAGCGGTTGCTTTAGGATGTCACAATCACCACAAACTATTTCAATGATGCCGATTGCTATATTTTATTTATTAATTTGCCAGCTTTACAGCAACGAACTCACATTGCGCCACCTATTTACACATTTAGATGGATCTACTACTGGACCAAAAAGTTTTAATAAACCAATTGGAAAAGCACTTGCTAACTGTGAGCAATTGCCAGTAGTTGATTTTTCTGGGATTTAATATGCGTAATCTAAAGTCGCTAAATCTAAAAAAGAATTAAGTACAGATAAACTGTATTTGCTAAAATTATGCCAAGCGATTAACAGTGGGTCCTGTGACGAAAACCTCGCAGAAAGAAATCCAGGAAAAATTGTTCAGTCCAGATGGCTGACAACGGCCAATATTGAGATTAAATGTTTCAGCTGAAACACCGTCAGAAACTTTAAAAATCCTGGTTACATTTATTTTGACGGCTTATGCCCCTATCTGGTTTAGCATGAGGACAGCCGCAATGCATTTTTGGGGCCAAGCATTTGTTTGAAACAATAAAACTCTCAAGGTATTTGCCGAACACCTTGATATCTGTTGTTGACCGAGTCATTCAGCGGAATGTATTTGTCGGGTATTCTCAAAACGTATTACTTGTAATGCTAGCTGATAAGAGACCACACTTAAGAGAACTAGCTCTACGTCGAATACTGAAACTAAGGGAGACAAGCTTGCAGTTTTGTGGACATTCGAAGTGCCAATTTTGAATATGGATGCAACAGACTATATAAGGCACTTAAAATAAACAGTTTTAAAATTAAAAAAAAATTCCATACTAAAAAATTTACAAAAAATTTAAAATTTCAGTTGCGTTGCGGCAGTTACTGAAAATTTTGGAAAGTGACCATATTATAGTTCTTTATTCGTATCTCAAAGGAGCAACAATCCCGCACCCAGCTGACTCAAATATCTAAAGAAAAAATTCGCTCCACCATACAGTGTAAGAAAAGGAAAGCCAACATTGGGTCATCGGTGCCGGTGCTTTTACAATTCACCTTCCGAATATCAAAATCATCCGAATCACACACGCGAATAAAAGATTCGAAGGTGTTGGCCCGGTTGGCCCTAGCGTATTTGCTTAAACGGGTCACTCGGAACTTGGCGGTATAGGTATGCGATATTTGACAATTCGAATTCGACTTAGTGGGCAAAGCGGTTCTGTATTCTGTATACTCTACACATCAGTAATATCCGATTCCGTATTACGTATAAGTTAGTGGATTAATCCGAATATTTTGATATTCGGAATCAGCGGATATTTTAATCCCGATTCTTACAACACTAATCCAGTGCTATAAGCCTCTATAAGCTAAAACCAGACATAATCAAAATACTCAAAATAATATATAATAAAGAAGAATTTAATTTAAAGGGTATTTTTAAATTTGATCACTCAAATCCAAGACATTTTTTACTTATAGAAAAAAATGTATCTAGGGGTTCATGCGCAACAATCTCTGGTGAAATTAAAACAAGATGCCAATGCGACAAATGACATTAAATTGTTTTTGAAAACATGTATGAGATTTTATATAAAACTCCTGTGTAATATGAAAGCTCGTTGTGATTTTTCGGACAAAATTTTTGAGTTAGTTTCCGTAGTGGATCCTATCGAAGATCTGAAACAAAAAATGTATTCTTTATACCCCATATTGAATACCTAGGTTTCTTTTTCTAAAAAATTATGTAGATGGACAATTATTAGACAATGAGTGGAGAGAGCTTGGGTTATTAGATTTTCCAAAAATTAATTTGACCACAGATTTGCCTGCAGCAGAATACTGGCAGAAGATATTTAATCTAAAAAATGTTGCAAATATTCCCCTTTTTCTAAATTTAAAAAAGTAATATGCTTACTTTTAATACTTCCCTTTTCAAAAGCAAATGTAGAAACACTATTTTCCGACCTCAATAATATAAAAACAGACCCCCGAAACAATTTAAAGACTGAGTCAGTTATTGGTCTTATAACAACGAAAGAAGGGGTAAAAAATAAAGGGGGATGTGTTAAGTTTCGGCCTATTAAGAACATGCTAATGCAAAAATTTGGAATATAAAGGCGAGACTCCACCAAACCGGCCTAGCCTGGCGGCACGTGCCACCGGCACAACCCGCCGGCTTTTGCCCTAGAAAAATTAAAAATAAACATCCTTTCGAGGCCGCCGGCATATTTTGCTAGCGGGCAAATGTCGGTAAGATCAAAGGAATTTCTGCCGGCTACGCGGGCAGGCTCTGTCTGAATCAGTGCGAACACGGGTTTTCAATCAGTTTTGAATATTTGTATTGAACGGTACGTTGTTTGCGTGGTACGCTGTTTGCGTATTTTGTTTTTTAAGCATAGTAACATACAGTGAACCAAGAGACTTTAAAATGGATACGCAAGATACGGATACGGAAAACACCCAAGATGATGGCCATATTTCTATCGAATGGACTGAAAAAAAGGTATTATTGATAGAATTATTCCGAAATGAAAGTAATTTGTGGAACCCTAGAGAAAATACTTATAAAAATAAAAATAAAAGATCAGATTCATTATTAAACATTTTCAAAGTAATATGTGTTGAAAAAGCTGAGGTGGAAAGAAAAATAAAAAATATAAGGAGCCACTTTTATCGAGAAAAAAAGAAAATGGTATCAAAAAAATCAGGTTCGGGAGCTGATGACAATTATAGAACCAAATGGTTTGCCTATTCGTATTTGAAGTTTTTGAAGGACAAAAATACACCACGTCCTACCCAAGAAACTGATGACATTAATACACAGGTAAGTTTTACGGTTTTTTAATTGATTTTTTTAATGCGGAATACAAAAGATAATTAACCAACATCAGTACATAAAGTGCATAACAGAGATAAAATATTGCAAAAAAAAACAAAACTATGCGTATCTATCTTGCCAATCGACTTTACCCTCGTTAACGAAGTATTCACAGAATTCATCTCTTATTTTCTGTTGTATATTTGCAGATTTTCGGGGAGTTCTAGCAAGCGGCAACAATGCGTCATTGGTTAAATTGTCCATTTGCCACGATCCTGGTAGAATTGTCCCTGTTTCTGTATCTTCTATGTTGTATGTGCCAGGTGGATTATAACGAGACCGAGTCTCTGTGTTTCGTCTCATAAAATTATGTAAATACAAGTATACCAATGTTACTTCAGTAGCAGTTGTTTCTTGAAGTAACATTGGCTTTCTAAATACTCTAAAAACTGAAGCCATGACCCCAAATACATTTTCTGACATTCTTCTTCCTCTACTTATTCTGTAATTACAAATTCTTTCTTTAGATCCTTTTTTATGTCTGCCGGGATATGGTTTAATTATACTTTGGGCCAATAGAAAATCATCTGCCAGTATTACGTACGGAACAGGCTATACTCGTCCAGGCAGAGGGCGAGGATCAGGTAAGGGAACGTACCCATACTACGTGACCCGTTTAGGGGGGGGGGGGGGGAGGGAGGTCTTCAAAATACTACGCTCAGTCACAGGAGCTTAGATTTTTGTTACGTAGCCGATTTCGCCGAAAGAAATTTCGCGCTTTTTTGACCTATATTCGAATATGGCGCGCAGTGTTTAGTGCTTCTTAAACTCACAGTTGGTGGCGCTGACGCACGTATGTCGAGACGTCACAGACACTGTTTGTCAGGCAGTTTGCAGTTCAGTGATGTTGTCAAGCAAGTTGACGAGAGTTCATGCTGTACAATAATGTCATTGTACGATCGGCTGTACAAAGCTTTTATAAAATGTTACAAGGATTCATTGTCAATGCAAGCCATACAGAAGAAAACAAATGAATTTTGGGTGCCTATAAAAGATGAGCACAAAAAAATCGGAAAGAGCTAGAGCGTCTAACATTGTCAAAAATTGAAGAACTTTGTCAGATTGCGACTAAGAAAAATGCTCGTCTTCTTAATTATTTCGTGAAGGTGAGTATTCTGAGCGCATTTTATTGAACGTTTAAGATATTTGCATGTTTTTAAAAGTTGGTCGGAGATTATAACCTATGTGATTTCCGACGTTAATCTGACATGAACATTGAACATAGGGTATTTCGATATTTATATTGTTCTGCCTAACTTTTCTTTTGGTCTGTACTGATTTATAAAGTCCCCTTTTAATATTCTATTTGTTGCATGGGTTTGATGATATATTTTTATGATGAAATATTTCTTTCCGTTGTAAGAATAAATACCTTATTTTCATGTCACTTGTGTTTCGGCAATATAACAGACAAATGAACTTGTTTCTACTCTCGCACAGTCTCAATACCAAAACAGGACGTTTTGAAAACTGAAATTTCAGTACTTGAAGCTGAATTAAATGCTGTCGTAAGAAAGCGAGATGCAGGACTTGGAGACGAAGGAATTGAAAAGACAATAAAAAAATTAAGGCATGATACTGATGAAAAGAAAA
Organism: Philopedon plagiatum; assembly: GCA_963971165.1. Classification (NCBI taxonomy): domain Eukaryota; kingdom Metazoa; phylum Arthropoda; class Insecta; order Coleoptera; family Curculionidae; genus Philopedon; species Philopedon plagiatum. The sequence continues at coordinate 36,148,947 of OZ020193.1, read as the reverse complement.
AACAATTACAGAACAAAATCGTCCGTGCAACGAACATGCGAAAATTTCGGGCAAAACAAAAGGCTGATTTTTTGTTGCCTGAAATCCGCTCATCCTATAACGTGCTATCTTTGTCTATAAGGAGTCAGCCAGGACGTCCTTCTCTTGAAGAAAATCAGTCGGGCCTTCTTCAAGTAATTTGCGATATACGCAGATCAGAGGTATTAAGAACTTGCAAGACTCTGGATCAATTGCATACACGGCTTGTTGAAGATGGATTTTCCATATCGCGGACCTCTACATACCGTAGACTCATTCCAAAGTATTCTGGATCCTTAGAGGGTAAGCGTCATGTCACAACTGTGCCTGTGAGATTGTGTCGAGCCCAAACAGACAGACACCGAGACTACGCCGATCAACATTTCTGTAAATCTACTGCTAACGGTCTCGAGGAACTTGCATCTATACTTGGGCCTGAACAGGTAGTTTTTATCTCTCAAGATGATAAGGCAAAAGTACCGATTGGAAAAACAGCTGCAAAAGTACAGGCTCCTGTTTTAATGCATTTAAATTATAAAGTGCGCCTTGACGACCACGACTTTGCTGTTGGAGAACGTCATCAACTGACTCCTTCGGTATATGCTGGTATTATTATAAAAGAGAACTGCATGGGTAGGAAAGAAGCTGTTACATATTCTGGTCCAACGTATATCGTAATCCGTAGTGGAAAACATAGCAGTTCGACAGTAGCAACTCACGCCAAAGACCTTAACAAACTTTTAACATTAGATGATTTTAAAAATTTAGCCTTAGGGAAAGATGGAAAAGTCAAGCCTGTGATGATTTTATCGGTGGATGGAGGACCGGATGAAATTCCACGTTATAGTAAAGTGATATCTAACTGTATATCGCACTTCAAAGATTACGATTTGGATGGACTGTTCGCGTTTACAAATGCACCTGGTCGATCAGCTTACAACCGAGTTGAGCGAAGGATGGCACTTTTGAGCCGCGAATTAGCCACCGATGTTCTTCCTTATGAACACTATGGGTCACATCTCGATTCTCAAGGAAAAACTATTGACAGCGAGTTAGAGTTAAGGAACTTTCAACATGCAGGTACATTTTATTAAGTGATATATAGTCTTCTCTGCTGCTAATATATTTAAAACTTGAATTTCAAATTATCTATTTCATTGTATATTATTTTCAGGTGAAACGTTAGCTGAGATTTGGTCTCAGATGGTTATTGACGGTCATAATGTGATAGCGGATTATGTACCTCCTGGGGAAGATCTTCCGGAAACTGTACAAGTTTCTGACACCTGGTATGGAAATCACGTTCGTGAAAGTCAATATTTCCTTCAAATCACCAAGTGCTCTGATGACTCTTGCTGTGCTCCTCGTCGCAGTGCACTAAAAAATGTTCTGTACCAAGGCTTTTTGCCGGCACCTTTTCCGTTGTCACAAAATCCTTTCCGTATACCAAGCCCAGATGAAGTTGGGTCGGAAATTTTTCCATCATTACTTGTGCGTCAATGTTTAACATTAGGGCCGGATTTTTCACAGGGTCGAGAAATTCCCTATGATACCTATTGTCCATCTGTAAAAGATGATATCAACGGAAGAACCTGTTCAATTTGTGGCCTTTATTTTGCGTCAAAAAAAGCAATGAACAGTCATCGAAACAATTTGCATGGTGGTGTAGTGGACAATTTGTCTCGCGTACGACCTCTGCGGATTCTCTCCAGGAGGCCACATGAGGTTTTGTGTGTTATGGGAGAAAGCGTGGAGTGGTTAGATGTCGAGACCGTCGATGAAGAGGAAATGACCAAGTCTGAAGAAACTCCTGATACTACTGCCCCCGTGATCACTGATGTATCCCAGTGGATTAATGCTGGGAACGTATTCATTGAAGACGTGCGAGATGGATATTAACGTAATTTAACAGAAAACAATTGTTGTTTTCGTAAATTAAGTTACACTAGCAATATGTTTTTACATAGGTTTTTCTTCCTCATAATATTTAATTTACTAGTAATGATAAGCATGCATGCAGTCTTATGCAATAAACGCCGTATTAATAAAAACCAATATGACTCAAATTATTTTCATTTGTTACACTTTCTGCCTGTGAAATGATTAAAAATCATACTTGTCAATACTACGTAAAAACTTTAAGGGGAGGGTGGGTCTTGACATATACTACGAGTGGTCACCGAGGGGAGGGAGGGGTCAAAAAATCTTAAAAAATAGGTCACGTAGTATGGGTACGTTCCCTAAATTGAGCTCGTTGTTTTGTAATTTTTGTTTAAAACCACAATTATTGAAAACTCCTCCATCCGATATCCTACCTTGGCTTCCGACATTAGCATATAATATATTATAATTGGCATCCACAATTGCAAACAAAATAATACTAAAAAAGATTTGTAGTTAAAAAAATCTGTTCCGCTACGTATTGGTGACTGAAGTTCGACGTGCTTGCCATCCATTGCTCCTACGCAATTAGAAACATTCCATCTTAAAAAAAAATTGAGCAGCAATTTTCTGACAAGCTTCTTTTGCTGTTGGTACCTGCAAGAGAAAACATAAATCAATAATAAATAAAACGTAATCACAAACTAACTCAGTTTAATTTGTTTTTAAATGATAAAGAAAAATAAATAATTATTTTTGTTTTAGAATCAACGTGAAGAAAGTGTGGATCAAGAGGCTTCAACTAGCAATAAAGATCTGACAAAAGATGACACTCAAACTGAAGAACAAACTAATACTCAAGAAGAAACTTCGAAGAATAATACAAATCCAGAAGTAGAGCAAACATTAAATAAAAATAATATACCAAAAACAAAGGGTACAAAGAGAAGACACGAAGAGCCAGATATGAAAGATGAAACTTTTAAAATGTTTAAAGAGATATATGAAAGCCGAAAGACCTGTGATGAGTATTCACTGCTAGGCAAAGAAGTCGAACTAAAAGTGCGTAAGTTACCTACAAATTATGCGCGATGTATGGCTATACACAAAATTCAAACTACATTTCATGAAGCAAGCCTTGGTATGTATAATCCACCAACCACACAGTACCCAGCCGCCCCGCCTACCAGCAGCCATCAGGTTATAGACAAACAGTAACATGAATTCCATTAGGACCTTCTTCAACACAATCTAACTCGAACTGAACGTCAGACGACCTAGCTCAGTACCCTACCGCCCCCACCTACCAGCAGCCATCAGGTTCTAGACAAACAGCAACATGGATTTCATCAGGGCCTTCTACAACTCAATCTAACTCGAACTTATCGTCAGACGACCTGGCTCATAAAACACCAGAAAATACTGTGAACTTAACTTCAGAAGACCTGGGTCATAAAACATCAGAACATCCTGAAGATACATTATCCCATTTTTACCACTCTAAACGTATACATGTTCAAAATATTTAGGATTTATTTTCTTTTTGATTTTTGCCTTTTTTGCTTTTTAATGTTTTTAGTTGAAAGATTTGTTTTATTCATTAAATAAAATGAAATATGTATTTTTCTGCAAACCTTTAATAAACAAAATCTTTAAAAAGAACACATATTTACTTTTATTTGATCCTTGAAAGCTTCAGTTATTGCCTGGCACACTTCAGGTATAATAACTTTAATTAACTGCTTAGATATCTTAAAAGTGTAGCTTAGGCTAACATATGAATCACATGTGCCTAGAAATCGCAATGTTACTGCCAATCGATCCGCAACTGGTATAGCATATCTGTAATTTGTGTTACATTTAGCGACTTTTAATCCAATTAAGCAAATTAGTTCCTCAAAATCTGTTACACTCATCCTAACAAAATTCTGAAAAGAGCTTCTGATAGTATGGCCAGGCACTAAACCACAATCATCACTTCTTAAATCACTTAAAAGTATACTTTCAGATTTGTGAAGATTTTTGTTTAAACTACGCCGTACCCAAAACCTATGCTTCCTTTTATTTTTTCTCTTGGTAATAATTTTTAGGGCCATATACCCTAACAAAAGAATTTCGTCGTCGTCAAACATTCTCGGATGAAGAACAAGAACTCTGTGCAAGCCGACACATCTGCCCGGTTTCGTGGAGTCAAATTTAATTCCGCGGCAAAGTCGCAGTAAGCCGCGGCATTTTGTGCCGGCGCACAGTGGGCAAAACAAGCCTTTTACGACAACAAAATGATTTTTCTTTTGTAACTCAAAACAATTAAATATTTAGCCTAATCCTGTTCTCAACATTCCAGTGTATTAATGCAAACAAAAGAAATTGGTCACATGCGCACAAACACGGCGAAAACAAGTTCGTGAGTAGTCTCAACCTGCTCTTGCCAAACGCAAAATTACTTTATCGCATTCATTCGCGTATGAACAACGTGTTAATGTACAGTTATTGTGAAGAGTATAAAAACTCCTAATCATGGATATTTTACCTTGCAGTAAGTACTTTTATTTTTTTATTAACTAAAACTATATTTATGTTGGTGTATATAGTAAACTTTTTCAACTGCTTTTACCTGCCACTTTAAGCATTGTTTTCCTTAATGTTTGATTTTAAAAGGAGTTTTAAAAAAAGTTCCGCAGAGTTCCACCTATTTTTTTTTTCAAACATCTTACCTTATGTCTTATTATTTAAATAAAACTATTTCGGGTTCCATGTAAGGCCATCTTTTTCATATATATTTACTTCTTTCCAGGTAGTCAAAGTAACCAATTCGCGCAATCGGTACAAATAACTAAAAGAGAACTATTCGATGTTTTAAAAAGTGAAAAGTTTTTCAAGTTTTCACTACCTCAGTGCAATGAACGGTTGTTTTTATATATTTTGGAAAAGTTACGAGTTAAGAACTGCTCTCCACTCCAAGAGAAAAATATAAAAAAACTCTATCAAAGTTTTCATTATCAAACTCGTCTCAAAATGGAAAACGAGTCATCACATTTATGCTCAATTTGTCACTAAAAATGCAGAATGGTTAGGCAAGGAATTCACATTACCACAATTGAGGGAACTCCCGCAGATGACTCCCAAAAAAAGTCACCTCCAGGCAGACCAAAAAAACATTTTTCTTGCCTTGATACCGCAAAACTTTGTATAGATTTGTATGATTGGTATAAGATGAGTGCTTCCGTGCACAGTTGTTAGTTTATAGTGGCGATATTATAGCTTCTCAGCCTTTGCCTATAGGTCAGCTATCTGAGGATGTGTTGGAAGCTTCTCAGAAAGAGTATAAGAACATTCGGCTTTTTCACTCAAGAAAAATTTCAAGAATTGATACTAACACTGACATTATTCATTGGATGCTTATCAATTCTGAGCCAATTATATCTCCATTTCGGCAAAAACGAAAGAATCATACAAAAAGCTTTAATGCAGATGTATTATCTATGATAACACTTCCTCATTCCATGGCCAATGGTACAGAAGATAGAAAAATTATAGTGACATTTCAGATGACAATACAGATTCTGATTGATTCTTATTGTATTAACATATTTTTAGGTTCTCAATTTACTAACTGCATGAACTTTTTACTGTAAAATGTAAGAAAAACTAGCCTAGCTTTTAAGCTTCATATATTTATCACTCCAACAATTTGCTGTTTAATACTATTTAACATGAGTTAGGTTTTCTAGTCGTGGAAAAGCGTTTTTAAAAATTTACTTTTATTACTAGAAGTTGAGATAGCTTTACAATGACTTGTTCACTACAAAATCTTAAGTAAGACTAATCTACCTAAAATAGGCCATAAGGGTATTTATACTAAGTATGTTATCTAAAAATACATAAAACTGTCATTAGAAAGTAAACACATTAAGAGGTGATAATGGAAATTACTGGTGACATAACTCCTCCCTTCCCAGAGCAGAAAATATAGGGTTCCTGTATTTTCTGGGCGTCGTCAGGTGACTGATGGCGTCTTTGGCGTCGGGGACGGTGAATCTTTAAATAGTACCATACTGTTAATATGTAAAAGATGGCAGCTATTAATATAGTTGTGTTGACCCATGGATGGCTGGAATCGTGGACTGTATGCAAATTCGCAACTTGCAAATTATTTGCAATTGTATAAAGTTGTTTTATATTTTCGTTGTCGATTCTTCTTAAGTGGAAGGCTTTTTCTTCTTTATTTTTGATTTTCTTGGGAGCTTCAATTACTGGAAGTTCAAAGATAAATTCTTCGTGTGTGGTTTGCTCGGCTTGAAAATATTTGCCATTGATTAAGATTTTACATTTCTCCAGGGATATAACGCAGGGTTTATTTATTTCGTATATTCCCTCAATACTGCATAAAGACTTGGTGCTTGTTGAAGTAGCGGGTATGACTAAAACTTCTTTAGCGTTAATTTGTGTTGCACTGGTTTCAGAGAAGTGTAGTATTGTTCTTGGGCATGAGTTTCTTCCTGTTCGTATTAGATCAGCTAGGCATGGTTGGTGCTTATGCAAATTTTCTTGATTGCAGAAATATCGGTTTTCAACTTCTGGACATCTTTCGGGTGTCGTCCAATGATCTTCCGTATTGAGTAAAAGATAGGGTTGTACGGGAATACTTGTCTGGTTAAGGATTGGAATAGGATACAATTGAAAGTATTTAAATTGGGAAGATATTATTGGCGTGTGAATTTTAAACAATAATATTTTATTTTGAATTGTAATTTGTGTCGAGAAAAGAAAATAGTAGTTCATTAAATTTTTAAATTTAGGTACTTGTTCTATGCCGTATGTGTTATCTAGTGTATTAATAACATATTTTTTAAGTTGATCTGATCCAATAATTGAACTGTGCAAAATATTCATCTTTGCAAATGAAATCGCATTTTCTATGTTGTTTAGCAAATATTGAATAGAGTGAAGTTGCATTAGTAAATTATCAATTATATTCGAAAATGAGAATGCTTATTCCATATTTATAAATTCATTGACTTCTTTTGACAGGTATTTTATTTGCCATTCTAAAATTATTTGGTTGTCAGTTAATTTTTGAAAGTTGCTACTGTATGTTTCTGAAATTTGTTTTAGTAAACTTTGCTGGGTTTTTAAATTGTTTTTTAATATAATTTCGTTTGATTGCAGATTTTCGAGATAAGAGTCTATATGTTTTTCATCGTCTGAATCTAACGTTCCGAATAGCCATTTTTGTATTTTACCTACACCGTTAACTAATCCTCTTTTCATTCGCTGATTTTCCGAGAAAGTTAGAATTTTAGTAGAAATTACATCTGTTAAAGATTTTGCATTTAAAATTTTATTCGTAAGTAAAAGAGAGAAGTGATTATGAGCTTGTTGTTGATTAATTGTTTTTAGTAAATTTTCTAATGATTTGTTAATTTGTAGTAATGATATTTCAGGGTTAGTTAAATTTATATGATATAAAAATGTATGTTTTGAAATAATAATATTCGCATGTCCTATGTGTACTGGAAGTATGGGATTTTTAATTTCTTTGATTTCTAATCATAACACTAGTCCTAGCGCGAGTGTTGCTACAAGTGGTATGATGAGACGCATTTCGTTTGGCACCTGAAACAATACGTTGTGGTTTTAAAATCTTCTTATGATATGTTTTAAGTTTGGTTTTAATTTTATTGTCGTTAACTATATCAGGGTTTTCGATTTTTTCGTACCGATTAACCGTTTTCTTTTGCGAAGCATTCTTTCTCTTAGATTTATAAAGGTTTTTATTTATATCGATTTCGACGTTCTCTTGTCTACCTTGGTTAGCGTATTCTAATTGTTTTTGTTGTTTGTTTTCGAGTTTTTCACGAATTATTTTATTAAGTATTTGCAGGCTTTGCGTGTGGTCTTCAATATATTGCGAAATTTTAACTTTTTCATCTATTTCGAAAGGATTTCTATAATCTAGTCTTCCGCGAATTATTTGAAAGGGTGTAAAGTTTGTTGTACTATGTATAGAATTGTTATAGGATAATAAAGCGTAATTAATAAGTATTTCGATTGTTTCATTCGGTTTTGAATTTTTTAATGTGAGTATCGTTTCTGCTAAAGTGGAATGAAAACGTTCTATAGGACTGTTACTGTTTGGATTATACAAGGTGGTATAATGAATTTCAATGTGATGTGTTTTACATAAAATTTGAATTACTTCATTTTTCCATTCGTGTCCGTTATCCATAGTTATACGTCTAGGTAAACCAAAGTGGTTAAAGAATTGTATTAGTTTGTTTGCGACTTCAATAGCGGTTAGCGATTTTATAGGGTACGCTTGACCAAATTTGGAAAAACTATCTATAATCGTAACGAAGTATTGCCCATGTGTTTTATATGTGTCAACATGGAGGTGGTCAAAGGGTTCATAACCTAAAGGAGTGGGCTTAAAGATTAATTTAGATGGGTGTCTTTCATATTTCGTTTTTTGACAGATATCGCAAGTATTGACGTAGTCTCTTACATCTTGATCTATTTTTGGCCAATAAAATATTCTTTTTATAGCATTGAGGTTTTCCTGTATTCCTCGATGACTTGTTTTAAGTTCGTGATATTGTTGCAATTTTAGTTTTCGTTCATCTTCGTCTGTGATATCGGTTAAGAGTGTATTGGATATAAACAAGGTGAGTGCGTTATTTTTAAAGTATTCTTGAAATACTTGTATGAATGGTAGTTCCAATGTTTTATTTTTAAAATACAGACAGTACGTTTGTTTAGGGACTAAATTTTCTTTTATGAATTTAATAATTAAGTTTTTATTTTCGGATTCTGGTAGAGTTAAATAGATTCGATTCTTATCAAATATTGAAATTTTGTTTACCTTATATTGATTATTATCGTTCGATATTATAATTTGATTTTTATAAGTATTTATGCTTTTATCGGTATAAGGGGCACCTATGATAGGGTTTTCGAAATTTGAATGTATAGTTTCGTTATCTGAGGTTACGCGATTTTCTCTTTGTTTACTAGTACTAGCAATGGGTTCCTGGTGAGTTTCGTTTATTTTTATTTTTGGAGTTTGCAAAAGTATATTTTCGTGAATAATAATTTTCGGTGTTTTTATTTAGTTTTCCAAGTTGTTATTGATATTTAAATTATCGATATTTATGTCAATATTAGAATTATCAGGATTAGTTTCGACGTTTGAATTATAAGTATCAATTTTTAATAGTTCTTCGATTTCGTCTACTGTTAAATTTGGAAGATCTGATGGATCTGCGGGGTTTGCAATTAAGGATAAGTTATCAATATCGTCAGTTTCAATCGGGTTAATTTCTATTCGGGAGAGTGCATCTGCGTTCGTATTCATTTTACCTTTTTATAAATTATTTCGTACTCATACTCTTCGAGTTTTAATCTCCATCTAACTAATTTTGAATTAGGATCTTTAAGTGAGAATAACCACTGAAGAGGTTTGTGGTCACTAATTATTTTAAATTTAACACCGTAAAGATAATAATAATAATAATAATAATAATAAAGATGTTTATTTATGCCAATAAAACAATTAAAAATATAAATATAAAAATGATAAACTAAGAAAGAAAACCAAAAAATGACAGTAGTATACTAGTTGGCATAAATAGGTAGGGTTTTGATTTATAAAAAATCATTCTTCCAATCCTACCCTTACTAAATAATTTTTTATATTTTTTTTGAAAGTTATATAGCTTAAGCCCCTCAGACTAGAAGGAATATTATTATAAATTACAGAAGAGGTATATTTAAACGAAGACTTATATTTTTCAGTATGATGTTTAGGTATTAGATAAGGCCTAAAGTACTTGACAGCCCAAACAATTGCCAAGAGTTCCTTTTCGATAGTGCTATAATTAATTTCGCTCGGATTTAGTGTTCTTGAAGCGTATGCGAGTGGAAGGTCATTTCCAATGGGGCCTTGTGACAAAACAGCACCTATTGTAAGATTGGGTCGTTCATTAAAATTTTTCTGCATGTATTAAAGGAATTTACAAATTCGGGGGTGTTCTATTTTTTGATTTTTCTTTAAGCAATTGGTCATGGGTTTTGTTAATTTTGCAAAATTTTTAATGAATTTCCTATAATAACCTACGAGACCAAGAAACGACTTTATTTCTTTAGGTGTTTTCGGAATCGGAAAGTTTTCGATAGCTTTTAATTTTTTCGGGTTTGGTTTAATTCCGTCGGGTGTAATTGTGTGTCCTAAAAATTCAACGCTTTTACATAAGAATTCGGATTTGTCGAGTTGAATTTTAAGTCCGGCTTCTTTTAATCTTTGAAAAACTTGTTTTAAATTACTAATATGTTCTTGAAGAGAAGTAGAAAAAATAATAATGTCATCCATGTAAACTAAGCAAATTTTGCCTTGCAATTCTTTTAAAACATCGTCCATTACGCGTTGGAAGCTCGCGGGGGCGTTTTTTAAACCGAAGGGCATTCTGACGTATTCATAATGCCCATGTTCAACGTTAAAGGCGGTTTTTTCAATAGAGTTCGGATGCATTTCAATTTGATGAAATCCCGAGGCCAAATCGAGGGTCGTAAAATATTGGCATCGCCCTAATTTATCTAGTATATCAGTGATATTAGGCAAGGGATACCGGTCATCTATTGTTTTTTCGTTAATTTTCCGGTAGTCTACGACAATTCGCCATTTTTGTTTTCCGCTTGCGTCGGGTTTCTTTGGAACAATCCAAATGGGAGAGCTCCACGGTGACTGAGATGGTCTTATTATACCGTCATCTAACATTTTCGCGATTTGTTTCTGAACTTCGGTTTTATGAACGTAAGGATACCTATAGGATTTAGTATGTACTGGTACTTCATCGATCGTTTTAATTTCACGCTTTATTTTATTTGTGAAAGTTAATTTTTGTTCTGGCTGGTGTAGAATTTCTTTATACTTGGTCATAAGCCTTTTTAAATTATTTTTCTCTTCTTCGTTTAAATGGTTAGTTCTAATAAGCGAAAAATCAAAATCAATTTTTTCTAGCTCATGTGAAGGAACTATTTCCTCTATACTAAAACATTCAAAATTATTTTCGTCACAAATTTTTGCAAAAGGTCTTAAAAAGTTATCATTCATTTTTACAAGTTTAGTTTCTGCTGTTGGATTTGAAAATTCCAATAGTGTTAAACCATTCTTAATTTTTAAAAGAGAACTAGGTACATTGATAGTATCATTTGTTATGTCAGGAATTAATATTTCACAATCTGGTAAATTAGTTTTAATCTGTTTTAAAATAGTTGTATTTCGATTTTTTGCCAGTTAAATTCATATCTATAGTTGAGTGGAATATTTATTTTGTCATTAAATAAAAGTTTATTGTGCGTGTCTATATTTAATTTTAATTTACGCAAATCTCTTATACCAATAATACCGTCAAAATAGTCGTGAAAATTGTATAGAACAAATTCTAAATTACCTGTTAATGGCTTAAAATCATTAACTAACGGAATTTTGGCTTTTAGGTTTGCCTGACTTTGACCTGTGCAAGTTATGATTGGTGTGTCCGATTTAAAAATACATTCTTTATAATATTTTTCTGCAATATATGGGCGTAATAATGATGGGTGACAACCTGTATCGATTAATAATTTAATAGGTGGATTTTTTATTTGAATATACGGTAGGGAGTTGGGTAAAAAACTATTTAAGTCTATGACTTGCTTTCCGGAGGCTCGCTTTCTTGAAAATTTTCATTATCATTAAATGGGTGTTCATTCCAGTTAATGATTTCGTCGCTTTCGTTTTCTAACGAGTGGTAATTAGGTGGATAATTATTTTGACACTCATAATAATTATCGTTAAAATTTTCGTCGATATCTAATATGTTATTTTCCGTTTCTAAATTAGTTAGTTCTTCAGAAATGAAATTACGCGGTCCTGTTCTTTGAAAGTAGTTATTTTGGTTTTGTCCCATTTTTTGAAAATAATTATTTTGGTTTTGGTTCTGCCTATGTAAGCTTGAAGGGGACTGAATTTTAGATGTGGTTGACATTGCCTGCGGCTTGCCTTGGGGTTTATAAGAATTTTTCGGTGCAAATACATTTGCAGGTTTGCCAAAAACTTGGGCATTAGTAAAATATTTTTGTTGAACCGGTCGGGGTTCCATTTTTACTGGTTGACTGAGGAATGTTTGTTGATGATTACGGTTGTTGTTAGCAAATTGATTATTTCGTGTATAGCCGAAATTTGTAGAGTAATTTACAAAAGGTTTTGGATTGTAATTATTTTGAATTTGTTTAAAGTTAGTGTTATTTGTTTCGCTGTTTCTTTGATTTGGTTTATGAGGTTGGTATCTTAAACTAATTTGTTGTTCTAATAGAGAGTGATTAAGAACAAGTGAGGTTGCTACCTCAATATTTTTTGGATTTTTTAACATTAATAATGTTCTAAGTTCAGAATTAGCATTTGACATTAGTACGGTAACTGCTGTTACTTCGTTCTGGTCAATAAGAGCTAATTTTGTTGCTGCACTAATATCATTATCAGAATTTATTTTTAAATTTAGGCGCATTTTTAATATTTTTATTCTTTCTAGAAAATCTGAAATATTTTCGTTTCTTTGTTTTGTTAAGAATATAAATTGCTGCTGTAATACATGTCGGTCGATCTTGTCGCCGAATTTTTCTCTTAAAGATTTTTTTATTTCGGGCCAGGTATTTAAATCTGGTCTACAGAGTAAAAAATCACCTGCTTCCCCTATAATTTTAGAACATATAGATGCGAAAACAAATTCGCTTAGGCTATTATCTGTAATACGACCATACCTATCATAAAATTTGTCAATAGAGTTTATAAATGATTCTAAATGATCGCTTCGTCCGGAAAAAGAGCGAAGAGTGCTTGCGATTTCTTTCGCGGCTTGAATAGTTGCCATTTGGTTAGTTAAATGTAATTCACTTAAAGTAATAGATATATCGTCGACACTAAGTGACATAAAATATAGAAAAATACGTAATTACTTTAAATATTAATATTTAACGAGATTTTAATAATAATAATGCGAAAAATAACGATTTAAAATTCACACTTATACAAAATACAAAAGGATGGGAAAATAGAAGGATCTCAACACTTACTTGGAAGTTTCAGAGTCCGGTCTCTGTCCCAGGTTCTATTCAGACAAATGGTTGAAACCAACGACGAAAATTCGTGCAATTTTTTCTGCTAATCGTCTTCTGAATCCTACCGACTGCGCCAGTTAGGTTTTCTAGTCGTGGAAAAGCGTTTTTAAAAATTTACTTTTATTACTAGAAGTTGAGATAGCTTTACAATGACTTGTTCACTACAGAATCTTAAGTAAGACTAATCTACCTAAAATAGGCCATAAGGGTATTTATACTAAGTATGTTATCTAAAAATACATAAAACTGTCATTAGAAAGTAAACACATTAAGAGGTGATAATGGAAATTACTGGTGACATAACTCATGTTTATTTTTATAATTTTTTTTCTCTTCCATTATGTTTTTATGATACCTTGTATCAATGATTCTCATGTTTTTATCATATTTTGTGTTAAATGTCATTTCCATTATATTTCCTAGTTTTCCATTGCTCTAGTATAGTAGAACTTATTATACATGAAAAATAATATGTGTTAAATGTGAAAAACTTGTTTAATTGAAGAAGTGGTCATTAATTTAAAGTAGTGTCAAATTTGAAATGACAATCTTTAAATTATCTGTAGTAATATATTAAGTGATGGGGAAATTATCGAAAATCATTCCGAAGATTTTTTGCCGTGGAAATCGCTCGAGGGCTTGCCCGAGAGCGATTTCCTAATGGCAAAAAATCTGAGAATGATTTTCTGATTATTTCCCAATCCCGAAATGTATTTTGAAGATTATTTACCAAATAAAAAACTAGCGATTTATTTTGCACAATTTAATGTATTGCAATTAAACACACAATTGGTATACTGTATAACAGAATGCTGATTGGAGTTTGAAGAAACAGAGCCAATTTTCGCTGCTGTGGTCTCTTCAGAAATATCCATTCTGGGATGAATAGGTTGAGTGCTGATGGGTTTTAATGATATTTAAATGATATCTCGAAATGACACTTTGACGTTTGTTTGTATTTTATTTGTTGTCCATAGTAACAACCAAAAACGCCATTGTTCGTTATCTAGATAATCATCAAACATCACCACGACAATAAAAAACCTGTTGTTACAGACGTGTGATTTTAACTGTTGACAAGGGCGATTTTCAGTTCTGACGGGGGAGATTTTCACTTTTGACAAGGGTGATTTTCACTGGAGAGCGGGAGATTATCGCTGAATAATCAGGTGAAAATCAACCCGCTTTTATAATGAATGAGGTAAATAATCGAAAAAAGTCACCTGCGCACGTTTAAAAAAGTAAAAAAGTATGAAAAACATAAAAAATAATTTTGACGTCGTAAAAAGGTCATTTTGCCCAGTGTGCGGCGGCCCAGATAAAGCCACACCAGATGAGAAAGTGTACATTTAACACGTTAACTCGAATTTATTTAAAGCTCCGCCACCGACTGTTGGCCAGACACCAGAGAATATAGTAAAATATAGTTGTTCAGGTGTATTTTAGATTCGAGTGGTGTGGTGTCGAATGTAGTATTTGGTGCGGGCCATCCACATCTCTCGCGTCAAGGTCAAAGTAAGCGGGCGAACAGTTTCTCATCTGGTGTCGCTTTATCTGGGCCGGCGGCAAGGCCCAACCCGGGCTAGCCCGGTTTGGTGGAGTCCCGCCTTAACGCGTTGAGACTAAATAGTGAATGTAATCCCAAAGTTTTTTTTTTCTTAAAAAGTCATTAGAATAATATTTCTTTGGTTACATTTTTGACAAATAGGTGCAGTTATTTTGGTATAAAAACATATTTTTTTTTGTGTTGACTGTTAAAATATATTTTTATTAGTTTAGTTTCTTGTCCATAACATGGACATTATGACAAAGTAAAAATCTTTTGTTTGTCCATTTTTAAAATATATTTTTATTAGTTGATATTTTTCTTAGGTTTAAATTTTTTAAAAATACAACCCACGTATGTGTATTAGTATTAGAATTATTAATAAGTAGGGTTGGCCGGTTTGGTGTACAGTTTGGTATAGGCATCATTCATCCATGCTTTTAGACATGCTAATGGCGGGACTTCACCAAGCTGTACTAGCCGGCGCGGCGGCCTATGCCGCTGGCTCGAGTTGCCGGGTCAGCTCGCTGAAAATATTAAAACTTGCAGCAACCAAAAGCCGGTGGCACAACCCGCGCGGCCTTGATTTTCTTTCGGCCAAATGTCGGTACAGATTAAAAGAATTTCGAGCAACCTGCAACTTGACGTTGACAGAAGATCCATTTAAGTTCAGTTCTGTTGCGAAATTCGTAAAGTATAAAGTGTTGTTTTTGTTAGAAAATGGAGGACGAATAAAATACACAAAATAGTGACAATACTGAAATCGTCGCCGTGGAAATCAAGGGATTCGAGCCACAAATTTGGTGAAAAGAGTTAAGTACACAAAAGCATTTTAAAACCATTAAAATGCCGTGGTCAATGAATTTGGGCCGCAAATTGCTCTAATTTAAAGTATATTGTATTCTGCCAACCGATCCAGCCCACATACATTAAAGCAGACAATGACAACAAGCGGCAAAAGTCTTTTGGCATTCAAATAATTTCTTACTTTTTCTTAGCAGTCAACAGATCTAAGCGGTTTATACGCTGTTGACCACTGCAACTTTCCACGACATTTCACACGCAATTTGTGGACAAGCGCTCGCACCGACTCGCATTCGTCACTGATTTATAGTATTATCTTTCTCTAACTCAGCAAGAGAGTAAAAACTAACAGAGTTTGGCGGGTCGTGTAGTCCACGCCTGTGTCACCAACCTATCAGTGTAATTGTCATTGTCATTACTAACGCTTTGATGGCGATCTAATATTGTTTTCTTTCGTTTTGTGACATGTACAAGTTTGGATTTTTGTGTGATTTAATATGTGAGACACATATTAATAAGCTAATAACATTTACATACTAGTTCAATATAAAAACTAGCGTGAGCGAATCATAGTATATCCATCACGTGACAGTGGCAAAAAGTTTTAAACTAAAATGGGTAGACAAAACAGGAAGATTTTGAACCTGGTTATAGGACAGGATAATTGTAAGTCGCACATACTTTTTTTAGATTGAAGGTTATAGGTTTTTATTGGCTTGATTATAAGAAATACATACATGCTAACCTACACTTATCTTGCACATATTCCGTTCAGTATAATACCGGACAACCACACTATTTGGAATTTGGGTTTGGGCCGAATGTACGAGACTTTCATGGAAATGATGGACAAGCCGAGTACACAGTGCTCCAGAATGTCACTCTACGTATACACGTTGGAGGTAAGACCATACTATTTTCGTTTATTGGTTATCAATGCGTAGGTAAATTACTTATTATCACTGCGCGGTTTGGTTTAAAACAAAATCCCAATACAAATAATAATACACGGATATTATGTAGCTGTATCAGTTTATTTCTTTTAACAGAATATGACGTGACTGCCGTACAAGCTGGATATGCAGACCTCGAGCAGTGACGAGATCACCGTTCAATCCAAATATGCAGAGCTCCAGAATGTCATTCCAAGCACACACGTTGGAGGTGAGCAATTTTGTTCATTGGCTATCACACTTTGCTTAAACAACAAAGAATACAGACTAATACCTACAGACATTATTGGGTGTGAATATGGATAATATGAAACTCTTGTTATACTAAATACTAGTTCAAGTATGATGATAATGAATACAAAAAATGGGTGTATTTGTTTTAAAAATATTTTGTAAATAATATAATATTGTGTATTATTATAACACATATATGACAATTGCTGTGTAATGTGACGTTGATCAGAGAATCATTTTGGTATAAATAAAAATCAAGATCTATCTTGGTAGTTTAAATTAATTAACAACTTTATTTTGTTTTACAGACTTTAGCGGACTCTGGCGCCCACGTTTCTAGATTCATACGAGTCGGTCCAGCAGAAATCTGCAAGTCAACGCCACGTTAATGTCTTAGGAACATCTACGTCTGCAACATCGGACAGCGATGACAATATTGTTTTAGGTAGGAGGCGCAAAGATCGCGGAAAGGTTACTTCTGAAATATCGGAGAGCGACGATAACAATAATCCTGTACCGTCCACCGCCACTGTTTCAAATCAGACTACAGATGGTTTAAGTAGGAAACGTAAGCGAAACCGAAAATATTGGAAACGGAATTCACAAAAGATATTAAGAATGACAGGAAAGGAATATCAAACCAGATCCGGAAAACAAATTCGGACAAGGACTGTTCGAGAAGCTAACAACTGTAAGTGTCATTATAAGTGTACATCGACAATAGAAACACCACAGCGGGAGCAAATGTTGGCCGACTAACCGAGTCTGGATTCAGAGAGAGTAAGATGGACCTTCGTTGGTAGCAGTGTAAATCGTATTCCAGTGAAAAGAAGGTATTCTGGAGACAGCAAAAAACGAGAGCACACCTTGCAATACACTGTGATGAGCAATGATCAGACAGTCCAAGTGTACAAACAGTTCTTGTTGGCGACGTATGACATCTGTGACAAAAAAGTTTAAAATGTAATAAAAAAGATGACTCCTTCAGGTGTCACTGAAATAGATCACAAATATCCCCCAACAAGAAATCGGAGGAAGTGAAGAACATAATCGGAGACTACATCAAATCGTTGCCCGTAGTCACTTCCCATTACTGTCCCAGCAGCAGTAAGAGGAAACACTTGCGATCTGGTTTGAGTGAGACTCGTATCTACCTGGACTACGTAGAGTATTGCAAGGAGCATAATGTCGAGCCAGTAAAGCTCAACTTCTACAAATCGATCTTGATCTCAGAATTCAACTAAGGATTTTATAGACGAAAAAGGATCAATGTGATTTCTGTACTCAGTACAACAGCAAGTCAGACGAAGAAAAGGCAAGAACGAAGAGGAATACAAACTGCACTGGACCCGAAAAGAAGCAAGGGAACACAAAAAATCTACAAGGCCCAAGCTAAGTGTAATCCAACCTTTAGTTGCTTTACCATGGATCAGTAAAAAAATATTGTTGACGCCAAGATTGCAAGCAGGACAGTTGTATTTAAAAAAGAGCTAAAAACTTACAACGTCACAGTGTATTACCCGGCTACTGGACAAGCGACGAACTACATTTGGCACGAAGGTGCAGGTACAAAAGGTGCTTCGGAGATCGGTACGTGCCTGTGAAACCTCTTGGTTTCATTAGGCCCCAAAGAAGAAGTAACTCTGTATTTGGACAAAGCATCAGGTGAAAATCGCAACTCAGTTATATCTACAATGTTCTTATGCGCCATGCAGCAGCTACCCATCGATAGAATAAAACCAAAAGTTCATGGAATCGGGGCACTCAGAGATGCAGTGCGATTCTGTGCACTCCTCAATAGAGGCCCAAGGAGAGCAAGTGGACGTGTACATACCAGAAGGATGGTACATGGTCGCCCGTACGGCAAAAACAAGTAAACCCTACCACAAGGTTGTGGAAATGAAACACTCAGACTTCTTGGATTACAAGAAATACAGTAATCAAGTTATGACCAACAAAACTCAGTCCAAAAATGGGGACAAAATGAAGTGGTTAAAGGTAAAGTGGTTCCAATATCGCAAAGATGAGCCCACAACTATCTATTATAAATACCTCTTCAGCAAGAATCGAGTTACTAAAAACCAGCGAAGACAACGTAGAAAAGAATCTGCAATAGAAGTGTCAAGGTTGTACAGTTTCAAACCTAAAATAGACCGACTTAAACTGAAAGACCTGTCAAATCTATGCGAAAAAAGTAGCAATCCGTCCACCTATCACGACTTCTATAAATGGTTGGAGCCTGAAAACAATCGTTATCAAGAAAACAGCAGCTCAGAGAATTATGGAGACGATTAAAATGTGTTGATTCTATAAAAGTCGACTAGTTAAATTTTGCTGAATTTGTTGTTACTCGTTTGTGACTTTACTAATTACTTTTGTTCCAAAGCTAACTTTTTGTTTTATTTTGGATAAAAGTCAACTCTATTTCAGTAGATAAATGCTACCAGCATATCCAGCTTGTACGGCAGTCACGTTACAGTCTGTTAATAAGTAATTTTTGAAAAATATTGAAAGTCCGGAATAAAAATGATTCAGCTTTAACCTTTTGTGGAGAAACTCTAGAGGAAAGTATACTTTTTAAGGTATCACCATTGTCCTACTGAGAGTTTCGCCACAAAATGTTAGTATTTTGTCCACAGATTCTCAGTGGTCAACAAGCTTAGGAGGCGTGACTTGTTTGACTACCATACAAGTGCAAACTTTATATTTCATTATTTAGTAGTCAAGAGGTATAACACATAACTCTTTAAATAAATATCTTTTGTAGTTTCTCATTAAAAAATAAACAGATAAGATCAGAAGGCATAATATGTTCAAAGTTTCAATATTCTACCTTTAAAAACAAAAAAGTTTCAACCTAAAAGTTACTTTCTTTGTGACACAAAATCTTTGCGCGCCTTTTTCTTGGATTTCTGATTTTGTGGACCGGCCCCTTGACCTCCACGGCGACGAAATTGGACACGAATGGAGTGAGAACAGGGTTATTCGGCTAATTGAAATTTACCACAAAGAAATCAATTTATGGAACAGAAAACAGAAATAAGCCGCACGATTCACTAATGTTGATATCAAAAGAGATGCAGGTGGAAAAGTCATAAATTGAACGCAAAATTAAAAATTATTATTTTTTAAATTTTACACAGAAAAAAAGCGTTCTTCAATAAAGAAATGATAATTATTTAAAACAAGAAATTGATTCTTGGTCCAAGACTAATCTCCTTGGATTGAACTAGTTCGTTATTTCATTTGAACAGTCTGAAAAGTATATTTTTAAAAAAGTATACTTATGTGCCTGCTTATGCGTCAAAATTAAGATACCTATATAAACGCATTTATGCATGTTTAGGAAATTTTATGATTGCTATTATTTGACTTCTGAAAAATCGCACTGTGTACGTATCAGTACTAATATACAATTTACGTTTGTTGTTGTTCATATCAGATTAATCTTCAAAAAACAATAACGCTATTAAGTTCGGCAAATTTCTTTAACTTTAAACAAAATGTTGGCAACCAGCATAACCTCAATGCCATCACATACATATATATATATATATATATATATATATATATATATATATATATATATATATATATATATATATATAGTGTGTCTACTTAAGTTGGAATCATATGGAAAACTTTTTTATTATTCATTTTACGAAAAAAAGTTATTCTTCATAAAAAGTTCTGCATGGTCTAAGACCTAAAATAAAATAATCAGACATCAATTTTTTGCAGTCGTATACGAGGATTGTCAAAAAATGGGAATTTTGCTCAAGAGTAAAGTACCTTTATTTTTGACAATATCGAAAATAGACTGCGTAAATCAAATAGACTGCAATTGTCAGGAAAGGATCTGTATTACTGAGAGAATTAAATACTTGGGAGTGTATTTTGATCCACATATGAGGTGGAATTTCCACGTTGAGTATTTAACTGCAAAAATTAGAAAAATGTACTATAAATTCTACCAAATTAGACAGTGGTTACCTAAGAAAAGTTTGTTAAACATATATAAGGCATTGGTGGAGTCCGTGCTGGGCTATGGCTTGGTTGTGTGGGGTTCGGTTTGTGAGTCAATTGTGACAAATCTGGTAACTGCTCAAAAAAGAGTTCTAAAAATAATATTAGTAAAACCATTAAGATACCGCACAGAGCTACTGTTTAGAGAAGCCAGGCTAAAAATAATATTAGTAAAACCATTAAGATACCGCACAGAGCTACTGTTTAGAGAAGCCAGGGTACTAACGCTGAGGCAGTGCTATATAAAATCAGTAATGGGATTACTTCTAAAAAACAAATATAGAATAAATGTGGTCTCACATGAAATTACAACAAGATCAATAACAAAAAGCCATGCAAAGGTTCCGGCCGCATCTTTTACTGCTGTGCAGAGAACCATTTACTTTACTGCTCCGAAAATTCATAATATTATACCTGATGAATTGAGAAATAAATCGTATAAATGTGTAAAGCGCAAAATAACAGTCTGGTTGCTCGATGGTAACATAAATAGATATTAGTAATGATTTGATTGTGTACCTTGAAATGAATAGTGATTTATTGTTGTGCAAGGGGAAGGGAAGGGAGAGAGAAATGAAAATAATACAAGTAAAAATTCTTAAGGGACGTTTTATAGAGTAAAATTACCATACATTACTGTTAGTTCATAGTATTCTTTGGCTGTTGTATGTTCTTATTATACCCTGTAACACACACACATTCTTTTAAGAAAATTGTGTGTTACGCAAGATTGTTTGTACTTGAAATTGTGTAGCTAGGAATAAATGAGTTTTTTTTATTATAAAAAAAAGTTGATCAGAATCGAAAACTACATTCAAATATGCAATCATATCCATTTCCGTTAAAAAACGATTTTTTTTTACTTTTTCGAAACTTATCTCTGCAATTACAATGAAATTGTAACTGTGTAGTTACATGTAATAATGTAATGTAATGTAATTTGGCAATAGAACGATTAAATGTTTTGAAAAATAGGGTGGCTCTGTCGAGGCATTAGTGGAATGACTTAAAATTAAATTATATTTATTTCTATTAATGTTATGTTAGTTACACAACTTATAATTTGTATGTATTTTTCTATTTTTAAAATAAATGATTGTTATGCATTAAATTGCGAAATTTTTAAAAAACATATTAAGAAACGGGAAGGTTATCATGTTTTTAATAAACAAAAGAGAAAAATGTTCTTTATTGAAATTAACAAAATTTAAAGTAATTATAATGTAGAAAAATTTGTAAAAAATAACAAATCCTGATTTTTCATGGAAGATGGATATCATTGCATATTCGAATGTAGTTTTCAATTCTGATCAACTTTTTTTTATAATAATTTTCTATATTGTGAAAAATAAAGGTACTTTACTCTTGTGCAAAATTCACATTTTTCACATTTTTTGACAAACCTTGTATATGACTGCAAAAAAATGATGTCTGATTACTTCATTTTAGGTTTTAGGCCATGCAGAACTTTTTATGAAGAATAACTTTTTTTCGTAAAACGAATAATAAAAAAGTTTTCCATATGATTCCATCTTAAGTAGACACACTGTATATATATATATATATATATATATATATATATATATATATATATATATATATATATATATATATATATATATATACATATATATATATATATATATATATATATATATATATATATATATATATATATATATATATATATATATATATATACAGTGACCGGCAAAAAGTTCGCAACATATGGGGAAAATTTTTATTAGGAGAGTATCGGAAAAACTTTCCCAGGGGATCGGTTCTGCATGTCCGATAACCTAAAAATCGATTTTGACATACGTCACGTGACCACTGGTATAGCGTCAAATTAAAAAAAAAATTGTTAATTTACAAAAAGTGAGGTTAGTTGACGAGATATCAAAAAAAGTTATTTGAAAAAATTGCTTAGAATTAAATTCTAGGTCCTTGTGCAAAATTTTAAGATTTTATTTAAAAAAATTGGAAAACTCAATTTTTTATAAATATTTTTTTATCGATTTACAAATTTCCGGTTTTTTTCGTTTAGATAGCTTGGCTAATGTAAAGCCCATGTATCTGGATGAAAATAAACGAATGTAGTAGTTTTTTCTACAATTGACAGGACAAAATTTAAAAAAACAGGGTTTCGCCGGACGCTAGCTGTTGCAATGATTTGTATCTAGCAGCAGTGTCAAAATTTTAGAGACATTTCAATGAGATTACATTGAGAAAACCTTAATCGTCTTAAATATATCTGAAGTTCGACTTTTTGTAAAGTTAAGGGGATTAAAATAGATAATAAACAAAAAATTACCTGTTTATTTAATCGAAATTTTATAAACGAAAACCAATGTAAGAAAAACTTAAAAGTAGTCAAATTCTGTACTAACAACACAAAAAATCATTGTTTTTCCTTGGGTGCACAAAATTTAAAACTCAGTATGACCACCATTTCTCTCCATACATACTGTTGTTCTCGAGCGCAACTCTCGATTAACATTTCGGAGCATTTTACGATTTATTTGCAATACACAATTTATAATGACATTCTCTAAATTTTGTATATTCCTAAAGGGTCGATGTTTGTACACAGGGTTCTTTAGGTATCCCCACATAAAAAAATCTAACGGAGTCAGATCTACAATTCTACAATTGACAGGACAAAATCGAAAAAATAGGTGTTCGCCGGACGCTCGCTGTTGCAATGGTTTGAATCTAATGAAATGACTGTATCAAGATTTTATTAAGATTTTTCGCACATAAATTTAACAACCAGGTCTATTTAGTTGTACTTAAAACTACCAAAGCAGGCTCTGAAATTAAAACAACCAAATAATCTAGTAGGTTAAAAACAACAGAAAAATGTCAAACAAATTATAATTTGTTTGATTTCAACCTATGTCATTGGTTTATGTCTCGCATCTTACTAAGTTTGATATTTTACATAAGTTTATTAATATTTTATTCCTTAAAATGGCACCCACACTACTTCTTCAGGAAAAGATAGAAATTATTTTAATTTCTGGAGATAATTACAAAAGCCATACAGAAACAGCAGCAATTTTTAATGAGAGGCACCCCGATAAATCCCTCCATTATTCCACAGTATCTCGTCTAGTCAATAAATTTAAAGAAACGGGATCGGTAGAAAATCAGTATAAAGTTTCCCATGAAAAACCGGTAACAGGTGACGAAGGTTCTCTGGATGTGTGTTTGTCGATCACAGAAACACCCCAATTAGCAGTTAGTCAAATATCGGAGATCACTAACATTCACGAAAGATCTGTGCGGAGGATATTAAAAAGAAACAAATTTCATCCGTACAAACCTAAATCTGTACAAGTATTAAAAGATAGGGATTATGACGCCCGCTTCGATTTTTGTGCCTGGTTCCAGGGTATGATTGAGGAAGATTTTAATTTCCCAAAGAACGTTCTTTTCTCGGATGAAGCTACATTTACCTCTAACGGAACCGTCAGTTCACAAAACTGTAGATGGTGGGCCACCGAAAACCCAGACTTTGTAATTCAGAGTAGAGACCAATATAGTTTTAAGGTTAATGTGTGGTGCGGAATTTTCAACCTCAGAATAGTGGGACCTTTTTTCTTTAGAGACAATTTAAATTCAGAACGATATTTAGAATTTCTACAAACTGAGATATCTGACATTTTAGACAATTTGTCATTAGCCGAAAGAAGAAATTTATACTTTCAACAAGACGGAGCTAGCATTCATTCCACAAATGAGGTGAAGAGATGGCTGGATCAAGAATTTGGAAACCAGTGGATAGGACGGTTTTCTGAAAATCCGTGGCCTGCGAGATCACCAGATCTGACTCCGTTAGATTTCTTTATGTGGGGATACCTAAAGAACTCTGTGTACAAACATCGACCCTTTAGGAATATACAAAATTTAGAGAATGTCATTAGAAATTGTGTATTGCAAATAAATCGTAAAATGCTCCGAAATGTTAATCGAGAGTTGCGCTCGAGAACAATAGTATGTATGGAGAGAAATGGTGGTCATACTGAGTTTTAAATTTTGTGCACCCAAGGAAAAACAATGATTTTTTATGTTGTTAGTACAGAATTTGACTACTTTTAAGTTTTTCTTACATTGGTTTTCGTTTATGAAATTTCGATTAAATAAACAGGTAATTTTTTGTTTATTATCTATTTTACTCCCCTTAACTTTACACAAAGTCGAACTTCAGATATATTTAAGACGATTAAGGTTTTCTCAATGTAATCTCATTGAAATGTCTCTAAAATTTTGACACTGCTGCTAGATACAAATCATTGCAACAGCTAGCGTCCGGCGAACCCCTGTTTTTTTTAATTTTGTCCTGTCAATTGTAGAAAAAACTACTACATTCGTTTATTTTCATCCAGATACATGGGCTTTACATTAGCCAAGCTATCTAAACGAAAAAAACTGGAAATTTGTAAATCGATAAAAAAATATTTAAAAAAAATTGAGTTTTCCAATTTTTTTAAATAAAATCTTAAAACTTTGCACAAGGACCTAGAATTTAATTCTAAGCAATTTTTTCAAATAACTTTTTTTGATATCTCGTCAACTAACCTCACTTTTTGTAAATTAACAATTTTTTTTTTAATTTGACGCTATACCAGTGGTCACGTGACGTATGTCAAAATCGATTTTTAGGTTATCGGACATGCAGGACCGATCCCCCGGAAAAGTTTTTCCAATACTCACCTAATAAAAATTTTTCCCATATGTTGCGAACTTTTTGCCGGTCACTATATATATATATATATATATATATATATATATATATATATATATATATATTGCTCGTTCTTATTTTTCGCAGATGCTATATTAATCAACTTTTAAACTTTTTAATAATAAATAATTGTAGCAACTGTCATGTCTAGCAGCAAATGATTGCAACCATTTATTTTCATGTAACCATTAACTTTAATTTAAAAAAATTAATACAAATACAAAATATTACATTGCATAAATAAGCTTATCTAATAACGTAGTAAGTTTGGTTTCTTGCGTTGGCAGCATTCATGCGTTGGCTGGCTCGCCGAGCCGAGAAAGTTCGTTCCCTCCTCCGCCATTGCTATGCGTTATTGTGTTAAGACCGCGGATTTGCAGTTGCAAGTTTGTTTAAAATAAAAAAGTTGTACAATTTATATTATTTGGTTGTGCATTTGATTGTATTTTATCATGGGTTCAAGTGGCAATACCAAAGACTTTTTAAACGAGCTCTAGCTAGGTCATCTTTGGCCAATTTTTCAAGGTAAAAAAATTAAAGTGATTAATGTGTTGCACACGTAGGGGCTGTTTTGATAGGGCAGCAATTTTACTCGGAAATGTTATTTTGTAACTAGTAGTTTGGTACAAATAAAACTTGTGTTTTCTTTACACACTTCATTAATTTATAAAATATGCCTTTTACGTAGTAATTACAATTTATTTACTAGATTTTGTGGTAATTTTGACTGGTTTAACTGATGCAGAGGACCCACTGAGATCTTAGCATTGAAGATCATGCAGTCTGCATTTAAAAATATTTTCGAAGTTGAGATGTTGTCACCTCGATCACTGACAGTTTTAAATTTTAAGAAGATTTTTACATTCTAATTAAAATTCTTCTATAGCCTCTGTAGCCCCCTTCCCCCATGAATCCACGCCAGTGTGGAATCCTTTGCTTGTTATAAATATTTATTTGTTTTTTATTGTACCGTATAAAGCTTTGGATAGCAAAGTGTCGCTAAAAAATACTGAGTCACTTGAGCAAATAATTAAACATCGACAAGACACTAGTTGCTAGTAAAGTCTCTAAATCAGCAACACTAGCAGAATTTTTTGAAGAATGACCGATATTAAAAAACCAAACTGAAATTATTTTGGTAAGATTTTAAATGTTTTTAAGCTTAAACATAAATTGGTTGTCTGTATTTAGGGCATCAATTTTTTTTATTACTTTATACGTGAAAAATCAATATGTATTATGGCAGACATTTCTAATACAATTTATTAACTGACAATCTGTTTTTTTAAATTCAATATGACTTTAACACAAAATTCCCAGAAAGTGCAGATATAGAATTAGATTTATTCTTTGAAGATTTCTTTTCACGAGTTATTGAAATAAGGCGAGAACGCCTCAATGCAGCTGACACGGCAATAAATGGACTAGTTGAGGGCGAAGTCACTACTGATAACTTTTATTTTTCTTCATATTAACTACATAACCTAGAATATTAAAGAATAATTAATTACAGACAAATTCATACCAACAATGTTTTTTAAAGAAATATTTTATAAAATCAAATACATTGGTGTATTTAAATCAGCATATATTTTTATCGTATCAAGATATTATTTTTTTATTTTAAAAATGAGAAATGTATATTCTAAAATCTGTTAGTTTATGATTCAAGCCAACTTGGGTTTTGAATTAAAGAATATTTTATAGAATCCAACACAGCATTTTGTTTGAACCAAAATTCTTTTCTATAACAGAAAAGCTTCTTTTGTTCATTCAAAAACGGAAAATGTTTATTTTAAAACTGATTTTTCTTGATTAAAGAAGTTTCGTGTTAACTTCGAAATACATGGATGAAAAAATTAAATATCTTGGTTACTATATCAGATAATTTAAAGAATTTATGTTTCTTGTTTGAAGAAACTATTTTTTTGAATCAAGATGTTCTTTAAATAGAAAATCAAATAACAAAATTAAATAATTCAATTAATTCTTTGGTTGGACGTATTGAAATAACATATTAATTGAGTGAAATAATTGTTTTTATTCAACCACCTTTTTTTTCTGTGTAGTCACTTCTACAAAGAAAAGAATAGAGACCAAAAAATCGGGCTCGGGGTCAGAGGCATTATATAAAACGAAATAGTTTGCTTAGTAGTACTAAATATGCGACTAAGAAATCATCTACGTTAACTATTTAGACTCGACTAAATTGACCGCGGCAGTGTAGTCCGGCAACACTCGCGGCTTGAGTTGTCGGGTTGAGCCGCGCAACTTGGCCGCCGGGCAGACCGCCGGGTTAACAGAGTTTGGTAAAGCCCCGCCATAAGACACACACCGCGGTCTTTGTCGACACGTGGTTTGAAGTCGACTCGGGGCACAGTGCTCCACGAGATATGAAAAAACGGCAAAAATCCTATCTCTCTTTAATACTAATACATGCGTATTTTTTCTTTTAAAATTGTTAGGCTATGGTTCTATCTACCTGTATAATACAAAAGATTTATTTTATCTTATCTATTCAAAGAAATATTGACCCTTCAAATCAGTTTGAATGCATAAAAAATATAAGTATGGCAATAATACAAAAAAGTGCCACTATATCCATTTCGGCAACCTGTTTCAATGTTTACTTGTCAATTTTAGCCATGATTTACCATAGTAAAAGCCGAGAAAAAGTAAATATTATAGTATATTAAAACTTCTTTGACATAATGTGAACAAAAGTTTTACCTTAAGGAAAATCGCCTAAAGCATCATCAGATTCACTACGACTAGTAATACTACCAAGTTTAATAAAATGTTTTTTTAGATGGCGATTCAATATATTCAATATATTGTTTCATATCTGGATCAATGGTAGTTTTCTTTTTTATAAGGGAATGTCTTTCAGGTTAGGATGTCAATGCTAGCATTTTTAGTACATCTGTGTTTGTATTTATTCTTGACGATTTACGGGTGTGATCTATTCCATATTTACGTACCTCTTTATGCCGTGCTTCCAAAGTATTCTCCGATAATTGTCCTACTGGCAGCAAAAAGAACTTACATTACACCCATGAATCAAAACTTTATGGACGCTACTTGGCATGAAGTATCAGCTGTATAGCCGTACATAATAATTTCCACGTGTCTGATAACAAATTCCTTAAGCTCATTGCATTTATTTTATAACCTCTGGAAAGGCCCCGCAAAATAAGACAGATATTTATAATCAATGCCGGTTATTTCTGAGCTAAGTGCCAGATGGCTAAAAGAGGTCCTAGCGGTATTGCCATCGTTACTTGAACCAAACCCTTGTTTTGGCTTAGCTACTAGGAGGCCGATTTTGGCCTTAAACATCGACTGGATCCGTTTTTTGTTAGCTTTGAATATTTCTTAATGCTCTGCCGTTCTTACTTGCCATGTTTGAAAAAACACCCTGTAATCAATGTGAAGCAAGCATTTAAAAACCCTAATTTCATCGGAACACTCTTTTATGTTTAAAAGTAGCTTAATTTTAGCAACTATAAGCGGCACTTTTAAATGTTCTTCCCTAGAGAACCATTCTCCCAGCAAATAGATGCGACTAATTGAAATGTGTTTCTCTGAAAAATTATATATTTTAAGACTAGTGTCGGCTGTAGTCGGTTAAAATTTTTCTGAAAACTGAAACATGGGTTATAGAAGTACCACATAAAGCAAAAATTTCATGGATGGTTTTGGATGTATTTTTTAAAAGTTTAGGTAAACTTTTTAATTCATGTATAATTTTGCATAAAAATATAAACAAAGAAGTATAGTCATATACACAAGTCTACAATATAAAAAAACATATTATCTAACAATTTAAAACAGTCTGACACGTTAAAACACGCGGTACGGCCAAATCGCTGAAATTGCAAGGCTACTGCGACCAGTTGGGCGGTATTAAAATTAGGGTAATCTTAGTTTTCAACAATTCAAATGTTTCCTTATAAGAACTGATTTTCAAAAAAACAAAATTTACAAGTCGGGTTTTCGAACTTTGTCAATGGGTTGGAGCACTGTGCGGCGTTTCGTTCTATTGTTGTGCTGCGGTGGTTTTTACGCAGAGAGTCGGCTTTTCGTTACATTTGTTTAAAAGTCGAAAAGGCAGACACAGCTGTTTGGTGTTCTGTTTTTTTTTTTTATAAAAATTGCCCTATATTTAAAATATGGAGTAGGAAAAAATTGATGTGGAGAAACCCTTTTCGGAAATCGAAAAGCGTCGCGCATTATGGGATATGTCCAAATCTGAATATAGTGAGTATATTGCCCGAAAAAAACGTTTCATATCACGGGAATGGAGACAAGTGATTTTTTCAATTTTAAAAGCCTCTGCGGAGGTTCCACATCGCCATTTGTGGTTCGTAAAGAAACCACAACGGTGATAAATTTTTAATATGGCAAAAACTCGCAGACAAAAACTTTACGTAGTGTGGTTAAAAAGAATCCATCGGGAAATAAACGATCACGCGAGAGTGAAAGTGAGTATTCCAGCTGTGAAGAATTTACGTCGACCTGTCCAAAACCGAATTGTCGAAAAAAGAAGAAGAAAAAGAATATGAAAAATAAAAATATTTTAAAATAGGGTTTCCATCAAATATTTGGGCCAAGTGACCAAATAACTGGAGTACGGTAAGGTTTAAGTTTCTATTAAAATAGTAAATTTTTAAAAATAAAATAATTTTTAACGGGAGGTGTACACGTTAGTCGCTTTACTCAAGCACTTCTTTTGGTTTGAAGTTAAACATATTGTTCCTCAAAAAGTTTCACAAGTAGGATAAAAACGCACGGAACTACATTATTGAATTTAAAGTTTATCTTTTATAATCTTCGTTACTATCAATATTTTTATGAATTTATAGTATGGTAAGAACGCTAGTAATTACATCGCAGGTTGCGATTGTAATCCCACAAAAGTGGGGCCTCCGCAATCCCTCGGGATCCCGCAGCGGATATGCGGAGACGTATAGCCATAAAAACCCGTAAACTCTTAAAAATAACGCAAGAACATGTATCGGTCAAATATCTGTGGTATTATAATATGAAAATTAATGTGCCTGCTTAAGTATTATAAGTATCTTACTCGCCTTTCAATCAAACTAATGTGATTTACTATAAAAGCTAGTAAGACTTATTATCTCAGGTAGAAAAATAATAAACATTTAAAATTCATTACCCCAAAGTTACTTGATAATTTAATTGATAAGAAATTTGACAGGTTTATAGTCATAGTGATATAGTTAAGATAGGCTACACTTTAAATTACATAATCTTGTTGACTAGCAAACTGTTAATTTTGCTATTTATAATAAAAAAATTAAAGTTGGTTCAATAATTAATTAAATAAACGTTACTTTATCGAATTTATAAAATTAAAAAAAACCTATGAAGGTTCCTCGTATAAACATTTGAAGTTCATTTGCTCAAGTTACTTGTTACTTTAATTAAGAAGAAATTTGATTTATAGACGTTGTAGTATAGCTACGAGATGCTAGACTTTAAATCATATAATATTTTTAACTGAAATACGTTTTTTTTTATTGATTTTATAATAAAAAAATTAAAGTTGGTTCAATAATTAATTAAATAAACAAAAAACCTATGAGGGGACCCTCAGGATCTCTCAGGATTAGAACCAATCCCGCAAATGCCCCGAGGGATATAAAACACGGAGGGATTTCAGTCGCTAATCGCTGGTAAACTCACTTCCTGATTGCATGATAACAATTATTATGGCACAAGAGTAATCTGTACAATCATTTTTACTATTTCAACTCTCAATACAGTACGGTATATAAAAGGCCAAAAATTTGATCAAAAACATTTACATGTAATTTTGAAAGAGGACCCATATATACATTTCACAAAGTAATATACAGAAATGCGGTAATAAAATATTCTCCTATTAATGGAATAATCGGGCAGCAATAAGACGTTTAAGATTCCATACCCTAAACGATGCACTACCTAGAATGGTAGGGGGAGTAGACATATTCTGTGTTACACGACAGATGTGTGGTCGAATAAATTTGAAAGGAATTTAGTCAGGTGTTCAACCCTATAAAAAGCTAAAGATCTCATGAAGATTCGTTTATATTCTTTGAGCTACAGAACGGTTTTAGTGAGAGTGTACTGTGAAAATTTGGTAAATACCCTTCTATTTTAAATTAAACTTTTAATGTTATAACGTAAAGTATCAAAAATATTATGATGTTTAAGGTTATTGTTTAAAATGTCCAAATTCTGTTGCATTTTTTCTTTTATTCTATGCAAAGGACTTTTATGATAATTATTTCTCCATGTTAACTTCTGTTTATATATTTATAATAATAATAATAAAGAAATTTATTTGTACCAATAAATATTTAGCGATAATTATACCCTAAATTACAGACTATGTTGTACGCACTGCGCAGTTTCAACAATCCAATACCAATTAGGAATAATATATTATTTTAATGGCTACCGTTACATAAACTATGCATAGAAGCACTAAGCAAAAATTTAAACGGTACCGATTTAAAATATATTGAATAAGCATTTAAATATGCTCAGTTCTCAAGTGTATTTTTCATAATTTGTATTATATTTTCGCTATCTGTTAAAACTGTCCAATATCATAGAAATCGCTGAAACAACCTTATTCGAGTTGTTAAAATTTTCCTAAGACATATCAAAATTTAAATACCCAAATTAAATTTCTACAATTTATCGTCTACAAGTTTATTGCTTTTCAAAATTTTCTGTTCAATATTAAAAGAAAAAGTGTAGAAGGTAAAGTGAAATACTGCAGTTCTTTGTTTGTTATTTATGTTCATAGTATATATTTTATGATTACCTCAAAGATACTTTTAAGTGGTTTTATTTCATAGGTAATATTTAAATTTTCACAGCCGAATAACACATATTTTATTAAAATTACAAACAATTATTATCCTTATATACGCCGATTTAAAATATAGCTATATTTATTTGTTTCTGTTTGCCACTTCGTAGCATAGAACGGTGTTTCTTATTAATTTGTGAGTAGTTTAGCTTGCCGATAAATATTTGTATTCAATGCTGTTGCGAAAATAATTTTATTTCCATTACTGTCAAGAATACTCACATTATTTCAAGTTTTTCTTATTATCTTTAAGAACACCGAAAATTCAATTATCCTTCACAGTATATTTTTGTACTTTTTAATTTAAACAATAAAATTAGAATAGTAGATAAATAATACCCATAAATTATAAACTACGACGATTGATGGTGACCAATTCATGCTGAACGGTTTTCACCAGTCCAGTACACATTTTCAGGAAATCTAGAATTTTGGTAATAAATTATTGTTGTATATTATAAAATATGCATGGAACTGACAAATCAAATAGCGGACATGCAATGGTTTTAAATTTACCTTTATTCTAATGAAACTTATCCGAAAGTAAGTTTTTCATCTTTGTTGTACTTACCGATAAAGAAGCGAATGTGACATCTAAGGATTTAAAAATAACTATCGCGAATTTCATATTTAGTCTCAGGAGTAAAACAAAAGTTAACATGAGTGAAAATTTATCTCGCAATCTCTTGCCCCGATTTAAAAAAACGATTATTAAAGAGTGGTCAGAACCGTTAGGATATTGAGTTAATAATTAAGCATTTTAAAGTTATATTTACATCTGTTGCTTTTTAATTTTGGTTATTTATATATTTTTCCTAACAGATAAACATAACTTTTATCAAAGAAACCTGTAAATATATTTATTTAAGTTCTGAAATATGTGTTTTAAAAAGTACCTGAAACGCACCAAAATTTGCACGCATAATTGAAATTTCACCATTTCATCATCTACAAATTTTTAATTAAAATTTTTCTGTTCAAATATTTAAAGACATGTATAAAAGGTAATGCAGAATGATGTACTACTTTCGTATGTTTATAGTATATATTTTACGATTGCTTAAAAATCATCTTTAGGTGTTTTAGCTCTGTTCGTAGAGAAATCACAATCCGATCAGCGCCAATCAAATTTTAGTTATTTGGCAAGGCGACAGTTAGTGGAAGGGTTTCCAGTAATTTCATTGACTCTGATTGGCTTGAGACTGTTCTGCGAACAGGGCTATTATTTCTTAAGCATCATTTAAATTTTCACTGGCTGAATATCACATTTTATTAAAAATGTCGAAAAACGTCTTTTCTTCAAATTCTAGAACTATTATTTCAATATACGTATTTAAATTAAATTTATTTATCGATATCCGAGCTAATTGCAATGCGATTTATTACTACTTATAGACTATTTAATTTAGAACAATCAAAATAATTCTTTTAAAATTTGTTAGTTGTTGTACTATTTCCCATTGTGTTATATAACACAGATACATTTTAGCCTCATTACTATTACCTACTTGACGTATCAGAAATAAACTAACCACGCTCCAGGCAAAAACTTGGAGAATAGAAAAAAATTATCTTTTGAATTTTTGTCAAGAGGTTAAATTAAAAATGCGTGAGCGTTGTAACCGTCATAACATTTATAAACCTACAGAACACTGCTTTGTTTGTCCTTTAATTTGGCATAGTAACGCATACTCTTCAAACGCCTGAGCGTTATTCTACCCTTATTATGTAGGTCCCATACGCTACTAATTAATTTTATTAAATAAATGTGTATTTATAGCAGTATTATAGATTTTACCTAAACAATAGGTTTCTTGCTAAGAATCTGTTTATGCTAGAAGGTGATCTATATATACTATGTGATATGAAAGAGTAACATATAGTTAAACACGTAATTCCCAGGTATCAGCTCTTTTAATATGCATAAATAAATAGATCTTAAAATCAAAGTACACTCGGCCTCTTTTTCCACATTACGTTAAATAATACCTTGTACAGTATGAAGATCAACGTTGCAACAGAGCGAATCCCGATTGTGACTATTTTTGCAATTGTTTTTAGAAAAAGGTTCACGGTCTTAAATATCAATATTTTCATAAGGGCTGAGATTGATTTATCAGAACCTTTTGATCAGGTCTGCAAATTTAATATAATTCTCGAAAGTGGCAATTATATTCTACGTATGTGTGTATAATTACCTATTATTACACTCTGTAATTTTCACAGGCTCTGTTAATATCTTTTTAGCTTAAGCATTTTTATTTGCGCTCTTAAGATAAACTACCGCACTTTAGGATTCAATTAAAATTTAAATTCATAAAGCCCCCATAAAAATCACTTATGCCGTTGTTTATTTTTAGGCATCCTCTTTTCATAAATCTATACCACATATCTTTAGAATTATCCTACAATATAATTCGTGATTGCATCAATTTTTATTCAAATTATTTTCATTTTAACTAAAAAAAGCTGTTGTCGTACCCTAAATGCGTAAAAAAAAAGTCTAACTTTACTAATCATTATACGTATATTATGCTTACTTATACTTTCAATTCTAATCATTTTAGATCTCTCAAACTAGCACATATACAGATTTTCTTAAATGTTTTAAATTATTATTTGTAATTACATTTTCTTACGCGCCGACGCAAAATCTCATAATTTATTCGTAGGATGTATCGAGAGGAGAAACTGGTATCTTCACATAAAAATTCATAGAGATTTTTCGTTTTATATTTGAAGTATTTGAACTTATTTTGCTAATGAAAGATAATATACAAATATAATCGAACTTTTTCAGGCGAATCGTAGTACATGTATACCTATTAGGATCTCTTTTCTCGCTTTATAAAACAATGCTTTTTGTTGATTAAGTATAAAATTTAAAAGTACTATTTCCATTTATTTAAACTTTTTTAGATCTAGGTAGTCTTTAACCGCCTATTTCACTAAAGGGACTTAAGATTTAGTACGGTCTTTAATTTAGGTCTTCAGTTTCCCTGTTAAATTTTGACAAATTTAAGTCATGTCATTAGTATAACGTGACATGTAAAAAGAATGTTTTATTTTAATATTTTCGCCATTTGCTCCTTTGTTAGATATACTTTTGTAGTGGATCGTTTTGTTAAGTGTATTTAGTTTTATTAGCGAAAACTTTACATACCTAAATTCTTGTTTATTTTTAAATTTAAGAAAAAAGACAAAAATAATTTATGCCACAAAACTCAATTGTCTTAGTCTGACACCTGTCAATATAAACCCCTAACTGACAAATTATACCAGTTTAGCGTTAAAACTTCTTAGTGTATCCGATGTAAATATATAATTTTCTTCTATATAAATCAATAGGTAAAAAAAAAATGCTGTATCAAGTATTACGAGTAATTATTAAATTTTTACGTTTCTCGAATTAACGCATCTCGATTTTCGTAAATGCATTATTAAATAATTTACAATGACAATTACGTTAGCCAAAATAATTTTGGCATATTCGTAGGGATATTTAGGGTTGTAAAAGCAGGTATTTTTATAATTATTGATATCGTTTATATGTCATAAAGTATATTTTGTTAATTTTTCATTTTTCGTAATATTTAAAATATCCAGACTTTGGTATTTGTTAATAAAAAAAGGGAAATATGCGCGAAAGTAATATTTTCAAGTGAGATCTAGTACAGGTATACCTATCACTCAGATATGCATAAATAAAAATTTCCGGGATAATCTGTTGAAATTATCCAATTATTAATTGTTGGTTTATTTTGATTAATAAGTATTGAGGACTTAGTTTGAGTGAAAACTTCTGTTTAGAATTTATAACTGTTTTAGTATTACAACGAAAAGACATATTACATAAATTTACTGGGTCCGGCATTTGTGATATCAGTTTGAGATTAAATTAAATAGATAGAAAAACCACTACAAATATTTTACCACCGACTTTCTGTAAAGAAGTTTGGAAATAAAGGCCACATTAAATTGATCCTTCTTTTGTCATCATAATGACACCGTTATTACATTAATTGTCCAAATTATCTCTATTCGTATTATACAGAAACTGTTACTACCTTAAAACGCCAGACACTATTTTTAACAAAGAACTGTTACTTTTAAATTTCTTTCACAAGCGATTCTACCCCATTATGAGTACGGAATTAACGTCTGCTTACCTTTGAAATGCATTTAAATATTTAAAAAGAGCACAATTAATACAGATTTTGATTAACATTAAACCTTTTAAACTTTTTTCTAACAATATTATCTCGGTAAACAATTCATCAGACTAGACGATTTTTCCATTTGTTATTTTAAACTGTTCAATACACCTTTTTAAATTCATGAGATGAAGGGAACACTTGTTGCATCTCAAATAATTGTTTCTCTGTTACTATCTAGATAACAGTAGATTTGTATTGCCTAATAACAAATTTTAAAATATAAACCGAAAAATACAGCAGAAATTTCTGATAAGCTTTTATCCTAAATACTTATTTACAGTTTCTTTTGCAGATCTCTGGAACGACTCTTTTCTCTATAAGAATTGTAGGAGTTCCTTAGAGAAACGCACTTAAAGAGGGATATCGAAGCTGGTTCGTGCAAGATATACCAAGTAGCGTAAAATACCTGCTTCTGAGAAGTTTACACCTAAATCTAAAAATAGTCAATTGCTATTTTAAAACAACCCAATAAGAATTGAAGGTCGTCCTTCGAAAAAAAAAACGTTTAAAACAGTTTATTGACGTTGGACGTTAATTTGTGTATTCTAGATTCGGTATTCATAACGATTTCGGTTGTAGTATCGGATATACGAATAAACTTCTTAAAGTCACAGACCTGGTACGCACGCGCGCTAATCTACATTACATAAACTGTATATGTAACGCGACTTCATTGTTTGACACGAGCAGTAGTGTTCTTCTGCTCTACGTTGACTTTAAAAAGTTTCTTCGATACCAATTCTTTTCGTTTTGTGAGTTACAAAGTGGTACTTCATAGTAAAATTACAAGAAATGGAAAAGTTTATTGTAATTAAGGATGCAGTAAAACGTGTCAAACGATTCAATCTTCATGGCCGAAGTATTGACTTTAGAATTAAAGATATCCCCAAGGGTGAAGAACCAATTTCTTGGATTAAAAAGGCCCTATCGGAGATGTTGGACTTTAGTATTACGAACCTAAAACCTACTGACAAAGTTGGACTGAGCTTTTGCTCAAAAGACTTTTCAAGAGGCGATGGATGGATTCCTTTTAAAGAAGTTCGTGAAATCAGTGTAGACGATGTGTGGTCTATAATTCATAGCATATATCAATCAAATTCTACGGGATTTAATACCGATACCTTCTGCTTAGGCATTACCAGCGTACGTTTGCCTGTAGGAAGAGGGAGAAAAAGTGGGGACAAATCTTTCATTGAAGAAATTAAGAGAAGGCAAGGTATAATACCCATAAATAATACCGATAATCTCTGTTTACCAAGAGCATTAGTAGTAGCTCTTGCCCATACCAACAAGGACCCCAGTTATACTAAAGTACGGAGAGATATTGGTAAAATTCAGAGGGAAAACGCACTGAAATTGATGTGTGAAGCAAAAGTAATAATTCCTGAGGATGGAGGCGGTGTACCGGAACTTCAAAAGTTTCAAGAATATTTCGGTAACAATTACAAAATAATTGCATACCGCTACGGTTTTAAGGGACGAGAAGTTATTTTTGAGGGGGATGGCAGTGGTAAACACTTAAACTTGCTGTGTCATGACGGACATTATTGCGTTATAGGATCATTATCAGCCGCTTTTTGCTGTGCTTATTATTGCGAATCTTGTCACGAACCCTACAACACTAAAAGCAGCCATCGTTGTGGACAAAAATGTGTCGGGTGTCGCCAATCTCCTGGCTGTAATTTTGAAGCAAAAGTTCAGTGCCCTGACTGCCTTAGGGCATTAAGAAGCCCCCAGTGTTTTGAAAATCATAAAAAACCCGAGTCGTACGATAAGAAGAGTACAGTTTGTGAGCGCTTACAACAATGTTCATTATGTCTTAAGACAATCAAAGATAATAGAAATCACACATGTGGAGAGATTTTCTGTAACATTTGCAAGAGACATCAGCCAGAAAACCACCTTTGCTTTATACAAGTGGATTCAAGAGAGCCAAAAACTAAAAATATATTATTCATATTTTTTGACTTGGAAACACGCCAGGAAAAATTGTTAGCAGATGGTACACTATTACACGAAGTTAACTTGTGCGTGTTTAAACAATTTTGCGATGCCTGCGTTGATACAGAACCGTGGCTGTGTGAAAAGTGTGGCGTTACCAAACAAGTGTTACGAGTCAATCCTCTGGACAGATTTGTGGAATATGTACTGAATCAAAGAACACTTTTTAAAAGTGTAATAGTAATAAGTCATAATGGCGGTGGATTTGATAACCAATTCATATTGAATAAACTCATGATAGATACAGATCACACACCCGAAGTAATTATGGGAGGAACAAAAATAATTCTATTGCAGATACTAAACATAAAGTTTCTTGACTCTTTAAATTACTTCCCTATGGCCCTATCAAAATTACCCAAAGCGTTTGGTTTAGATGACAAGTTCAAGAAGGGATATTTTCCACACTTTTTCAATAAAAAAGAAAACGAAAACTATGTCGGACCCTTACCAGCTGTTGAATATTACTCTCCGGACAGTATGAAGACGGAGGATCGAACAATATTCCTCGAATGGTACCGTCAACACAAAAATGACACGTTTAATTTTCAGCAAGAGATCGTCGAATATTGTGTTTCTGACGTAGAAATACTCTATGAAACGTGCAAAAAATTTAGAGAACAAATGATAAGTACTACAAATGTTTGCCCGTTTACAGATGCAACTACTATCGCTTCTGTTTGTAACAAGGTTTTTCGGCGGAATTACTTAAAACCTGAAATTATCGGCTTAATACCGAAAAATGGATACCGGTACAGAGACAATCAATCTAGAATAGCAATTAAATGGCTCATTTGGGAAGAACATCAGCGTGGTGTAAATATTCTTCATGCAGCTCGAGGGAGAGAATCCATTTTAAACGGTGTAAAAGTCGATGGTTATTGTGCAGAAACTAACCAGGTGTTTGAATTTCACGGATGTTATTACCACGGACATCCTGCATGTCTAAAACATCACAGAGACAAACCCCTCACCGATAATCCTACTGAATCGTTAAACATCCGCTATGAAAATACAGTCACAAAAACCGAACGTCTGAGAGGCTTAGGATATGAAGTGATTGAAATGTGGGAATGCCAATTTAGAAGAAAACTAACAGAATTCCCTGAAATAGTGGAGTATACGGAAAAACATCCGCTATTTTTAAATACACCTCTAAATCCTCGAGATGCGTTCTTTGGGGGCCGCACCGGTAATTGTAAAACGTATTATAAAGCCGAAAATAATGAAAAAATCAAGTACTTAGATGTCTGTTCCCTCTATCCATGGGTTTGCAAATACGGAAAATTCCCTGTAGGCCATCCTGAAGTTTTCGTAGGAGAAGAATGCAACCAGTTAACTTTAGAAGATACGGACGGTTTAATTAAATGCAAAATTTTACCACCACTAGACTTATATCACCCTGTACTGCCATCAAAAATGAATAATAAATTAATGTTTGTTTTGTGTAGGGAATGCGGTGAGAATATGAGTTATGAGCCGTGTAATCACGAAGATAACACTCGCGCACTTGAGGGCACCTGGGTGATAGACGAGGTGTTAAAGGCTCTAGAAAAGGGTTATAGAATATTAAGTATTTCCGAAATTTGGAAATATAAGGTGGATGCATATGATCCAGAGCAGAAGAGTGGAGGGATGTTTGTCGAAATGATGAATGCTTTTATCAAGTCCAAACAAGAGGCTTCTGGGTGGCCTTCAGAATGTAAAACAGTCGACCAGAAGGAAAAATATATTAACGATTTTTTCGAAAAGGAAGGTGTGAAGCTAGAATTCGACAAAATTTCAACCAACCCCGGAATGAGAGCGCAATCAAAGCTTATGTTAAATAGCTTTTGGGAAAGTTTGGTCAAGCAGAATGCCAGACTAAATGTAAAATAATAAACACCCCAGAAGAATTTTACTCCATGCTGACCAATCCGTGTTTAGAAGTACAAAACGTTTTTCCTGTAAATGAGGATATTCTTTTAGTTAACTATCGATTTACAGAAGAAAGTTACGAACAGTTGCCAGCTGTTAGTGTGGTTATAGCGTATTATATCACGGCACAGGCGAGATTAAAACTTTATTCATATCTTGAACAGCTAAACTCTCGCATACTGTACTACGATACAGATTCTATAATTTTTACCTATAAGGAAGGGGAATTCGCCCCTCCCACTGGAGACTTTATAGGAGATCTAACTGACGAATTGGAGGGTTATGGTCCTGGGAGTTATATATCTGAGTTTGTAAGCGGAGGTCCCAAGAACTATGCTTATAAATTATTCTCCACTGCATGTAACGAAGAAAGAGTAATATGTAAAGTAAAAGGTATAAGCTTAAATTACAGTACAAGTTAGCTTATAAATTTCAATGCTATAAAAGAAAGAATTCTATTGGAAACGACGGAGCCAATCATAGTATGTTCCAAAAATATAAGAAGAACCCGTGAACATAATGTCATAACTAAGGAAGAGAAGAAAGTTTATAGGCCTAATTCAACAAACAGACTATTTTTATCCAATCATGATTCAGTGCCCTTCGGATTTAAGAAACGCCGCCTCGAATAGTTAGTTTTAGATATTCCTATGTACAATCAAATAATAAAATTAATTAAGACATTGATATATTTACTATTTACAAAATAAGTTGTTTTAAGATGTACTTCTACCTGATTATATTTAATAAAATTATGTATGTACTAACTTAAATAGAATATAGTACTACCCAAATTTCTGTACTGCTGTTGTTGCAATAAACTGTTGAAAAGGCCGTTTTGAATGTTTTATTTTAATTGATAAATCGTTTAGGTGTAATATAACTCAATAATCGATAGTAACGTACGTTTAATACCGTAAGGGTAAACAATACATATTTTAAAATTATTATATTCTCTTTCATTAATCCTTTGTCTAAAGTGAACTATGTAAATTAGTGATTGTTGTATAGGAACGCCGTCTAAATTAAAGGTAATTTTATTAGAAATATTCAAATACCTAAAAACATAAAAATCTCATTTCTGGTCAAAGCGAGAGCTATAGGAAAAATTTACGTCGAACAGTTTACAAATTCTCTACAATATGATTAAGCCTTATTTTAAGACCTAATTTTCTATTATCACACCATAGTATATTCTGGGTCACTGAATGACCTTTTCAATACGTCTAGGACAAAAAATAAACGTCAAAACTTGTATATTACTTTATTTTTATTGTACAAACATATGATATTCCTACATATTTTACAATTTTGTAATCAATATGCCTAATTCTAGGACTGTAAATATAAATCTCTATTGAGGATCTCCACTTTTTAGTGCAAAGTATATTAACGCTGCATCCATCTAGTCCAGGGATTCCTGTTCATCGATAATGATAGTTCTTTATATGTTCTTTTAGCCTCTGATTTAATATATTTTCCTTTGGGTGGAAATAACTTGGATATAATACTTAAATATTTTCAGCTTTTACTGGAGCG
The DNA here is from genome assembly GCA_963971165.1 of Philopedon plagiatum. NCBI lineage: Eukaryota > Metazoa > Arthropoda > Insecta > Coleoptera > Curculionidae > Philopedon > Philopedon plagiatum. Next base: position 36,107,018 of record OZ020193.1, on the reverse strand, counting down.
AATATGCTTATTCCTTTGAAATCCCCATCTGTGTGCATCAGATAATAAGAGAATTTCCTTATACTGATTCAATTCATAACTCGTATATTTCTTAGGCCGATGCTGTGTTAACAAATTCAATAACCCCTCAGTTAACATATACTTTTCTTCATCAATCAACAAAACATTTCCATTGAATTCCACATGTTGACTACCGATAAACCATCCAGTTTCCGTCTTTCTAAACCCAAAAACATTTTCATTGGGCATAGCCAGGAGCTTAAATTTAATTTCACGGTGCATCTTACTCCGCGGACGTCTGGATTACAAATGACAATCTTAAACTATAAACAGTGCTTTTATCATCTTATTATAACCGTAGTCTATCCAAAAAGAAACAAAGCAATATCGACCTGGTAACGCAACATATACGCCGCGGAATTAATTAAATCGTACAGCTGAGTGGAGGGAGGGCGGACCCTATCAATGTATCTGTACCTTGACGCTGGTGATAGGGCTTAAGGACAACTGTCCGAACTAAATCAGATACAATATCTTTCCAATTTAAATTAATCTGTAGGTATTATTATTATTAATAAAAAAATTGAAAATCTTTATTTCTCATTTTTTCAAAATTTAAAAAATACCAAAAATAGTTTAAATGAATCCAAATCTTCTGTGATTTACACTTTTTCCGTAAAGTGCCGGGAAATGCCTTAAAACAATTTATGAAAATGCTAAAAAATTGAAAATCTTTATTTCTCATTTTTCAAAATTTAAAAAATACCAAAAAATAGTTTAAATGAATCCAAATCTTTTGTGATTTACACTTTTTCCGTAAAGTGTCGGGAAATGCCTTAAAAATTATGAACTTACAGACGTACACATCCATACACCAAAATTTGGGGAAATCATATCTTACGCTCGAGATCTATATAAAGCACATAATGTAGACATCATCGGACTCTATCCATACACGCAAAAAGGAAAAAAATCATGTAGCAAACGCTGACGTACACGTGAGCTAATATATACCACACACTCGCTGTTTTATTACTTTTTTTTCGTTAAGAAAGGCTAAGATTGCATGTATTCGCATAAATATTTCTATTATATCACCGCGGATAAGCTAAACGCCACCAGCAGCAGTTAAGAATAATATAAGGGAACTTAATACTATTACTAATTTACTCCCCTTTTTCTAATTCTTTTTATAACCTATACACCTTTATCTCCCGCACGTAAACAGCAAATCCGGGCAGGCAATAAATTTCAAGAGAACACGAGTCCTTGTTTTTTAAAATGTATATCACCAGCGTTCCTTCATTATTTTTAATTAATAAATCTCAATACTTATACCTACTATCCTTTTATTCTTTAATATCCTATAAATATCTATCTACACGCGTAACCCACTTCCGTAAATCTAAAAGATTTGAAAGGACCCTTTGTAAAATATATTATCACACTTTTGCTCGACATACCATAAAAATCAAAACCCTCTTTTATGCTTGACAGGTAATAAAGCTCGACCACCGAAAGGGACGGGTACGTCGTAAATTTATTGGCCCTCAAGCCGGTAAACCGATGCAAAAGGAACCGCTGACATCGCGGCGTCGGCACCGCGAATCTCAATCGCTGTAGCACACGTGGGCTATAATTAATTACTACATTAATCTAAAATTATGTAACCCTCTTTATAACAAAGCTTGACAGGTGAAATCGATACAAAAGGAACCGCTGTCATCGCTGCATCGACACCGCGAATCTCAATCGCTGTAGCACACGTGGACTATAATTAATTAGTACATTAATCGACTGTCTGACATATATTATGGGGCCCGTTCCAAGTGTCCCTATAACTACTAATGTGCTTACATTTTTAAGGTTCCGTAGCAAAACTCGGAACCTCTATGATTTCGTCAGGTCCATCTGTCCGTCCGTGAGCCCAATAGCTCGCACATTTTACAACCGATTAAAATGAAGTTTTGTAGAATGTTGGAGAAACCCAACCGTTCGTTCAATTTCTATAACTCTATTTTCATTTCTTAATAAATATCAATAACCGAGCAGGTATAAAATCCCCGTCAAATAAAACAAGCTCAAACTTGTCTCCTTGGTAAATTTACCTTGCATAAAAATACGCAGTTATCGGCAAAACATAAAGACTATTTCGGCTAAAATATCTAAAGAAAATCTTTCTTTTAATTTAGTTCTTCTAAAAGTCGGCGAACTTCAAAGGCCTAGTTTCCTTTGAAGTTCTCTTATCTCTTAGTTTTATTGCTGTAGCGTTCTAAAAATATATTCTGGTAAACGTATAATAACAGACCAGTAATAATGATAACAGCTATCAGCCCCCTCACGTCACTAAACCGTGCCAGGGTACGAGCTCGGCCTTTTACTAGTTTTTAATGGTCAGAGAAGGCTGACGTCATCGCGACGGCGACAATGATTGGTCGGGGATCGCTAAGAGGTGGTCCATCTCAGTTCAACTTAATTCCCGTCGCGAAAACAGTTACAGTGAAGTTATCCACAGATGTCCAGCCACAGATGCTGACGTGCGGAAAATTTTATTTGGGCTGTAAAAATTAAAACATTCTAAGGTACGTGTGTGTAAAAGTCTCTGCGTGGAGGGAGGACGGATCGGGGCTTGGGAGCGTCTTTGGGCGCGCGTGCGCATAAAGCATCTCTCTCTCTCTCTCTCTCTCTCTCTCTCTCTCTCTCTCTCTGTCTATTCTTACAATGATATATACTGTCTTGGTAAATCTCCAGATGTGTTCTAACGATATTTTGAGATAAATAAAACAAATTAAGAAACAATAAATAGACGTCGTTACACAATTAGTGCGGGTTATTTAGATAGGCTAGAGACCAGAATATGTCTATAGTTATATTTGATTCTAGAGTCGCAATGAATCCTCCAGAGGCTTTGACATAGAATATAATTCGAAACACTGGGAAACAAAACTCCTTGAAGATTTTTTCGATTTTTTCTCAATGGACGTAAGCTAAAAGGATACGCTAGATATTGTACATTGCCTCTACATTAGCAGAGTTTATTGTAGGGCCGTATGCTGTATGTCTCAAAAGGCGTAAAAATAAAATATTGCTGACTTTTAAACTAAAGCATCAATTGCTGCTAAGTTTACCTAAGTTGTTACTACATGAGTGGGGGTGGAGGGTTAAAACGATTAGCTACTGTTTGAAGAATGTCTATATAGTGACAGCGTTGATTGTAAAATCGTACGAAGGCTTCAGAAGCGTAGAAATGAAATGCTACAATGAAATATAAAACGCTGCTGAGTCTATCCGAGGTTGTCACTCAATGAGTGTAGGTGAATAGCATGAGCTGGAGTCTGTTGAATGTCCACGTAGTGCCAAAGTTGATTGTAGACCTGTACGAAAGCTCTCAGTGGCGTAGAAATGAAATATTTCAGTTACATGTATTAAAAAATAAAGTGTTTCCGAGGCTGTCTCTCAATGCGTGTAGGGTGAGAACGTGAGCTAAAGCCTGTAGAATGCCTCTGTGATACCAAAGTTGATTGTAGACCCGTGCGGACGCTTTCAGTGGCGTAGAAATTAAATATTACTGTAACATGTATTGAAAAATGAAGACTGCTGAGTCAATCTGAGGTTGTCACTCAATGAGTGTAGGTGAAAAGCATGAGCTGGAGTCTGTTGAATATTCACGTAATGCCAAAGTTGATTGTAGACCCGTACGGAAGCTCTCAGTGGCGTAGAAATGAAATACTTCAGTTACATGTATTAAAAAATAAAGTGTTGCTGAGTCTATCTGAGGCTGCGTCTCAATGAGTGTAGGGTGAGAACGTGAGCTAAAGCCTGTAGAATGCCTGTCATGCCAAAGTTGGTTGTAGATCCGTGCGGGCGCTTTCAGTGGCGTAGAAATTAAACACTACTGTAACAGGTATTGAAAAATGAAGGCTGCTGAGTCAATCTGAGGTTGTCACTCAATGAGTGTAGGTGGAAAGCATAAGCTGGAGTCTGTTGAATGTCCACGTAATGCGAAAGTTGATTGTAGACCCGTACGGAAGCTCTCAGTGGCGTAGAAATGAAATATTTCAGTTACATGTATTAAAAAATAAAGTGTTGCTGAGCTCTATTACCTTATTATCTTTATTAATTTGGATCTATGAGGTTTAACATCTAATAAAATAAGGCCATTTTTTATGTTATCAAACTCAGATGCGTATTGAGAATACAGTTTTAATTGCAGATAAATTGATAACATAACAAAAGCGTAAATTCTAATTCATACAGTCAGTCAAAAAAGTCTCCATACACTACTTTTTTTTTCAATATTTATTTGGTTTGCCTTCTTATTCAAACTTAACTATCAGTTACCTTTCAGGTAAGTATCGACAATCTTCTCAGGAGTAATTGCAATAAAAAGAATATAATTTGACAAGCCTTGCTTGAAGATTAGAAAATGAAACAGTATTGGCAACGAACAATCACATCAAAAAAGTCTCCATACATTACAAGAAAAAGCTGTACAGTGCCATAAATAATAAAATATTTTATCAAGTCGGCATCTGTCAAACTTCGGGTAAAACAAATGAATCTAGTTTGTTACTCACGCCAGTTTTAAGTCTGTTTTGCCTGTAGTTGAAGCAAAATGAGTGACAAGAACTGTGAAATTCCAATTCCTGTTAGAAAAATCATAATAGATTTATGGAAAGAGAAAAAGTCCTTTAGAAAAATCGGTAAAATAATTTGTAAATCACATGCGACTCTGCAGTACATAATAAATTAGTATAAATCCACAGGTTGTTATAAAGTGCGGCCACGCTCTGGTCGTCCTAGAAAGCTAACTGCGCGAGAGGAGTCTAGTGTTGTGAGAAAATTAGAATCAATTCTAAAGTAAGTGCCCCACAAGTTGCACAAGAAATCAAGGAAGAGTTCTCGAAAAATGTTAGCGCTCAAACCATTAGAAACTGTTTACATCGGGCTGGTTATAACGGACGTGTTGCCAGAAGGAAATCTTTAATTTCCGAGAAGAATCGCAAAAAGCGTTTGGAATTTGCCCGAGAACATGCGAACAAGACTGGGGAGTTTTGGGAAACTGTTATTTTCAGCGACGTAACAAAAATTAACCTTTTTGGATCGGACGGCCGTGATAATGTTTGGCGGAAAAAAATACTGCTTTAAAAATTGAAAATGTGTGTCCGACAGTTAAGCAAGGAGGAGGTAACGTTTTATTATGGGGGTGCATGTCAGCCAATGGGGTAGGCAATTTAGCATTCATTGACGGAATTATGGATCAGCATGTCTATTTAAACATTTTGAGGAACAACTTAAACCCAAGTGTTCAGAAACTTGAACTTGATGGCCGCTATTTATTCCAACAAGACAACGACCCTAAGCACACAGCTAGGCTTGTGCGTGAATGGATGATCCATAATGTCCGCCAACAACTGCATACACCACCGCAATCACCAGACATTAACCCTATAGAACACTTGTGGGAAGAATTAAAGCGTCGCGTTAGGAAACACCAGGTTAGAAATAAAGAGGAATTTAAAACTCGAATAAGAGAAGAGTGGGAGAATATTCCACCAGAAGTGACAAGAAAGCTTGTACTAAGTTTACCAAAACGGCTTGAGGCCATCATTAGAGCAAATGGCAATTGTACAAAATATTGAAGTTTAAAACGTTGCAAATTAACCTTAGATATATATCAGTGTATGGAGACTTTTTTGATGTGATTTTTCGTTGCCAATACTGTTTAATTTTCTAATGTTCAAATAAAGCGTGTCAAATTACATTATTTTTGTTTTAATTACTCGTAAGGAGATTGTCGATACTTACCTGAAAGGTACTGATAGTTAAGTTTGAATAAGGAGGCAAACCAAATAAATATTGAAAAAAAAAGGTAGTGTATGGAGACTTTTTTGACCGACTCTACATGTAATACGGTTTTAATACAAAAAAATCTAAATACACTACAAATACTTACATATAGGTATAAAATATTTATATTGGTTTATTAGGTGAAGAAAACTATTTTGATTTTTTAATAAAATTAATTAAATAAACCTGTTTCTACTATGTACTACTTAAAAAACGACTTAGTTTTAATTAATGAGAAATATTAATGCATGATTGTCTATGTAGTTATAAGTTTCGCAAAATTTTAATCTTAGGATTTTGTTTAGGCATTTTTTGAGTCTTATTAGCAAAGCGGAGAATGGAAGTCCTGTACATATTTTAGTATAACACCCATCAATGGAATAGTATGTTATACGAGACATTTTAACACGACGACTACAAATAACAAAAGAAACACAACTGATACAAATAACAAAATAAAAATCGAATATCTACGCTTTGCAAAATAATAGTTTTTAAAGATCCACTGTGTAAAACGCACTGAAAATATTTCCTTTGCGATGACCAGCTTCGACCTGAGACACTGTATATTGTTAACCTACACCAACACCCTGCTAGAAGCACGGCCGGCGGGGTGCGGGCCGAACCACGGCAGGTCGGATTAGGCCTTGAGCAGTGTTGCCAGGTCTGGTGAAATTTCACCAGATCTGGTGATTTTAGAATAAATCTGGTGATTGCTGAAAAACTTTTACCAAAAGGCCATTTTCTGGTGATTTTTTAAGTAATTCTGAAAAAGAAGACATTTTTATTATAAATGACATTTTCGGAACTAACCCAAGCATTGATCTGTATCTTGGTCGTTTTAAAAACCCGCGCATTCGGCTTAATGGCGCCATCTACTGTTTAAGGCTCAGAATCCCATAATGACATTGGAGATTACTTTTATGCGTCCAGGCATCCTGTCGATAATTTAGATTTCTGTTTTCTTTCGATTTTGACATTATATAGTGACTTTCAGAGTTGCCGTTGAATATTTTTGTAGCGCCAATTTTCTGTCAAGTCTTATGGCGATTCGCGGTGCGATATCGCTAATATTTTTTTTAAATATTAGACGCTTAAGCTTGATCAAAACTGCAGGTGCTCGTTTGGCAATGAAACAGTAAGTTATATACTTTTGTTCATTTAAATCGATATAGTTTTAAATGTTAATTACAAAAAACTCAGTCATTGTTTTTTTTACTTTTATAGTTAAAGATGGAAAGATTTTTGATTGTCGGTCAAAAAAAAGTTGATTCCGTGCCTCCACCTTTATCGAGGGAGCATCCAGCAACTATTCACTCAAGTAGTTCAAGTATATCTGCTGGTATAGTATCGTCTCAACTGGATACGAATATGACGAAGTCTTCATCGTCAGATTCATCGGAGCATGGTTCAGTTGAAGAACATCCCCCCCTCTCCAAGAAAAAATGTTATGCACATAAATATAATTCATCTTGGGAACAACATGAAAAATATAAGCACTGGATTCAAAAAAGTAATAAGGGTAACACCCACTTTAAATGTATAGCATGTGATAAAGATTTTATTGGTGGTATCGCTGCAGTAAGGAAGCATAGCAATTCACAAAAACACAAAAACAAAATTGACGCCTCAAAAAAACAACCAACATTATTAAAATCATTTGTTAAAATGTCTGATGATAAAACTGTACAAGAAAATGAAATTAGAATTGCCAGCTTCATTGCTGAACATAATGTGCCTATTAATGTAGCTGATCACCTCACGGAGTTAATTAAAACTATATCTGGTTCTGGGATGAATCCAAGCCAAATTTCCAAAATGTCATGCAGTAGAACGAAATGTACCGCGATCATCAATAATGTAACAGGGAAAGCAAGTTTTGAAACATTGATAGAAAAACTTAAAATTGATAAGTTTTCTTTATTAGTAGACGAGTCTACGGATAATTCGGCGGTAAAAAATTTATCAATGGCTGTTCGCTTCAATGATAATTTTAAAATAAGGGATGAATTTCTTGCATTAATTTCAGTTACTGATGCGAGCTCTGAAAACTTATACAACGTAATTGTAAATTTTTTCAATAAATATGAGATACCCTACAAAAAAAATCTTGTTGGTTTTGCCGCAGATGGGGCCAATAACATGATGGGAAGAAACAATTCTCTAAAAACACTTCTTTTAAGAGACGTTCCTAATCTGTTTATTATGAAATGTATTTGTCACTCGTTGGCATTATGTGCTTCCTATGCGTGTGAAAAAATACCGAGTTCCGTAGAAAAATTTGTTCGAAATATTTATAGTTATATGCAGCATAGTTTTAAGCGACAATCAGAATTTAAAGCATTCCAGACATTTGTAAATATAAAGCCACATAAACTCTTACACCCTTCACAAACCAGATGGCTGTCATTGAATACGGCTGTAGTTAGAATTCTTGAACAATACGAAGCGCTTAAGCTTTATTTTAGAAGTGAGGTGTTCGACAAATCAGTCCTTGGTGCCACCGAAATTAATGATATGCTCTCTGATCCAACGACTAAATTGTACTTACAGTTTTTAGAATATGTGTTGCCAACTTTTAATAGTTTAAATCTAGAATTTCAATCGGAAAAGCCAAAAATTTATTATTTATACCCAAAAATTATTGCCGCTTATAAATTAATACTAAGTTACTACATAAAACCCGAATATTTAAATACAGATTTGACAAAACTACAATATCGAAATCCATCAAACTATCTTCCACTTGAAAAAATTTACGTGGGACCTAAAGTAGCATTAGCGTTCGAGCAAAATATATTAAGTGACAGTCAGAAACACTCCTTTAATGTAAAATGCTTGGACTTTTACGTGGAAGCGGCTCACCAGTTATTTACAAGGTTTCCACTGAATGCTCGAGATATGGAAATTTTAAAATTACTTCGCTTTTTAAACCCTTCAAATATTTCCAGTATAGATAGTCTCGCTAATATAGCAGAAAAATTTCCAGATATAGTTACTGATTTAAATAAACTTGATCGAGAATATAGACTTTTAAAAAATTTTGATATAGTTTTCACTATGGATGCTGTAGACTTTTGGAAAGAAGTTTGTTCATCCCAAAAAGGGGATGGAAGCGAAATGTTTCCTGAACTAGCCAGGTTTGTAAAATCACTACTTGTTCTACCGCATAGCAGCGCATGCGTTGAAAGAGTTTTTAGTGCAATCAATTTAAATAAAACTAAACTAAGAAATAGGCTTGGAGAAGTTACATTAAGTGGCATATTACATACTAAAAGACTTGTGGGATCAAAAAGCTGTTACGATTTTAATATTTCAAAAGAAATAATATCAAAACATAATAATAATATTTATACATAATTTATAGTTTCTGCTTTTATTATGTTTTATGTAGTTAGACATAATATACCTACTATAAAACTTTACTGATTAAAATACTTTTGACATGACACGATCATATAACTTATACTTGTTTTCCTGTTTATGTTAAATTATTTATAGGTAACAAATCTGTGTTTTGTTACAAGTGTTAATAAAAGATCTACTACCAATTTTTTGTGCTTGATTTTATGCGAAATGCATACATATTTTCA